>CM062815.1:835736012-836336012 GCA_031772625.1 Pinus tabuliformis
AATGAGTGAAGGGAGCACGCAGCAGCAGAAGAAAAGTTTTCCCATTGTGAAGAAGGGAAGCACGCATAAGTGCGCAAGTAAAGAATTCTCACACAACAGTGTGAATGTGAGAAAGGGAAGGCACAGCAATGCAGAGTTTGCAAAGAAATGTTTACACACAGCAGTGTAAATTTGTAAATTGGGACAGCGTAATTGTTCCAAGAAAGACAAAGTATTTTGTCTTTGAAAAGTGCAGAAGCAGTGCAAGTGTAGACACAGCAGTGTGAGGTAGACACAGTAAAGAAGATGGCACAACAGTGCAGCAAAAAAAATATGCATCAGCATAGGAGAACATTGTAATGAGTTTGCACACACAGCAATGCAATGATTGTTTGTTTTGAAACTGCATGTAAAGCAGTGTCTGTTTGTAATCCCTCTGTTAATGAGGAAGGTGCTCTTAAGCACAGTCACATGGTGAATCCCTCTGTCATGAGAAAGGTGCTCTTAAGCACAGTTTCAGGTGAATCCCTCTATTAAGAGGAAGACAACTTTGTTTGTTTATGAACTGCAACAGAAGCAGTTGGTGAATCCCTCTATGCGAGGAAGATTGGTGAACCCCTCTATGTGAGGAAAATATTCTTGTAACAGCAGTTGGTGAATCCCTCTATGTGAGGAAGTGTTTGGGTATGATTGAATGCCCGACAGTTGAAATTAAAGGGGAGTGTTGAAAATATAATTTCAACTGCGATCGCCGATATCGCATCGGCAAAATGAAGTGAAGGAATTATAAAGGAGCCTTTGTGTTTGCGATAAGTGATCGCCGATATCGCATCGGCAAAGTCGAAGTGAAGAAATCATAAAGAAGCTTTTGTGTTTCCGACGAGCGATCGCCGATATCGCATATCGGCAAATCGGCATATCGGCAGGTTGGAGCATCGGAGGAAGGTAGTGGCAGCAATGTAAAACATCGCCGATGAGCGATCGCCGATATCGCATCGGCACATCGCTATCGGCAATGTCATAGAGTCGGGGTCTTTGACATGAGAAAAGTTGCGATGCGATGCAAATAAAGTCAATGGTTAAAGTACAAGTCTGCAGCAAATAAATTTGACGTGAAGTAAAAGTTCCTTTACCGCCAGTAAATGTCAGTGAAACAGTAAATGCAATTTACTGTGGGTTGGTAAGTTTTGGTGAAGTTTTTAATTTCATTTACGGAAGTATGGGCAAACTTAAAGAATGGTATGGGCAAGTCATCGCCCCATCTTTAATGTTTTTGGTATATGTTTCTCGCGTGTGCTCATTTTTTGCAGATGAGTGAATTGCACATGAAATTAAAATGTGAATGATAACGCACAGCAGTGTGTAAAAAGATAGAACCAGGTGATGTAATTTTTGTGTAGGGAAAAACCATGTGTGGTTTTGCACAGTAGTGCATGAAGAAAAGAAAAGAAGTGGAGCGCATGTGTTTTGAGTAAGTTTTTTTTTATAGGTTGGATTTGCATTGAAATGCAAATGAAAAGAGCGCTCAGGTATTTTTTGAGATTGTGAATGTAATGTAAAGATTACTGTATGTGTAAAATATTTTTACAGCAGTATGTGTAAAAATAGTTTTACACCAGCAAATGTAAAAGGGGTTTTACTGCAGTAAACCCAACACAGTAATTTCTCAGGTGAAAACAGAGTTTTGATGGGTGAAAGTAATTTTGGTGAATCCCTCTCAGCAAAGAGGATGAATGTTGTTTCAGGCTTTATATTTTAATCAACAGAAATATTTTTATGGCTGTGTATTGGCTTGTTCTGAGATAATTTCTTTTAAAAAGCTTCTCTGTGCATAAAGATCCTGAGGCAGAGAAACAGAGCATTCCTCTGTTGTGTTTTATTGTTTTGGTTTTGGTATTTTCCCGTGTAAAAATGCCCAACACGCAGAATCAGGGGTCAAGCGCGTTGTCTTTACGTCTTCAATCGGTGCGGTTTACATGAATCCTCACAGAGACCCACTCGCCATAGTCCGTGATGACTGCTGGAGCGATTTGGACTACTGCGTACAAACCAAGGTTTAATTAACAACATTACTTATACCAACTATTAAGATAAAGGTTATACAAATCATGGACCACTAATTGATTGGCCTGTCTCGTGCATTACAGAATTGGTATTGCTATGCAAAAACCTTGGCTGAAAAATCTGCATGGGATATTGCAAAGAGAAGGAATTTAGAGTTGGTGGTGATTAATCCCGGCCTGGTTTTGTGTCCCTTGTTGCATTCCGCCATGAACCCTAGCACTGCTCATATCATGAAATACTTAACAGGTGGGTAATGTTTTTATATATCTTATAATTCGTCGGTTTGTAATAGACTTCATGGATTTATGATATAATAGTTATGAAACATGATGGTGATCAGGGTCAGCCAAAACGTATGCAAACTTAACTCAGGCATATGTGGATGTGAGGGATGTGGCAGAGGCTCACATTTTAGTCGCCCTCAACACGTTGCCATAGATATTTATGTGCACAATGCAACTTGCACCGAGGAGAGCTAGTCCACATGTTGGCCAAACTATGCCCTCGCTGTCCCCTCCCTACCAAGTATGCACCCACTAACCTCTATATATTTATGTTCAAACTAAGCTAGGTCCATAAATACCTATATTAAATGAAGCCAACTTAATGCACACAGGTGTTCAGATGAAAAAAATCCAAGGAAGCAGCCATACAAGTTCTCCAATCAGAAGCTGAAGGATCTTGGACAATCATTTACGCCTATAAACAAGTGTTTGGCTGACACTGTGGCCAGGTTACACGGGAAAGGGTTTCTTCAACATCACCAATCAGGTTTGGCTGTGTTTGGCTGTGAGGGATGGCAGCAGGGTTGGAATTTGGATTTTCTTTTGCCCGTCATACAATTTTTTTTGATCTTTTGGATTTTTATGCTCCCCGTCAAGAAACGTTATGTTTAAAATTTTGCCCTTCAAGAATGATGTTCTTACAAAAAATTAACCCTTCACCAATAAAAGCTTGATTAAAAAATTACCCTTAAATAACATAATTATATTAAAGTTTTCACATATTTACCATAAGGAATAAAACAAAATGACCATAACAAACAAATGACTTATTAAATCTTGAATCTTGGTTTGAAATTGCATGGAACACTCACAATAATTTTTTTGGAACTTGAAATCAAATGTCCTTGCCCCGAACATGCCATAGCATTTGTATATATGAGATATGACTAAGGATATCTTATAGGACATATAAGATGACAAACATAGTAAAACTATTGAATGTTATCAATAAAAACTCGAAAGTAGATTAATTAATATGATTTGCTTAATCTAATATGTACTAGCGGATCTAAAGATAAAGTACATTTTACCTTATATATTTTAGCATTGCTTTAGATCATGGGATATACACTAATGTTAATAAGATTGAATGCATAGCATTTGAACCTTTTAAAAATTAAAAGACTAAAATTATAATAAATGGACATTGTAGATCTCTTAACATCATGTTATCTGATTTCCTATATTATTACATTCTTAGAGAGAAAACACTTATAAGTATTAAATGTGGAAAAAACATGCTCTGATAAAATCCTTCCTTCTATTTATCACTAAAATGTAGTGAAATCAATATATAAAAATAAAAAAACCAACTTGTATTAAAGTGACATTGAATACAATATTGTATCTAACTAGCTTATGCTTTTAGGCAAAAGAGTTTTATTGAAAATTAAAAATAATTTTCACCTTGGTGTATTATTTAGAGATTATACACTTTAATCTAACTTGTAGGCATATCAACTAAAAATTAAATATTTTAAAAATATAATACTTTGACAACTAAAATTATGGAGGTTTCAACAAAAATTGTTGAACATTTGAAACATGTTTATTTTTTTAATTAAAAGTATATAATTAGTCCTAGGTAGAGTACTTACCATAACATACCACCAACGTCCAGTTTTTAGATCCATCTAATAAGTGAAATTCATTTGACAACAAATTATTAGTTGATACATATACATACTATTCCAAATAATGGTTTACTCCAAAATCCAATTACACCAAATTGATGTCACAACATACAAGTTTCTAAATTCCATTGGTCTCAAGTTGTCCATAAGCTATGCGTTACATCCAAAGAAAGAGGGGGATTGGATATATGTGCATAAGAATATGCTCATATTTAAATGCATCTTGAGAAGCATAAAGAGAGATGCTATATTTTATTGCATTGTTAAAAAGGTTGGCAAGATGTGGGGCACCTACCTATATGAGATGCAAATGGATAAAAAAAAATCAACATCTCAGTCTCCAATATGTCGTGTGGTGGCCTTCACTATTATAGAACTTTATTCTTTTAAGATTAATTTTACATAAAAATGTAATACTTTAAGCTTAATTATACTGATATCGTGTTGGACTTCAAATTTATTTTGTCATACAAATGTTTATGCTTTGGATTCTTTATATTTTTAATCATTATCTATGTTTAATAAGTTTGAGATTAAAATAAATATATACTTTTTAAAATGTTGGGGAAATAAGATTTGAAAGGATTTGTATACTCTTGTTTGCACCTAAACAAATCAAGGGACACTCTATAATATACTCAAATATGGATTAAGCATAATGTGACTAGTTTATATTATGTAACATTAATAAACTTAAAACAATATAAATTTAGTTTAGATTAAAACAAATATATCAAAATAATAAATAATTATTGTTTTTATAATTGAATTATCTTCCTTTCAAATATTATAATAAGAGAATTTTTGGATTTGAAGTTTTTGGCCACTTGGTAGATCCCCATTTAAGATGGATCTAAATTAGTTTAATTATTAATTATAATTTGTTGTTAATTAATTATTTAATTTTATTTTGACTAAATCAAATGTTATAAAGGAAATTATAACTTCTCTACCATATTAGAGAGTGCTTTGCTCACAAATATTTTAGAAAAGAAGGAAATCTTCATTTTCTCAAAACGTATAAATGATAACAAAAAAAATAGTATTTATATCGAAACCAATTTATTAAATGAAAATTTCATTACTCAAATACAATATTTAAAAAATATCCCCATTTAATTGAAGTATGTTGTTTTATTGATTATTTAATTTAGGAAAGTCCATCTAAATATGTTAGAATCATTATTATTAGTAGTTAAATTATTTCTTATCCATGAAATTACTTTTTTTCATGTTTTTTTTGTTAATTTTAATTGAAATTTGACAGAGATTTTTATTTTTTAGACTACTAAATCTATTTATACATTCAAAAAAAAATAAAAAAATTATCTTACTTGAAATTGTATGACATAGTGAAAAAAACCCTTTCATATATAAATTAAAGTGCACTTTTTTATGTACAATTTAAAAGAAAATAATTCTCTTATAATAAATTCAATTAAAATCATAATTATTTTTTAATATAAATATTAAATTTTAAAAATATGGTTTTAAATAAAAACTAATAAACCTCATTATATTGATTAAAAACACTAATTCTTATCATTATTTATATAAATATTTTAGTTTAAATATATTCAAAATTGAAATTATGGTATGAATCTTAGATAACAACACCACAAACGTTGTTAAAAACGGTTTCAACAAAAAGTTAACCATCAAAAATACGTCTTGAACCATTCCAAACACGTCCAGGAAAACGGGTTTTAAATATTTCTGACCATCAAATACGGTTAAAATGACTTATTACGGGCAAAATGCCCGTCAAAATCCATCCCTGGATGGCAGTCACACAATGATGGCGAGGATGGCGAGGATGTAATGGCTTCAAATATGCACAGATATAACATCACGATATCTGCATTAGCTGCTATATATATGTAATTTCCTTTTCATAATTTTTGTCACTCCATGTTGGAGAACAATGGGCCTTCTGTCATTTACTTTCTAAGTTCAATAGACAATTTCTTCGTTAGCGAACATTAATTATTATTATTATTATTATAATAAAATTATCCATGAGTGGTTCAATTTTTGTTTTATGTATTTTTACTATTTTCTTATCTCCTTCATCCGGATATAATGTTAGTGTGGTTTAACCCTAGAAAATCTTGCCGAACTAAATTCATTATCTTGCCAAAATTGATCAGAGTCGAATTCAAAAGAAAAAAAACATTTATATCTTGCCAAAATTCTAGAGTCCGATTGCAACAAAAGTCAAAAACATTCCTAGTAATTTTTTATTTAATTATTAATTATGTAGAGAAAATAAATAAACAACCCTGTAATATATAAGAAAGTACTGAAATTAATTAATTAAATAATAAGATTATGAGGTGTAAATTTATTGGTTTATGTGATGTTTATTTTTTATTAGGTTTAAAGTTTAAATATTATGAAAAAGGACATGAAAGAAGAATATTATGAAAAAGGACATGAAAAAAGAATTAAGACTAAGAGGTTATATAACAAATAATAAAAATTATCGCAAATAATATTTTCAAGGAGGGTGCTAAGAAGCAGGTATTCTCTCCACGCCTTGATATGATGCCAACTCACTAGATTTGACATGTGCTCTCATCACGTCATCAATCATCCCAGAAACCTGCACAAGGTTAAACAACATTTTAATATTCCAAGCAACATAGGGAGGTACAAGAGGTCTTAGCGGAGAGTATAATAGACCATAAGCTAACCAATCTAGCCACGAGATTAGCCAACATCTCTTTCTCCTAGGATGAGGATAAAGACCAGCCAATGTGAATTCCTAGAGATTTTGCACAATAATTGTTATGACTCACTGGTTTGTTTGCTTGGAGGGCTAGTAGATCTTTTTGTTTTCCCATGTCTATGTATGTGAAGAGTTTGGCACAACTAGGCTATTTTTATAATTTTTTATTTACAAGATGCTCTAGTTAGATGAGGTCTTAATAATCTTAAGACTCGGAACTTATGTTATTGGTCTAGTTTCCCTTCAGATAAACTAGCAACATAAATTTTTTTGGTCTATGTAATTCTCATTTGACATAATGCAAAATACCTAACTTAAAATAATAAATAATAATTGAATAATAAATCTTAACCATATACTTAAATTTCATTTTAAATGAATTACAAATATGCATAAATATATTATGGTTTTATTTCTTTTATTATACATTCTGTAATATATAAATTGGGTAGAACTTAGTGTAGGAAATACAAAATTAGCTCTCAAGGAGGAGGAACGATTAATGCACATATTTGGGAGTTTCATGAGTTGTGAGGGAAGAACAAAAAAAAATTATTAGAGATTTTAAAGTAGAGAATATTAATATATGAAGAAGTTATTGAAAGATAAAAATCCAAAATAAAGAGGCATGCATTTTTAACTTTATCAAATACCCAAAGTTAAATTAATAAACCTCAAATTAGAGACAAGTTAAAGAAATATTTTCTTAACTTGATTGGTTTTAATAAACCTTAAATTAAGGATAAGTTTATTTTCTTAACTGATTGGTTTTCACACACTTCCGGCTAAGAGAGTTAATCCTTTCACTTAGATTTTAACCTCCATGATTTGTTTCAATGATTGTCAAGAATGAACTTTTGACACATGTTATACCCATCTATTTACATGTAATTTCCAGTTTCTAAGTCATCTCCAATTTCTAAGTCATGCTAGGGGGATTAGAGGTCTATCTTAGGTATAAATTAATAAATATGATATACTTGTCAATGTGATCCATTATGAGCTTAATTACATTTTTTTTTGTCATAATACCAATGATGTAAAAATATCAATCTTATATTTGAAAAAGGCATAGGAAAAGAGATAAGTGGACATATCATTGCTTGCAAATAAGGATTGTTATTCATCAATGATAATCTTTTTAATTATATCTTTTCAATATTTATAATAACTATAAGGTGATAAATTGTTTGAATTTATTATAGTTTTTGTATTTCTATATATAATTTTGTACATTTTGTTTTTTTATATGTTTTTTTGGTTATGATGTTTCATTATAATTGTAGGAGGGAGGTGGAGGTTGAGGTTGATTGGTTAGTCGGTGTGCTTTTGATTAGGTTAAGATATTTTTCCATATGTAAATTTTTTGGAAGAAATTAAAAACCTCTAGGATACAAATATTTATTTTTACATGTCTAATCTAATATCTAAGTTGTGAATTTTGTAGAAGAAATTGGATATTAAACTCCATGGCCTTTGAGTTGATTAGTAGAGTCGAGAGTGAGTGGTTGCATAAAAAATCATTGAAAACTTGTCTTATGAGATGGAATAATTTTTGGAAGATTTCAAGAACCTATGAGTTGATAATTTTGTGCTCTTACATGCCAAATTAAATCCTTACACTAACAATTTCTTGGAATATATTTGAAATAATACACTCTTAAGATTTATATTAGCGTTATTATGGTTAAGTGGTAGCATTTTATTATTGTTCTTGTGTAGTTTTGATAAAGGAGTTATGTATAAAAACTCGCTTATTTTTTAGGAAATTCAACCCAAACCTCACACACTTAAGCTAACAATGAGGGTAAAAGTACCATGTTAACCCTCATGGACCTTTCATTCTTCTTCCTCAGAATTTCTGGATACAAGGTAACTTGATTACTAGTAGTATAGATAGTTGGTAATCCCATAAGACATGATAAGATTGATCCAATATCATCGTGTAATTAAAACTTTGTGCAATCATGCACCATTTCTAAACATGCATAATAGCCAAGCCAATATGTTAAAAAATAGAGGTTATTTGGCACAACAAGAAAATTATGAAAAAAAGGAAACAAGAACTTGGTTGTTGTAGGGATCATTCTCACATTGGGTCATGTTTCATCATAATCCTTTGGTATGTCCCCAAACAAATGGTAGAGGGTTGAGATATGTGGCCATGGGTTCCCACCCATTGATTTGTTATTTAGGCTCAAGGAGTTTGTCCACCATAAAAACAACGAAGCCTACTCATCATTACATCAAGGCATTTCATTAATTTGAAAAAATAAGTTCCATCTCCTCACCCGTATAATTAGCTCCTTAAGTATATAAAATAAATGCAAGGAAAAAAAACCTATGAGGTCATTGGAAGGAGTGCATAGCTATCAAATGCTAGTTAGTTAAATTTGGGAGCCAAATAGAAGAATTGTTTGGTTAGATTTGGAGTTTTCATTAGCGAATGATCTAATGAGAATTATATATATTCAAAAATATCCTTTTGCATTTTAGAAAAACTTTTAAAATTTTTAAAACCTATCATATCAAACGTCAAATAAACGTACTGCCAATACATTTGGATGCAACACATCACACGAAAATAACATTTGGTCTGATACGCCACAAAGGAGGAAATGTCAGTCACATGTGACATGTCATAGAGATGGAAAGTTTGTGACAAATAAAAAATGAAAAGAAGTTATTTTAGAAATTTCCTTTTTTGACAATGAAGAAAAACTCGAGGAAGTGCAATGTGAAAATGGAGAATTTTTTAAGTGATTCAATGTTTCACATGGAAAGAAATTTTAAATGCAATGTGATGTGTCACACAAAAATAAACTTTCGAGTAATCTTACCACCATAAATTAATAATATGTTATACATGTTGTGCGAAAATAAAGATAAATTTGGTGTCATGCATATTGTGTCATGGAAAAAGTGATTTTAGATGTGATATGACACATGGAAAAATATTTTATGTGTAACACAATATAGGGAAAAAGAATTTTGGTGCAAAAATGGAAACAATGGAAACTATGCTTTGTTGTGGCCCTTTAAACTTTGCATGTGAAAAATGTAATCATGTGCCATTTCAAATGACCTAAAAATTTTGGTGTGCTGTGTCACACCTAAAATAACATTTGGATGTAATACATCTCTCTTTTAAAAATAATGGTGACTCTTTCATAATAGCTAAGAGGACAAATTTCAAGAAACAATGTATGCGAATTTTATCTCTAAGTCAAATTTTAAAATGCTTCTCCTACATTTCCACTCATGGGTGTGGTTAATTATTTAGTGGAGGTATTTCAATTACATGTGGTTAAGAGTTCAACTCTAGTGTCATTTTAAACAAATATTTGATTATCTTCAAGGAGAAAAGGGTCATGAGTCACAAGATTCTTATATTAGTTGAATTTTGATAATTTGAAGGAATTGTTTTTCCAATCTCAATCTCATTCTGTTGTATCGGATATTTGTGTGTAGTATATTATTATATGCATCCATGTTTCCATTGAATTTGAGAATCAGGATTAACAAATTATTTTTTCACATGAATGTTAGCATACTTATTTTAGTTTTATAATTGAAATGAATATTCATGCATAATGATTTATTTCAATTTTGGATTATCTTTGAATGCTTAAATTAATTATGTTTCTATTTAATGTTCATATTTCAAATGTAATTTGTTGTGAGAGCATTTCTCACTCTAATGAATTTGTTTTGAAAAGAGACTAATATTTCCTATTAATTATTTTGATCATATCTAGAAGACCTAGAAGCTTTTCATTGTGTTTATTTTGTGCAACGAAAATATGTCTGTAATATTTTGGTATCTGCATTCATGTGTTTATTTGATGCATGATACGAACTCAAAGGATGGTCAATCACAAATTCACAATCTAAAAGTTATTCAAAAAGGAATTGCTTATATTTTATTTAACTTTTTAAGTTTATTAGAATATTAATATTTTAATAATTATTTATATATATAATCATATAATATATTACATTTAATTTTTGATGTTTTAGTAGTGTTATGGAGACTTTACTTAAAACATTTTATTTAAATACATTCTTACTTATAAAACATTTTTTTAAACATTTTTTTTGTCATTTCTTTTTTGTTTTCCAATCAATTTTATTTGAAATTTAATGGGGATTTCTTGGAATTGTAAGTTTGAGCTAGAATTCTAGTGTCTTGGGGGATTTTTTTTATAGTGTTGAATCTATTTATGCCTTCAAAAATGTATTTTAAACAACTAAAATTCACAATTTTGTATAACTAAATTTCTAGTGTTTTTGGGATTTTTTATAGTGTTGTATATATTTATGCATTCAAAAATGCAATGGATTCAAAAATTATTTTTAAACAACTAAAATTCACAATTTTGTATAACTAAAATTCACAAGCAATTCATGATATTGCCAAAAATTCTAAAACCAAATTGAAAATTATTTTTTGAATTTTTAAAATTTGAATTTCTAATTTTTCACTGGGGAATGACGAATTTTGTGTGGTTTAAAATCATTTTTTTAGATTTAAAAATTGTTTAAAAAATGTACCCATAAATTAATTATATAAAAAAATCAAATATATGATTTTTCCCATAATTGTTATTTTATTTTCCAAAAAAATTAAATGTATGAATTTTTCCATAATTAATGTTTTATTTTCATTTTTTTAGAAATTGAAAATTATTTTTTGAATTTTTAAAATTTGAATTTCTAATTTTTTATTGGTGAATAACTAATTTTATCTAGTTTAAAATCAATTTTTTAGAATTAAAAATTGTTTAAAAAAATGTACTCATAAATTAGTTATCCAAAAAAATCAAATATATGATTTTTTCCATAATTAATATTTTCTTTCCATTCATTATCATACTATTTTTAACAATAAATATTTATTAACCTATAATCATTCATTGTTTCCTTTCTATTCATTGTTATATTATTTGTAATAACAATGTGTTTCTCTAATAATAATGTTTTTCACATGTTTCCATTAATACATTTTATTAATGAGAATATTTTTTATTGTTTAATTATTTAATTGTTGTCGTCTCCTTTTTTCATAAAACTATGTTATCATGTACCAAAAGACTATTAGCAATTTGATTCCCTCTCCACAAGGTTGTGGTGCTTAAATCATGAACTTAATATAACTATGTTATGTCACCCCGTAAGGGTTGTCTACTTTTTGCATAAGAGGTAGGTACTAAACAACTCAGTCTAGGAAATGAAAACTTTTACATTGTGAGAATATAAATTTTTTAATATATAAATGGGGTGCAACTTGGTGTAGGAAAAGCAAGCTTTTACATGGTGAGAATGGGAGAAAAATTATAAAGGAAAATTGCACTTTTAAAGAGTTGTTGTAGCGGCTACAACCACGCTCCGAAATTTTGCCTTAGCTTTGTTTTGGAGCCTCCCTACCAACCATCCTTAGCAGCATGTCTCGCACTGTCAAGTACATAGGCTTCATTGTTTTTTCAACAACTTGCCAGCCTGTTCATGTCATTTTTCTTCATTCCCCTCACAAACAACTATTCCGAACTTGGGCCAGCTGCTGGTTGAGCAGTTCCCTCAGAAAATTGCACAATTCTGGAGGGGAGCCAACCTTCCCTCCAGAAATTGTGCAAATCTATTGGGACTAGAAATTGCGTAATACAGTCAAACAACCTTCATCAGGAAAATTACGCAATTTGGCCTAGCACTGTAGCTAAGCCCAGAAACTGTGCAATTCTGGGCAACAGTCACATGCTCCTCCCATAAATTGTGCAATCCCTATGGACAGCCAGCCCAGCTCCTCCCAGAAATTGTACAAAAATCCCTCTCAGTCAAGCAAGCTATTGCATGTGCCTTTAGGTTGACTGGTTCTACCCGGGACCTAAAAAACTTGACTTGCTTGCATGGGTTGCTTCTTCCCAAAATAGAAAAAAGCAACATGCAAAAAGAATCCCTAGATTTTAGGGATCTATTTTTAGTAGCTAGAGGTTACATGCAGAGATCGCTTTAGAAACTTTCCTCCAAGTGTCACCTTTTCCTAAATTTGTGGCATGCACGTCATGAGCCTCAAACTTATTTATTCGACGCTTCAGATCTCATTCTTCACATTGATATTAGATCTATGACATCCCACAACACATCCAGGAGTCTTCAGCACATCCAGCTCAGCTATTTCTGGGTAAGTTCGCTTTACTTGTCTTTTACAACATTTCTGTCACTTTTTTTGTTTTGGCTTGTGTCAGTGTTGTTTGCTTGACTTTTGTGAATGCTTGTTGTTGTTTGCATGCATGTTAGCCTATACACGCACCATTTCAGTTTTTGTTTGCATCTCCCTATTTTCGCATGCATGACATTATTTTGCATGAACAGTTCTCGATTTGGCAACTCGTTTCACACACATGCATGTTTTTCCATTTTCTGAATCTTGCATTCATTGTTTGCATGCATGATCATTCACTCATGCTTACACTTAGTATCTCAATGCACTCACATCTTCATATGCTTTCAGTTGCCCGTCGGTGGATCTAGGCAACCTTGGCTGAGAGTCTGCCTTGCTTGGACAACATTGCACAATTCTGAGAGGGAAGGCTTTGTCTTCCTCCCATAAAATATGCAAATCTAGCTAGACAATGTCCTCTAGTCTTGCTTTGCGAAAGTCTGAGAGGTAGTGTCTATTGGTCCAGAAAATTGCGTAATGTAATCCCTAAGCCTGCATCACTTGCCAACTGAATTGTGCATTGCACAATCTCAGCACCCAACAGATTAGTCTGGATTGTGCATTACGCAGTTCCAGCAGTCAACCAGCCTCTCAATAGTTCGGGCTGTAACAACCTTTGGGGTAAATGTGCATATAAATAACATAATAGGAAGAGAATTACAATAAACATATCAGCCATCAAAATCCATATATACATCAATACATTTTCACATGAAAATCAAGGGAATGAATTTTTCGTTAATAAATGGAATAAACCAACCAGACATGGGACTATCACGTTCCACCCGACCATAGATTGGCTGAGCTAAGTTTCTCTTCAGCTAATCACCCACATTCCATATTCCAAGAATGAATGTGGGATCTCATAGAACACATCAATCAAAACTCATCTAGGGCTTCCAGAGGCCACCCACCTCAACCCATCAAATAGTGATTCCACCTCATGGTCGGACATCACCAAAAACCATCATCAGATTGGTCTCCATCCAAGCCTTCTAGAGCTTCCAGAGCGTTTGTCCAACCAAGGCTTACGAAACTAGTAACTCAAGCCACAACTTATACAGGGCTTCCAGAGAACTTGTCCAACCAAGGCTTCCAGGACTAGTAACTCAACCCGCCAGGGGCTTCCAAAGCGTTTTTCCAACCGGGGATTCCAGGACTAGTAACTCAACCCAAGCTGTTACAGGGCTTCCAGAGCATTTGTTCAACCAAGGCTTCCAGGACTAATAACTCAACCCAAGATAAGGAAACATGAGAACCAACCAAAACAAAGCAATGAAAGTAAACCACAATCACCATGGTTATCCAGGAAATGGCTAGGCTAGGAAATCCACTTTCAATCCATGAAATCCTCCATGACAATGATAGATCACAACCAAGAAACCACACATGCATGTCAAAACTAGTGAATCAATCATACATGCAACTTGATACCTGCAATCAAATCTGATGTAGTTGTTGATGTCGATGCCTTCTTATGCTTTCATGTTCTTCCTTTGCCTTCTTGCTTCAAGAATCCAAGTATGACACACCCTCCAAGAGTGTTCCAAGAAAACTCTAAGTCTCCAAGAGTATGAGAGAGAGAGAGAGAGAATAATGAGAGAGCTCCAAAGCTAAACTGATCAAGTCTTGCCCACTGATCCTCATAAGCCTTTTTATTAATGAGGCCTCTATTTTCTTCATTTTCCATTATTTTCCTTCAATTTTCTCCTCACATGAAAAATGTGACCTTTCACCTTCCTTTTCTCATAATTTCCATTATTTTC
Source organism: Pinus tabuliformis (assembly GCA_031772625.1). Lineage (NCBI taxonomy): Eukaryota > Viridiplantae > Streptophyta > Pinopsida > Pinales > Pinaceae > Pinus > Pinus tabuliformis. The sequence goes on from CM062815.1 coordinate 835,750,688, forward strand.
ATAAATAAATGTGCCAAAATACCTTTTTTGCCTCTTTAATGCCTTAGCCATTGCCTTTGCCAATTTCCTTAGCCATAAACAACCAAATGAACACGCCCTAGGATGTCCTGCCCACCATTCAGCTTGGAATACATGTCCTAGTCATCTGTGGTTATTGTTTTTAACATTTATTACATGGAATTTTCGCCAGGGCTGTTACAGAACCCTCCCCCTTGTGGGAAGACCATCCTCGGTGTTCAATCACACATATAACTCAACAGTGTGCTGAAAGAAGACATACTACTCATGGAGCTTTATAACCCATCTTGATGAAGTATTTATAATGAAAGATCTACTCAAGACATAACATCATAACGACACGACAACGTATCGCATAGTGGAGCTTTATAACACAACTCATTACGGTATTTACAATGATCCTTCTGCTTAAGAAAACTCATATGACATCATAACATCATGATAGCATAATAACATAACACCCATACCACATAGTGGAGCTTTATAACACATCTCGTTATGGTATTTACATCCATACACGAGTGTACATACAACAACATCATCAAAATATATATACCAAAACATATGCCAAATCATATACCAAACACATATCAATCATACAATTATCATCATATAGCATTTATCAAAACATCATAAGGCATATATCAAAACATCATATAGCATCTATCAACCAACATAAAACACATATCAAATCATCATAAAGCATATGTCAACCATCATAAAGCATATATCAATCACCATAAAGCATATACTAAAGCAACATAAATCAAATACTAAACCATCATAAAGCAACTACCATATCAAGCTGCTAATTCTGGTAGTTGATTTCAACTACCCAACTGGGCATGTTCATGATTCCTATACCACGCACATAACTTCGATCTGTTTTAAAATAAATTAAAATAAATTCACATCATACCTCATTGGTAGCTTGTCAATACGGTACATTTGCAATCATGTTCACTTCCTCTCACAACAAGTCAAACTAACATATTTTACCAAGTCAACATGTATAAAAATATGACATCAGGTTAGCTCAAACATAACCATCAAAATCATAAATGACATGTAACCATCATAAATCAAAATCATAGATCACATGTAACCATCATATACCATAGTCATAAATCACATGCATAATAAAATTGAAATAAAATGACGATACTTATCCTTTCCTCAATCCTTAGCTTCTACCTTTTTCTTTGTTCCATACGCACTCTTGATTGGTTTCTACACTCAACAAACACCCAGTGAATTATCCTCAACCATGTGCATAGACACATAGTGTGCGTCACGCACATACAACCACACGACATACCACACTATGCAATACATGCATCTACACCTAACATACAACACATACACCTACACCCAGTGTATACAATACAATGCATCCATCTATACTAGATGTGAAATACCACCCAATGCATGTACCTACACAGCGTACTACACAACGGGTACACACGCCGCAATACCATGACTACATGATGCATAATACCACATGCCCATAACATAACATCAATGATATGCACATAATACCACACGTACACCAATACCATATGTACAACATGTACACAACACCACCTATACACTGCACCACCTGCACAACATGTTCACAACATCACATGTACATGGCGTCACCTGCACAACGTGTACACAATGCCACATGTACACTACACCAATGTACAATGTGAACACAATACCACATGTACACAGTACCACATGCACGATGTGTATGTGACACTATATGTACATAGCATCACATGCACGACATGTACATAGCACCGCATGCTCGTAGCACCCTATGCACAATATGTACACGGAACCACATGCTCACGACACCACTTGTATAATCATCCACACAACACCATATGTACATAGCACCATATGTACAATGTGCACGCAACACCAAGTGTACATATCACTACATATCTAATATGTACATAGCATCATCCGTACACATCACTGCATATCCAACATGCACAGAGCACCATATGCACACACACCACATATACGTCATGAAGACAATACAATATGTATACAACACCCCATATGCAATATTCTCACAACCCTATTTGTACCATCCTTTACATAACATTGCATAAATAACATGTACACATGCTATGTATACAAAACACCACAAGTGCACACATCATAGATGCAACATGTACAACATATACAACGTATGCTTAACAATAGTACCACACATCCAAAACCACACTTTCCTTACCAAGAAACCTTGCTTTCAGTATCTCATCCATGCTTATCCTAGCATGCCGCAGACCACACTACTTTCACTTTGTTGATGTATCCTTCAACATTACCTGTTATAACATAGACATAGGCATAATACAAGTATACAATACCCAATCATATCCACATGATACTGACCTCGTATATTTGTCGTGATTACTCTTCCCAATTGATTCCTCGTAAGACCAGGAACCTCTTCATGTTGTTCTCCTGCATAAGCAATCATTCCTCGACAAGAATGATCCCTGACAACCCTGTTATATAGTAGCATAGATACATGGATACACACATACATATACAAATGTCAGCATAAAACAATCGTGATCCTGTCAGACAATGACATACATTCATACATGTATACATATATATATAAACTTCAACATAATCATGATCATAAAATAATTACCAGATAACATAAGGTCTAGGTTAAGAGAACTTCCTTATTTATGCATAAGAATTGAGAGAAATAGTTCCCAACATATCCAAAGCATATGACACCACTGATCCATTTACTTTACCTTTTCTGGTTACATTTCTTGTGTCTGCACTGCTACTATCCATTTAGCACAATGGACCCAACCAGTCCAACCAATTGTCATAGTCTTACCTTCCGTTGTGCTTACTCATGCACAGAGCTTCATATGGGTCTTATATCATTGGTTGGGTACCACAAATCTCTCCCGATTTCCATCAACTTTCCTCTTTCCCAACCAATTCCCAAGACTCAAAACATAAAAAAGGCAAGACAAGAAACAAACAAGAAGAAGACCATAAAAACCAATAACAACATGACTCTGCAAACAAAGTGGTATGGCCATACACTAGACATAAACAAAGCCACAAATCAAGATCAACAATTCATAGAAGACAAAAATCACAAGGCTAAAAACAAACACCATGACTCAATCCCCATGGTTCCCAAGGAAAGCTCAACCTAAGCCTTCTTCAAGATTTCATGGTAGCCTCTCTAGCCATGCAACTCCCTGCATCATGCTCACACATGTCAACCACATGTTCCAAATATCAAGACAATCATATTTATAAATTTGAAATCAACTTTTACAAACAATCATGTCATAATCCATAGTCGTTAGACATAATGCTACAACTATCAACTATATTCAAGTAAATATCAACTGTCTCAACACATACATGTTGGTACAATCATCTTAAAACAAAATCATTTGAACACACACTCATATTAAGCAATTCATCAATCATTCAACCACTTGCAAACATACCATGTTAAATAAATCAACTAGGCACCAAACACTCAAACACCAAATAGATGTCATAATCAAACAACCAAGCACCAAATATACGACATAGGAAAACTCATACCTTAATGTATATTAGGGGAGGCTATCTTGTCTACACAATAAAGCTAGGTTAGCGTGATACAAATTCACAACATATCAACTCAAACATAAATCATGATATCCCTAACACTAACTAACTAACATGTTCACGTCATACGCTCATAAGCATTTGTCATTCATGCATAACAATCACATATGTATGATCAATTTAGATTAGTACGACACCATATCACAAATATGTCAGCTCATACCTAATTTTCGCAACCATAACCATCTGCATAGGTAAAACCAGGTTAGCACAATACATATAACATCAATATCTTCAATGCAGTGAACATAACCATCACACATATGACCAATCCAAATTACAACATCAAGATCTCAATGAAGTAACCCTAATGATCAAGTTAATAGCACATAACAATAATAAGCTATATATCATGCTCATCAACAACATAAAACCGAATCGTCAAACTAACTATCATATAACAATCAACAAGTTAACCTATAACATACTCATCAACAACATATAGCATAATCATTGGGTTATATAATATAAAACAACAATATCAATGCATACAACTACAAGTTACTATCATTCTTGACTATCCGACACATGTGCATATAACTACACTAATCAACCAACATCTATCATGAATGTAACCATAGCATCAAAAGACATGCACATAAACCTAATGCATATAAAAATATTTAACTTACATACCGGCATGTCAAACATACAATACATGTATAACGATTTTCTCTTACCCCAAAGTCCAATGTTGCAACCTCATTATGATGATCTGCATCCCTTGCTCTATCCAGCCAACACATTAGCATCATAACATCCAATAGCACTATGATGACCTCAATTACATACAATGACTCCACAAGGCATGTTTGACCTACTACACATGCATAATCATATCCACGACCATACATGCATAACAACAACCATTACTCCATTGTACACATTGCCACATGCAACCAACAATATGCATAAGCAATGCAAATTCAACTACACCTACACATAAATGCATGTAGTCAAACATAAGTGATAAATTCTTGTAATCAACCTACAAGACTGATACATGTAATCAAAATATTAAAAAATGTAACCTAACGTACAGGGACGCAAGTAGGTATCATGAAATCAACATGTAAGTGACATATAATTCATATACAGTCAGTCTCATGTTGCAAAAATCATGACATCGTGTCTATAAATTTGAAATCAACTTTCACCAATACTAACAACCTATAAGCATACCCCCCTTACTATCCATGGTCCACACTAAGGTTGAAGGAGGAAGCTACTATAATGGTCTGATCTCCAATATCCAATTATGGAAATGGGATCTCCAAATATCTATTAAATTTAAGCATACTTGAAATGAAATTTATTTTTGTTTCTCATACATTTGTATGAGACTAAGTCAAAAATATTGCACTTATTCCACTTGTAACATCATAACTAAAATCATGCCACTTTTCCATTTCCTTACATGCAACTTTTCAAATTCCTTGCATGCAAACTTTCAAATTCCCTACATGAAACTCTTCAAATTATTTGCATGAAAATAGGCATAGATTAGCTACATCCATATTATCATACTACGATACTATCCCATCCAAAAAAAATAACATTTTCTTCAAACAATTACCATACTTTTACAGTTTCCACAAACAACTACCATACTATTACATTTGCATGTAAGCATTTATTCAAACACTTTACATGCAAACTAATATAGAAAACTATTTGCATACAAGTAAGAATATATCAACTTCCGAAATACTATTACACATCAATACTATCCCCAACCACAAACAACATACTCATTGGGGCATTTTATCAAACAGTTTGTATGCAATTAATCATTGAACCATTTAAGCATTTCCTCAAACACTTTGCATGCAAACTAATATAGTGAATGATTCAATGCATATATATTAAACTGTAGTAGTACAAGTTATGGAAATTGAACCATATGATTAGTGGTACTATCCCTCACTATGGTTCAAGTTGCAACTTCTGACATTTCATAGTTGAAAATTTATAACAAAATACCAACACAATCCTATTTGGTGCACAATTCTAGGAGTATCCAGAAAGCTCGATTTACACTGGTCATATCTCCTAAAATATAGTGAATAAATGTCTAAAATTTTCATCACAATATAAGCGAGATTTCCTCTCATTGTGGAAAAAAATTTCAGCTCTTGAGAGTGCTCAGAATAAAAGTTATAACAAAAATGTCAGCGTGACCTGTTTGAGACCTCATTATAGGAGCATTCAGATGGCTCAACTCCCTCTGCTCATATCTCCTTAAATATTGCGACCCAATACTTTAAATTTCGACCACATAATAATTGGTATTTCCCCTCAATGTGGACGATATTTCAGCTTCTAAAAGCCTACAAAAGAAAAGTTATTGCAGAAATTCCAACGTGACCTATTTAAAGGTGCATTTAGGAAGGTCATCTTCCTTAGATCATAATTCCTAAAGTATTGTGAACCAATATTTGAAAATTTTACCACTTTATCAGTGGGATTTACCTTCAGTATGGACAAATTTTAGACTTCTAATATTCCACAGAAGAAAAGTTATAACAAATATGAGAGAAATGTCTAAAATCTAATCTTTGTTCTTCATTTTACCTATGATAGAGCCCATCCAGTCAAAGTGTTTGAACCATGCTCTGATACCACTCTCTAACAACCTCCAGGGTAAATGTGCTAATAAACAACATAATTGGAACATAAATACAATAAACATATCAGCCATCAAAATCCATATATACATCAATACATGGAAATCAAGGGAATGAATTTTTCATTAATAAATGGAAATAAACCAACTGGATATGGGACTACCACGTTCCACCTGACCATAGATTGGCTGAGCCAAGTCTCTCTTCAGCCAATCACCCCCATGCCATATTCCAAGCATGAATGTGGGATCTCATAGAACACATCAATCAAAACTCATCTAGGGCTTCCAGAGGCCACCCACCTCAACCCATTAAACAGTGATTCCACCTCACAGTCGGACATCACCAAAAACCATCATCAGATTGGTCTCCATCCAAGCCTTCCAGGGCTTCCAGAGCATTTGTCCAACCAAGGCTTCTAGAACTAGTAACTCAACCCACAACTTATATAGGGCTTCCAGAGCGTTTGTCCAACCAAGGCTTCCAGGACTAGTAACTCAACTCGCCAAGGGCTTCCAGAGCATTTTTCCAACCAGGGATTTTAGGACTAGTAGCTCAACCCAAGGTGTTACAGGGCTTTTAGAGCGTTTGTTCAATGAGGGCTTCCATGACTAATAACTCAACCCAAGCTAAGGAAAAATGAGAACCAATCAAAACAAAGCAATGAAAGTAAACCCACAATCACCATGGCTATCCAGGAAATGGCTAGGCTAGGAAATCCACTGTCTATATAGGCAATCCTCCATACCAATGATAGATCACAACCAAGAAACCACATGCATGTGCCATGCATGTCAAAACTAGTGAATAAATCATACATGCAACTTGATGCCTGCAAGCAAATCTGATGTAGTTGTTGATGCTGAAGCCTTCTTGTGCTTTCATGTTCTTCCTTTGCCTTCTTGCTCCAAGAATCCAAGTATTCCACACCGTCCAAGAGTGTTCCAAGAAAACTCTAAGTCTCCAAGAATATGAGAGAGAGAGAGAGAATAATGAGAGATCTCCAAAGCTAAACTAATCAAGTCTTTCCCACTGATCCTCATAAGCCTTTTTATTAATTAGGCCTCTATTTTCTTCATTTTCCATTATTTTCCTTCAATTTCCTCCTCACATGCAAAATGTGACCTTTCACCTTCCTTTTCTCCTAATTTCCATTATTTTCATAAATAAATGTGCCAAAATACCTTTTTGCCTCTTTAATGCCTTAGCCATTTCCTTTGTCAATTTCCTTAGCCATAAACAACCAAATGAACACCCCCTAGGATGTCTCACCCATCATTCAGCTTGGAATACATGTCCCAGTCATCCGTGGTTATTGTTTTTAACATTTATTACATGGAATTTTCACAAGGGCTATTACATGGGCTGCCTTTTGTGCAGTTTCGACAGTCGGTCTCTCGACCTCCTAGTGAAAATTCTGCAATCCTTACCAGCAGTTACCCGAGTATGTTGCATGTCATTCCTCAAGATTGCTTTTGTTTTAACTAACATATTTCTTTCCATGCATGTCGCCATGTCTCCAGATATAGCAGGTGTTTGTCCGTCTCTAAGAATTTCAGGTTTAATTGCCTCCAAGAGAGCAGGGTCAAAGGACACCGATGGAAGCATAACTGGAGAAGCAGTTGAGCGAGTGTTTATGAGTTTGTTGATATACGAAGACACCAAGCTGATAGTAGACAAAGTCATCAAGATGAAATGGCAGGAGGTAAATGATGCATTTTTGGGCACATTTGGGGAAGATCTCGAAGACTGCAAAGTCTATCTGAACATTCACAAGTCTGGCTTGTACCGGACTGCATGCAGGTATCTTGCATTCCCATGCACAGACATGATACATTGGATCGTCTCACACACTAATCCCAAGACGGTGGTGTTAAACAGTGTCAGTGGGACAATGATTGCTACCTTCAGGGTATAGGACTATCAACATATGTACCACTTTCCGAAGCCAATTATCACCATGGAGACACCCTTCAACATACCCAACAGCAATGCTAACTCCAGGGATATCTCAAAGAACTGGGTGAAGGAACCAGCCAAATTCAGGATGACACCCAACGAGATTTACAAGACAAAGATACTACAGAAGCCATATCAGTACTTGGTCATCGTTGCATGTCTCTTGTATGGCCAAGAGAGAACGTAGGCCTTCCCGCAAAGTTGGGCAATCGTGTTGGACCAACTGGCAAGTGAAGGGAAAGCATGCAATTGATCTGGCAAGTTGGCTCACAAGCTGAAGGAACAGATAACAGGAGCTCGGCATCTGCCCAAAGGTCAGCAAGTAGAAATCTACATGTCTGCTTACATCTTGGATGCAATTTGTTCCCGTCAGCAGTTCCCGGGCTTGAAGTGGGCATGGACATCAACAGAAACCTCTGTCAACAATTATTGTAAAATGTTTTCTGAATGCTGCTTCCGTAGGATCATCACATAGTTGTCAGACCATTTTGTCATACCAGTGTACAAGATGATATTTGAGCAGGATCCACCTTGCATGTCGAAGGCAGTAACGGAGGCACTGATCGACATAGTGGATTGGTATGCCTCACATTTTGGCACCTTCATACGGATGTACGACGTAGAGAAGCCTCCACATTTTTTACGAAGCTTGCCATGGACAAGCTCGTCATCCAAGAATTATTGTACCACATCTCAACCAGACTGTCACCTAGGCTACATTAGAAGAAAAAGGAACGTTGGCCCACTCTTCCACTACGGATCAGGTTGCATGAGATACGAAATCTCAAGCATGTAGATGCCGAGACAGAAGAGTTCAAGAAATTTACTTTTAGCACCAAAATCTTCAATCAGTATGACCCACATTGCTTTGTGAAGGGTCACTGCGCGAGAGTGCAATTTCTATGGATCCACGAGGTGTGTTATTGGGTTTAGGAAGACCCATGGAGATATTGTCATAGCTTCTCTAGGTCCAATGAACCCATCGGCATCACTGTGGAATTGTTAGCAGAGTAGCGCGAAGCAGCATCTAGGAGGGCACCAGCAGTGACAACAACATACGTAAACATATCGGTGCATGACAAAGGCTAGAGAAAGATTGACAACAACACAGAGGCAAAACAAAGCTACAAGTTTAGAGTAGACCCACTTGTGGAGAAAGAAGATTTGGCAATAGAGGCAAAGAGGCAACAACGTGACAAGAGGATCATGCAAAGACAGAGAGAAAAATAGAGGATGGAGGAAACAGTGAAGGACTTGCAAGAGTTGAAGGAGCAACTCCGGAAGGAACAGGTGCTGCGCAGACAAGAGAAGGAAGCATAGCAGGGAAAAATATAGAAAGGGGTGAAACATTCACAAATTTATGAAACTGTGCCCATACAGGTGGTAGACTCATTTGTGCAGCTGGCGCAAAGCAAACAGGGCGAACAGTTGCAGGAGTAGGACTTTGCTCAAGATATTGAACGAGTACTTGAGAAGATGGATACAGAGATGGAGCAGCTAGAGTTAGAGCAAGACATCGAACTCATTCCTTACCACCAAGAGGTCAATCCATCGGCTTCACCAGATCCAGAAGTAGAGTAGGTCCCAAGCGACCAAGGAGATACTGAGATCCTTGGAGACAATCTAAAAGAAGAGATGCAGAACATATCATTCAACAATTCATAGCATAGAGTTGTGCAATAATGCAGAGTGTCTACTCCAGATGACCACACATCTCCTGCGAAGTTTGGGGAATGAGTGATCATATCTGTTGTGCGCAAGCATCCAATAGCATTGGCCGATGCTACCAGAGAATATGTCGAAGCCACTAGCTCGAGTGTTCACTTCTTGATAGCAAAGAACGAGCGAATGGCTAAGGAGTTACAGATAACCAAGGAGGGAGGAGAACTGGTTACAACACCTCCTCGAGTAAAGTTGAAGAAGGCGATACTAGATGAAGTATCATCCCTTGAGATGGTCATGTGGGAATTGTATTCCAGGTTTGGTATCATGCATAAGGCAGTGATCCATCTCAATGGTTGGTAGCAGCGATGTGCTAGGAGAGCACATATCTTGTCAAACTTGCATGCTATTGTCGATTACATGCAAACATGGACAATGAGATACAAGGGAGCCTCGTTACACTTGCCCAAGATGATGAAGCCCAGAGTGGTTGAGTTGAAGGCATGCATCTAGAGTTAGATCCAAAACTATGAAGAACTCCTGCAGCTCATCACTAGTTTGCAAGCTTCCATTGCACGAGTATTCAGAAGCATGGATGTTGTTGTGTGCACACATGCGATCCCATCTATTGGGACACTCGCCGAGGCAAAGACAAAGGCACAAGTTCGACTAGAGCTAGACTCATTCTTTGACGAGTTGATACACATAACCACCAGTGCAAACTTGGCGATCAATGCAGACACTATGCATCAGTATGTCGTTGATCCGACCATACTCAAGACAATAATGCACATATTATTAGACGAGTTGGACAGAGAAGGCAAAGCAGTGTACCCAGATGCAACAGAGGCAATAGTTCGTTTCCAGAAAGATGTCACCACAGGGTACATGGACACCATCACAAAATACCAAGCTTGGCATCAGTTTGCCATCATTTACCATCATGAAGATGTCGACGAGTTTGTCTTCCCATAGTTTTTCGAGTCATAGTGATGTCTTGCATGGCTTTCTCAAACCTATTTTGTATCACATGGGTACATGTGCAGATTATATGTAATGTCTTGTCAAGTGGAAGTTCAAGTGTCGATAGCTGAATGTAATAGTCATAGAGTAGTTGAAGAGTCATGAGGGTAGATGAACAGTCACAAAGGGGAATGGCAAGGGCCACCCCACCCTTTTCTATATATAGTACCTCATAATTCATTGTATAAGATTTTGGTGAGCCAAGCTTCTGATAGGAGTATCTTAGAGAAAGTTTGGAGAGTATTGTAACGAGCCTTGGTGTCTCCTCAATGCAGAGCTAGTACATCTCTTTGGAGGAGCATGCGGCGGTGAATGTAACGTTCCGCTACCGGGACTAGTGGTTGGTCATGGTTGTACTGTATGATTGGAGCTTTCTCTTCTTAATATAAAATTTCATGCATATGTTGTTATTGTATTTCAGCTATCTTGGTTACTGTAATGATATATGTATCTATTTTCTTACGCATGCATGTATGGACTCTTTCTGTATAAGTATGTATGAATCTCACTTACATATGTTGTTGGCTTAACCAGCACTTTGGATTGTTAGCTTACTTGCTTTCCAGTTTGTGATACATCTTCACTTGTGTGTTCCCTTCCAAGCCGTGTGCTTTCATAGGTTTCCAAGCAACGCACTCACCCCACTTTCCGTGTGTTAGAACCATGCATGCACTTTCCTTGACTTGCTATGCATGGCACACCCTTGATACCAACAAGGACATCTTACTTGCCTCTACGCGCAACTGCGGTCAATGGAATACCGTACGACCCACTACTAGGAGTTCTACACCAAATGGTCTAAGGTCTAGTTGGGAATTCTTACTGGGGAGATCCCCTGACATGTTGGTGGGTCCAACACTGTCAACATTTATGATGCTAGAAGGAGGGCCTGATGACAAGTTGTGTCCTCTCATCCCGTTTTGAATCTTTTCACATCTATCATGGATTCTGTCACACTCATCCCTCTGCGATGTTTTTCGCATGTCGAATCTCTTGACATCACGAGGGAGTTTTCTAATTTCTTGTCCGAATTCATGTCTGATGGTGAAGGCGAAGTGGCTTGGCCTATGCACTTACAAGACTTCTTTGTAATGATTGAAAATGCATATGAATGATTTGATGAAGAGGCTATCCTGTTGCCTGCATACACACTTTTTGAATCCCCACTACGGTGGTGCTGGAGTCTGCCTATCGATAGTGTGCACTCACTTGAGCAGTTATGTGATCTCATTGAATCTACTTTCCACCATTTTGATCCAGAACCTCTTGAGCAAAAATTATTACAACAATGGAAGGCCCTACATGAATCACCTATGGAATCGAATCTAACTCATTTCTCTGGAAACAAGATCTAGAGTCCTTTTATTAGTACCTTAGGGTTTGTAGTCATCAATAGCAAACTATTTCGCTATCGACAATGGGAATACATCAATGTTTCTTGAGTGATAGAATTTTTCAAGTGTTTAACTTCAACTCCATTATTCATACTTGTTAGATTGTACTGGGGTACCTTGGCACTCGTTTTCATTATTGGTGAGTTGTTTCACGTTTGTTAATGATATACATCAATGAACAATGATCAAATGATTTCTCACATGGTCAACTTCAACTCATTTATTCGCATTGTGTCGAAATGTACCATCTACGGTCGGTGAAGACCTCAGGTTATACCAACATCTCAGATCACTTGACAATTTCTTCAGTTTTCTGCCAACGACACCTACACTTATATGTTTCACATTTTTAAGCAACATCTTATATGTTTTCACTTGAGTTTTTTGCAGTACCACTACGCCATCTACATGGCTTGGTGCTTTTGTGGGGATTAGTTATACAACATCTATTGTACATATATCCTCCTATATGATATTGAGGCAGAACATTGTTGTGTTCTTTCACGACTATGATCTGATGTTCCACTATGTATTATTATGATCATTATCACACTTATGTATACATCATGGATCTATTTTATACTTGACCAACAAACATGCTTTACTATCTATGAGCATGGGTATGCCCGTCTCATATATGAGTTTTCTTTCTGACTCCTTCCACATATATTTGACAGACAGGAATCTGGTGATCTCCTCCTGAGCTATTTGAATGACTCCTCTCTTTACACTTAATGCATTTCATCCATCGGTCCCCCTTCTAACCTCATGCATTAGGGGGCATTTGTTATAACATATTTTAACACTCCTATATATACGATGCTCTTATATGGCCCAGGCAACTCCCTTCCCTTGCAGACCTAACTTTATCTCAAAAAGTATTTTTCAAAATCCATACACGACTCTGTCTGATCTAAAAGTGTGTACATATGTGATTCCTAAAAATAATACCTCGTACACATTTTTAAAATTTGAAAAAAAAAATCATGAAGGGTTACGAGTTTACCGAAATCCCACCTACAGGAGCTCGTAGCCTAACTAATTTAACTAGTTTGAGGTGGTATAAATACACCCCTTGAGTAGCCCTAATTCTTTCATAATGACAAGTATCATCATTATGCCAAATTTTCGCTAGATCAGGCCTATATTTTCTCATGTGAGTCTTCAGGAAACCCTCGTTTCCTTGGAGAGATGTTGAACATCCTTATCTAGCATCTTCTTGCATATATTGGAGAGGAAGTTTTCGATGGCTTAGGCTAGAATGATCCAGATGAAGATTTCATCAGTAATTTTGGCTTGGATCAGGTTGTAGCCTCCTTGTGCTTTCAGTTAATAAAGAGACTAATGTCTTGTTCCCAAATTGCATTTTTTGTGATGTCTATGATGATGATGATGATGATGATGATATATATATATATATATATATATATATATATATATATATGCGCGTGTACTTTGAATTTGGTGATATCTTCCTATCGCTATGACTAATTTGCACATTTGCACATCTTGGAAGAAGCAGAGGGTTCGGACCCTACAAGAACTACTTCAAACGTAGGACCTCCAGGTATGTTCTAAACCCTACGTTTGTGAATTCAAGTGCTTGGCATGACTACATGAGTTCTCTTTGTTATCTCACACACTTTGATGCAAATTAGTCATAGAGATAGGAACATATCACTAAATTTAAAGTAAAATTAACTAAATTAAAACTACTTTATTATTATTATTATTTATAAATAATTTAATATATGAGTAAAATATATATAGTTTTTGAATAATGAGTCCATACAGGTGGAATGTATATGAAAGAGTGTGGAATGGCCAGTGAATGAGTTTTTTAACCCAAAGTTTCCCCTGATGATGGACTCACTTTGTAGTCTGGAATGTTGGGTTAAAAAACTTATTCACAGGTATAGTTTTAAAAAACATGTAACAATTTTTTTATTAATATGGAGATTTATTTTTACTTTGTTATAGGGATTTTTAATGTCTAATCACTTACTAAGAAGACTTGTTTAACAAACTACAAATAAACTTATATTATATTTTTTTAATTAATCAATTTAATTAAAAAAAGAGAATGAAATAACTATTTTTAAAATAAATCTTAACATTTAATCTTTAATTACTATTAAAAATATTTTAAAATATTGAGTGAAAACTAAATCCTATTATTTATTATTTAGTAATTATTAATAATTAAATAATGATGATGATGATGATGGTGGTTAACGTCCACTGAGACCAAATTGGTCTATCGGACTTATAATTTTCTTAGTTTTTAATTATCTGGCTCCTTGTCTTTCTTGGCGAGATTAGTGCCGTAGCTTTCTTTTTTTCTCTACAGTCTTCCAACTTCCTTTATCTTTCATCCACTTCATCTCTTCTGGTTCTTGGGACATTGGTGTCTTAGCTTCGCAATCTATTGTGTTCGTTCTTTTGAAGATAGTCGGAGAAGAAAATTGGTCTAGGAGATCTGCTTTGTTGTTAAATGAAGATTTATTTTGTGTGGTATTCGAATCCTCATAACTGTTGATTTGTTGGTCGGGGCTTTCTCCCTGCTTGTCTTGAGAGTTGTTTCTTTCTTGCCCGATTTCTTGTGATTCAGAGTTTTCTCTAGAGTATTCTTCTTTGATGACAGTGTAGTGTTCTTTTTGTGCTCCTTCCCACCATGTAGATCTGTGGTGGTTTTTTCTAGCAGAATTTTTCTGGAAAGCTTTTGGGCAATTTTTGGCTAGATGGCCCGTCTCAATGCAGGATCGACATCTGAAGAGGACACTTTCATAATCGAGTTTCTGGTTCCACACATAGTCTTTACTTGTTAGGCTTATTTCAGCTGGGAATCCGGCGCTGAAGTCCATTTCTACACAGATGCGTGCATAAGTGGTTCTGGCATATTCCTCTGTTTCTGGGCACCTGCAGTAAAATTTTCTAATTGCATTTCCAATAGCTTTTAGCGAGGAGAGATTCTAGAGATGCAAGGGTAGGCTTGGCAATCTCACCCAAACTGGTGCTTAGGTTATGACTGCTGTAGAGGGATCGAATGATGGGTTCCATGGCTTCATGAATAGCTCTGATTTTTCCCAAAACCAAGGGCCAGAATCTAGAATATATTATCTGCTTTCAGGATTTTCAAAATCTACTATAAAGAAACCCCTAGCACAAGAGCAGATATTAATTTTATCAGAAATGAAATTAATATTATTAGATGATATGAAACCAATGTTTTAAATATTTATTATTAAACTAGTGTTTTGAAATAAGGAAAATTCGATCAATAGCGCTGCTACAAATTCTCCATTTTTTCTCACTAAAAACATATAATCGGATTGAAAAATGGGTACGGAATTGGACGTCTGAATATATAATCGGATTTACATGTTTGGACAATTAGGTGCGGAATTGGACGTCTTTAATTGTAGAGCGCCGACATTTGACAAATGGGAAGTGCCCATTCTCCGCAAAAGACTAAATTTCTGGCGGAGCGAAAAATTCGGTGCTATGGCTGCTCCCACATGCTAATTTCGATTGCTTCTCCATCCCTCCAGTTCACAAGGCATTAAAAAGGGCACAGCCCCTTCACATTTCCACAATTCATTGAGCTACTTGCCTCATGCAGCCGAGAGTTTCACGCTGCAGCGGAGAGTAAAGCATGATGTCAGGCGAAAAGGAGCTGCGCGAGAATAGGAAAAGGAAGGAAACAGTGTGTGTGACGGGAGCGGGGGGATTCATTGCCTCGTGGCTTGTCAAGTTGCTCCTTCAAAGAGGCTACACTGTCCGAGCATCTGTTCGAACCAACCCAGCTGGTATATTCATTATTCTTCAGACGATTTATTAATAAAGTTTTTTGATAAGTAATGTTTATTTGAAATATTGAAATTGTAAGAGTACTCTTATCTTTTCGAACGAGATTTGGCAACTGCAGATGGTGGTGGAAGGTATGAGCATCTGAGAGCGTTGGAAGGAGCAAAAGAGAGGCTTGAGCTTTTGAAAGCTGATATTCTCCATTACCAGAGCTTACTCACAGTCATCAGAGGTTGCCACGGTGTCTTTCACATGGCTTCCGTTCTCAATGATAACCCTGTAATTACTTCATTAATTCATCACTTCTTTCAACTCTATTTGTAATTCCAATTCCATGCAGCTATTTGGAGCTTACAAATCACATTAATAAACCATGCACCATTCTGATAATTTTAGGTCTTGTTAAGCATTGTTTTTTATATAGGTTTGATGGATGTAGTTGATATTGAGTGCAGGAGCAAGTGATAGAACCAGCAGTGGAAGGGACGAGGAATGTGATGGAGGCCTGCGCAGAATCAGGGGTCAAGCGCGTTGTCTTTACGTCTTCAATCGGTGCGGTTCACATGAATCCTCACAGAGACCCACTCGCCATAGTCCGTGATGACTGCTGGAGCGATTTGGACTACTGCGTACAAACCAAGGTTTAATTAACAACATTACTTATACCAAGTATTAAGATAAAGGTTATACAAATCATGGACCAATAATTGATTCGCCTGTCTCGTGCATTACAGAATTGGTATTGCTATGCAAAAACCTTGGCTGAAAAATCTGCTTGGGATATTGCAAAGAGAAGGAATTTAGAGTTGGTGGTGATTAATCCAGGCCTGGTTTTGGGTCCCTTGTTGCATTCCGCCATGAACCCTAGCACTGCTCATATCATGAAATACTTAACAGGTGGGTAATGTTTTTATATATCTTATAATTCGTCGGTTTATAATAGACTTCATGGATTTATGATATAATAGTTATGAAACATGATGGTGATCAGGGTCAGCCAAAACGTATGCAAACTTAACTCAGGCATATGTGGATGTGAGGGATGTGGTAGAGGCTCACATTTTAGTATATGAAACTCCCTCAACGCGTTGCCATAGATATTTATGTGCAGAATGCAACCTGCACCGAGGAGAGCTAGTCCACATGTTGGCCAAACTATGCCCTCGCTGTCCCCTCCCTACCAAGTATGCACCCACTAACCTCCATATATTTATGTTCAAACTAAGCTAGGTCCATAAATAGCTATTAAATGAAGCCAGCTTAATGCACACAGGTGTTCAGATGAAAAAAATCCAAGGAAGCAGCCATACAAGTTCTCGAATCAGAAGCTGAAGGATCTGGGACAATCATTTACGCCTATAAACAAGTGTTTGGCTGACACTGTGGCCAGCTTACACGAGAAGGGGTTTCTTCAACATCACCAATCAGGTTGGGCTGAGAGGGATGGCAGTCACACAATGATGGCGAGGATGTAATGGCTTCAAATATGCACAGATATAACATCTACGATATCTGCATTAGCTGCTATATATATGTAATTTCCTTTTCATAATTATAATTTTTGTCACTCCATGTTGGAGAACAATGGGCCTTCTGTCATTTACTTTGTAAGTTCAATAGACTATTTCTTCGTTAGCGAACATTAATTATTATTATTATTATTATAAAATTATCCATAATATTGATGAGTAGTTCAATTTTTGTTTTATGTATTTGTACTATTTTCTTATCTCCTTCATCCGGATATAATGTTAGTGTGGTTTAACCATAGAAAATCTTGCCGAACTAAATTCATTATCTTGCCAAAATTGATCAGAGTCGAATTCAAAAGAAAAAAAACATTTGTATCTTGCCAAAATTCTAGAGTCCGATCGCAACAAAAGGCAAAAACATTCCTAGTAATTTTTTATAAGAAAAAAAACATTTGTATCTTGCCAAAATTCTAGAGTCCGATCGCAACAAAAGGCAAAAACATTCCTAGTAATTTTTTATTTAATTATTAATTATTTAGAGAAAATAAATAAACAACCCTATAATATATAAGAAAGTACTGAAATTAATTAATTAAATAATAAGATTATGAGGTGTAAAATTTATTGGTTTATGTGATGTTTATTTTTTATTAGGTTTAAAGTTTAAATATTATGAAAAAGGATATGAAAGAAGAATTGAGACTAAGAGTTTATATAACCAATAATAAAAATTATCACAAATAATATTCTCAAGGAGGGTGCTGAGGAGCAGGTATTCTTTCCATGCCTTGATATGATGCCAACTCACTAGATTTGATATGTGCTCTCATCACCTCATCAATTATCACAGAAACCTGCATAAGGTTAAACAACATTTTAATATCCCAAGCAAGATAGGGAGGTACAAGAGGTCTTAGCGGAGAGTATAATAGACCATAAGCTAACCAATCTAGCCATGAGATCTCTTTCTCTAAGGATGAGGATAAAGACCAGCCAATGTGAATTCCTAGAGATTCTGCCCAATACTTGTTATGACTCACTAGGCTTTTTTGCTTAGAGGGCTAGTAGATCTTTTTGTTTTCCATGTCTATGTATGTGAAGAGTTTGGCACAACTAGCCTATTTTTATAAATTTTTTATTTACAAGATGCTCTTTAGATGAGGTCTTAATAATCTTAAGACTCAGAACTTATGTTATTGGTCTAGTTTCCCTTTAAACTAGTAACATAATTTTTTTGGTATATTTAATTCTCATTTGACATAATGCAAAATGCCTAAATTAAAATAATAAATAATAATTGAATAATAAGTCATAACAATATACTCAAATTTCATTTTAAATGAATTACAAATATGCATAAATATATTATGATTTTATTTCCTTTATTATACATTTTGTAATATATAAATTGGGTAGAACTTGGTCTAGGAGATGAAAAATTAGCTCTTAAGGAGGACGAACGATTAATGCACATATTTAGGAGTTTCATGAGTTGTGAGGGAAAGAACAAAAAAAAATTATTAGAGATTTTAAAGTAGAGAATATTAATATAAGAAGAAGTTAAGAGTTTGATGAAGTTAAAAATGCACACCTCTTTATTCTGGATTTAGTGACAAGTTGAAGAAATATTTTCTTCATTTGAATGGTTTTAATAAACTTCAAATTAGGGATAAGTCGAAAAAATATTTTCTTAACTAGATTAGTTTTCACACACTTTTGACTGAAAGAGTTAGGCCTTTGATTTAGATTTTAACTTTCATAATGAAATTTTAACTTTCATAATTTGTTTCATTGATCGTCAAGAATGAACTTTCGACACATATTTTATACCCATCTATTTACATGTATATTTAAGGAATTTGTTTTGTTCAATCTCCAGTTTCTAAGTCATGCTAGGGGGCTTAGAGGTGTATCCTAGTTATAAATTAATAAAGATGATACACTTGATGTGGTCCATTATGAGCTTAATTAGATTTTTTTGTCATAATACCAATGATGTAAAAATATCAATTATATATTTTAAAAAGGCACTGGGAAAAGAGCTAAGTGGACATATCATTGTTGGTAAATAAGGATTGTTATTCATCAATGATATAGAGAAGTATAATTTTTTTAATTATATCTTTTCAATATTTATAATAACTATAAGGTGATAAATTGTTTTAATTTATTATTGTATTTGTATTTCTTCATATAATTTTTTATATTTTGTTATTTTTTAATTTTTTTGGTTATGATGTTTCTTTATAAATGTAGGAGGAAGGTGGAGGTTGAGGTTGAGATCTTTTTCCATATGTAGATTTTTTTGGAAGAAATTAAAAACTTCTAGTATAAGAATATTTATCTTTACATGTCTAATCTAATATCTAAGTTGTGAATTTTGTAGAAGAAATTTGATATTAAACTCCACGGCCTTTAAGTTGATTAGTAGAGTTGAGAGTGAGTGGTTGCATAAAAAATCATTGAAAACTTGTTTTATGAGATGGAATAGTTTTTGGAAGATTTCAAAAACCTATGAGTTGATAATTTTGTGCTCTTTGTTGAATTAAGCCCTTAAGCTAACAATTTCTTGGAATATATTTGAAATCATACACTCTTAAGATTTATATTAGCGTTATTATGGTTAAGTGGTAGCCTTTTATTATTGTTCTTGTGTAGTTTTGATAAAGGGGTTATGTATAAAAACTCGCTTATTTTTTTAGGAAATTCAACCCAACCCTCACACACTTAAGCTAACAATGAGGGTAAAATTACCATGTTAACCCTCATGGACCTTTCATTCTTCTTCCTTAGAATTTCTGGATGCAAGGTAGCTTGATTACTAGTAGCATAGATAATTGGTAATCCCAAGAGACATGATAAGATTGATCCAAGACCATCATGTAATTCAAACCTTATGCAATCATGCATCATTTCTAAACATGCATAATAGCCAAGCGAGTATGTTCAAAAATAGAGGTTATTTGGCACAACAAGAAAATTATTAAAAACAAAGGAAATAAGAACTTGGTTGTTGTAGGGATGATTCTCACATTGGGTCATGTTTCATCATAATCCTTTGGTATGTCCCCAAACAAATGGTAGAGGGTTGAGATATGTGGCCATGGGTTCCCACCCATTGATTTGTTATTTAAGCTCAAGGAGCTTGTCTACCATAGAAACAACTAATCCTACTCATCATTATATCAAGGAATTTCATTAATTTGAAAAAATAAGTTCCATTTCCTCACCCATATAATTTAACTCCTTAAGTATATAAAATATATGCAAGGAAAAAAAACCTATGAAGTCATTGAAAGGAGTGCATAGCTATCAAATGCTAGTTAGTTGAATTTGGGAGCCAACTAGAACAAATGTTTGGTTAGCTTTGGCGTTTTCATTGGTGAATGAGCTAATGAGCATTATATAGATTCAAAAATATCATTTTGCATTTTAGAAACACTTTTAAAATTTTTAAAGCTATCATATCAAAGGTCAAATAAATGTACCACCAATACATTTAGATGCAACACATCGCAAGAAAAAATAATTTGGTCTGATATGCCACTAAGGAGGAAATGTATGTCACATGTTACATGTCATAGAGATGGAAAGTTTGTGACAAATACAAAATGAAAAGAAGTCCTTTTAGAAATTTCATTTTTTGACAATGAAGAAAATCTTGAGGAAGTGAAATGTGAAAAATAGAGAATTTTTGAAGTGATGCAACGTTTCACATGGAAAGAAATTTTAAATTTAATGTGATGTGTCACACAAAAATGAACTTTTGAGTAATTTTACCACCATAAATTAACAATATGTGATACATGTTGTGTGCAAATAAAGATAAATTAGGTGTCATGTATATTGTGTCATGGGAAAAGTGATTTTAGATATGATATGATACATGGAAAAATATTTTATGTGTAACATAATATAGGGAAAAAGAATTTTGGTGCAAAAATGGAAACTATGCTTTGTTGTGGCCCTTTAAACTTTGCATGTGAAAATTGTAATCATGTGCCATTTCACATGACCTAAAAGTTTTGGTGTGATGTGTCACACCTAAAATAACATTGGGATGTAATACATTTCTCTTCTAAAAATAATGGTCTCTTTCATAATAGCTAAGAGGACAAATTTCAAGAAACAATGTATGCAAATTTGATCTCTAAGTCAAATTTTAAAATGCTTCTCCTACATTTCCACTCATGGGTATGGTTGGTTATGTAGTGGAGGTATTTCAATTACATGTGGTTAAGAGTTCAACACTAGTGTCATTTAAAGCAAATATTTGATTATCTTCAAGGAGAAAAGGGTCATGAGTCACAAGATTCTTCTATTAGTTGAATTTTGATAATTTGAAGGAATTCATTTTCCAATCTCAATCTCATTTTGTTGTATCGGATATTTGTGTGTAGTATATTATTATATGCATCCATGTTTCCATTGAATTTGAGAATCAAGATTAACAAATTATTTTTCATATGGATGTTAGCATACTTATTTTAGTTTTATAATTGAAATGAATATTCATGCATAATGATTTATTTCAATTTTGAATTATCTTTGAATGCTTAAATTAATTATGTTTCTATTTAATGTCCATATTTCAAATGGAATTTGTTGTGAGAGCATTTATCGCTTTGATGAATTTGTTTTGAAAAGAGACTGATATTTCCTATTAATTATTTTGATCATATCTGCAAGACCTAGAAGCTTTTCATTGTGTTTATTTTGTGCAATGAAAATATGTCTGTAATATATTGGTATATGCATTCATGTGTTTATTTGATGCAGGATACGAACTCAAAGGATGGTCCATCATGAATTCAAAATCTAAAAGTTTTTCATTTCCTTACTATTGATAACAAGAAGTTTTCATTACATCAAAAGCGAGAGAAGTCTCAGGTAGTAACAAATATTTAGAATAATTATAGTGGACTAGTATTAAAATTAGTTTGCATTAGTTTAGGATAATTTAGGTAATTAGAGTAGGGTAGTTTAGGAGGACACAATGGAGCCTTTATACTTGTGAGTACCACCACACAAAATGAGTAAGGATCTAATTGGGGCCTCGATCAGGTGGTATCTCCCTACTGCAAGGGAGAATTTTCTTGCCTGCTAACATTAACACAAACTCTAGACACTTGTTTCCATCATGGAATTCGTTGTTTAGTGACACATTGATTAACAAGGAGGGAACTTAGAGTTTATCGGTTTCTATGGTGAGGATTTTGATGTTGAGATTTCAGAGCATCCACAATATTCATTTTTAATTTGATGTTTCGAGTCAAAACCATGACTCATCATCAGGTTTTTCCTAATGATGAGTGATGGTTTTGACTCGAAACATCAAATTAAAAATGAATACTATGAAGGAGAGACATAGCTCGCTTGGCCAATTCATCCACACCTGGGAACATGATAGACATATACCATAGAGATGGTTAAGAGATCCATTCTGATTCTTTGAGATATTGATGCCAATTTGTTGTCCAAAGGAAGAGCTTTTCTTTAGAAGTGACTATTTATTATTTGAAAATCACCCAAAATAATTAGAGAGACAAGATCTAATACCTAAACCAATCAAATTCCCTGCAAGAAGGCATAAAATTCAACTTGAAAAGGCCTAAGGAAAAAGAGTAACCCATTGTGCACCTACCACTTTGGGTTTCCATTGAATTTTTTATAAAATCTTTTAGACATAAATATAAAATTTTTGAATATAGAGCTTTGGTAGTCTATCATGCTAATATAATTCATTAATTAAAATGAGTCAAAAATTAATCTTTCTGTAAAGTAGGTTAACAAAAAACACTCTTAAAACTTACTATTTATAAAAAAATTCAAGTAAAAAATGTGATTGTAACTGCTGCAAATACATTATATTTTAATTAGCAAATACATTATATTTTAATTAACAGAAAAATTCATAAGAAATACTTTGAATATTAATTATGATGACTACACATACATTATAATCTAATTGATTGAAAAATCATAAGAAATACTTTGTAGATTAAAATATACTTCTAGATGGTCCTCCGCAAATGGGTGTTGCACATATGAATCATGTTTTTATATTTAGGAGATCATAGTTTCTGGATTTTCATTTTTCCGGTTTTCCTTTTAATAGAAAACTAAGTCAGTTTTTTCTCTCCTGAAAAAATGCTTTAATTATACAGGTGATGCATAATATAGTGTGGGGGTATTTCCTGTGTATCTCTGATTATACCGGTGATGCATAATATCGCATGTTTTTAGATCTTACAGAACCGTTTCCTTTTAATAGAAAACTGAGTCAGTTTTTTCTCTCCTGGGAAAAATGCTTTAATTATATCAGTTTTTTCTCTCCTGAAAATCTCTGGCGGAGCGAAAATATCGTTGCTTGAGTTACGAAATGTCGTTTTTCAACTAAGAAATAAAAAAAAAAAATACTTTATATGGACGTGAAATGCCTATCTCTATGGCTGCCCCCACGTGGTAATTTTGATTGCCCTCAAATTCTCCTCCCCTTAAGAAGGCATTAAAAAGGGTAGAGCCCCTTCACATTTTAACCATTCATTGAGCCGCTTGCCTTATGCGACCGAGAGTTTCAGGCTGCAGCCGAGAGTATAGCATTATGTCAAGCGGAAAGAGGATAAAGAAAGCAAAGGAAACAGTGTGCGTCACGGGAGCAGGGGGATTCATTGCCTCCTGGCTCGTCAAGTTACTCCTTCAAAGAGGCTACACTGTTCGAGCAACAGTTCGCACCAACCCAGTTGGTATATCATTTATTCTTCACACGACCTATTAATTTAATTATTATTTGTTTTTAATAAATAGGTTGAGTAGTACTTTCTTACTAACCCAAAGAGTTGAGGATGAGTTTAGTTAGCAAAGAGTTGAGGATGGGTTTAGTTAGCAAAGCCATTCAGAATCAAATTTTATGGGGTGGTTGTGTTTTCTGTTAGGGGAGGAGGTATTCTAAAATATCCAGTCAATTTAGGGTTGGTGTGGCCAGGTGTGATCTGATCCCTGGTGACTCTGAGGGATTAGATGCCTCATGGTAGGTTGTATGGGTGGGGGAATCCTCTAGAAAGTTATTTTTAGGGAGAATCTCACACTTTTTTTTTTCAGAAAATCTGACCATAAGATTGTTTGAGTAATTTTTTAATGATGGAAATAGATTTAACACCATGAAAAATTCCTTAACATTCAAAATCTTCAAGTTTGACAACTATAACCCAGATTTCCCCAAATTTATGTCCAAATTTAACAAAAACAAATTTGTAACCTAATTAAACTAACTTATATCTCACATTTTGCCAGGCAAATCAAAAATCTTCAAGTTTGACAACTATAACCCAGATTTCCCCAAATTTATGTCCAAATTTAACAAAAACAAATTTGTAACCTAATTAAACTAACTTATATCTCACATTTTGCCAGGCAAATCAAACCTTAATCAATGGAGTAATCACTTTTATTTTTATCCAATTTTTTTGGTGGGTTTTCTAAAATGATGATAAGTTTAACAAAAAAAAATTTCTACTCGGAGTTTTATTAAGTGTAATATATGTTATAAGATACAAAATTTAATAGTAATGTTTTTTTGATAAATAAGATTTATTTGAAATATTGAAATTGTACTTGAGTTTCTCTTGCAAGAGTACTCTTTTCTTTTCTAACGAGATTTGACAAATTGCAGATGATGGTGGAAGGTATGAGCATCTGAGAGCGTTGGAAGGAGCAAAAGAGAGACTTGAGCTTGTGAAAGCTGATATTCTCCATTACCAGAGCTTACTCACAGTCAACAGAGGTTGCCACGGTGTCTTTCACATGGCTTCCGTTCTCAACGATAACCCTGTAATTACTTTCTTTAATTCATCGCTTCTTAAAATTGCATTAATCAACCCTGATCACCATTCTCATAACTTTAGATCTTGTTAAACATTTTTTTTAATATAGGTTTGATGGGTGCAGTTAATATTGAGTGCAGGAGCAAGTGATAGAACCAGCAGTGGAAGGGACGAGGAATGTGATGGAGGCCTGCGCAGAAACTGGGGTCAAGCGCGTTGTCTTTACGTCTTCCATCGGTGCGGTTTACATGAATCCTCACAGAGACCCGCTTGCCGTAGTCCATGATGACTGCTGGAGCGATTTGGACTACTGTATACAAACCAAGGTAAATTAACAGCATTACTTTTATCAAATATTATAAATAATGGTTACGCAAATCATGGACTAATAATCGATTGGCCTGATTTATGCATTACAGAATTGGTATTGCTATGCAAAAACCTTCGCAGAAAAATCTGCATGGGATATTGCAAAGACAAAGAATTTAGAGTTGGTGGTGATTAATCCAGGCCTGGTTTTGGGTCCCTTGTTGCATTCCGCCATGAACCCTAGCACTGCTCATATAATGAAATACTTAACAGGTGGGTAATGTTTTTATATATCTTATAATTCGTCGGTTTGTAATAGACTTCATGGATTTATGATATAATAGTTATGAAACATGATGGTGATCAGGGTCAGCCAAAACGTATGCAAACTTAACTCAGGCATATGTGGATGTGAGGGATGTGGCAGAGGCTCACATTTTAGTATATGAAACGCCCTCAGCGCGTTGCCATAGATATTTATGTGCAGAATGCAACCTGCACCGAGGAGAGCTAGTCCACATGTTGGCCAAACTGTGCCCTCGCTGTCCCCTCCCTACCAAGTATGCACCCACTAACCTCTATATATTTATGTTCAAACTGAGCTAGGTCCATAAATACATATATTAAATGAAGCCAGCTTAATGCACACAGGTGTTCAGATGAGAAAAATCCAAGGAAGCAGCCATACAAGTTCTCCAATCAGAAGCTGAAAGATCTGGGACAATCATTTACGCCTATAAACAAGTGTTTGGCTGACACTGTGGCCAGCTTACACGAGAAGGGGTTTCTTCAACATCACCAATCAGGTTGGGCTGAGAGCGATGGCAGTCACACAATGATGGCGAGGATGTAATGGCTTCAAATATGCACGATTTAACATAAACAATCTCTGCGTTCGCTACTATATATCTAACCCCCTTTTCATAATTTATGTTCGTCCATGTTGGAGAACAGTTGGCCTTGCATTTACTTTGTAAGTTCAATAGACTACTTCGTCTTAGCCAACGTTAATTATAGTTATCCATAATATTAAAGAGTGATTTAATTTGTATTTTTTTTTCTAGTATTTTTTTTTTAATGTATTTTTAATAAATATCATTTCTCCCTTTCATTATTTTTTATTCATCAAGATGTAATGGTAGCTTGGTTAAATAACATAGATAATTTAATTTTAATAGAAGAATAGCCAATTGGTTATTTTTCATGGTATTATTAAATGTTTTACAAGAGTATGCTATTTAATATCAATCGCAAATGGTGGCTAAAGCATAATGTGCAATATATACTCACAATGGTGATAATGACTTTATGTATACTTTATTCAATTTTTAGAATTGATTAATTATTTAGGGTTGTTTAATTATTCAAAAAGGATTTGCTTATATTTTATTTAATTTTTTAAGTTTATTAGAATATTAGTTTTTTAATAATTAATTATATATAATTATATAATATATTACATTTAATTTTTTATGTTTTAGTAGTGTTATGGATACTTTACTTAACACATTTTATTTAAATATATCTTTAAATATAAAACATTTTTTTAAACCATTTTTTTTTTTTAATTTTTTTTTTTTTCTTTAGTTAATTTTATTTGAAATTTAGTGGGGATTTTTGGAATGGTAAGTTTGACCTAGAATTTTAGTGTTTTTGGGACTTTTTATAATGTTGAATCTATTTATGCATTCAAAAATATAATGGATTCAAAAATTACTTTTAAACAACTAAAATTCACAATTTTGTATAACTAAAATTCACAAGCAATTCATGATATTGCCAAAAATTCTAAAACAAAAAACATGACAATTATTTAACTAAACAAAGTCTTTCAGTAAAAATCACATGAGAGAATTTTTTGGCCTACGCGTTTCGAACCAACAAGTGTGGTTCATCATCTAGACCACATGAAGAGGCACACCATGGAAAAGGCTTAAATAGAGAGCAATGTGATTTCTACCAAAAGACTTTGTTTAATTTATTATGGATCACAGAAGGAATACATAAATTATTTAACTTTTAACAATTTTTTTTATTGTAAAAAAATATTTATTTTAAAAAAGACACGAAGAAAGTAATGAATTTAGTTTATTAAATAACATATCTTAACGATATACTAAAATTTCGTTTTTGACATTACAAATGTGATTAAACATATCATTGTTTTACTTATTATATCCGCGGAAGGTAGAGTATACTGTATAACTTTTAATTAATTTGTAAATTTTTAGAAATCATTTCCAAAGTTTATTAAAGTTTTGGTAAAATTAATTAGAAATTGGAAATTATTTTTTGAATTTTTAAAATTTGAATTTCTAATTTTTGATTGAGGAATGACTAATTTTATGTGGTTTAAAATCATTTTTTTAGAATTAAAAATTGTTTAAAAAAATGTACTCATAAATTAATTATCCAAAAAAATCAAATACATGATTTTTTCCTTAATTAATATTTTCTTTTCCAAAAAAAATTAAATATATGGAATTTTCCATAATTAATATTTTCTTTTCATATTTTTTAGAAATTGAAAATTATTTTTTGAATTTTTAAAATTTGAATTTCTAATTTTTTATTGGTGAATAACTAATTTTATGTGGTTTAAAATCAAAATTTTAAAATTAAATATTGTTTAAAAAAATGTATTATTCAAAAAAATCAAATATATGAATTTTTTCATAATTAATATTTTCTTTTCCAAAAAAATATACATATGGATCTTTCCATAATTAATATTTTCATTCCTTTCATTATCATACTATTTTTAACAATAAATATTTATTAACCTATAATCATTCATTGCTTGTTTTCTATTAATTGTTCTATTATTTGTAATAACAATGTGTTTTTCTATTAATAATGTTTTTCACATGTTTCTATTAATATATTTTATTAATCATAATATATTTTATTGTTTAATTATTTAATTGTTGTCATCTTTTTTTTTCATAAAACTATGTTATCATGTACCAATAGATTATTAGCAATTTGATTCCCTCTCCACAAGGTTGTGGTTCTTAAATCATGAACTTAATATAATTAAGTTATATGATAACATCACCCCATAAGGGTTCTCTACTTTTTGCATAAGAGGTAGGTACTAAACAACTTAGTGTAGGAAAAGCAAACTTTTACATTGTGAGAATATAAGTTTTGTAATATATAAATGGGGTGCAACTTGCTGTAGGGAAAGAAAGATTTTACATTGTGAGAATGGGAGATAAATTATAAAGGAAAATTGCACTTTTAAAGAGTTGTTGTAGCGACAACAACCAACCTCCAAAATTTTGCCTTAGCTTCGTTTTGGAGCCTCCCTACCAACCATCCTTAGCAACATGTCTCGCATTGTCAAGTACATAGGCTTCATTGTTTTTTTCAGTAGCTTGTCAGCCTATGCATGTCAGTTTGCTTCAGTCCCCTCACAGGCTGCCATTCCGGACTTGGGCCAGTTGCTGGCTGAGTAGCTCCCTCAGAAAATTGCGCAATTCTGGAGGGGAACCAACCTTCCCTCTAGAAATTGCGCAAATCTGTTGGGCAACCTGCTGGGCCCAGAAATTGCGCAATACAGTCAAACAACCTTCCTCAAGAAAATTGCGCAATCTGGCCCAACACTCCAACTTAGCCCAAAAATTGCGCAATTCTGGGCAGTAGTCACCTACAACTCCTAGAAATTGTGAAATCCCTCTGGACAGCCAGCCCAACTCCTCCCATAAATTGCACAAAAATCCCTCTCAGTCAAGCAGACTGTTGCATGTGCCTTCAGGTTGACCGGTTCCACCCGGCACCCAAAAAACTTGACTTACATGCATGGGTTGTTTTTTCATGAAATAGAAAAAAAGCAACATGCAAAAAGAATCCCTAGAATTTAGGGATTTATTTTTTAGCAGTTGGAGGTTAAATGAAAAGATCGTTTTAGAAACTTTCCTCCAAGTGTCACTTTTTCTAACTTTGTGGCATGCACGTCATGAGCCTCAAAATTATTTATTCAATGCTTCAGACCTCATTCTTCACATCGATTTGGATCTATGACATCCCACAGCACATCGAGGATTCTTCTGCACATCTAACTTAACTATTTCTGGGTAAGTCGCTTTACTTGTCTTTTGCAGCATTTATATTGCTTTTTGTGTTTTGGCTTGTGTGAGTGATTTTTGCTTGATTTCTATGAATGCTTGCTGTTGTTTGCATGCATGTTAGCCTGTACAAGCACCATTTTATTTTTCATTTTCATCTCACTATTGTCGCATGCATGACACTATTTTGCACGAACGGTCGCTGATTCGACAACTCGTTTCACACACATGCATGTTTTTCCATTTTCTGAATCTTGGATTTGTTGTTTTCATGCATGATAATTCACTCCTACTTACACTCAGTATCTTCATGCATTCGCATCTTCATATTCTTTCAATTGCTCGTCGGCGGCTCTAGGAAACCTTGGCCCAGACTCTGCCTTGCCCGGACAACATTGCGCAATTCTGAGAGGGAAGGCTCTGCCTTCCTCCTAGAAAATGTGCAAATCTAACCAGACAGTGTTCTCCAGTCTTGATTTGTGAAATTCTGAGAGGTAGTGTTTTCTGGCCCATAAAATTGCGCAATGCAGTCCTTGGGCCTGCATCTCTTGCCAGCAGAAATTGCGCATTGCGCAATATTAGCACCCAGCAGGTCATTCTGGATTGGGCATTGCACAATTCCAGCAGTCAATGAGCCTCACGACAGTCCGGGTTGCCTTTTGCACAATTCTGACAGTCAGTATCTCGGCATCCCAGTGAAAATTGCACAATCCTTGCCAGTAGTTCCCCGGGTATGTTGCATGTTAGTCCTCAAGTTTTCTTTGGTTTTAACTGACAAATTTCTTTCCATGCATGTCGCCATGTCTCCAGATATAGCAGGTGTTCATCCATCTCTCAGCAGTTCAGGATCAATGGCCTCCAAGAGAGTAGGGTCAAAGGACACCGACAGAAGCGCAACTGGAGAAGCAGTTGAGCGAGTGTCTATGATTTTGCCAATATATGAAGACATCAAGCTGATCGTAGACAAAGACATCAAGCTAAAATGGAAGGAGTTCAATGATGCATTCTTAGGCACATTTGGGGAAGATCTCGAAGACCGCAAAGCCGATGTGAACATTCACAAGTCTGGCTTGTACGGATTGCATGCAAGTATCCCGCGTACCCATGCGTGGACATGATACATTGGATTGTCTCGCACATTGATCTCGAGATGATGGCGTTAAGAAGTGTCAGCATGACAAATATTTCTACCTTTAGGGCACATGATTATCAATAGATATACCACTTGTCGAAGCCAGTGATCACCATGGAGAGACCCTTTAGCATACCCAACAGCAATGCCAACTCCAGGGATATCTTGAAGAACTAGGTGAAGGAGCCAACCAAATTCAGGATGACACCCAACCAGATTTACAAGACGAAGATACTGCGGAAGGCGTATCAGTACTTGGTCATCTTTGCATGTCGCTTGTATGGCCAAGAGAGCACGGAGACCTTCCTGCAGAGTTGGGTGATCACGTTGGACCAACTAGCTAGTGAAGGCAAAGCATGCAACTGGTCCGACATGTTGGCTCATAGGCTTAAGGAACAGGTAACAGGAGCTTGACAGCTGTCCAAAGGTCAACAAGTAGAAATCTACATATTTGCTTACATCTTGGATGCAATCTGTGCCTGTGAGCAGTTCCTCGGCTTGAAGTGGGCATGGACATTAACAGAAACCTCTGTCAACACTTATTGTAAACTATTTTCTAAATGTAGCTTCCGCGGGGTCATCACATAGTTGTGAGTCCATTTTGTCACCCGAGTGTACAAGATGATATTTGAGCAGGATCCAACTTGCATGTCGAAGGCAACAATGGAGGCACTTATCAACATAGCAGATTGGTATGCCTCACGTTTTGGCACCTTCATACGGATGTACAACGTGGAGAAGCCTCTACATGTTTTGCCGAAGTTTTCCATGGACAAGATCATCATGCAAGAAGTATCGTACCACATCTCAGCAGGACTATCAGCTAGGCTGCATCGGAATAAGAAGGCACCTTGGCCCACTCTTCCATTGTGGATCCAGAGTCAGATACAGAACTATGAAGAACTCTCGTAGCTCATCACTTGTTTGCAGGCTTCCAATGCATGAGTATTTAGAAGCATGGATGTTGTTGTGCGCGCACATGTGATCCCATCTATTGGGACAGTCACTGAGGCAAAGCAAAAGGCACAATTCTGACTGGAGCTAGACTCGTACTTTGGTGAGTTGATGCTCATAGCCACCACCGCAGACTTGGAAATCAGTGTAGGCATTATGCATCAGTATATCATTGGTCTGGTTGCACTCAAGACAATGATGTGCATGTTATCAGACGAGTTGGATAAAGGAGCCAAAGTAGTGTACCATATGCAACAGAGGTAAGAGTTCGTTTCCAGAAAGATGTCACGACAGAGTACAGTGACACCATCACGGAATACGAGCTTGGCATCAGTTTTCCACCATTGACCATCATGATCATGTCGAAGAGTTGGTCTTCCCACAGTTTTCTGAGTCATAGTGATGACTTGCATGGCTTGCTCAAGCCTATTTTGTCTCACATGGGTACATGTGCAGATTGTATGTAACATCTTGTCAAGTGGAAGTTTAAGTGTCGATAGTTGAATGTAACAATCATAGAGTAGTTGAAGAATCATGAGGGTAGATGAATAGTCACAAAGGGGAATGTCAAGAGTCACCCCACCCTTTGCTATATATAGCACCTCATAACTCATTGTATAGGATTTTGGCCAGCCAAGCTTCCGATAGGAGTATCTTAGAGAAAGCTTGGAGAGTATTGTAATGAGCCTTGGCTTCTCCACAGTGTAGAGCTAGTACATCTTTTTGCAGGAGCAAGTGGAAATGGATGTAACATTCCGCTACCGGGACTAGTGGTTGGTCATGGTTGTACTGTATGATTGGAACCTTCACTTCTTAATATAACAGAGCCAACATGTTTCATGCATATGTTGTTATTGTATTTCATCTATCTTGGTTACTCTAATGTTATACGTATCTATTTTCTTACGAATGCATGGATGGACTCTTTCTGGATAAGCATGTATGAATATTACTGAGATGTGTTGTTGGTTTAACCATCACTTTGGATTGTTAGCTTACTTGATTTCCAGTTTGTGATGCATCCTCGTTCGTGTGTTCCCTTCCAAACCGTGTGCTTTCACAGGTTTCGAAGGGGCGCACTCACCCTACTTTCCATGTGTTAGAACCATTCATGCACCTTCCTTGACTTGCTACGCATGTCACACCCTTGCTCCCAATAGGGACATTTTACTTACCTCTGCACACAACCACGGTCGAGGCGATACTATACAACCCACTGCTAGGACTCCTACACCAAACGCCTAAGGTCTAGATGGGATTTCTTACCGGGGAGATTCCTTGACATGTTGGTAGGTCCAGCACCGTCTATAAGAGTTTTATGGAATGAATTCAAAAAATTTCATTAGAGGTTTCAAAGTAGAAAAAATCTATAATAAAGTTAGTGAAGGATAAAACTCCAAAATAAAAGGTGCATGCATTCTTAACTTCATCAAAAGATAAATTAATAAACTCTAAATCGGGAACAAATTGAAAAAGTCTTTCTTTAAATCTTTCATTGGTTTCCACAATTTGTTTAAATTACCATAGAGAATAAGCCTTTTGACACATCCATTATAACCATCTATTGACATGTATATCTAAAGGAACTTGGTTTGCTCAATTTCTAGTCCCTATGTCATGATAGATGAGCTTAAAGTTCTATCTTAGGTAGAAAATTAATAGAGGTGATATAATTGATGTGCTCCAGTAAGAGTTAAATTAGATTTCTGGTCATTACTACCAAAGAAAAGTTTACATGTAAAAATATCAATGATTTTACAAATGCATCTTGGTAGAGGGAAAATAGTTAAAGTCAACATATCATTGTTGGTAAATAAGTACTATTATTCATGAATGATATGGATGTGTATAATTTTTCTAGTTTTTTTTTTAAACTTTTAGTGTGATGTGTCACACCTAGAAAACCTTTAGGCATAATACATGTCTCTTCTAAAAATAATGGCGGTTCTTTCATAATAGCTAAGAGGACAAATTTAAGAAACAATGCATGAGAATTTTCTCTTCTAAGTCAAATTTTCAAATTCTTCTCCTACATCTCCACTCATGGGTGTGGTTGATTATGTAGTGGAGGTATTTTTATGATATGTGGTTAAGATTTCAACTGTAGTTTCATTTCAAGAAAATATTTGAAAAGGTTAAGAATACCTTATGTATAGACTCAAATGTTTACTAGGGACAAGTTCAATAGATAACTTAGAGGAAATTATAGGTAGAGTGCATTGGAATAGCCTAGCCCTAAAAATATCATTGATTATGTTATTGGAAGAATACTACATGTGGGAGTTCATCATGTGGTGTAATTGGTCCTCTCCAACTTAACCTTAAAATTTAGAAATATTAGAAAAATCTGGGTAGGCATGGTAGGAAAAGTTAGGCCATGAAGGATGGGCTATAAAATGCCAAGAATGTCAAAATTAACCATAAAAAGAAATATCTCTAGAATAAGGTTCCCTTCTCTAAGAGGAAGAGTAATTGCAATTTAACTAGGACAACCTTAATTGAATTAATAAATGGCCTACCACATAGACCCCCCAAGTTAGGGACAAGGTGAAAAAGCTTTCTATAACACTTTAACTGGCTTCTACACAATTCAAGTTGAAATATTCAAGTCTTATGCTTAAATTTCAACCTCCATCATTTCTTTAACTAACAATCATTAACAAGCTTTTGACATAATTGATATACCCATCTATTCACATGTATATTTGAAGGCCTCTATTTTACTTCATCTCTAGTCTCTCCATCATGATATGGAGCCTAGTGGTACATTTTATTTATAAAATTAGTAGGAAATATATCCTTGATGTGCTCCATGATAAGCCAATCTATATTTTTTTTATTATAATTTAATCTCTAAGTTTAGCCATAACACTAGTCACAAGTTCACAAGTAAAAATATCGATGATTTTATTATTGTATCTTCCATAAAGGTAGAAGGCCAAAAACCCAACATAGATATCATTGTGGGTACATTATGACTAATATTCATAAATGAGGTAGACATGTAAAGTCTTATCAATTATATCCACTCAATATTTATAACACCCATAAAGTGATTAATCATTAAATAATAACTTTTTTATTTTTGTTATATGTGTGTGTCTAAACATACACATCATCATTAATTAGGTTTATTTTAGGTGGTTGGGAGGAATTATTGTTATACTCTTTCCACAACTAGCCACCCTAGTTAACCAGGGGGGAGGATAACCCTCTTCGTTGTGCAAATTGTGTAGCGAGGGGGTCACAAGGGGGTTTGAGGGGGGCGAGTAGCCCCTCTCTATGAGGTCCGGGGTATCGCCCCAGGGAATTTTTTTTTTGGACCCTATATTAGGTGGGCAGACCTACCTATGGTTTTGTGCATGGTTTTCGCACATGGTTTTGGGCGCGATGGTTTTTCGGTCCATGGTATTGGATGCTTCGGCATGTATAAATATGTATGTAACATTAAAAGGAATATAATGAAAAATGAAGCTGGTAGTCCCGGTTTTGGGATCCAGGGGAAAATCTCTGTGTATATGTGTTTTATGTGTTATACTCTCACTATTGTTTATTTTCTGTGTTTTAGAATTCATATGCAGGTAATTTATGTACGACATTAAAACCTACATTTGGTATCAGAGCTGTTTTGGCTTCAAGGGGGCACCTTTGTTGCTGATGGGTTTCGCATGGGCCTTTGGTAGACCCTGTTCAGTGGGAGATCTACAGGATCGATTCTGGTGATGAAAGAAGATGGCGAGTAGTGGAAAGATAGAGATTGAGAAATTTAATGGTCAGAGTTTTGAGTTGTGGAAACTCAAGATGGAGAATCTGCTAGTGGACAAAGATCAGTGGATCGCAATAGATCCGGGTACTAAACCAACAGGAGTGTCTGATGAAGAATGGAAGAAGTTGGATCGAAAGGCAAAGAGCACAATACGATTGTGTGTCTTAGATTCAGTATTGTTGAATGTATCAGGGGAAGCTATGGTGAAGGCTTTATGGGACAAGTTAGAGAATTTGTACCAATCTAAGTCTCTAGTGAATAAACTGTTCCTACGGAAAAAGTTGTATAACTTGAGGATGAAAGATGGAGACTCGGTGACAGAGCATATGAACACATTTAATACTGTGGTAAGTCAGTTATTATCTGTTGATATTAAAATTTCAGATGAAGATAAGTGCATCAGTTTGTTTTTTTCTCTACCAAATTCTTGGGATAGTTTGGTTATTGTAATAGGTAGTAATGAAACTGCCTTGCAGTTTGATGAAATAGTCTCATCCTTGCTGACAGAGGAGATGAGATGGAAAATTATGGAGAACTAGAATGGTGATGCCTTGTCTGTACGAGGACGATCCCAGAACAGAAACAAAAATAAGTCATCGAGTGGGAGATCTAAATCTAGAGGGAGATCTAAATCTCCAGGAAAACCTATAAAGGTAGTGTGCTGGAAATGTGGAAAGGAAGGGCACTACAAAAGTGACTGTAAATATAAAGCTCCTGACAAAGGAAAGGGATTTTATGATGCTCCTTCTGCAGAGGCAAAAACCACCTCAGATGAAGGTGGGGATGTGTACTTGGCTTCTTCAAGTACACATGTAGATCATGAGGCATGGTTGATTGACTCAGGTGCATCCTTTCACTTCACTCCCCATAAAGAGTGGTTCTGCAAGTGTGAGAAATATGATGGCGGTAGTGTCTTCTTGGGGGATGACAAGAAGGCTAGAATCATTGGTCGTGGAAAATTCAAGTTGAAGATGCAGGGTGGAAGGATTAGAACACTTCCGAGTGTTCTTCATATTCCTGCATTAGCCAGAAATCTGATTTCTGCAAGCAAGCTAGATGATGCAGGTGTAAAAACAGTGTTCGAGAAATATACCTGCAAGATGGTTCAAGGAGCATTGGTATTGATGTTTCGGATCGGAACTCTGTACAAGTTGCAACATAGCACTGTTATTGATGGGTGCAACAGTTATGTGGTTCCTGAAAGTGGAGCAGAAAATCTAGTGGTCTCTCGAGAAAAGACCATGCTATGGCATCAAAGGCTTGAACATATTGGAGAGAAGGGCCTTCAAATACTTCATGGTAAAGGTATGGTAGAAGGTACAACTAATATCTCTCTGGATTTTTATTTCTGTGAAAATTGTGTATATGGGAAGTAGAATCGAATGAGTTTCCCCTCTGGTGGTGTTATAGACATTTTTGTGCCTTACAGCATGAAGCATGAAATGTCCATAATCTAAGGGATCCAAAGTCCCTAAACATGATGTTCCTACCCCTAGAGGAACAAGGTCAGCAAACCACAGCACTTCAAATCAGTTCTCCACCTGAAAACACTCAAAAACAAACAATTTCGGGATCATGTCAACTGCTCCACTGAGCATCTGCGCTGAATGTCAACTGCTCCTCTCTGTACCTGCACTGAATGTCAACTCTAATGAAGGCTACCTGCGCTGAGCGAGATTGGACAAATGGCACATTCATTTCTCAAGGTTTCAATGCCCAGGAAGCTTCCAAAATGACACTTGGATCAAGGAATTCGCCTTGTGATGAGTAAGAGGATCTAGAACTCCAAGTGGAAGCAAGGATCTCCAAGTGGACTCAAGAACTGAAGTATAACTGAAGTGGGAGAGGACACAAGTCAGCTTCACACCAGTCTCAAGCTGACTCATCCTTTCTCCATTTCTCCTATATATAGAGCTCTCTCATGAGGTCTAAGGAGGCTGGAATTTTTTGAATGCAAGGAAGTGCTGTTGGTTTGAGGTTAGAACTATTGGGTGATTGCTTTGAAGGAGGTGAAGAGGAGATTTCTTTCTGCTAGGAGGTGTTGCTGGATTGGGCCTCTCATGGTTGCAACACTCTCAGAACTTTACTTCTTCCATTAATAAAGCATTTGAGGTTCTTCTATATGCATGTGTCTCAATGATGTATTGTTATACTTGTGTATTTGATTTATTCTAATCCTTGAATCAATTATGAATGTATGCTTCTTGTAGTTTCCCTTTCTTGTTCTCTCACAGGATCTTTGTGTAGCTGGGCCGGTGAAAGAGCAAGGAGCTTGGGAGCAAGCAGCAAGGAGAGAAGATTGGATCAAGCATTAAGCGAAAGACATCGGTTGGTGGATCCCTTTCTCCCCTTTTACTTTCATAAAGAAGAAATCTTCGATAGCTTTGCTTTCAGTTGTTGCTGAGGTACTATCACCCTTAGAGTGGGATAGGGTCATTCCGTATTGGATACTTTTCCCTACAACAAACTGGTGACTCCACTGGGGATCGTATCTTGTTGGTTGTTTGTGTTTTAGCTATTCATTTCCTAAACACAGGGAGTACCGAATCGAACTGCATTTGGATCTTTCAAATGCAAAGTAGAGGGCAGCTACTCTAGCTCAGTTTCTGGGCATGTTTATGATTTGAAGAGCTGATCCACAAGGACTCTGAACAGCTCTTAGTGATAGCTTTTCATCCTCCTTATCATCCCTTTGTGTGTACTTGACTGATAGCTTCTGATTTGGCCAAAAACTGTGAATTTTTGAGCAATCTGTGACCCGGAAACCAAGAGAAACGAAAGTTTCGTCCTTCAATGCAGGCTGTGTGAAGGCAGTCTGCATTTCAGCGCAGTTCCCGAAGGGGCTACCTGCGTTGAATGTCAAACTGACAGTGTACCACCTGCGCTGAACCAGTCTTGCCTTGTGCTACTGGGGTTTCCTGCTGTTTCTTGCCCTGTTTTCACCTTTGTTTTTGCAGCCTGTTACCAGCCAATGTACCTATCTGAAACCAACTTTCCTTGCCACTATTCCGCCTCGGTTGTATAAAGAAACTGTGTTTGTTCTTTTTGTATTTCTTACATCATTTACAGTTTCCCATAACGAAAGTGAACTAGTCTTGCTGTGGCCTCTTAGATCTAGACCTGTGATAGGTGTCTTTCTGATCTTCAGAGTTAGTTTTGCTGTTCATAGCTGATTGATTGAGCTTTTGCTTTCGTCATATGGTTTGAATTTATGTATTTCTAGTGTCGAAACAAGTAAATCTTAAGGTGTCTTTTGATTTTGGACAAGCTTGTTTTCTTTCACTTGAAATTGAATTCAAATTTATACAACAGCTTTCTTTTTGTAATACATCAACATTAAGAAAGAGAAAAGAAATACCTGCATTGTGCATATGCATTTTGACAGCTTGCATGTTGATTTAGGGAAAAGTGCATTAGTGTGTGCTCTATGATCTGTGTGAAAAGATGATGTCTTTCTTTTCCCTCAGTAGTTAAGATTTTCAAAGTTGAAAGATTGAAAAGCTTGCTTATCATCTTAGACTGCATTTAGGAGTGTTATCATACATATCGTGATGATCCATAAAGGCAAACTGCTAAACAAGATCAACCTTAAAATAAATTGAATTTACATAACAACGCATTGAAACATAACGCAAACACATAGAGGTCTAAGTTAGAGACGTGTTCCAGCGTCGTTAAACGTTATATCTTAGCGTTGAGTGGTTGGGTGATTCCTCCACGGTGAAGCGATAAGTATCAATACGGACTTGTGCTCCCACGTACCGTCGCGTATATATTGGGAGACCCCTATAGGAACAAAGCCTTTATCCATAGGAAGCCGTGTCGGCCGCCCTACTGATCGCGATGCAGTGAACACAGCATTCACGAAGATCGACCACCCGTACCGTAAAACGTATTCTGTGGTTTCGCGAAAGGTTTGGCACACCCTCTGCCTAGAACTCCAGAGTAGTTTCTTTTGGCCTTTTTCAAACTCTATAACTGAAAAAGTCCATTCGAGCATTTGTCACTTCGGGCTCGTTAAAACATCGAAGGAGACTAGAGTCATCTTTAGCTTTTTGTCGACTCTTAAAAAGTGAAAAAGCAAGTTGTGTCTAAAGCGTCGTTATAAAATTTATTTTAAACGGAACATAATCACCTCCTATTCCCACGTTGATCTTTAGGTTGAGAACATGGAACGCCCCAACCGAGGAATTCCACATGATGGAAATCCTAGTCCTTTCTCCTCTTGGGGAGAAGTTGGTGCACCCCACATGGCCACATTGTCGCTTCCAAGACTGACAATTGGCCTGCCAGTTTGGCTATTCTCAACCAGTGTAGTTCAGAACACCATGGTTCCTGAACAGTCGATTCAACAGTTAGATGAGTCTAGAGCTGCCCACCAGCCTTCAACTTCCTATAACTCTTCCTCCAATCCTTCATCTTCGCAAGGTAGAGCCGGCAAAAGCCAAGCTCCCATGGAGAAGAAGGAGAAGAAGAAGAGAGAGAAGAAGAAGAAGGAGCCAAAGGCGACTGGGGGCAAGCAAAAGACATATGACAAAAATCCACACACAGCACAGACCGGGCCTAAATCGCCATGTGTCATATGTAGAGGAGACCACTTCCATAGAGATTGTCCCTGTATTCCCCGGATACTAAGGGACTGGTCCCCTCGTTTGCACAATTCGGGAGCATCAACCTCTGATAGCCATGTTGATTGCTTACCGTCAACCAGCGAAAGTGAAGGTTCAAGACAAAGAAGGGGAGCAAGATCCCCCTGCAGACTGTGTGAAGGCGATCACGCCATCCACCGTTGTCCCTTCTTAGATGAAGCGAAGAGAGTTTTGGAAGATCGTCCGGTTTCACCGTTGAGACTTCCTCCTGGATACAAAAAACTCGTGCCAAGTCCTTCGTTGGTTGAAAATCCAGCTGGCCCGCTCAAGTAGTCGGCTGAAGTGTCAGTCATTGAAAATGAACCTACTGAATCTAGACCAGACGAAAGTCTAAAGGTCGATACGACAGTTGACCTGGTTCTTCCTTCAGAAGTTTCATCCTCAAATGACACCGTCGTTGAAGATTCATCTTCAAATGACACCCTCACTGAAGAGAATAAGGATGACACCATCCAGATTCTTTTCATCAACACAGACTCTGATGAGCATCAGGGCAATGCGCCCATTCCTTTATCGTAGGAAGGAACATTGTCAGGGTCGTATCCGGCCGTATATTCAGTCCCACCACCAAGCAACCTGGTTGTGTCCTTCAATTGGAATCAACTAGGCAGACCCCGGTTGCCAGCCAGTATACCATTCAGAATCATCGTCCAAATATACAGAATGGTAATGGCTGGAACTATCATTGATGAGTGGGCATCTGTGAGTATCCTTTCCTCTATTGCTTGGAAAGCACTGGGTTCCCCGACGCTTTTACCTGAGATAAGAAATCTCTCGGGTTTTGATAAAGGAACCAGTCGACCATTAGGGATCCTCCCCAATGTACCTGTTACATTGAAAGGGAAGACCGTTCAAATGAACGTGATGGTCGTTCAAGGACCCTTGGATTATAACCTACTCCTTGGACGAGACTATATATATTGCATGGGAGCTGTGGTCTCCTCA
Source organism: Pinus tabuliformis (assembly GCA_031772625.1). NCBI lineage: Eukaryota > Viridiplantae > Streptophyta > Pinopsida > Pinales > Pinaceae > Pinus > Pinus tabuliformis. The sequence continues at coordinate 835,791,958 of CM062815.1, forward strand.
CTCTTTAGAGTAATGTGTTTTCCACACGAAGGAAGAATGGTCAAGCTCGTAGACCAACTTTCATTTCTGGGATCACGCATCGCAAATAGTCACATACCAACCCTCAATGGTCTATTCACTCAAGAAATGTCTCCACCTCCAGTCCTTCTTCCCGATGAGTGCGAGTGATTCGGAAAGATGGGACTGGAACCCAGGGGGCATGCATCCTGGTCTGCTTCGGGCAGAGGAAACCCTGGGTATAAGGTAGAATTTCCACAGGAGAATATGACTAGTCCGTACCCCGTCCCCTCCTTCCTCCTCGTAAGTTAGAGCCGGCAAAAGCCAAGCTCCCATGGAGAAGAAGGAGATGATGGAAGAGGGGTTGTTCTAGAATAGGATTCTTTTGTCAAGGTTACTTGTTTGACAAAGGTCACTCACCATTGTCTATTTCGGTAGACAGTGCCGAAGAAAGAGATTCATTTGCGGCAGCAAATAGAACCATCTTTGGGTAACCAGAAAGAGGCAAGCCTCACCCTTTAAAACAAATGTTTTATCGGATAAGTAGGGGCAGCCTTGAAATTGTACTTTATACCCGGGGGCATGCAAACCTTTTGGAGTGCAAGCGAAGAGCGGTTATTTATCTGTTTTTTTGGATTAGTCGTTTCCTAACTTGCATAAAGAAAGGATGTGGGGCAAAGGTCAAAATTTTCCAAATTAGGAGCACAGCTTCGTGAGATAAAGCTCCATAAAAAATAGCTATCTCACAGGAGATATTTCTTATCTTATGACTGGTATATCGAGCAGTTTTAGCATAAAGTTCATGCTCGCTAAAAAATAAACGCAAGATTCGAGCAGTTTTAGCACATAGTTCATGCTCGTTAAAAAATAAACGCAAGATCCGAGCAGTTTTAGCGCATAGTTCATGCTCGTTAAAAAATAAACATAAGTTTGAGCAGTGTTCAAGCTCGTTAAAGAACGAACCCATCCCGGTAAATAACCTTGGTAAATGTAACCCATCAGCCATAAAAGCCTTGGTCGTGTTTGCACCCGCCACCTCCACCGTCATTTGGCCGATCGTTCTCCTCCATATGATTGTTTACCCATTTTGAGGAACAGCTGCGAAGAGTGATTTCACCTAGCCATCCTTGTGACACTGTCGTGATTGGAAAATTCCAACCTGTACCTAGAATCAGTTGCTATCCCTGTTTATCACTCGTTCCTCAAAAGACGAGTCTTCTTTGAGCTCTTTTCATCTGACTCGTAAAATATGAAAAGTTTGTCGAGTTTTGGCCTTCCAGCTCGTTAAACGACTGGAAGAGCTATCCCTCCTCTAGATTTTAATCTTTTTGGACCTGAGGGATTATTGCACAAAAAGATCGAGCGCTTGTTTTGTTCGGCTCGTTAAAAGTACCGAAAACTCATCCCTTCTGTATTGTTTTATACTTTTTCGGACTTAAGGGATTAGATGACGAAAAAGGAATTTTGGAGTTAACTTTCTATATCTTTTCAGACTCTCTAAAAATGAAAAGGACCGAGTTTTCCTTGTCGTTAGACTCGTTAAAATGATTAAATAGCGACAAACTTGTCTTTAGACGAGAACGAGTTTCCCTATCGCTAGGCTCGTTAAAACATAGCGATGGGCTTGCCCGAAGGGCAGGTTATAGAACAAGCATATGTTATCCTCCTCAAGCTTGACAAAAATAAAGAGGTACTGGTCAGAAATGACTGGGGAAAAATTGGGAGAACCTCAAAGATTTAATGGTAGCAAGTCGCTCTTGAACATGACACTCTGTCCTCCGTATCACATCGGGTTGGGTTGTTTCATTCACCGGTCTCATCACCATGGTCCTCGCCAAGCCATCCATTTGGGGTAATGCTACCGATCCATCACATCAGTGTCGTTATATGTTCAAGAGATGTTGTTCAGAAAGAGTCAACCGTGTCCCATCCACTGCCATATCCTTCATCCACCCATGATCGCCACCCTGAGTCATATTTCACAGATTGTTTTCACCTCCACTAAAATCATTAGCTCCGTTCCATGTCACTGATGTGGGATTCATTAAGGCCCTCCTTTGACGGATCGCTTCTTGTCGACTTCAGCTCATTATCCAAGAAGTTGATCTAGGAACAACCCCCTCAGTACTTTGAAGCTTGCATGCCTCAATGGCAAGTTTCTCACTTCCGGCGACAGGTATACATCAATGACCTTCGACCAGAAGATTTTGCGTGGTGTTCGACGCTAAGTCCTTTATTCACACCACGTGAATTGTACTGCAGTACCTTGAGGGTCATTATCATTATCGGTGATTCCTCTCGCGCTTGTTAACGATTTACATCATTGACCGGTAATCAAGCGATGTCTTTCCATGTTCGACTTCAGCGCAATTCTCACATGGATCGACTTGTACTTAGAGTGAAGATCGAACGAGTTCGAAGACCCCAGATCTAGTTTCATCCATCCGGGCTGCGATATATATTCAGGAAATATAAAGACATTTGACATGTACATCATTGCAGCAGATGATCATCCTACTCAAAGGATGATAATTTCAGCAGAGAATTATCAGTCTACCATCAGACGATCGTCTGTTCTATGTACCAAAATGAATTTATAAAGTTGAGCATGGGAATGCCCGCCTCAGCTAGATCATGAAAGCAGAATGAAAAGTAATGTATTGTATTGTATCTTATTACAGGTCACCTCTCAGCGATTGAATGAACTTCGGATCCTCTGGATAAAGCATTTCACCCGATAAACGACCTCATACTTTAGGGGGCATCTGTTATAGACATTTTTGTGCCTTACAGCATGAAGCATGAAATGTCCATAATCTACGGGATCCAAAGTCCCTAAACATGATGTTCCTACCCCTAGAGGAACAAGGTCAGCAAACCACAACACTTCAAATCAGTTCTCCACCTGAAAACACTCAAAAACAAACAATTTCGGGATCATGTCAACTGCTCCACTGAGCATCTGCGTTGAATGTCAACTGCTCCTCTCTGTACCTGTGCTGAATGTCAACTCTAATGAAGGCTACCTGCGCTGAGCGAGATTGGAAAAATGGCACATTCATTTCTCAAGGTGTCAATGCCCAGGAAGCTTCCAAAATGACACTTGGATCAAGGAATTCGCCTTGTGATGAGTAAGAGGATCTAGAACTCCAAGTGGAAGCAAGGATCTCCAAGTGGACTCAAGAACTGAAGTATAACTGAAGTGGGAGAGGACACAAGTCAGCTTCACACCAGTCTCAAGCTGACTCATCCTTTCTCCATTTCTCCTATATATAGAGCTCTCTCATGAGGTCTAAGGAGGCTGGAATTTTGTGAATGCAAGGAAGTGCTGTTGGTTTGAGGTTAGAACTATTGGGTGATTGCTTTGAAGGAGGTGAAGAGGAAATTTCTTTCTGCTGGGAGGTGTTGCTGGATTGGGCTCTCATGGTTGCAACACTCTCAGAACTTTAATTCTTCCATTAATAAAGCATTTGAGGTTCTTCTATATGCATGTGTCTCAATGATGTATTGTTATACTTATGTATTTGATTTATTCTAATCCTTAAATCAATTATGAATGTATGCTTCTTGTAGTTTCCCTTTCTTGTTCTCTCGCAGGATCTTTGTGTAGCTGGGCCGGTGAAAGAGCAAGGAGCTTGGGAGCAAGCAGCAAGGAGAGAAGATTGGATCAAGCATTAAGCGAAAGACATCGGTTGGTGGATCCCTTTCTCCCCTTTTACTTTCATAAAGAAGAAATCTTCGATAGCTTTGCTTTCAGTTGTTGCTGAGGTACTATCACCCTTAGAGTGAGATAGGGTCATTCCGTATTGGATACTTTTCCCTACAACAGGTGGTAAGAGGGAGAAACAAATATTAAAGATTGTGCATAGTGATGTGTTTGGACTTGTGAAGGTTCCATCATTTGGTAAGTCTGTGTACTATGTATCATTTATAGATGACTTCTCTAGGAATACATGGATATATTTCCTCAAGAATAATTCTGAAGTCTTTGATAGGTTTAAAGAATTTAAGGCTTTGGTCGAAAACCAGACAGAGAAAAAGATAAAGGTGCTGAGGACAGATAACGGTGGAGAATTTTGCAACAAGGAATTTGAAGAATTATGTAAGAAGTGTGGTATAGCACGACAGAAGACTACTCCATACACACCTGAGAAAAATGGAGTTGCAGAAAGAATGAACAAGACGTTGATGGAAAGGGCAAGAAGCATGCTCAGTGGTGCTGGGTTAGGACAGGAATTCTAGGTAGAGGTGGTGGAGACAGCATGTTACATGGTCAATAGATCACCTTCATCAACATTGGAGGACAAGACTCCACAAGAGGTATGGACTGGTAATAAACCCTCTCTTTCACATCTGAGGGTATTTGGATGTGATGCATATGTACATGTTCCAAAGGAGAAAATAACCAAGTTGGATAGTAAATCTGAAAAGTGCATCTTTATTGGGTATAAGGATGGTTTAAAGGGTTATAAGCTTTGGAACCCAGTAACAAGGAAGATTGTGTACAACCAAGATGTGGTGTTCAAAGAGGTGAAATATGTTATTAAACATGAAGTCCAACCAAAGGAACCTAAGAAGATAGAGTTTGAACTTAAGGAGGAAGAATCAAACTCTACAGTTGAAGAGGAATGAGAAGATGAAGAGCCAGAAACTCTAGGTGTGACAAGATCAGTTCGAGAAAGAAGGTAGCCAGAAAGGTATAGTCCATCTGCTTTCTGTTCAAATTTTTCTTTATCTATTACTGATGATGGTCCTAGAACTGTGAAGGAAGCAGTAGATTCAGAAGATGGAAAACTCTGGAAAGAGGCCATGGTTGATGAAATGGTATCTTTGTACAAAAATGAGGCTTGCGATCTGGTGGTGTTGCCGGCTGGAAGGAAACCCGTTGCCAGCAAATGGGTGTTCAAGAAGAAGACAAATGCAAAAGGAAAGGTGGAGAAATACAAAGCTTGGTTGGTAGCCAAAGGTTATTCCCAAGTACCGGGAATTGATTTTGGTGATATATTTTCTCCTGTTGCCAAGGTAGCTTCTATTAGATTACTGGTATCTGTTGTTGCTGCTTTTGAATTTGAGGTAGAACAGATGGATGTGAAGACAACATTTCTTCAAGGGGATCTGGAAGAAGAGATCTACATGAAGCAACCTGAAGGTTATGTAGTGAAGGGTAAGAAAGAACTGGTATGCAAGTTAAAAAAGTCTTTGTATGGGTTCAAACAGTCACCAAGGATGTGGTATAAGAAATTTGACACATTTATACAGGGACTTGGCTTCACCAGAAGCAAAGAAGATCACTGTGTGTATTTTAAATTAATTGGTGACAGTGTTATTTATCTAGTATTATATGTTGATGATATGTTGTTGGTTGGAAATGACAAAGAAATTATCTAGGATTTGAAGACCCAATTGTCCTCCAAATTCGACATGAAAGATCTTGGTGCTACAAACTATATTTTGGGCATGGAAATTAAAAGAGATCGGGCAAAGAGGAAGCTCTGGTTAAACCAAAGGAAGTATGTCGAGGCAATACTACAAAGGTTTAATATGCAGGATAGTAAACCGATGAAGGTTCCTATTCTTGTTGGTGTAAAGTTATCTGTTGAATAGTGTCCCAAGACAGAAGAAGAGGAAGAGGACATGTCCCGTGTTCCATATGCAAGTGCAGTTGGTAGCCTGATGTATGCAGTGGTCTGTACTAGACCAGACATTGCACATGTAGTGGGAGTATTGAGCAGGTTTATATCAAAACGAGGAAAGGAGCATTGAACAACAGTGAAGTGGGTTTTCAGGTATTTACATGGCACTAGTGATTATGGTTTGTGCTACCAAGGAAGACCAGGATTGGACAGAGTTTTGGATATCCGTGTCTTTTTTGATGCAGATTGGGCTGGAGATCTGGATCAGAGAATATCTATAAGTGGGTATGTGTTTAACCTATTTGGAGTTGCAGTTAGTTGGATGAGTAAGAAACAATCTGTAGTGGCATTATCAACTATAGAGGAAAAATACATGGCAGCCACTCATGCAAGCAAGGAAGCAGTTTGGTTGCAGAGATTGTGTTCAAGTACGGGGTTAGTGCAGGGAGCTATAAGGATAGACTGTGATAGCCAAAGTGCAATTTTCTTGGCAAAGAACCCTACTTACCATTCAAATACAAAGCACATTGATGTTCAGTATCACTTTGTGAGGGATATGATAGAAGACAAAAAGGTATTGTTGGAAAAGGTGGACACTTTGAAGAATACTGCAGATGCATTGACAAAATATGTGAGCTCTGAGAAGTTCTCTTGGTGTAGAGAAACAATGGGCATTGCAGGGTTGGATATATTACTAAGCTCTACTCTGGCCCCCTGTGGAAAGAAAACAACAAGTGGGAGAATGTTGGGTTGTGTTATATTCTTTCCACGACTAGCCACCCTAGTTAACTGGGGGGTTATAGGGGGGATGGAGCCCCCTCTTTGTTGTGTCGATTGTGTAGCGGGGGGTCACAGGGGGTTTGAGGGGAGCAGGTATCCCCCCTCTACGGGGTCTAGGGCAGCGCCACGGGGAATTTTTTTTTGGACCCTATATTAGGTGGGCGGACCTACCTATGGTTTTATGCATGGCTTTTGCACGTGGTTTTGGGAGCGATGCTTTTTGGTCCATGGTATTGGATGCTTCGACATGTATAAATATGTATTGTAACATTGAAAGGATTCAAGGAACATAATGAAAAATCAAGTTGGTAGTCCCGGTTTTGGGATCCAGGGGAAAATCTCTGTGTATATGTGTTTTATGTGTTATGCTCTCGCTATTGTTTATTTTCTGTGTTTAGAATTCATATGCAGGTAATTTCTGTACGGGGTTAAAACCTACAAAATGTTTTTTTTGTTATATGTGTGTTTCTAAACATACACATCATCATTAATTAGGTTTATTTTAGGTGGCTGGGAGGAATTATTGTTATCATCTCCACCTAGGTTCATTTCTCGCAAGTGACGTGTTGAGCTCATAACAAGTATATTACTCTCATAGATTTGAATATTGTTGTTGACTAACCTTGTTCCCCAAAAATTATAGGGTTTACCCTTGATATCATCCACAAATTTAAAGGAAGTACTTGAAAGATTTCTCTGAGCTATCACCTAGGAAACAATATTAAAAACTAAATAAAAATTAAAGTAATTTTTCACCTTATGGGTGTTACAAATGTTGGGTAGTATAATTGGAAAAACTTTGCACATCTATGTCATTTATGAATATTAGTTTTTTATGTAATAATAATGATCTTGGTCCTTGGCCTTCTACCATTTTAGAAGATCCATTAATAATATCATCGATATTTTTAGATATATATATATAGACGTGACTTTTTCTATAAAAAAATATTTTGGAAGAACTAGAAACCTTTTGAGAAAATAATTTTATGCCCTTAGATGTTAATATTAATATCTAAGTTGAAAATTGATATAACAAATTGAATTTAGACTCCTGTAACCTTTGAGTTCTACAAGATAGTGGAGAGTGAGTAGTAGTATGAAAAACCATTAAAAAATTGTCCCATCAAATGGAATATTTCATGGAAGAATTCAAAATCTTGTGAGTTTATAATTTTGTGCCCTTACATTTCATGTTTAACCTTTTAGATAAGAATTTCATGGAAATTTTGAGATTCTACATTCTAAGATTTACATTATTGCTCTTATGCTCAAGTACTAGTTTTATGTTATTAATATTCTTGTTTTCTTAGGAATTCTATATTACCCAAAGACATATATTTTGAAATTATGGATGCATGGATATCTCATCTCAATAGAGATTGGTGTAGATAGACAATTCATGGAGAGGATAGTGTATACAATAGGAATGTCATTTCAACATGTAGTGTGCAACAATATAATATTACATGATATAAAACTTTTAGTGCAATCCATTAAACTTTATGTGCATCATTTCACACCTCCAAAAACTTCCAATGTGATACATTGCTCCCTTTAAAACATTGGACATAACCATTAAGAATTTTGTCTCATGTGCCTTATAAAAACAATTAAAATGTTCTACCACATGCATGTCACACCTAAACTACTTTTGTATGAAACATGACTTAAGCAACCTCATGTGTATCACACTTAAAATTATTTTGGGTGCAATGTATCTTCAACAATTTTGTATATCACATCTAAAATGTTTCTATTTGTGTTATCCATAAACTGTCGTGGATATTTAGTTGAATAGTTGTTGCAATAGATATGATAAAATTATATTTAAAATTTGAAATTCTACACTATTACAATTTTATTTCATTTTAGATTTCTAGATATGTAGATTATTGTTAATAGTGTATCTGTGTGAATTAAAATTATGCAGAAAATAGAGAACAGTGAAATAAAATCTCACAAACACATTTGACACAAGATGTGACCAAGGAAACCCTTTTAGGAGAAAAACCTACTTAGAAGTTGAGGTTGATATGCTCTCTTCCTCTGAAGAGAAAGTGGCTATGAGTACAAAGAAGTATGGCTTGTGGCTAGTGGGTTATTGTAGTGAAAAAATCCTCTCAGTGTGCTTTATCTCATATCCCTCTCAACTATTTTTTCTCATCTAAGGAACAAATGCACTCGAAAGAATGGAACTCTTTTTCCTCCAAGTGGTATGATTATAACACAACTTGATAGCCTACCAGTGGTTAAAAGAAAACTGAGTCAGTTTTTTCTTTCTCGGAAAATATGCTTTAATTATACCGTTGATGCATAATATCATGTGTGGGGTATGTGGGGCTATTTCAGGTGTATCTCCGATTTTTTTTGTGTGAGAATTTTTTTATATTTTGTTGGAGTTGTATGAGTATGATTTTTTAAACATTTTGCTGTTAGAATTTGGTAGAAAAATTTGAAATACAATTTTTATTGTATATGTAAATTTACTACCCTGGAAAACCCCTGAAGCTGCCTTTCTATTATACAAAGATTGCCAATCAAATTTGTGATTGTAATAAATTCCGACCAGGTGCAAAATTAAACATATTAAATTCAATATGCACAGACTAAACACGGACCACATTTGACCAGTGCAAGTGTCTATTCTCCACAGAACGGAAAATCCCTGGCGGAGCGAAAATATCGTTGCTTGAGTTACGAAATATCGTTTTTCAAGGGAAAAAATTTAAAAATAAATTGCTGTATGTTGACGTGAAATGCATATCTCTATGGCTGCCCCCGTGTGCTAATTTTGATTGCCCTCAATTTCTCCTTCACATTTCAACCATTCATTGAGCCACTTGCCTTATGCGGCCGAGAGTTCCAGGCTGCAGCCGAGAGTACAGCATTATGTCACGCGAAAAGATGCGGCCGAGAGTTTCAGGCTGCAGCCGAGAGTACAGCATTATGTCACGCGAAAAGAAGATAAAGAAAGCAAATGAAAGAGTGTGCGTGACGGGAGCAGGGGGATTCATTGCCTCCTGGCTCGTCAAGTTACTCCTTCAAAGAGGCTACACTGTTCGAGCATCAGTTCGCACCAACCCAGCTGGTATATCATTTATTCTTCACACGATTATTTTTTTTTTAATAAATAGGTTTGAGTACTATTGTCTTACTAACACAAAGAGGATGGGCTTAGTTAGTGACTTCCTCTAGAATTAAATTTTATGGAGTGGTTGTATTGGCGGAGGAGGCATGTTAAAAAAATTTAGCCAGATTAGGGTTGGTGTGGCCAGGTGTGATCCGATCCCTGGTCACTCTGAGGAATTAGATGCATCTTGGTAGGTTGTATGGGTGAGGGAATCTTTTAAAAAATTAATTTTAGTGAAAATCTCACACTTTTTTTTCAAAAAATCTGACCATAAAATTGTTTGGATAGTTTTTTAATGATGGAAATGGATTTAATACCATGAAAAACTCCTTAGTATTCAAAATCTTAAAATTTAACATTCCTAAAATTTATGTCCAAATTTAATAAAAAAATAATATCAAAATTTCCACTATTTTTAAAACAAATTTGTGAACTAATTAAACTAAGCTATATCTCATAGTTTCTCTCGCAAATCAAACCTTAATCAATGGAGTAATCACATTTTTTTTTTCAATATTTCTGGTGGGTTTTCTAAAATGATAAGTTTAACCCAAAAAAATTTTCTACTCGGGGTTTTATTAAGTGTAATATATGTTATAAGATACAAAAGTTAATAGTAAAGTTTTTTGATAAATAAGATTTATTTGAAATATTGAAATTGTACTTGAGTTTCTCTTGCAAGAGTACTCTTTTCTTTTCTAGCGAGATTTGACAAATTGCAGATGACGGTGGAAGGTATGAGCATCTGAGAGTGTTGGAAGGAGCAAAAGAGAGACTTGAACTTGTGAAAGCTGATATTCTCCATTACCAGAGCTTACTCCCAGTCATCCGAGGTTGCCACGGTGTCTTTCACATGGCTTCCATTCTCAACGATAACCCTGTAATTACTTTCTTTAATTCATCGCTTCTTATATAATAACAATTATATTCACTTACTTGGAGCTTAAAATTGCATTAATCAACCAAGGACCGCCATTCTCATAACTTTAGATCTTGTTAAGCATTTTTTTTTAATATAGGTTTGATGGGTGCAGTTAATATTGAGTGCAGGAGCAAGTGATAGAGCCAGCAGTGGAAGGGACGAGGAATGTGATGGAGGCCTGCGCAGAAACTGGGGTCAAGCGCGTTGTCTTCACGTCTTCCATCGGTGCGGTTTACATGAATCCTCACAGAGACCCACTTGGCATAGTCCATGATGACTGCTGGAGCGATTTGGACTAGTGCGTAGAAACCAAGGTTTAATTAACAACATTACTTATACCAAATATTAAGATAGAGGTTATACAAATCATGGACTAATAAATGATTGGCCTGACTTTACAGAATTGGTATTGCTATGCAAAAACCTTGGCAGAAAAATCTGCATGGGATATTGCAAAGAGAAAGAATTTAGAGTTGGTGGTCATTAATCCAGGCCTGGTTTTGGGTCCCTTGTTGCATTCTGCCATGAACCCTAGCACTGCTCATATAATGAAATACTTAACAGGTGGGTAATGTTTTTATATATCTTATAATTCGTTGTTTTGTAAGAGACGTCATGGATTTATGATATAATAGTTATGAAACATTATGGAAATTATTATAAGAGACGTCCATAATTAATATTTTCTTTTTCATATTTTTTTAGAAATTGAAAATTATTTTTAAAATTTTTAAAATTTGAATTTCTGATTTGTTATTGGTGAATAACTAATTTTCTGTGGTTTAAAATCAATTTTTTAGAATTAAAAATTGTTTAAAAAAATGTACTAGTAAATTAGTTATCCAAAAGAATCAAATATATGATTTTTTCCATAATTAATATTTTCTTTTCCAAAAAAAATATGGATTTTTCCATAATTAATGTTTTCTTTCCATTCATTATCATACTATTTTTAACAATAAATATTTATTAACCTATAATCATTCGTTACTTCCTTTCTATTAATTGTTCTATTATTTGTAATAACAATGTGTTTTTCTAATAATAATGTTTTTCACATGTTTCTATTAATATATTTTATTAATGAGAATATTTTTTATTGTTTAATTATTTAATTGTTGTCATCACTTTTTTTCATAAAACTATGTTATCATGTACCAAAAGACTATTAGCAATATGATTCCCTCTCCACAAGGTTGTGGTGCTTAAATCATGAACTTAATATAACTATGTTATAGGTTAACATCATTTGTCTACTTTTTGCATAAGAGGTAGGTACTAAACAACTTAGTGTAGGAAAATAAAACTTTTACATTGTCAAAATATAAATTTTGTAATATATAAATGGGGTGCAACTTGGTGTAGGAAAAACAAACTTTTACATGGTGAGAATGGGAGAAAAATTATAAAGGAAAATTGCACTTTTAAAGAGTTGTTGTAGCGACTATAACCACCCTCCAAAATTTTGCCTTAGCTTTGTTTTGGAGCCTTCCTACCAACCATCCTTAGCAGCATGTCTTGCATTGTCATGTACATAGGCTTCATTGATTTTTCAACAACTTGCCAGCCTGTGCATGTCATTTCGCTTCAATCCCCTAAAAAACAACCATTCTAGACTTGGGCCAGCTGTTGGCTGAGCAGCTCTCTCAGAAAATTGCGCAATTCTGGAGGGGAACCAACCTTCCCTCCAGAAATTTCACAAATCTATTGGAAACCTGTTGGCACTAGAAATTGCGAAATACAGTCAAACAACCTTCATAAGGAAAATTGTGCAATCTGGCCTAGTACTGTAGCTCAGCCTAGAAATTGTGCAATTTTGGGTAGTAGTCACCTGCTCCTCCCATAAGTTGCGTAATCCCTCTAGACAGCCAGCCCAGGTCCTCCCAGAAATTGCACAAAAATCCCTCTCAATTAAGCAGGCTGTTGCATGTGCCTTCAGGTTAACTTGTTACACTTGGGACCTAGAAAACTTGACTTGCTTGCATGGGCTGCTTTTTCCCTAAATAGAAAAAAGCAACATGCAAAAATCAGCCCTATATTTTAGGGATCTATTTTTAGAAGCTAGAGGTTACATGCAAAGATTGCTTTATAAACTTTCCTCCAAGTGTCACTTTTTCCAAAATTTGTGGCATGCGTGTCATGAGCCCCAAACTTATTTATTTGATGCTTCAGAGCTCATTCTTCATATCGATATTGGACCTCTGACATCCCACAACACATCTAGGAGTCTTCGGCACATCCAGCTCAGCTATTTCTGGGTAAGTCCACTTTACTTGTCTTTTGCAGCATTTCTATCACTTTTTGTGTTTTGGCTTGTGTGAGTGTTGTCTGCTTGATTTCTGTGAACGTTTATTGGTGTCTGCATGCATGTTAGCCTATACAAGCACCATTTTAGTTTTTGTTTGCATCTCCCTGTTGCCGCATGCATGACATTGTTTTGCATGAACGGTTGTCGATTTGGCAACTCGTTTCACACACATGCATGCTTTTCCCTTTTTTGAATCTTTCATTCATTGTTTGCATGCATGATCATTCACTCATGCTTACACTCAATAACCCAATGCATTCACATCTCCATATGCTTTTAGTTGCCCATCGATGGATCTAGGCAACCTTGGCCCGAACTCTGCCTTGCCTGGACAACATTGCATAATTATGAGAGGGAAGTCTTTGCCTTCCTCCTAGAAAATATGAAAATCTAGCCAAATAGTGTCCTCCAGTGTTGCTTTATGCAATTCTGAGAGGTAGTTTCTATTGGCCCGGAAAATTACGCAATGTAGTCCTTAAGCCTACATCACTTGCCAACTGAAATTGCGCATTGTGCAATCTACACACCCAACGGGCAACTCTGGATTGTGCATTACGCAATTCCAGCAGTTAACCAACCTCTCAATAGTGCGGGCTCTAACAACTTTCGGGGTAAATCTGCATATAAACAACATAATAAGAACATAAATGCAATAAACATATCAGTCATCAAAATCCATATATACATCAATACATTTTCACATGAAAATTAAGGGAATGAATTTTTCATAACTTTAAATCTGGTTAACCATTGTTTTTTTAATATAGGTTTGATGGGTGCAGTTAATATTGAGTGCAGGAGCAAGTGATAGAACCAGCAGTGAAAGGGATGAGGAATGTGATGGAGGTCTGTGCAGAAACTAGGGTCAAGCGCATTGTCTTTACGTCTTCCATCGGTGCAGTTTACATGAATCCTCACAGAGACTCACTTGTCGTAGTCCATGACTGGAGCGATTTGGAATATTGTATACAAACCAAGGTAAATTAATAGCGTTACGTTTATCAAATATTATAAATAATGGTTACGCAAATCATGGACTAATAATCGATTGGCCTAATTCATGTATTACAGAATTGGTATTGCTATGAAAAAACCTTGGCAGAAAAATCTGCATGGGATATTGCAAAGAGAAGGAATTTAGAGTTGGCGGTGCTTAATCCAATCCTGGTTTTGGGTACCTTGTTGCAGTCCACCGTGAACCCTAGCACTGCTCATATCATGAAATAATAAACAGGTTCTTAATGTTTTTATATATATTATAATTAGTTGGTTTGTAATAGACTTCATTGATGTATGATATAATAGTTATGAAACATGATGATGATCAGCGTCAGCCAAAACGTATGCAAACTTAACTCAAGCATATGTGGATGTGAGGGATGTGGAAGAGGCTCACATTTTAGTATATGAAACGCCCTCAGCGCGTTGCCATAGATATTTATGTGCAGAATGCAACCTGCACTGAGGAGAGCTAGTCCAAATGTTGGCCAAACTATGCCCTCGCTGTCCCCTCCCTACCAAGTATGCACCCACTAACCTCTATATATCTATGTTGAGCTACATCCATAAATAAATATATTAAATGAATCTAGCTTAATGCACACAGGTGTTCAAATGAAACAAATCCAAGGAAGAAGCCAAACAAGTTCTCCAATCAGAAGCTGAAGGATCTGGGAAAATCATTTCTGCCTATTAACAAGTGTTTGGCTAACATTATGGCCAGCTTACACAAGAAGGGGTTTCTTCAACATCACCAATCAGGTTGGGATGAGAGGGATGGCAGTCACACAATGATGATGAGGATGTAAAGGCTTCAAATATGCACAGATTAAACCTAAACAATCTTTGCATTCGCTACTATATATCTAACCTCCTTTTCATAATTTATGTTCCTCCATGTTGGAGAATAGTGGGCCTTCCTGCATTTACTTTGTAAGTTCAATAGACTACTTCGTCTTAGCCAACGTTAATTATAGTTATCCATAGTATTAATGACTGATTTAATTTGTATTTTTTTCTAGTATTTTTTTTTATGTATTTTTAATAAATATCATTTCTTACCTTCATTATTTTTTTTAGTATTTAAGTATTTTTAATGATTATCATTTATCTCTGATGATTTCATCAAGATGTATTCGTATTTTAGTTAAATAATATAAATAATTTAATTTTAATCGAAGAATAACCAATTGGTTATTCTTCATGGTATTATTAAATGTTTTACACGAATATGCTATTTAATATCAATCCAAAATGGTTGCTCAAGCATAATGTACAATATATGCTCACAATGGTCATAATGACTTTATGTATACTTTATTCAATTTTTAGAATTGATTAATTATTTAGGGTTGTTTAATTATTCAAAAAGGATTTGCTGATATTTTATTTAACTTTTTAAGTTTATTAGAATATTAGTTTTTTAATAATTAATTATATATATAATCATATAATATATATTTAATTTTTGATGTTTTAGTAGAGTTATGGATACTTTACTTAACACATTTTATTTAAATATAGTTTTACTTATAAAACATTTTTTTAAACGATTTTTTTGTTTTTTGTTTTGTTTTGTTTGTTTGTTTGTTTGTTTGTTTGGTTGTTTGTTTTTTTTCTTTTTTTTTCTTTTTCGTTAATTTTATTTGAAATTTAGTGGGGATTTTTTGGAATTGTAAGTTTGATCTGGAATTTTAGTTTTTTTGGGAATTTTTTTATAATGTTGAATCTATTTATGCATTCAAAAATACAATGGACTCAAAAATTATTTTTAAACAACTAAAATTCACAATTTTGTATAACTAAAATTCACAAGCAATTCATGATATTGCCAAAAATTCTAAAACCAAATTTCAATCGAAACCAAAAACATGACAATTATTTGACTTTTAACAATTTTTTTTATTATATAAAATATTTATTTTAAAAAAGACACAAAGAAAAGTAATGAATTTATTTTATTAAATAGTATATCTTAACGATATACTACAATTTCATTTTTGACATTACAAATGTGATTAAACATATCATTGTTTTACTTATTATATCCGTGGAAGGTAGAGTATATTGTATAACTTTTAATTAATTTGTAAATATTTAGAAATCATTTCCAAAGTTTATTAAAGTTTTGGTAAAATTAATTAGAAATTGAAAATTATTTTTTGAATTTTTAAAATTTGAATTCCTAATTTTTGATTGAGAATGACTAATTTTATGTGGTTTAAAATCATTTTTTTAGGATTAAAATTTGATTAAAAAAATGTACTCATAAATTAATTATCCAAAAAAATCAAATATATGATTTTTTCCATAATTAATACTTTATTTTCCAAAAAAAATAAATATATGGATTTTTCCATAATTAACATTTTCTTTTCATATTTTTTAGAAATTGAAAATTATTTTTTGAATTTCTAAAATTTGAATTTCTAATTTCTTATTGGTGAATAACTAGTTTTATGTGGTTTAAAATCAATTTTTTTAAAATGTACTCATAAATTAATTATCCAAAAAAATCAAATATATGAAATTTTTCATAATTAATATTTTCTTTTCCAATATTATATATATATATATATATATATATATATGGATTTTTCCATAATTAATATTTTCTTTCCATTCATTATCATACTATTTTTAACAATAGATATTTATTAACCTATAACCATTCATTGCTTGTTTTCTATTAATTGTTCTATTATTTGTAATAACAATGTGTTTTTCTAATAATAATGTTTTTCACATGTTTCCATTAATATATTTTATTAGTCATAATATATTTTATTGTTTAATTATTTAATTGTTGTCATCTCTTTTTTTCATAAAACTATGTTATCATGTACCAATAGACTATTAGCAATTTGATTCCCTCTCCACGAGGTTGTGGTTCTTAAATCATGAACTTAATATAATTAAGTTATATGATAACATCACCCGTTCTCTACTTTTTGCATAAGAGGTAGGTACTAAACAACTTAGTGTAGGAAAATAAAACCTTTACATTGTGAGAATATAAGTTTTGTAATATATAAATGGGGTGCAACTTGGTGTAGGAAAAGCAAGATTTTACATTGTGAGAATGGGAGAAAAATCATAAAGGAAACTTGCACTTTTAAAGAGTTGTTGTAGTGACAACAAGCAATTTCCAAAATTTTGCATTAGCTTCATTTTGGAGCCTCCCTACCAACCATCCTTAGCAGAATGTCTCACATTGTCAAGTACATAGGCTTCATTGATTTTTCAGTAGCTTGCCAGCCTGTGCATGTCAGTTCGCTTCACTCCCCTCACAGGCTGCCATTCCGGACTTGGGCTAGCTTTTCGCTGAGTAGTTCTCTCAGAAAATTGCGTAATTTTGGAGGGGAAACAACCTTCCCTTTAGAAATTGTGCAAATCTGCTGGGCAACCCGCTGGGCCCAAAAATTGCACAATACAATCAAACAACCTTCCTCAGGAAAATTGCGCAATCTGGCCCAACACTCCAACTTAACCTAAATATATAATCGGATTTACATGTTTGGACAATTAGGCGCGGATTTGGAAGTCTTTAATTGTACAGCGCCGACATTTGACAAATGGGAATTGCCCATCCTCCGCAAAAGACTAAATTTCTGGCGGAGCGAAAAATTCGGTGCTATGGCTGCTCCCGCATGCTAATTTCGATTGCTTCTCCATCCCTCTAGTTCACAAGGCATTAAAAAGGGCACAGCCCCTTCACATTTCCACAATTCATTGAGCTACTTGCCTCATGCAGCAGAGAGTTTCACGCTGCAGCTGAGAGTAAAGCATGATGTCAGGCGAAAAGGAGCTGCGCGAGAATAGGAAAAGGAAGGAAACAGTGTGTGTGACGGGAGCGGGGGGATTCATTGCCTCGTGGCTTGTCAAGTTGCTCCTTCAAAGAGGCTACACTGTCCGAGCATCTGTTCGAACCAACCCAGCTGGTATATTCATTATTCTTCAAACGATTTATTAATAAAGTTTTTTGATAAGTAATGTTTATTTGAAATATTGAAATTGTAAGAGTACTCTTATCTTTTCGAACGAGATTTGGCAACTGCAGATGGTGGTGGAAGGTATGAGCATCTGAGAGCGTTGGAAGGAGCAAAAGAGAGGCTTGAGCTTGTGAAAGCTGATATTCTCCATTACCAGAGCTTACTCACAGTCATCAGAGGTTGCCACGGTGTCTTTCACATGGCTTCCGTTCTCAATGATAACCCTGTAATTACTTCATTAATTCATCACTTCTTTCAACTCTATTTGTAATTCCAATTCCATGCAGCTATTTGGAGCTTACAAATCACATTAATAAACCATGGACCATTCTGATAATTTTAGGTCTTGTTAAGCATTGTTTTTTATATAGGTTTGATGGATGTAGTTGATATTGAGTGCAGGAGCAAGTGATAGAACCAGCAGTGGAAGGGACGAGGAATGTGATGGAGGCCTGCGCAGAATCAGGGGTCAAGCGCGTTGTCTTTACGTCTTCAATCGGTGCGGTTCACATGAATCCTCACAGAGACCCACTCGCCATAGTCCGTGATGACTGCTGGAGCGATTTGGACTACTGCGTACAAACCAAGGTTTAATTAACAACATTACTTATACCAAGTATTAAGATAAAGGTTATACAAATCATGGACCAATAATTGATTCGCCTGTCTCGTGCATTACAGAATTGGTATTGCTATGCAAAAACCTTGGCTGAAAAATCTGCTTGGGATATTGCAAAGAGAAGGAATTTAGAGTTGGTGGTGATTAATCCAGGCCTGGTTTTGGGTCCCTTGTTGCATTCCGCCATGAACCCTAGCACTGCTCATATCATGAAATACTTAACAGGTGGGTAATGTTTTTATATATCTTATAATTCGTCGGTTTGTAATAGAATTCATGGATTTATGATATAATAGTTATGAAACATGATGGTGATCAGGGTCAGCCAAAACGTATGCAAAGTTAACTCAGGTATATGTGGATGTGAGGGATGTGGTAGAGGCTCACATTTTAGTATATGAAACGCCCTCAACGCGTTGCCATAGATATTTATGTGCAGAATGCAACCTATGTGGATGTGAGGGATGTGGTAGAGGCTCACATTTTAGTATATGAAACGCCCTCAACGCGTTGCCATAGATATTTATGTGCAGAATGCAACCTGCACCGAGGAGAGCTAGTCCACATGTTGGCCAAACTATGCCCTCGCTGTCCCCTCCCTACCAAGTATGCACCCACTAACCTCTATATATTTATGTTCAAACTAAGCTAGGTCCATAAATAGCTATATTAAATGAAGCCAGCTTAATGCACACAGGTGTTCAGATGAAAAAAATCCAAGGAAGCAGCCATACAAGTTCTCGAATCAGAAGCTGAAGGATCTGGGACAATCATTTACGCCTATAAACAAGTGTTTGGCTGACACTGTGGCCAGCTTACACGAGAAGGGGTTTCTTCAACATCACCAATCAGGTTGGGCTGAGAGGGATGGCAGTCACACAATGATGGCGAGGATGTAATGGCTTCAAATATGCACAGATATAACATCTACGATATCTGCATTAGCTGCTATATATATGTAATTTCCTTTTCATAATTTTTGTCACTCCATGTTGGAGAACAATGGGCCTTCTGTCATTTACTTTGTAAGTTCAATAGACTATTTCTTCGTTAGCGAACATTAATTATTATTATTATTATTATTATAATAATAATAAAATTATCCATAATATTGACGAGTGGTTCAATTTTTGTTTTATGTATTTGTACTATTTTCTTATCTCCTTCATCCGGATATAATGTTAGTGTGGTTTCACCATAGAAAATCTTGCCGAACTAAATTCATTATCTTGCCAAAATGGATCAGAGTCGAATTCAAAAGAAAAAAAACATTTATATCTTGCCAAAATTCTAGAGTCCGATCGCAACAAAAGGCAAAAACATTCCTAGTAATTTTTTATTTAATTATTAATTATGTAGAGAAAATAAATAAACAACCCTATAATATATAAGAAAGTACTGAAATTAATTAAATGAGGTGTAAATTTATTGGTTTATGTGATGTTTATTTTTTATTAGGTTTAAATATTATGAAAAAGGACATGAAAGAAGAATTGAGACTAAGAGTTTATATAACCAATAATAAAAATTATCACAAATAATATTCTCAAGGAGGGTGCTGAGGAGCAGGTATTCTCTCCATGCCTTGATATGATGCCAACTCACTAGATTTGATATGTGCTCTCATCACCTCATCAATCATCGCAGAAACCTGCACAAGGTTAAACAACATTTTAATATCCCAAGCAAGATAGGGAGGTACAAGAGGTCTTAGCGGAGAGTATAATAGACCATAAGCTAATCAATCTAGCCATGAGATCTCTTTCTCTAAGGATGAGGATAAAGACCAGCCAATGTGAATTCCTAGAGATTCTGCCCAATACTTGTTATGACTCACTAGGCTTTTTTTCTTAGAGGGCTAGTAGATCTTTTTGTTTTCCATGTCTTGTATGTGAAGAGTTTGGCACAACTAGCCTATTTTTATAAATTTTTATTTACAAGATGCTCTTTAGATGAGGTCTTAATAATCTTAAGACTCAGAACTTATGTTATTGGTCTAGTTTCTCTTTAAACTAGTAACATATTTTTTTTGGTATATGTAATTCTCATTTGACATAATGCAAAATGCCTAAATTAAAATAATAAATAATAATTGAATAATAAGTCATAACAATATACTCAAATTTCATTTTAAATGAATTACAAATATGCATAAATATATTATGATTTTATTTCTTTTATTATACATTTTGTAATATATAAATTGGCTAGAACTTGGTCTAGGAGATGAAAAATTAGCTCTTAAGGAGGACGAATGATTAATGCACATATTTAGGAGTTTCATGAGTTGTGAGGGAAAGAACAAAAAAAAATTATTAGAGATTTTAAAGTAGAGAATATTAATATAAGAAGAAGATAAGTGTTTGATGAAGTTAAAAATACACACCTCTTTATTTTGGATTTAGTGACAAGTTGAAGAAATATTTTCTTCATTTGATTGGTTTTAATAAACTTCAAATTAGGGATAAGTCCAAAAAATATTTTCTTAACTAGATTAGTTTTCACACACTTTTGACTGAAAGAGTTAGGCCTTTGATTTAGATTTTAACTTTCATAATGAAATTTTAACTTTCATAATTTGTTTCATTGATCGTCAAGAATGAACTTTTGACACATATGTTATACCCATCTATTTACATGTATATTTAAGGAGTTTGTTTTGTTCAATCTCCAGTTTCTAAGTCATGCTAGGGGGCTTAGAGGTCTATCCTAGTTATAAATTAATAAAGATGATATACTTGATGTGGTCCATTATGAGCTTAATTAGATTTTTTTTGTCATAATACCAATGATGTAAAAATATTAATTATATATTTTATAAAGGCACTGGGAAAAGAGCTAAGTGGACATATCATTGTTGGTAAATAAGGATTGTTATTCATCAATGATATAGAGAAGTATAATTTTTTTAATTATATCTTTTCAATATTTATAATAACTATAAGGTGATAAATTGTTTTAAATTATTATTGTATTTGTATTTCTTCATATAATTTTGTATATTTTGTTATTTTTTAATTTTTTTTGGTTATGATGTTTCTTTATAAATGTAGGAGGAAGGTGGAGGTTGAGGTTGAGATCTTTTTCCATATGTAGATTTTTTGGAAGA
The DNA here is from genome assembly GCA_031772625.1 of Pinus tabuliformis. Lineage (NCBI taxonomy): Eukaryota > Viridiplantae > Streptophyta > Pinopsida > Pinales > Pinaceae > Pinus > Pinus tabuliformis. The sequence continues at coordinate 835,813,450 of CM062815.1, forward strand.
AATTAAAAACTTCTAGTATAAGAATATTTATCTTTACATGTCTAATCTAATATCTAAGTTGTGAATTTTGTAGAAGAAATTTGATATTAAACTCCACGGCCTTTAAGTTGATTAGTAAAGTTGAGAGTGAGTGGTTGCATAAAAAATCATTGAAAACTTGTTTTATGAGATGGAATAGTTTTTGGAAGATTTCAAAAACCTATGAGTTGATAATTTTGTGCTCGTTGCTGAATTAAGCCCTTAAGCTAACAATTTCTTGGAATATATTTGAAATCATACACTCTTAAGATTTATATTAGCGTTATTATGGTTAAGTGGTAGCCTTTTATTATTGTTCTTGTGTAGTTTTGATAAAGGGGTTATGTATAAAAACTCGCTTATTTTTTTAGGAAATTCAACCCAACCCTCACACACTTAAGCTAACAATGAGGGTAAAATTACCATGTTAACCCTCATGGACCTTTCATTCTTCTTCCTTAGAATTTCTGGATGCAAGGTAGCTTGATTACTAGTAGCATAGATAATTGGTAATCCCAAAAGACATGATAAGATTGATCCAAGACCATCATGTAATTCAAACCTTATGCAATCATGCATCATTTCTAAACATGCATAATAGCCAAGCGAGTATGTTCAAAAATAGAGGTTATTTGGCACAACAAGAAAATTATTAAAAACAAAGGAAATAAGAACTTGGTTGTTGTAGGGATGATTCTCACATTGGGTCATGTTTCATCATAATCCTTTGGTATGTCCCCAAACAAATGGTAGAGGGTTGAGATATGTGGCCATGGGTTCCCACCCATTGATTTGTTATTTAAGCTCAAGGAGCCTGTCTACCATAGAAACAACTAATCCTACTCATCATTATATCAAGGAATTTCATTAATTTGAAAAAATAAGTTCCATCTCCTCACCCATATAATTTAACTCCTTAAGTATATAAAATAAATGCAAGGAAAAAAAGCCTATGAAGTCATTGAAAGGAGTGCATAGCTATCAAATGCTAGTTAGTTGAATTTGGGAGCCAACTAGAACAAATGTTTGGTTAGCTTTGGCGTTTTCATTGGTGAATGAGCTAATGAGCATTATACAGATTCAAAAATATCATTTTGCATTTTAGAAACACTTTTAAAATTTTTAAAGTTATCATATCAAAGGTCAAATAAATGTACCACCAATACATTTAGATGCAACACATCACAAGAAAAAATAATTTGGTCTGATATGCCACCAAGGAGGAAATGTATGTCACATGTTACATGTCATAGAGATGGAAAGTTTGTGACAAATACAAAATGAAAAGAAGTCCTTTTAGAAATTTCATTTTTTGACAATGAAGAAAATCTTGAGGAAGTGAAATGTGAAAAATAGAGAATTTTTGAAGTGATGCAATGTTTCACATGGAAAGAAATTTTAAATTTAATGTGATGTGTCACACAAAAATAAACTTTTGAGTAATTTTACCACCATAAATTAACAAGATGTGATACATGTTGTGTGCAAATAAAGATAAATTAGGTGTCATGTATATTGTGTCATGGGAAAAGTGATTTTAGATATGATATGATACATGGAAAAATATTTTATGTGTAACATAATATAGGGAAAAAGAATTTTGGTGCAAAAATGGAAACTATGCTTTGTTGTGGCCCTTTAAACTTTGCATGTGAAAATTGTAATCATGTGCCATTTCACATGACCTAAAAGTTTTGGTGTGATGTGTCACACCTAAAATAACATTGGGATGTAATACATTTCTCTTCTAAAAATAATGGTCTCTTTCATAATAGCTAAGAGGACAAATTTCAAGAAACAATGTATGCAAATTTGATCTCTAAGTCAAATTTTAAAATGCTTCTCCTACATTTCCACTCATGGGTATGGTTGGTTATGTAGTGGAGGTATTTCAATTACATGTGGTTAAGAGTTCAACACTAGTGTCATTTAAAGCAAATATTTGATTATCTTCAAGGAGAAAAGGGTCATGAGTCACAAGATTCTTCTATTAGTTGAATTTTGATAATTTGAAGGAATTCATTTTCCAATCTCAATCTCATTTTGTTGTATCAGATATTTGTGTGTAGTATATTATTATATGCATCCGTTTTTCCATTGAATTTGAGAATCAAGATTAACGAATTATTTTTTCATATGGATGTTAGCATACTTATTTTAGTTTTATAATTGAAATGAATATTCATGCATAATGATTTATTTCAATTTTGAATTATCTTTGAATGCTTAAATTAATTATGTTTCTATTTAATGTCCATATTTCAAATGGAATTTGTTGTGAGAGCATTTATCGCTTTGATGAATTTGTTTTGAAAAGAGACTGATATTTCCTATTAATTATTTTGATCATATCTGCAAGACCTAGAAGCTTTTCATTGTTTTTATTTTGTGCAATGAAAATATGTCTGTAATATATTGGTATATGCATTCATGTGTTTATTTGATGCGGGATACGAACTCAAAGGATGGTCTATCATGAATTCAAAATCTAAAAGTTTTTCATTTCCTTACTATTGATAAAGAAGTTTTCATTACATCAAAAGCGAGAGAAGTCTCACGTAGTAACAAATATTTAGAATAATTATAGTGGACTAGTATTAAAATTAGTTTGCATTAGTTTAGGATAATTTAGGTAATTAGAGTAGGGTAGTTTAGGAGGACACAATGGAGCCTTTATACTTGTGAGTACCGCCACACAAAATGGGTAAGGATCTAATTGGGGCCTCGATCAGGTGGTATCTCCCTACTGCAAGGGAGAATTTTCTTGCCTGCTAACATTACCACAAACTCTAGACACTTGTTTCCATCATGGAATTCGTTGTTTAGTGACACATTGATTAACAAGGAGGGAACTTAGAGTTTATCGGTTTCTATGGTGAGGATTTTGATGTTGAGATTTCAGAGCATCCACAATATTCATTTTTAATTTGACGTTTCTAGTCTAAACCATGACTCATCATCAGGTTTTTCCTAATGATGAGTGATGGTTTTGACTCGAAACATCAAATTAAAAATGAATACTATGAAGGAGAGAACTTTCAAGGAGAGACGTAGCTCGCATGGCCAATTCATCCACACCTGAACTCAAGCCTCTGGGAACATGATAGACATATACCATAGAGATGGTTAAGAGATCCATTCTGATTCTTTGAGATATTGATTCCAATTTGTTGTCCAAAGGAAGAGCTTTTCTTTAGAAGTGACTATTTATTATTTGAAAATCACCCAAAATAATTAGAGAGACAAGATCTAATACCTAAACCAATCAAATTCCCTGCAAGAAGGCATAAAATTCAACTTGAAAAGGCCTAAGGAAAAAGAGTAACCCGTTGTGCACCTATCACTTTGGGTTTCCATTGAATTTTTTATAAAATCTTTTAGACATAAATATAAAACTTTTGAATATAGACCTTTGGTAGTCTATCATGCTAATATAATTCATTAATTAAAATGAGTCAAAAATTAATCTTTCTTTAAAGTAGGTTAACAAAAAAACTCTTAAAACTTACTATTTATCAAAAAAAATTCAAGTAAAAAATGTGATTGTAACGGCTGCAAATACATTATATTTTAATTAGCAAATACATTATATTTTAATTAGCAAATACATTATCTTTTAATTAACAGAAAAATTCATAAGAAATACTTTGAATATTAATTATGATGACTACACACATTATAATTTAATTGATTGAAAAATCATAAGAAATACTTTGTAAATTAAAAATACTTCTAGATGGTCCTCAGCAAATGGGTGTTGCACATATGAATCATGTTTTTATATTTAGGAGATCATAGTTTCTGGATTTTCATTTTTCCGGTTTTCCTTTTAATAAAAAACTAAGTCAGTTTTTTCTCTCCTGAAAAAATGCTTTAATTATACAGGTGATGCATAATATAGTGTGTGTGGGGGTATTTCCTGTGTATCTCTGATTATACCGGTGATGCATAATATCGCATGTTTTTAGATCTTACAGAACCGTTTCCTTTTAATAGAAAACTGAGTCAGTTTTTTCCCTCCTGGGAAAAATGCTTTAATTATATCAGGTTTTTATCTCTCCTGAAAATCTCTGGCGGAGCGAAAATATCGTTGCCTGAGTTACGAAATGTCGTTTTCCAACGAAGAAATTAAAAAAAAAAATACTTTATATGGACGTGAAATGCCTATCTCTATGGCTGCCCCCACGTGGTAATTTTGATTGCCCTCGAATTCTCCTCCCCTTAAGAAGGCATAAAAAGGGCAGAGCCCCTTTACATTTTAACCATTCATTGAGCCACTTGCCTTATGCAACCGAGAGTTTCAGGCTGCAGCCGAGAGAGTTTCAGGCTGCAGCCGAGAGTATAGCATTATGTCGAGCGGAAAGAGGATAAAGAAAGCAAAGGAAACAGTGTGCGTCACGGGAGCAGGGGGATTCATTGCCTCCTGGCTCGTCAAGTTACTCCTTCAAAGAGGCTACACTGTTCGAGCAACAGTTCGCACCAACCCAGCTGGTATATCATTTATTCTTCACACGACCTATTAAGCTAATTGTTATTTTTTTTAATAAATAGGGTGAGTACTACTGTCTTACTGACACAGAGTTGAGAATGGATTTAGTTAGCAAGGTCATTCAGAATCAATTTTTTTGGGGTGGTGTTTTCTGTTAGGGGAGGATGCATTCTAAAATATCCAGTCAGTTTAGGGTTGGTGTGGCCATGATCTGATCCCGATCTGATCCCTGGTGACTCTGAGGGATTAGATGCCTTAGGGTAGGTTGTATGGGTGAGGGAATTCTCTAGAAAGTTATTTTTAGGAAGAATCTCACACTTTTTTTTTCAAAAAATCTGACCATAAGATTGTTTGAATAGTTTTTTAATGATGGAAATAAATTTAACACCATGAAAAACTCCTAAACATTCAAAATTTTGAAGTTTGACAGCTATAACCCAGATTTCCCAAAATTTATGTCCAAATTTAACAAAAACAAATTTATAACCTAATTAAACTAACCTATATCTCACATTTTGCCCAGCAAATCAAACCTTAATCAATGGAGTAATCACTTTTATATTTTTTCAATTTTTTTGGTGGGTTTTTTAAAATGATAAGTTTAACACAAAAATTTCTACTCGGAGTTTTGTTAGTGTAATATATGTTATAAGATACAAAATTTAATAGTAATGTTTTTTGATAAATAAGATTTATTTGAAATATTGAAATTGTACTTGAGTTTCTCTTGCAAGAGTACTCTTTTCTTTTCTAACGAGATTTGACAAATTGCAGATGATGGTGGAAGGTATGAGCATCTGAGAGCGTTGGAAGGAGCAAAAGAGAGACTTGAGCTTGTGAAAGCTGATATTCTCCATTACCAGAGCTTACTCACCGTCATCAGAGGTTGCCACGGTGTCTTTCACATGGCTTCCGTTCTCAACGATAACCCTGTAATTACTTTCTTTAATGCATCGCTTCTCAAAATTGCATTAATCAACCCTGGATCACAATTCTCATAACTTTAGATCTTGTTAAACATTTTTTTTAATATAGGTTTGATGGGTGCAGTTAATATTGAGTGCAGGAGCAAGTGATAGAACCAGCAGTGGAAGGGACGAGGAATGTGATGGAGGCCTGCGCAGAAACTGGGGTCAAGCGCGTTGTCTTTACGTCTTCCATCGGTGCGGTTTACATGAATCCTCACAGAGACCCGCTTGCCGTAGTCCATGATGACTGCTGGAGCGATTTGGACTACTGTATACAAACCAAGGTAAATTAACAGCATTACTTTTATCAAATATTATAAATAATGGTTACGCAAATCATGGACTAATAATCGATTGGCCTGATTCATGCATTACAGAATTGGTATTGCTATGCAAAAACCTTCGCAGAAAAATCTGCATGGGATATTGCAAAGAGAAAGAATTTAGAGTTGGTGGTGATTAATCCAGGCCTGGTTTTGGGTCCCTTGTTGCATTCCGCCATGAACCCTAGCACTGCTCATATCATGAAATACTTAACAGGTGGGTAATGTTTTATATATCTTATAATTCGTCGGTTTGTAATAGACTTCATGGATTTATGATATAATAGTTATGAAACATGATGGTGATCAGGGTCAGCCAAAACGTATGCAAACTTAACTCAGGCATATGTGGATGTGAGGGATGTGGCAGAGGCTCACATTTTAGTATATGAAACGCCCTCAGCGCGTTGCCATAGATATTTATGTGCAGAATGCAACCTACACCGAGGAGAGCTAGTCCACATGTTGGCCAAACTGTGCCCTCGCTGTCCCCTCCCTACCAAGTATGCACCCACTAACCTCTATATATTTATGTTCAAACTAAGCTAGGTCCATAAATACATATATTAAATGAAGCCAGTTTAATTCACACAGGTGTTCAGATGAGAAAAATCCAAGGAAGCAGCCATACAAGTTCTCCAATCAGAAGCTGAAAGATCTGGGACAATCATTTACGCCTATAAACAAGTGTTTCGCTGACACTGTGGCCAGCTTACACGAGAAGGGGTTTCTTCAACATCACCAATCAGGTTGGGCTGAGAGGTATGGCAGTCACACAATGATGGCGAGGATGTAATGGCTTCAAATATGCACAGATTTAACCTAAACAATCTCTGCGTTCGCTACTATATATCTAACCCCCTTTTCATAATTTATGTTCCTCCATGTTGGAGAACATTGGGCCTTCTTGCATTTACTTTGTAAGTTCAATAGACTACTTCGTCTTAGCCAACGTTAATTATAGTTATCCATAATATTAATGAGTGATTTAATTTGTATTTTTTTTCTAGCATTTTTTTTTTAAATGTATTTTTAATAAATATCATTTCTCCCTTTCATTATTTTTTTAGTATTTAAGTATTTTTATTCATCAAGATGTAATGGTAGCTTGGTTAAATAACATAAATAATTTAATTTTAATAGAAGAATAACCAATTGGTTATTTTTCATGGTACTATTAAATGTTTTACAAGAGTATGCTATTTAATATCAATCGCAAATGGTGGCTAAAGCATAATGTACAATATATACTCACAATGGTGATAATGACTTTATGTATACTTTATTCAATTTTTAGAATTGATTAATTATTTAGGGTTGTTTAATTATTCAAAAAGGATTTGGTTATATTTTGTTTAACTTTTTAAGTTTATTAGAATATTAGTTTTTTAATAATTAATTATATATATAATTATATAATATATTACATTTAATTTTTTATGTTTTAGTAGTGTTATGGATACTTTACTTAACACATTTAATTTAAATATATTTTTACTTATAAAACATTTTTTTAAACTATTTTTATTTTTTTATTTTTTATTTTTTTTCTTTCATTAATTTTATTTGAAATTTAGTGGGGAGTTTTTGGAATTGTAAGTTTGACCTAGAATTTTAGCATTTTGGGACTTTTCATAATGTTGAATCTATTTATGCATTCAAAAATATAATGGATTCAAAAATTACTTTTAAACAACTAAAATTCACAATTTTGTATAATTAAAATTCACAAGCAATTCATGATATTGCCAAAAATTCTAAAACCAAAAACATGACAATTATTTAACTAAACAAAGTCTTTCGGTAAAAATCACATGAGAGAATTTTTTGGCCGACGCCTTTCAAACCAACAAGTGTGGTTCATCATCTGGACCACATGAAGAGGCATACCATGGAAAAGGCTTAAATAGAGAGCAAAGTGATTTCTACTGAAAGACTTTGTTTAATTTATTATGGATCACAAAAGCTTGAATACATAAATTATTTAACTTTTAACAATTTTTTTTATTGTAAATTTTTTTTTTTTTTTTTAATGAATTTAGTTTATTAAATAATATATCTTAACGATATACTAAAATTTCATTTTTGACATTAGTATATTGTATAACTTTTAATTAATTTGTAAATTTTTAGAAATCATTTCCAAAGTTTATTAAAGTTTTGGTAAAATTAATTAGAAATTGAAAATTAATTTTTGAATTTTTAAAATTTTCTAATTTTTGATTGAGGAATGACTAATTTTATGTGGTTCAAAATCATTTTTTTAGAATTAAAAATTGTTTAAAAAAATGTACTCGTAAATTAATTATCCAAAAAAATCAAATATATGATTTTTTTCCTTAATTAATATTTTCTTTTCCAAAAAAATTAAATATATGGATTTTTCCATAATTAATATTTTCTTTTCATATTTTTTAGAGATTGAAAATTATTTTTTGAATTTTTAAAATTTGAATTTCTAAATTTTTATTGGTGAATAACTAATTTTATGTGGTTTGAAATCAATTTTTTAGAATTAAATATTGTTTAAAAAAATGTATTATCCAAAAAAATCAAATATATGAATTTTTTTCATAATTAATATTTTATTTTCCAAAAAAAAATATATGGATTTTTTCATAATTAATATTTTCATTCCTTTCATTATCATACTATTTTTAACAATAAATATTTATTAACCTATAATCATTCATTGCTTGTTTTCTATTAATTGTTCTATTATTTGTAATAACAATGTGTTTTTCTATTAATAATGTTTTTCACATGTTTCTATTAATATATTTTATTAATCATAATATATTTTATTGTTTAATTATTTAATTGTTGTCCTTTTTTTTTCTTCATAAAACTATGTTATCATGTACCAATAGACTATTAGCAATTTGATTCCCTCTCCACAAGGTTGTGGTTCTTAAATCATGAACTTAATATAATTAAGTTATATGATAACATCACCCCGTAAGGGTTCTCTACTTTTGGCATAAGAGGTAGGTACTAAACAACTTAGTGTAGGAAAAGCAAACTTTTACATTGTGAGAATATAAGTTTTGTAATATATAAATGGGGTGCAACTTGGTGTAGGGAAAGCAAGATTTTACATTGTGAGAATGGGAGAAAAATTATAAAGGAAAATCGCAGTTTTAAAGAGTTGTTGTAGTGACAACAACCAACCTCCAAAATTTTTCCTTAGTTTCGTTTTGGAGCCTCCCTACCAACCATCCTTAGCAGCATGTCTCGCATTGTCAAGTACATAGGCTTCATTGGTTTTTTCAGTAGCTTGTCAGCTTGTGCATGCCAGTTCGCTTCAGTCCCCTCATAGGCTGCCATTCCGGACTTGGGCCAGCTGCTGGCTGAGTAGCTCCCTCATAAAATTGCGCAATTTTGGAGGGGAACCAGCCTTCCCTCTAGAAATTGCGCAAATTTGTTAGGAAACCTGCTGGGCCTAGAAATTGCACAATACAGTCAAACAACCTTCCTCAAGAAAATTGCGCAATCTGGCCCAACACTCCAACTCAGCCCAAAAATTGTGCAATTCTGGGCAGTAGTCACCTACAACTCCCAGAAATTGTGAAATCCCTCTAGACAGCTAGCCCAACTCCTCCCAGAACTTGTACAAAATCCCTCTCAGTTAAGCAGACTATTGCATGTTCCTTCAGGTTGACCGGTTCCACCCGGCACCCAAAAAACTTGACTTACATGCATGGGCTGTTTTTTCATGAAATAGAAAAAAAGCAACATGCAAAAAGAATCTCTAGAATTTAGGGATCTATTTTTAGCAGTTGGAGGTTAAATGAAAAGATCGTTTTAGAAACTTTCCTCCAAGTGTCACTTTTCCTAACTTTGTGGCATGCGTGTCATGAGCCTCAAAATTATTTATTCAACGCTTCCGACCTCATTCTTCACATCGATCTTGGATCTATGACATCCCACAGCACATCGAAGAGTCTTCTGCACATCTAACTTAATTATTTCTAGGTAAGTCGCTTTACCTTTCTTTTGCAGCATTTATGTTGCTTTTTGTGTTTTGGCTTGTGTGAGTGATTTTTGCTTGATTTCTGTGAACGCTTGCTGTCATTTGCATGCATGTTAGCCTGTACAAGAACCATTTTATTTTTCATTTGCATCTCACTGTTGTCGCATGCATGACACTGTTTTGCACGAACGGTCGTTGATTCGGCAACTAGTTTCACACACATGCATGTTTTTCCATTTTCTGAATCTTGCATTCGTTGTTTTCATGCATGATAATTCACTCCTACTTACACTCAGTATCGTCATGCATTCACATCTTCATATTCTTTCAGTTGCCCATCGGTGGGTCTAGGAAACCTTGGCCCAGACTCTGCCTTACCCGGACAACATTGCGCAATTCTGAGAGGGAAGGCTCTGCCTTCCTTTTAGAAAATGTGCAAATCTGACTAGACAGTGTTCTCCGGTCTTGATTTGTGAAATTCTGAGAGGTAGTGTTTGTTGGCCCATAAAATTGCGTAATGCAGTCCTTGGGCCTGCATCTCTTGCCAGCAAAAATTGCGCATTGCGCAATCTTAGCACCCAACAGGCCAGTCTGGATTGCGCATTGTGCAATTCCAGCAGTCAACCAGCCTCCCGACAGTCCGGGTTGCCTTTTGCGCAGTTCTGACAGTCAGTCTCTCGGCCTCCCATTGAAAATTGCACAATCCTTGCCAGTAGTTCCCCAAGTATGTTGCATGTTATTCCTCATGTTTTCTTTGGTTTTAACTGAAAATTTCTTTCCATGAATGTCGCCATGTCTCCAGATATAGCAGGTGTTCATCCATCTCTCAGCAGTTTAGGATCAATGGTCTCCAAGAGAGCAGGGTCAAAGGACACCGACAGAAGCGCAACTGGAGAAGCAGTTGAGCAAGTGTCTATGATTTTGCCGATATATGAAGACATCGAGCTGATCGTAGACAAATACATCAAGCTGAAATGGAAGGAGTTCAATGATGCATTCTTAGGCACATTTAGGGAAGATATCGAAGACCGCAAATCCTATGTGAACATTCACAAGTCTGGCTTGTACCGAATTGCATGCAAGTATCCCGCATTCCCATGCATGGACATGATACATTGGATCATCTCGCACACTGATCCCGAGACGATGGTGTTAAGAAGTGTTAGTAGGACTGAGATTTCTACCTTCAGGGCACATGATTATCAACAGATGTACCACTTGTCGAAGCCAGTGATCACCATGGAGACACCCTTTAGCATACCCAACAACAATGCCAACTCCAGGGATATCTTGAAGAACTAGGTGAAGGAGCCAACCAAATTCAAGATGACACCCAACCAGATTTACAAGACGAAGATACTGCGGAAGGCATATCAGTACTTGGTCATCTTTGCATGTCGCTTGTATGGCCAAGAGAGCACGAAGACCTTCCGCAGAGTTGGGTGATCACGTTGGACCAACTGGCCAGTGAAGGCAAAGCATGCAACTGGTTCGACATGCTGGCTCATAGGATTAAGGAATAGGTAACGGGAGCTTGACAGCTGTCCAAAGGTCAACAAGTAGAAATCTACATGTTTGCTTACATCTTGGATGCAATCTGTGCCCGTCAGCAGTTCCTGGGCTTGAAGTGGGCATGGACATTAGCAGAAACCTCTGTCAACACTTATTGTAAACTGTTTTCTGAATGTAGCTTCCACGGAGTCATCACATAGTTGTGAGACCATTTTGTCACCCCGGTGTACAAGATGATATTTGAGCAGGATCCACCTTGCATGTCGAAGGCAGCAATGGAGGCACTGATTGACATAGCAGATTGGTATGCCTCACCTTTTGGCACCTTCATACAGATGTACAACATGGAGAAGCCTCCACATGTTTTGCCGAAGTTTGCCATGGACAAGCTCGTCATGCAAGAAGTATCATACCACATCTCAGCAGGACTATCAGCTAGGCTGCATCGGAAGAAGAAGGCACCTTGGCCCACTCTTCCATTGTGGATCGGGTTGTACGAGATACAAAATCTCAAGCATGCGGATGCCAAGATAGAAGAGTTCAAGAAATTTACTTTCAGCACCAAAAGCTTCAATCCATATGACCTCCATTGCTTTGTGTAGGATCATTGCACGAGAGTGCAATTTCTGTGGATCCATAGGGCATGTCATTGGGTTGAGAAAAACCCATGGAGATATTGTCACAGCTTCTCCAGGCCCAATGAACTGTTCGACATCATTGTGGAATGGTTAGCGAAGCAGTGCGAAGAAGCATATAGGAGGGCACAAGCAATGACAACACGAGAAATATTGTCAGCAACGCGGAGGCAGAACAAAGCTGCAAGTTCAGAGCAGACCCACTTGTGGAGAAAGCAGCTTTGGAAATAGAGGCAAAGAGGCAACAACGCGACAAGAGGACTGCGCAAAGGCAAAGAGAAAAATAGAGGATGGAGGAAACAGTGAAGGAGTTGCAAGAGTTGAAGGAACAACTCTGAAAGGAATAGGAGCTGCACAGATAGGAGAAGGAAGTGCACCAGGGACAAATACAATAGGGGGCACAACATGCATAGATTGATGAAATTGCGCCCATACAGGTGGTAAACTCATCTGAGCAGCTAGCAGAAAGCATACAAGGTGAGCAGTCGCAGGAGCAGGACTTCGCTCAAGAGATTGAATGAGTACTTAAGCAGATGGATACAGAGATGGAGAATCTAGAATTAGAGTAAGACATCAACCTCATGCCTTACCACCAAGAGGTCGATCCACTAGCTTCACCAGATCCAAAAGCAGAGCAAGTCCCAAGCAACCAAGGAGATACTAAGATCGTTGGAGAAAATCTGGAAGAAGAGATGGACAACATATCATTCGACGAGTCACGTAATAGAGTTGTACAATCACGGAGAGTGTCTACTCCAAAAGACCACACATCTCTTGTGTAGTTTGAGGAACGGGTGATCGTATCTGACATGCACAAGCATCTAGCAGCATTGGCCGATGCCACCAGAGCATATTTCGAAGCCATTAGCTTGAGTGTTCGTTTCTGGATAGCAGAGAACAAGCGAATGGCTAAGAAGTTATAGAAGAAAAGCACAGAGGAGAACTAGTTACACCATCCACCCGAGCAGAGAACTGGTTACACCATCCGCCCAAGTAGAGTTGAAGAAGGCGATACTGGATGAAGTATCATCCCTTGAGATGGTCATGCTGCATGTAGGCATTGTATTCTATGTTTGTTACCGTGCATAAGGCAGTTGTCCATCTCAACGGTTGGCAGCAACGATGTGCTAGAAGAGCACATATGTTTCCAAACTTGCATGTTGCTATCGATTACATGAAAACATGGATAATGAGATACAAGGGAGACGCGTTACACTTGCCCAAGATGATGAAGCCCAAAGCGGTTGAGTTGAAGGCATGGATCCAGAGTCAGATACAGAACTATGAAGAACTCTTGTAGCTCATCACTTGTTTGTAGGCTTCCCATGCACGAGTATTCAAAAGCATGGATGTTGTTGTGCGTGCACATGTGATCCCATCTATTGGGATAGACACCGAGGCAAAGAAAAAGGCACAAGTCTGAATGGAGCTAGACACGTACTTTGGCGAGTTGATGTGCATAGCCACCAGTGCAAACTTGGCGATCAGTGCAGGCATTATGCATCAGTATGTCACTGGTCTAGCTGCACTCAAGACAATGATGCACATGTTATCAGACAAGTTGAACAGAGGAGCTAAAGCAGTGTACCCATATGCAACAGAGGTAAGAGTTCGTTTCCAGAAAGATGTCACAACAGAGTACAGTGACACCATCGCGAAATACGAGCTTTGCATCAGTTTTCCACCATTGACCATCATGATCATGTCGAAGAGTTGGTCTTCCCACAGTTGTCCGAGTCATAGTGATGTCTTGCATGGCTTGCTCAAGCCTATTTTGTCTCACATGGGTACATGTGCAGATTGTATGTAACGTCTTGTCAAGTGGAAGTTCAAGTGTCGATAGCTGAATGTAACAGTCATAGAGTATTTGAAGAATCATGAGGGTAGATGAATAGTCACAAAGGGGAATGTCAAGGGTCACCCCACCCTTTGCTATATATATCACCTCATAATTCATTGTATAGGATTTTGGCTAGCCAAGCTTCCGATAGGAGTATCTTAGAGAAAGCTTGGAGAGTATTGTAATGAGCCTTGGCTTCTCCACAGTGCAGAGCTAGTACATCTCTTTGGAGGAGCAAGCGGAAATGGCTGTAACATTCCACTGCCGGGACTAGTGGATGGTCATGGTTGTACTTTGTGATTGGAACATTCACTTCTTAATATAACAGAGCCAACATGTTTCATGCATATGTTGTTATTGTATTTCATCTATCTTGGTTACTCTAATGATATATGTATCTATTTTCTTACGAATGCATGTATGGACTCTTCTGGTATAAGTATGTATGAATCTTACTGAGATGTGTTGTTGGTTTAACCATCACTTTGGATTGTTAGCTTACTTGATTTCCAGTTTGTGATGCATCCTCGCTCGTGTGTTCCCTTCCAAACCGCGTGCTTTCATAGGTTTCCAAGGGGTGCACTCACCTCACTTTCCATGTGTTAGAACCATTCATGCACCTTCCTTGACTTGCTACGCATGTCACACCCTTGCTACCAATAGGGACATCTTACTTACCTCTGCATGCAACCACGGTCAAGGTGATACCGTACAACCCACTGCTAGGACTCCTACACCAAATTCCTGAGGTCTAGATGGGATTTCTTATCGGGGAGATCCCCTAACATGTTGGCAGGTCCAGCACCATCAACAAGAGTTTTATGGAATGAATTCAAAAAAATTCATTAGAGGTTTCAAAGTAGAAAAAATCTATAATAAAGTTAGTGAAGGATAAAACTCCAAAATAAAAGGTGCATGCATTCTTAACTTCATCAAAAGATAAATTAATAAACTCTAAATCAGGAACAAATTGAAAAAGTCTTTCTTTAAATCTTTCATTGGTTTCCACAATTTGTTTAAATTACCATAGAGAATAAGCCTTTTGACACATCCATTATAACCATCTATTGACATGTATATCTAAAGAAACTTGGTTTGCTCAATTTCTAGTCTCTATGTCATGAAGATGAGCTTAAAGTTCTATCTTAGGTACAAAATGAAAGAGGTGATATAATTGATGTGCTCCAGTAAGAGTTAAATTAGATTTCTAGTCATTACTACCAAAGAAAAGTTTACATGTAAAAATATCAATGATTTTACAAATGCATCTTGGTAGAGGGAAAATAGTTAAAGTCAACATATCATTGTTGGTAAATAAGGACTATTATTGATGAATGATATAGATGTGTATAATTTTTCTAGTTTTTTTTTTTAACTTTTGGTGTGATGTGTCACACCTAGAAAACCTTTAGGCATAATACATGTCTCTTCTAAAAATAATGGCGGTTCTTTCATAATATCTAAGAGGAAAAATTTAAGAAACAATGCATGAGAATTTTCTCTTCAAATCAAATTTTCAAATTCTTCTCCTACATCTCCACTCATGGGTGTGGTTGATTATGTAGTGGAGGTATTTTGATGATATGTGGTTAAGATTTAAACTGTAGTTTCATTTCAAGAAAATATTTGAAAAGGTTAAGAAGACCTTATGTATAGACTCAAATGTTTACTAGGGACAAGTTCAATAGATAACTTAGAGGAAATTATAGGTAGAGTGCATTGGAATAGCCTAGCCCTAAAAATATCATTGATTATGTTATTGGAAGAATACTACATGTGGGAGTTCATCATGTGGTGTAATTGGTCCACTCCAACTTAACCTTAAAATTTATAAATATTAGAAAAAATTTGGGTAGGTATGGTAGGAAAAGTTAGGCCGTGAAGGATGGGCTATAAAATGCCTAGAATGTAAAAATTAACAATAAAAAGAAATATCTCTAGAATAAGGTTCCCTTCTCTAAGAGGAAGAGTAATTGAAATTTAACTAGGACAACCTTAATTGAATTAATAAATGGCCTACCACATAGACCCCCCAAGTTAGGGACAAGGTGAAAAAAGATTTCTATAACACTTTAACTGGCTTCTACACAATTCAAGTTGAAATATTCAAGTCTTATGCTTAAATTTCAAACTCCATCATTTCTTTAACTAACAATCATTAACAAGCTTTTGACATAATTGATATGCCCATCTATTCACATGTATATTTGAAGGCCTCTATTTTACTTCATCTCTAGTCTCTCCATCATGATATGGATCCTAGTGGTACATTTTATTTGTAAACTTAGTAGGAAATATATCCTTGATGTGCTCCATGATAAGCCAATCTATATTTCTTTTATTATAATTTAATCTCTAAGTTTAGCCATAACACTAGTCACAAGTTCAAAAGTAAAAATATCTATGATTCTATTAATGTATCTTCCGAAAAGGTAGAAGGCCAAAAACCCAACATAGATATCATTGTGGGTACATTATGACTAATATTCATAAATGAGGTAGACATGTAAAGTCTTATCAATTATATCCACTCAATATTCATAACACCCATAAAGTGATTAATCATTGAATAATATTTTTTTTTTGTTAAATGTTATTTTTGTTATATGTGTGTGTCTAAACATACACATCATCATTAATTAGGTTTATTTTAGGTGGCTGGGAGGAATTATTGTTATACTCTTTCCACGACTAGCCACCCTAGTTAACCGGGGGGGAGGATACCCCCCTTCATTGCAGCGATTGTGTAGCGAGGGGGTCACAAGGGGGTTTCAGGGCGGCGGGTAGCCCCTCTCTATGAGGTCCGGGGCATCGCCTCGGGGAATTTTTTTTTTGGACCATATATTAGGTGGGTGGACCTACCTATGGTTTTGTGCATGGTTTTCGCACATGGTTTTGAGCACGATGGTTTTCGGTCCATGGTATTGGATGCTTCGGCATGTATAAATATGTATTGTAACATGAAAAGGCACATAATTAAAAATCACGTTGGTAGTCCCGGTTTTGGGATCCAGGGGAAAACCTCTATGTATATGTGTTTTATGTGTTATGCTCTCACTATTGTTTATTTTTTGTGTTTTAGAATTCATATGCAGGTAATTTCTGTATGGGGTTAAAACCTACATTTGGTATCAGAGCTGTTTTGGCTTCAAGGGGACACCTTTGTTGCTGATGGGTTTCGCTTGGGCCTGTGGTAGACCCTGTTCAGTGGGAGATTTGCGGGATCGATTCTGGTGATGAAAGAAGATGGTAAGTAGTGGAAAGATAGAGATCGAGAAATTTAATGGTCAGAGTTTTGAGTTGTGGAAACTCAATATGGAGGATCTGCTGGTGGACAAAGATCAGTGGATCATGGTAGATCTGGGTACTAAACCAATGGGAGTGTCCGATGAAGAATGGAAGAAGTTGGATCGAAAGGCAAAGAGCACAATACGATTGTGTGTCTTAGATTCAGTATTGCTGAATGTATCAGAGGAATCTATGGTGAAGGCTTTGTGGGACAAGTTAGAGAATTTGTACCAATCTAAGTCTCTAGTGAATAAACTGTTCCTACGCAAAAAGCTGTATAACCCGAGGATGAAAGATGGAGACTTGGTGACAGAGCATCTAAACACATTTAATACTGTGGTAAGTCAGTTATTATCTGTTGATATTAAAATTTCAGATGAAGATAAGTGCATCAGTTTGTTGTTTTCTCTACCAGATTTGTGGGATAGTCTGGTTATTGCAATAGGTAGTAATGCAACTACCTTGCAGTTTGATGAAATAGTCTCATCCTTGCTGACAGAGGAGATGAGATGGAAAAATATGGAGAGCCAGAAGGGTGATGCCTTGTCTGTATGAGTGTTGGAGAGGTAAATCCCCTCTGCGGACAGAGGCGATCCCACTAGCCCAAAATGGGTCTAGCAATAATCAATTAACGCTACCATGCAAGTTCCTAGTTGCAAATTGAAAGTGGATTATGAGAACCAACCTGGAGTCCAACGCTAGTGTCGTAGAAGAGTTGATATTCCCATTCCCTTGCTCCGGCAGGTCACGATCCTCACGATCTCCGTGAATGGATACCTGCACATGCAAAGAACGAAGCGAATACAAGCATAAAATCCACTAAATACAACTATATATCAGTCAGAAAAGATATAGATCAAACATGAACAATAAGATTGGAACCATAATGATAGTCGTTTATTAATAAATAATCAATAGAGAAAAATACAACCAAAGTTCTGACGTTGAATCTCTCCTCTGGCTGGGCGAGCAGCTATATATGTCTTGCAATAGACCTTTCTCTCTCAGACTTCTGGCAGCATAACCTCCCTATGCTCCAAGACTCTTACTATCACTCAAGACAAGCGTTATCACTACTAGCACTATCACCATTACTCAAAAACTAGCTTGTCAAATGCATGAGGACAGAATTTTATAGATGGAGAAGGGGAGGAAGATACAATGCATCAAGACACCCATTATGGATTGGCATTATCTCCAAAAAGCCACTGTGGATAGATGTAAGGGATAGATGATGACTCTCGACATCTAGAAGATGAGCTTTATCCTCAAAAGACTTCATGACTTGAAGGGAAAAAACATCCAGGCGCGCATTTGTTAAAAATATTTTCCAAACTTGGTTGGCGCGGGTGTTACTCTAAGACAGAGCGCCAATGGGCGCACCTTCTTTTGAGGATCTCGTTCACTGGCGCGGGTAGTACATTGTGGAACCGCGCTAATGGAAAGAGGGCACTTTTCAGGGATATTTTGCAGGAGGTGTCTTTAGGGCACATGAAGTCCATACTTAGGGGAACATAATGCAAGTGTTTTTAAGTTATGTCACTGCTCACAGGTCCCGGAATGAGTCCTCCAAAGTACAGGAAAGGGGTAACAGGGATGGTGACCAATGGTGACAAATTACTGTGTAACAGATGCCCCCTAAAGCATGAGGCCCGAGAGAGAGAGAGGGGTGAAATGCTTTACAAGAACACATGTAGCTGCCGCCGAGAATCTGCATCGAGAGATACAACTGATAGCTCAAGTACATGATATATGTGGTATGGTCGTAGCCATCCATAAGAGAGTACATAATAATCTAGATCCATAGTATGGGCGCAGCCATCTGGTTAGGATCAATGAATCGACTCAGGTATGGTCGCAGCCATCCAGTGAATGAGTCATGTAACAAGAATCACGCCTGGATTACAACAGACAAAATCCAGGGTCTTGCGCTCCATCTCAACCCGAACAAAAGTACAGTTTCAAGCATGCGAATATATGAGCTGAAGTCGAACATGCAGGAACATCGTCTGATTACCAGTCAATATTGAAAGCTGTTAACAGACGCGAGAGGTACCACCAATAATGACAATGGCCCTCAAGGTACTATAGGTACAATCTACAGTGTGCGAATTAAAGATCTGGCGTCGAACACCCGTAGAATCATTCGATCAGAGGCCAATGATGAAAACCTCACGTCGAACACGAAGAACCTGCCATTGAGGCATGCAGGCTCCAAGGCACCGGAAGGGAGTCTTTAGATCAGCTTACTGGATAATGAGCTGAAGTCGACAGGAAGTGACCTTGATCGGAGGTGGGCCATGATGTTTCCCACATTAGCGACACGAGACAGAGAGATAATGTTGTGAATCATGATTATGTGAGCTATCAGAGGGAGGTTGTTTTTCTATAGAGGTCAACTTCTCTTGAACATATCGGCGGCACGACAGTGGAATTGGCAGCATTTGACATCAATGGATCAGAGGTCATGGTGACGAGGCAATGAGCAGATGAGAGGTCAAACAGGATTTCCCAAATCCACGGAGGCAAGTGAAAAATGAGATGAGATATCCCCACCCGGACACGAAAGTAGACAAGTGCCATGTTCAAGAGCGACATACTGCCGACACGACAATAATTATGGTTCCATTTTTCCCCCCGCCATTTCTGGCGAGTACCCCAATTATTTTTAACAAGCTTGATGGGGATAGCATATGCTTGTGGTGCGTCATTTCGACAGAATCCGATGTCATCAGGTTTTAACGAGTCTAACAAAGGAAGAACTTGGCGTCTTTTCATGTTTAGAGAGTTTGAAAAGACAGCAGAAAAGGAAACTCCAAGGGTGTCCTTTTTCGTAAAGTTGTGTCTCTCGAGCTCGAAAAAGTATAAAACAATGCTCGAAAGAACCGCCCGACCATTACGATCAAGGAGTAATTTTCATAAATAGTGATTTCGACCTGAAAAAAGTAAAAAAGCGATCAAAACCACGTCGTTTCATAACCATTAACGAGTCTGAAACGACAAAAACCCGGTAATCTTTTTATGTTTTAACGGTTGACAAAAAGAACTTAAAACGACCGCCCCTTATTAACGTTTAACGAGTCAAGAGGAGTAACTCGGCAATCTTTTCGTCTTTAAACGGTCAGAAAAGAGCTGAAAGCGGACCTCAAAGTAACCTTTTCACATGTTTTACCGAGCTTGAAAAAGTAGAAAAAAGGAGCTCGTTTCGTCGCTTGAGTTGCACCAACACCTGTCATCATACCAAAAACAGCGTAAAACCCATTTTGATATATTCAAAAATACCCAAAAACTAATATTTTTAATGCATTTTAGGTCAAAAAATGCTATAAAATAGTGAAATGGTAAAAAACAAATTCACTTTTTACTTTTCACCTTGTGAGTTTACCATTGGAGGGTTTTGGGTGCAAACTTCAACCGTCGATTGTGATCAATCCAGGAAAGCAATCGAGCCGCCGTCTGGAGCAGGTAAGAGGTCTTGTCCTTAGCTTCATTTTCGTTCCATTTTTTCAGTTTTTCATCCACAGACGGATCCCCTGCAAGGGGATTTGCAAAATTTAGGGTTGCGCCATTGGCGCGGGTTTCCCACTCGGGACCGCGCCAATGGGATTATTTTCCAAAAGGGGGCGCGACATTGGCGTGACTGTTTTGAAAACAGTCGCGCCAACCGCGCGACCTAATTTTCCCGTGGATTTAACCGTTAATTTTGCAATTTTCCTTGAATTATGGTTTCACCAGTGATCTAATGATGGTATTTTCGACTTTATGGTTGCAGGGATTCGTCAAAATGGTTGTAGAATGGAGAGAAAGAGAGCATGATGTTATAGATGCTCTGGCACTAGAGGATGAAGCCTGCATGGATGCTTTGAGGGATTGCGGCTTAAAATTTTTTTTCCTCACCTCCTATTTACGTGCACAACCGGAGCTACTACGATTTATCGTGGATGCTTGGGACATAGAGGATCAGGTATTCCGCTTGCGAGATCAGACATTGGAGCTGGATGTTTCCGATGTCTATTTTATCACTGGGTTATCGCGGAGAGGTGCACGACCCATTTTGACTGGAAGTAGGCCTTTCGGAGAAAAGATGGGGGAGGTGATGGAACGAGTTTGTCCGGGGCACAGTTTGGATCGAACAGTGCCAAGGTAGATATCGTCACAGTTCCAGACCTAGTGCTACGGGTGATACTATTCACTATCACACGGACGGCTGGGGTACAGGCGCCCCATGAGGCCAGCAAGAATCATTTACTGCTGGCAACCGAGTGTCTCACCCCTACTCTGTTTGACTGGGCCATAGCAGTGACTACAAACATCAAGAGGCAGCTTACGAAGTGTAAGTGCGGGGGCAACAAACAGTTCGGGTATGGATCCATTGTGGTATCCTTCTTCTTGGAGCGACTGCCGATTTTCCGGATTCAGGGAGGTATAGTGGCAGATCCAGTGCCACGGGAACCGAGGATGACTCGATGGGCAGCACTCATGCCCAGAGGAGGAGGGGGCCAGCAGATGGCCTGGAGGCCCGAGTTCTTCATATGGCTTCGTCACCAGATGATCGTTATAGAGGATTGGCCCTATGCGGGCACCGATTTTACTGGAGACCCAGATCTCCCATTGCCTGTGGGAGAAGACTGGGATGAGGAGCTTGGTAAGAACTCTTTGTGTTTTTGACGTTTTTAATTTTTTTTTGTAATACATGCATGTCTCTGAAAACAGCTATATATATGTATGCAGATGTTGGTGCAGAGCGACCAGCTGGTCTGTCTCACATAGCACGGAGGGTACAACCCACAGCCGACCCTCAGGTAGAGGGTGGTGTGGGTGAAGAGCTAGTACAGAACCTTGAGGGACTCACTCGAGGGATTCCAGACTATGCCAGATTGGCGGATGTGCCCTTCGCGTACCAGAGGCACACAGTAGGAGTACCAACTCGTGTCCACCGTCTGCTGAGACGTTTGGTGCGAGCGGTGACATGCTATCATGAGCATCACCGTGATTAGATGCCTAGGTTTCATTTTTGCATATTTTTGAGAGACATGTTGTCTCCGGCCATATGAGATTCGAACATGTATTAATTTTTTGGACTATGTAATGCGCACGGCGCAAACATTATGACACACACGTTTATATATACATATGCCTATGGTTTATTATTGTGCTTTCATGTGCTTGCTTGTATAATGTTTTGATTATAAATTACGCAAATGTCTATCTAATACATGATTAGCCAATGCATCAGATAATGTGTTTAATTGTCATGGAATATGCTGATATGTGATAAAATCAAAGTTCCTTTCTAGCAATCCCACACGTAAATACAACCTTAGAATGCGATGGTCTCTGACGGAATATTGCCCGTTGAGCTGGTGGACGACAAGTTGAGAGTCCAGGTCCACTACCAATGCACGAATGCCGAGATTAATTGCTTCAGCAAGTAGCTCGATTACAGCACAATATTCGGCGACATTGTTAGTGGTACGACCCAAACACACACCTTGAAAATCTATCAGCTCGCCATGAGGATCATATATCACCCACGCCGCAGAGGACAAGTTGCGAGTACTGCGGCAGGCACCATCAACGAAACCAACATAAGGTGCATCAGACATCTGCACAAGAAGCGAAAGACACAATAAGTGGCAATTACGCCTTTAAAACTGACACACATACACACAACACACTTGCTAGAGTACATGTATGTACAAAATAAAGTGTACAAGCATCATGCATAGTACTTTTTCAAGTACAGCCCGTTTCGGGGCTTCCCGAGAGGGTTCCCTTCATGATCAATTAGCTCGTAGGCCCCTTTTTGCAAAACTTTCTTGACAATGTAAGGGCCTAGCCACATAGGCTCGAGCTTTCCTGCTCCTAGCTTATCTTTTGCCTGATCGTATAGCAGGACTAAATCTCCCTCAACAAAATAACGTGGATGTACAGTTTGATCGAAGTGAGTCTTGACTCGCTTCTTTTGTGTTTCGATGGCCAAAGAGGCCAGGCGACGGGTCTCATCTAGCCGTTCCAGGTAAAGAAGGCGTTCTTCTAACGGAGTAGTGTTGGGAAGTAGCTCGACAGCCAATTTTAATGAATGGATTTCACATTCGATTGGAAGGGTAGCCTCTAGTCCATAAACTAGTTGAAATGGAGTGAAACCGGTGGCATCCTTCACAGAGGTTAGGTAGGCCCACAAGGCAGGGAACAACATCAAATGCCAGTTAGACTTATGTATGCCAACGGTACGTTGAAGCATTGTAACCAAAATCTTATTGATAGCTTCAACTTGGCCATTGGACTGAGGGTAGTATGGAGTCGAACTATCGTGTTGTAAGCCTAGCTGGGTTGTTAATTCCGTCATCATATGATTACGGAAATGCTTCCCGTGATCAGTGACAATGGCTTGAGGGACGCCGAATCACGAAATAACATGGTTGAATAAAAATTGCGCCGCTGTGTGACTGTCTTCAGTTAATGTAGGCATCGCCTCGGCCCATTTAGTAAAGTAATCAACGACAACGATAATAAACCCATGCCCCCCGGCCGAGCGAGGGTTACAGGTCATATAATCAATGCCCCATTTTGCAAAAGGGCCGATGGTGACAACAGGGTGCAATGGAGCAGGAGGTGCTCGCATCTTCCGCTGGTATATCTGGCACTCATGACAAGAGCGGACGACAAGAATGCAATCCTTAAAGATAGAGGGCCAAAAGTAGCCAGCACGGAGGATTTTTTGGGCAGTAGCATATCCGGACATGTGACCACCATAGGCACCAGAGTGGCAGTCATTCAAGACACGCTCAGCTTCCTCGAGAGTTAGACATCGGCGGAGAACAGAGTCGGCGCCGAGGCGATAAAGTGTGTCACCAATGATACGGTATGGCTGAGACTGATGACGAATCCTTCGCCGAGCGTCTTTGGACACGCCAGGGCGAAAGGAGGACGTTTGCAGATATATAATGATATCTCCATACCAGGGATCGAGGGTGCTAATGAGAAATAAAGTCTCATCCGGAATTTGATCCTCTACGTGAGAGGTCGGGGAAGAAGATGGCAAAGAGCAAAGTAACTTAGCAAATACAAGGGATTTCTTGGACTTGGCAGTGGTAAATTCCAAGTCGAACTCTTGGAGGATGACAATCCACTTTGAGTACTTGCCCCCCAGCAACTGGCGTGACAAAATATACGTCATGGGGTTGCAATCAGAAATCACGGTGGTAGTGCGCAGCAGAATGTAGTGACGGAAGCGTTGGACAGCACAAACGACAGCTAAAGCCAACTTCTCAACATAAGCATATCGAGTTTCCGTGTCTAAAAGGTTGTGGCTGAGATAATAGATAACATGCTCAATGTCATCATCATCAGTTTGAACGAGAACCATGCCGATAGTGGTGTCGGCGACAGCCAAATACAGAGTGTAGTCACGATAATAGTTCGGAGGACGAAGCAATGGAGCAGAAACAAGGAGACCCTTGAGACGCTCAAAAGATTCTTGAGAAATGGTATCCCAATGAAAAGGGACATCGCACTTTAGTAATCGTGTGAAACCTTTGGCCACCTCGGCATAGTTTGGAACGAAACTTCGTAGAAAATTTGCTTTACCCTGCAAGCTTTGCAATTGCTGTAAAGAAGCAGGGGGAGGAAGATTCACTATAGCTTCGACTTTAAGGGGATCCAAACGGATGCCCTCTAGGGAGACGACAAACCCGAGAAGTCGGCCGGATTCAACGCAGAAGACACATTTGTGAGGATTGAGTCTGATTCGATAGTATCGACAGTGAAGAAATATCTCGCGAAGGTGAGTAGGGTGGTCCTGACGTTTGGCTGAATGAGCTGGAAGATCATCCAGGTATGGCTATACAATGTGTCGAATGTCATGAAAAGCATAGGACATTGCACGTTGGAAGGTAGCAACGGAATTTTTGAGACCGAAAGGGAGCTTCTTATAGGCAAAAGTGCCCCATGGACAGATAAAGGCGGTTTTGTGTTGATCAGCGGGAGCAATATTGATCTGGTTATATCCAGAAAAACCGTCCATAAAAGAGTACATTTCACTTTCGGCACACTCGTCAATAATTTGATCAATGAATGGTGTGGGAAAATTATCTTTAGGACAGGCCCGATTTATATCACGATAATCGACACAAACACGGATTGTACCTTGTTTTTTATTCACAGGTACGTTATTGGAAACCCAATCTGTGAGCGGGATAGGATAAATAAAACCGGCTTTAAGAAGCTTCTCTACTTCGGCCTTAATAGCTGCAGCCTTTCGGGGGTGTACAGGGCGTAAACGTTGACGAATAGGCTTAGCACCTGGGTACGTGATTATCTCATGCACCACTATGCTAGGATCAATGCCGGGCATTTCTTCATAGGACCATGCAAAGACGTCACGAAATTCTCGAAAAAGATTGGAATAAAGTTGAATCTCATCCGGAGTACAAGTGACTCCAATGTGAAGATGTTCGACAATCCCTGGTTTCACAGAGATGTCGATGGGCTGGGTTTGCATAATGTTCGCCATATTTCCTTCAGAGGACACTTGATAAACTTGGATAGGTGTTTGAAGGATTTGAAATGGGAGACAAGGAGCAAACCGCTCGAGACAAATAAGCATATCCTGAGGGGCAGGGAGAAAAGAGGAACGATGGTGAGAATCATGCCAAGGAGGTTCCTCGAGAGACATAGTCTCAATAATGGCTTCGTCGGAAGGGAACGTTTCTTTTAAAGGGTCTGAAGAAGTCTCATCTACAAGCCCTGAGGATGGAGCGAACGAGTAGAGAACCTTGCTCGAAGGAGCAAGTTCAAAAGAGGGAGCCGATGCAGCAATGATTTCGACATAGTTGAGCTCGGCAGGACTCAACGGCATCTGGTCACCCCAAGAATCTACTTGGTTGGTGGGAGGGAGGATCCACGGATCAGAACAAGTAGTAATCATATTAACAGAAGCGACGTTAGGAGGTGGGAGCGTAAAAACACCCATAAGGGTGGGATCCTTGAAAAGTCTGGCTCCCAGACTCTCAGATGATTTCGAGGTATGCTCCACAAAAGGGATGTTGCCTTCAGAAGAGGAAGTGAAGAATGATAGCTGGTCTATGGTAACGATCTTCCCTTGATGAGGGAAACAGATGATACGAAACAAAGATGAAGCTACAGCTTGCATCGCGTATATCCAACTACGTCCAAGAAGGAGGTTGTAGGTAAGAGTAGCATCAACAACTTCAAATTCCATTTCGACCGTCTTCCCTTCCAAAGAGATGGGTAAACGTTGGAGTATACCATAAGGACGGGATGATCTTCCATCAAAAGCTTCCAAGGTTGTGGGAGACTGGTTCATCGTAGGAGATCCAATAGCTTTCCAACAGGCTACAGACATGATGCAAGTTGATGCACCTTCATCAATGACTGTACGATGAATCGTTTTAGAATTAATAATAACCTGTATGAGGAATGCGATTTGGGGAGGCAGTCTCTGCGTATGGAATTCTAAGTCAAAAGTAATTAGATCCGAGTCGGCTGGGTCTATGCCACCAATAGCGGATAGCAAGGACTTCCTCTGAGAAGGGCAGCTCTGGAGAACTTCTAAAGCAGACATAGCCGATGGAGTCTGAGCTAAGTCCTCAACGATATTGTAGTGCTGTGCAGCACAGGCATTTGGGTTGTAAGAAGATTTCCGGAGTACTCCTTTTGGAGGGGGTCGAATAGGCGTCTCAGTACTAGGTCTCTCGATGTGGAGTGGGCCTGAACTGAACGGAGGAGCACTGGAGGGGACCTCAGGCTCTTTCCCGGCAGATGATGGATAATCTTTTGTTCGAGTACTGATATTAACAGGTATCGTTCCAGCCATAAACACTTGAGAACCGAAGGAAGAGGGAGGTTGAGAGGGATCAGCCATCATTTGAGTTTTTTGAGTTTGTTGTGAGGGAAAGGGTTCTTTGAGCGCCGCAGGAGTCCCGGGAGCGCTTTTCAACAAACGACTAACTTCGGACCACCTAGGGCAGTCTTTGGTATAGTGATCTTCATCACAGATAAGACAAGGATACTTGGGTTTGCGCTTGGCACCGTCCTCGGGCGGAGGTTTAGGGGAGTCCTGTTTAGGTTGATCTGGCTTATTCTTCGCTTTCCCTTTCTTCTTTCCTTTCGAGGCTTTGTCTGCCGTGGTGGACTGGACGACATTGACCTCGAAAGTAATATTCGAAGTGGGTGTTACCTGAGAAGTGTGTTCATTCGAAGCAGTTGATTTTTGCTTCCCAGGGTTCGCGGAATTTTTCTTCGAGGACGAATTAACAGAACCAATAATACTGTCAACAGTTGGTGTTGGCGGGGCTTTGGATGTCCCTGGTCTCGGGGCGTCAGGCAGATAATCATACATTGTACCTGAATGAGAATAAACCAAGTCAAGGTACTGAGCGCGCGCGATAGCTCGATCTTCAGTGACACACGCCCCCATGGCAATGTCCCGAGCTATTGGAGGAACGAACGAAGTCGTAAACCAATCGGTAAGAAGTTGGTCGGGAATCCAAAATTTGATCATACGTCTACGCCGTCTCCATTCATGGATATGATCAGAGATATGCGTAGCCGTTGTCTGTCTTAAGGATGTGAGGAGGTGTGTACCCATTTCATATCGAATGGGCAACTGAAAATGAGTGAGAAATGCCATAGCCAACAAGTTGAAATCCTGAAAGGATCCGCGATTGAGCTCAATATACCACTTAGCTGCAGAGCCAGTGAGAGTCCTTTGAAAAAGGCGAAGCCGAATTGAATCATCAAGCCATGAATTAGATGAACACCACAAGTGATAAGTCATGACATGGGCTTGTGGATCTTCATTAGCTTTACCATCAAATTTTGGACAATCACCAGGAATTTTCGTTGGAACCGGAGGCCAATATGGATTATGTAGAATAGGATCATTGGTCAGTTTGGACACATCCGGTAATTCTAAAGTCACTAAGAAAGGTAACTGAGGATTGAAGGACATCTGGGGCTGCTGGTGGGATGGAACACCAGGGTTCCAACCAACTGGCGGTTGCCCCCAAGGGCTTGGTCCAGACGGATTTGGCCCCATAGGGTTTTGTCCGTAGGGATTTGGGTTCTGCCCCCCAGCGTTCCATGGATTACCAAACGGTCTTGCAGGAGCACCATATGGTTGCGGATAATTCTGATAAGGATTCGCCTGCAGTTGTTGATAATTTTGATATGGGGCAAACAAAGGTTGCCCTTGAGGTTGCTGGTAACCAAACGGGGGCTGGACTCCAAACTGAGTTTGAGAAACAGGCTGAGTTTGATAGACTGGTTGGGATTGAACTCCAACTTGCATTTGAAGACCAGATGGGGTCTGGGGTCCAGCCTGAGGCAAAAAACCGGGTTGAGCAGTGCCAGAAGGATGTCCTATAGGTTGGGCTATCTGGCCAGAAGGATGACCTTGTTGATATTGAGGTTGGCCTCCCTGCCCAGAAGGTTGAACCTGCTGGGAGTGGAGTTGTTGTTGCACAGCTGAAGGTTGTCCTAAAGGACCAGATGGCTGAGTGGGCTGGGCAGTTGGTTGGCCTGATTGGATTTGAGGCTGACCGACTTGCCCAGAAGGTTGACTATACTGGACGGTGGGCTGACCATGTGGTTGAGTAGCTTGTCTAGATATTGGACCATACTGGACATTGGATTGGTTTGGGTTAACATATGATTGACCAATTTGTCCAGTAGGATAACCTTGCTGGATACCAGGTTGGGCTTGTTGAACAGAAGATTGACCTGAGTTACCAGAAGGTTGAACATAAGAGGAGAAAAACAGACCACCAGAGGCAAAAGGATTTCCCTGGGAGGATTGCCCTTGTTGGTCTTGATGAGGTGGTCTTTGGGGTTGCGCAGATGATACTTGGCCACCATGAAAAGAGGTGGAGCCCCAATCAATTGACAACGGAACTGAAATCTCAACAATCGGTTGAGACGGCAAAGGCCTACCAAGATGTGGTAAATACTGATCGTATGGCCCCTCTGCTGGGACGTTTGACGTAGGATCAAAGACTCCGAATAAAGAAGCCGAAGGATGACTGAAAATAGGAGTCGAAGAAGCTACACATATCGTTGGAGCGGTTGTGATTGAGGTAACAGACGTACTGCGACTTTGTGGAGTAAAAGGCTCCATGGTGGGAAAAGCGAGTTGTGACCAAATAGAACCCGTGAAAGGAGTTCCAGATGACATAACATCCCTTAATGCTTTATAGCCTGGAGGTAGGCTCCCAGTAGTAGGAGTGCTACTAACAAGTGTAGGTTCCGTTGCGGTGGGAATTTCACCGCTCGTCGCAACGGATTCTTCAGTCAAAGTAGGGGATACGTCCTCCATGTCGGAGGAAAAAGGTGGGACTGAAACACGAGGAGAAGTGTATTCCCAAAAAGGGATACCGTCCTCAGAAGGTTCCCAAACAGGGTTCCAATGAAACTCGTAAGTCTCGTCGCCTGGAGCACGAGAATTAATCGGTTGTATACTCGGAACAACAGGAAGGATTTCACTCACAACCGGTATCTCGGCAAAGGAAGAAGACGAAATTGGTAATTCCGCCAGGATGAAACTTCACAAAATCCTAGGGAATCTAACGAGACAAAACCCTACTCAAACTAACGCAAACAAAATCTAACCGGGTAAATGTGTATCGTGGCCGAATAAATTTTAAGACAAAGGAACTGAACTTGACCTTTTCATGTTTTAAGAGTCGAGAAAAGGACAAAAAGGTGACTCTAGTCTCCTTCGAATGTTTAATGAGCACGAAGTGACAAGACGCTCACTGGCACCTTTTCTTTTAAGGAGTCCGAAAAGGATCAAAAGTGACTACTCTGGAGACTCTAGGCAAAGGGTTTACCAAACAATCCGTAAAACTGCTTATACACCTTGGCAATCAGATGAAAACCAAGGACTTCCCGTACGGCAGTCAATCTTCCCAAATGCTGTGTTCAGTGCATTACGGCTTGTAAGGCGGCAGACACGGCTTCCTGTGGATAAAGGATGATAACCTAGTGGGGTCTCCACATATACTCGACGGTACGTGGGAGCACAAATCCGTGCTAGACCACTATCGAGTCACAAAAGGAGGAATCACCCAACCGTAATGTGAAACAACAGTGACTAGGTTTAACGACGCCGGAACACGTCTCTAGCCTAGACCTCTAGAATGTATGCGTTAGGTTCCAATGCGTTGTTAGATTCATTTGGTTTATTTTACAGTTGATCTTCAATTAGGTTTCAGTTTTTAGGTCCTACCGTATGTGATCTCTCAGAATTTCCTAAATGCAAACTATATGCCAAAATATATCATTCCGTTCAATGAATGCTAACTACAGAAGAGTTGAGATTTTCAAACAAACAAAATGATCATCAAACAATCAACAAAGATCCTAATGCAGCTAATGGAAATAAATGAAACTTTTTCTTTTTCCTTTTTTTTTAAAAGTGACTAATTGCCAATAACAATGAAGAATGCTAACTAATGTAATGCAAAAAGATCATTTGTTTTTTTTCTTTTAAAATGGCATGATGCACTTAAACAAATCTCGAGAGATATTAACAAGCGTCAACAGGCAAATTTCACTCAAGGCAAATAGAACCAAGTCTGAAACACCAAGACAAACTGTCAAAACAAAGAGAATCACAAAGACCTCAATGAGCTATGTGATCTAATCTCAACGAAGCCAAGCAAAATCCAAACGAGCTAGAGGTGAATTTCTCAAAGCATAGAATAATAAGTTTTGACAACCACTAGACAAGTGCAGAAAACAATCAAAAAGTCGACTGGACAATCAAAGAACCAAAAACTCCCACGGAAGGCTCGATATACAAAGCCACTAGATGCTCTAGGGCTGGGATATAAGATCGATGGAAATAGGCAAACACCCGAAGGATAAAGGTAAAAAACCAGTCAAACAGAGTTCTGACACACTCTAGTAGCTGAAAAGGATATAAAAAGACAGAAATCTGAGTTTAAAAAGCTTCCAACAAACAAACTGGCAAAGTTCACAAGACTGGCGCGAATGTCAGCCTGTAACTAGCACTATTAAGGAATTAGCGCGAGTTGCTTTTGTGCAACATGCGCCAACTGGCGCGACTGTCATGCAGAAAAACGCGCTAATAAAGTTTGCTGGCCTAAAAAATAAATCAAGAAGTCCAGGGTCTGGTCGACAGTATTCAGATAGATCAAATAGCGAGAAACAACTTTAAAACTAACCCAGAAAGCTCATTTACGTAAGCAAGCAAGAGAAAATCAAAATGCAAGACAAACTCCAAGCTTTTCGGTTCATAAACCAAACTGGAGATTGACTGAAGTGGCGTTGATCTACTTCGCTAATGCAAAGCAATAGCGTTTCGAAGGCTGCCTGGCCGTACTTCAGGCTCCGTCCAAGGTTTATGAATCAAACAACAAATAGCTTCCCCAGTGGAGTCGCCAAATTGTTGGAGAGGTAAATCCCCTCTGCGGACATAGGCGATCCCACTAGCCCAAAATGGGTCTAGCAACAATCAATTAGCGCTACAATGCAAGTTCCTAGTTGCAAATTGAAAGTGGATTATGAGAACCAACCTGGAGTCCAACGCTAGTGTCGTAGAAGAGTTGATACTCCCGTTCCCTTGCTCCGGCAGGTCACGATCCTCACGATCTCCGCGAATGGATACCTGCACATGCAAAGAACGAAGCGAATACAAGCATAAAATCCACTAAATACAACTATATATCAGTCAGAAAAGATATAGATCAAACATGAACAATAAGATCGGAACCATGATGATAGTCGTTTATTAATAAATAATCAACAGAGAAAAATACAACCAAAGTTCTGACATTGAATCTCTCCTCTAGCTGGGCGAGCAGCTATATATGTCTTGCAATAGACCTTTCTCTCTCAGACTTCTGGCAGCATAACCTCCCTATGCTCCAAGACTCTTACTATCACTCAAGACAAGCGTTATCACTACTAGCACTATCACCATTACTCAAAAACTAGCTTGTCAAATGCACGAGGATAGACTTTTATAGATGGAGAAGAGGAGGAAGATACAATGCATCAAGACACCCATTATGGATTGGCATTATCTCCAAAAAGCCACTGTGGATAGATGTAAGGGATAGACGATGACTCTCGACATCTAGAAGATGAGCTTTATCCTCAAAAGACTTCATTACTTGAAGGGAAAAAACATCCGGGCGCGCATTTGTTAAAAATCTTTTCCAAACTTGGTTGGCGCGGGTGTTACTCTAAGACAGAGCGCCAATGGGCGCACCTTCTTTTGAGGATCTCATTCATTGGCGTGGGTAGTACATTGTGGAACCGCGCTAATGGATATAGGCCACGTTTCAGGGATATTTTGCAGGAGGTGTCTTTAGGGCACATGAAGTCCATACTTAGGGGAACATAATGCAAGTGTTTTTAAGTTATGTCACTGCTCACAGG
Organism: Pinus tabuliformis; assembly: GCA_031772625.1. Taxonomy (NCBI): domain Eukaryota; kingdom Viridiplantae; phylum Streptophyta; class Pinopsida; order Pinales; family Pinaceae; genus Pinus; species Pinus tabuliformis. The sequence goes on from CM062815.1 coordinate 835,845,925, forward strand.
TCCCGGAATGAGTCCTCCAAAGTACGGGAAAGGGGTAACAGGGACGGTGACCAATGGTGACAAATTACTGTGTAACAATGAGGACGATCCCAGAACAGAAACAAAAATAAGTCATCAAGTGGGAGATCTAAATCAAGAGGGAGATCTAAATCTTTAGGAAAACCTGTAAAGGTGGTGTGCTGGAAATGCGGAAACGAAGGGCACTACAAAAGTGACTGTAAATATAAAGCTCCTGTCAAAGGAAAGGGATTTTATGATGCTCCTTCTACAGAGGCAAAAACCACCTCAGATGAAGGTGGGGATGTATACTTGGATTCTTGAAGTACACATGTAGATCATGAGGCATGGTTGATTGACTCAAGTGCATCCTTTCACTTCACTCCCCATAGAGAGTGGTTCTGCAAGTATGAGAAATATGATGGTGGTGGTGTCTTCTTGGGGGATGACAAGAAGGCTAGAATCGTTGGTCGTGGAAAAGTCAAGCTGAAGATGCAAGGTGGAAGGATTAGAACACTTCCGAGTGTTCTTCATATTCCTGCATTAGCCAAAAATTTGATTTCTGTAAGCAAGTTGGATGATGCAGGTGTAAAAACAGTGTTCGATAAATATACCTGCAAGATGGTTCAGGGAGCATTGGTATTGATGCAGGGAGTTCAGATTGGAACTCTGTACAAGTTGCAACGTAGCACTGTTATTGATGGGTGCAATAGTTATGTGGTTACTGAAAGTGGAGCAGAAAATCTAGTGGTCTCTCAAGAGAAGACCATGCTATGGCATCAAAGGCTTGGACATATTGGAGAGAAGGGCCTTCAAATACTTCATGGTAAAGGTATGGTAGAAGGTACGACTAATATCTCTCTAGATTTTGATTTTTGTGAAAATTGTGTATATGGGAAGTAGAATCGAATGAGTTTCCCCTCTGGTGGTAAGAGGGAGAAATAGATATTAGAGCTTGTGCACAGTGATGTGTTTGGATCTGTGAAGGTTCCATCATTGGGTAAGTCTGTGTACTATGTATCATTTATATATGACTTCTCTAGGAATACATGGATATATTTCCTCCAGAAGAAATCTGAAGTCTTTGGCAGGTTTAAAGAATTTAAGGCTCTGGACGAAAACCAGACAGAGAAAAAGATAAAGGTGCTGAGAACAGATAACGGTGGAGAATTTTGCAACAAGGAATTTGAAGAATTATGTAAGAAGTGTGGTATAGCATGGTAGAAGACTACTCCATACACACCTGAGCAAAATGGAGTTGCAGAAAGAATGAACAAGATGTTGATGGAAAGGGCAAGAAGCATGGTCAATGGTGCTGGGTTAGGACAGGAATTCTGGGTAGAGGTGGTGGAGACAGCATGTTACCTGGTCAACAGATCACATTCATCAACGTTGGAGGACAAGACTCCACAAGAGGTATGGACTGGTAGGAAACCATCTCTTTCACATTTGAGGGTATTTGGATGTGATGCATATGTACATGTTCCAAAGGAGAAAATAACCAAGTTGGATAGTAAATCTGAAAAGTGCATCTTTATTCGGTATAAGGATGGTTTAAAGGGTTATAAGCTTTGGAACCCAGTAACAAGGAAGGTTGCGTACAACCAAGATGTGGTGTTCAGAGAGGTGAAATATGTTATTAAACATGAAGTCCAACCAAAGGAACCTAAGAAGATAGAGTTTGATCTTAAGGAGGAAGAATCAAAATCTACAGTTGAAGAGGAATGAGAATATGAAGAGCCAGAAACTCTGAGTGTGACAAGATCAGTTCGAGAAAGAAGGTAGCCAGAAAGGTATAGTCCATCTGCTTTCTGTTCAAATTTTTCTTTATCTATTACTGATGATGGTCCCAGAACTGTGAAGGAAGCAGTAGATTCAGAGGATGGCAAACTCTGAAAAGAGGCCATGGTTGATGAAATGGCATCTTTGTACAAAAATGAGGCTTAGGATGTGGTGGAGTTGCCAGCTGGAAGGAAACCCATTGCTAGAAAATGGGTGTTCAAGAAGAAGACAAATGCAAAAGGAAAGGTGGAGAAATACAAAGCTTGGTTGGTAGCCAAAGGTTATTCCCAAGTACTGGGAATTGATTTTGGTGATATAATTTCTCCTGTTGCCGAGGTAGCTTCTATTAGATTACCGGTATCTGTTGTTGCTGCTTTTGAATTTGAGGTAGAACAGATGGATGTGAAGACAACATTTCTTCACGGGGATCTGGAAGAAGAGATCTACATGAAGCAACCTGAAGGTTATGCGGTGAAGGGTAAGAAAGAACTGGTAGGCAAGTTAAAAAAGTCTTTGTATGGGTTAAAACAGTCACCAAGGATGTGGTATAAGAAATTTGACACATTTATACGAGGACTTGGCTTCACCAGAAGCAAAGAAGATCACTGTGTGTATTTTAAATTAATTGGTGACCATGTTATTTATCTAGTCTTGTATGTGGATGATATGTTGCTGGTTGGAAATGACAAAGAAATTATCCAGGATTTTAAGACACAATTGTCCTCAAAATTCGACATGAAAGATCTTGGTGCTGCAAACTATATTTTGGGCATGGAAATTAAAAGAGATCAGGCAAAGAGGAAGCTCTAGTTAAACCAAAGGAAGTATGTCGAGGTAATAGTACAAAGGTTTAATATGCAGGATAATAAACCGGTGAAGGTTCCTATTCCTGTTGGTGTAAAGTTATCTGCTGAATAGTGTCCCAAGATAGAAGAAGAGGAAGAGGACATGTCCCGTGTTCCATATGCCAGTGTAGTCGGTAGCCTGATGTATGCGGTGGTCTGTACTAGACCAGACATTGCACATGTAGTGGGAGTATTGAGTAGGTTTATATCAAAACGAGGAAAGGAGCATTGGACAACGGTGAAGTGGGTTTTCAGGTATTTTCGTGGCACTAGTGATTATGGTTTGTGCTGCCAAGGAAGACCAGGATTGGACAGAGTTTTGGATATCCGTGTCTTTGTTGATGCAGACTGGGCTGGAGATCTGGATCAAAGAATATCTACAAGTGGGTATGTGTTTAACCTATTTGGAGGTGCAGCCAGTTGGATGAGTAAGAAACAATCTGTAGTGGCATTATCAACTATAGAGGCAAAATACATGGCAGCCACTCATGCAAGAAAGGAAGTAGTTTGGTTGCAGAGATTGTGTTCAAGTACGGGGTTAGTGCAGGGAGATATAAGGATAGACTGTGATAGCCAAAGTGCAATTTTTTTGGCAAAGAACTCTGCTTACCATTCAAAGACAAAGCACATTGATGTTCAGTATCACTTTGTGAGGGACATGATAGAAGACAAAAAGGTGTTGTTGGAAAAGGTGGACACTTTGAAGAATACTGTAGATCCATTGACAAAATCTGTGAGCTCTGAGAAGTTCTCTTGGTGTAGAGAAACAATGGGCATTGCAGGGTTGGATATATTACTAAGCTCTCCTCTGGCCCCCTGTGGAAAGAAAACAACAAGTGGGAGAATGTTGGGTTGTGTTATATTCTGTCCACGACTAGCCACCCTAGTTAACTGGGGGGTTATAGGGGGGGCAGAGCCCCCCCTTTGTTGTGCCGATTGTGTAGCGGGGGGGGGGGGTCATAGGGGTTTTAGGGGAGCAAGTATCCCCCCTCTACAGGGTCCAAGGCAGCACTACGGGAAATTTTTTTTTGGACCCTATATTAGGTGGGCGAACCTACCTATGGCTTTGTGCATGGTTTTTGCACATGGTTTTGGGTGCGATGCTTTTTGGTCCATGGTATTGGATGCTTCAACATGTATAAATATGTATTGTAACATTAAAAGGATTCAAGGAACATAATGAAAAATCAAGCTAGTAGTCCCGGTTTTGGGATCCAGGGGAAAATCTCTGTGTATATGTGTTTTATGTGTTGTGCTCTTGCTATTGTTTATTTTCTGTGTTTTAGAATTCGTATGCAGGTAATTTCTGTACGGGGTTAAAACTTACAAAATGTTTTTTTTGTTATATGTGTGTTTCTAAACATACACATCATCATTAATTAGGTTTATTTTAGGTGGCTGGGAGGAATTATTGTTATCATCTCCAGCTAGGTTCATTTCTCACAAGTGACGTGTTGAGCTCATAACAAGTATATTACTCTCATATATTTGAATACTGTTGTTGACTAACCTTGTTCCCCAATAATTATAGGGTTTACCCTTGATATCATCCACAAATTTAAAGGAAGTACTTGAAATATTTCTCTGAGCTGTCACCTAGGAAACAATATTAAAAACTAAATAAAAATTAAAGTAATTTTTCACCTTATGGGTGTTACAAATGTTGGGTATTATAATTGGAAAAACTTTGCACATCTATGTCATTTATGAATATTAGTTTTTTATGTAATAATAATGATCTTGGTCCTTGGCCTTCTACCATTTTAGAAGATCCATTAATAAGATCATATATATATATATATATATATATATATATATATATATATATATATATATATAGATAAAGACGTGACTTTTTCTATAAAAAAATATTTTGGAAAAACTAGAAACCTTTGAGAAAATAATTTTATGCCCTTACCTGTTAATATTAATATCTAAGTTGAAAATTTGGTATAACAAATTGAATTTAGACTCTTGTAACCTGTGAGTTCTACAAGATAGTGGAGAGTGAGTAGTAGTATGAAAAATCATTAAAAAATTGTCCCATCAAATGGAATATTTCATGGTAGAATTCAAAATCTTGTGAGTTTATAATTTTGTGCCCTTACATTTTATGTTTAACCTTTTAGATAAGAATTTCATGGAAATTTTGAGATTCTACATTCTAAGATTTGCATTATTGCTCTTATGCTCAAGTACTAGTTTTATGTTATTAATATTCTTGTTTTCTTAGGAATTCTATATTACCCAAAGACATATATTTGTGAAATTATGGATGCATGGATATCTCATATCAATAGAGATTGGTGTAGATAGACAATTCATGGAGAGGATAGTGTATACAATAGGAATATCATTTCAACATGTAGTGTGCAACAATATAATATTACATGAAATAAAACTTTTAGTGCAATCCATTAAACTTTATGTGCATCATTTCACACCTCTAAAAACTTCCAATGTGATACATTGCTCCCTTTAAAACATTGGACATAAACATTAAGAATTTTGTCTCATGTGCCTTATAAAAACAATTAAAATCTTCTACCACATGCATGTCACACCTAAACTACTTTTGTATGAAACATGACTTAAACAACCTCATGTGTATCACACTTAAAATTATTTTGGGTGCAATGTCCCTTCAACAATTTTGTATATCACATCTAAAATGTTTCTATTTGTGTTATCCATAAACTGTCGTGGATATTCAGTTGGACAGTTGTTGCAATAGATATGATAAAAATATATTTAAAATTTGAAATTATACAATATTACAATTTTATTTCATTTTAGGTTTCTGGATATGTAGGATTATTGTTAATAGTGTATCTGTGTGAATTAAAATTATTTAGAAAATAGAGAACAATGAAATAAATTCTCACAAACACATTTGACACAAGATATGACCAGGGAAACCCTTTCAGGAGAAAAACCTAGTTAGAAGTTGAGGTTGATATGCTCTCTTCCTCTGAAGAGAAAATGGCTATGAGTACAAACAAGTATGGCTTGTGGCTAGTGGGTTATTGTAGTGAAAAAATCCTCTCTGTGTGCTTTATCTCATATCCCTCTCAACTATTTTTTCTCATCTAAGGAACAAATTCACTTGAAAGAATGGAACTCTTTTTCCTCCAAGTGGTATGATTATAACACAACTTGATAGCCTACTAGTGGTTACGTTTGACTACCTCAACTCTTAACTAGAGTTACAATATATACTCTTCTAGAGTTTTTTTCAACGTAATCATGTGGCTAGCCCTTTTTTCATGAATAATGGGGGTTGATGTGGCATCGTCTTGAATTATGGTGGTGATAACAAAAATTTCAACTTTTGAATGACATCACTTTTGCATATGGACTCTAATTGACATGATTCTTGTGTTGTTGGATTGGTCTATGTGTGTAGAATATGAAAAAAAGGTGCATCACTAAAGCAAAAAAAAATTAACCCCCAAAAAATTCATTTGATGCCTCAAAATGCTCTTCGAATTTTTTATACCCCATTTTTCCAAACTAGGTCCCACCAGTAAAAATGGCCTTGTGAGTTGATTCCTCCACTTTTTCCACTATAAAAACATTGATATGGATGAAAAACAATATAGTGATCCAATCTCGATCATACCTCGCCATTTTGGGAAGACATTGGTCTCCAAAATTATTTACTGAATGAGCTAAGGAAAATTTTCCTCCACCTTCTCTCGAGTTTACCATTTAGCTTTGCGTGGATGTTTTCCTTTCAACCCAATCTACCAAAATTCATGTTGCCCATGTCTTGTAGTTCTGGACCTCTTCTACAAAACTATATCTTCTCTAAATGCTACCTTAGCATATGGTGCGAAATTCTCCACAAAAGGTAAGACTTGTTCCTCTTCCTGATCTAGCATGGAAGGCTCATAGAGTTTCAGATTCTCTACATTCACAACTAAGTAAATGCATATGCATGGTGGTAAACTAAGCTGATGGGAATTATCACGCACATTTTTCGGTATATCGAAGTAACCATACCACAAAGCCTTGATTTCATTACCAATAACCTATAGCCTCTCCTTGTTTATTTATAGCCATACTCTATCTCCCACCTTGAACGATTTCTCTATTTTGTGCTAAATATTTCTCTTGTTACTTTTGCAATGTATCTTGTACCTGTATATGGATCTGCTTGACATTTTCTACAAAATTTCAGCCCTCAAGGCATCCACTGTAAGATCCTCTCTCACTCCTTACTTCCCGTATGCAATATCCAAAGGTGAAGGAGGAAAATATCCAAAAAAAGTTTCAAATGGGGACTTACCAGTAGATGTGTGAACTATTATGTTGTAAGATTGTTGTATATATACTATATTTCTTCTCAGATTTTTAGGCGCTTTTGATTACATCCCATTAGTAGTTGTGCCAAAGTCCTTTTGACTACTTTTCTCTTTCCATCTATCCATGGATGGAATGTTGTAGGCCTCTTCAAATTTGTGTCCATATTCTCCCACAAAGTAGTCCAAAATGCACTGAGAAATCTCGTGTCCCTGTCTGAAACAATGCTTCATGGTATCCCAAAGTTAACCTAGGCCTGTCCAAAGAAAAATTTTACTACTTCCTGCCCACTTATGGTCTTTTCACAGGGCACCAAAAAACACATCTTGTTGAACCTATCAAATACCACAAATAGGTAGTCTTCTTGCTTGTTGGTAAACTTGCCACAAAGTATATGGAAATTCTTTCTTAAAGACAAGTGGGTATAGGTAAGGGATGATATAGACCCTGCTTCGTGTTGTTAGGCTTGCTGGTAAAATAAAGAATGCATCCTCTTATGAACTTAGCTACCTACTCTTGCATATTGGGCCAATACACATACCTATGCAAGTTGGTCACTATCTTCCCTACACTAAAGTGCCCAACAACCTTAGAGGTGTGAGCCTCTCTAATCAACTGAAATGACTCTCCTTTTCCATTAAATAGTGCTTCCATTTCTCCACAGTTTGAATTAGGGCATAGAGCTCCTTGTTGTAGGTAGGGTAGTTAAGAACTGCCCCATAAAATACTTTAGAATGGTAGCATACAATCCTTCCTCCCTGCATCAAGACTAATCCCATAACATACCCACTTACATATGTCTTCACTTCAAAGGGATGTTATAAGTTTGGAAATGCAAGAACTAGTGCATGACTGATCTTCTCTTTAGCTCCTCAAAGGTCCTTTGTTGAGCCTTTCCCCACTGGAAACTCTTGCCACTTGCTGTTATCATGTGGAGTGGCATTGTTACCACTAAAAATGAGGCTATGAATTTCCTCAGGTAATTTTCCACCCTAATTAAACTCCTAGCCTCAAAAACATTAGTAAGCACAGATCATTTCATGATGGCCTCCATGTCGGAAGAATCTGTCTTTATCTCTCCTCCACCTATCACATACCCCAAATACACCAAATTTTGATGTGAAAACTCACACTTATTGAGATTTGCTAACAAATAGTGCTTCTTTAATCTCTCCAGCACTTGCGTCAAATTTGAAATGTGCTCCTCCCAGGTAGCACTCTATACCAGTATATCATCCAAATATACAATAATAAATGAATCTATAAAATGTAGTACATCATTTATTAATATTATAAACATATTTGGTGGATTGCATAGGCCAAATGGCATGACTAACTACTCATACAAATATTTCTTGGTTTTTAAGGCGGTCTTCTAGGTATATTATTCTCTAACTCAAACCTGGTGACATTCATAATTTAAGTCCATATTTGTGAAGTATTTTTCTTACTATAATTGATCTAGTAGATCATCTATGTTGGGAAAGGGGTACCTTTTCTTGAGCATGATATTTGTTATGCTCCTATAATCTATACACATCCATAAAATTCCATCCTTCTTTGGTACAACGATGATGGGTGACCCACATGGTGATGTACTTGGTTGAATGACACCCTGTTTTAGTAGTTGCTACACTTGTTCCTTCACCTCACTTATTGCTATAATAGGCTGTCTGTACAACCCAATGTTTGGCAATGGGGAGACCAACAATAGCTAGATCTTATGCTCCACTTCCCTGTTAGGTGGTAGCCATTTAGGCTACCGAAAAACATCCATGTATGCCTGTAACAAATCTTCTAGTTGTTTTTTATGTTTCTTAGTACACCCCTCTAGGGATGCCTTACATATTATTCACTCTTCTATAGACTTATTTTCTCTTAAAATAAATAAAACATACTTCTTGTTGGAATTGATCAATTTCTTGGCTTGGTTGGCACTTACCAATGAAATTTTTGAATTGCCTTTGTGCGCGTTGATGGTGAACACTTTTCCATCCTTGAAGAGCCTATATTGGTTGAATATCCACGTGAATATTGCATCTCACATGTACATGTAGGGACTCCCAAACATGACTCCACATACATCAAGGGGAACAACATCTAGACATCTAGATATACTTCATCAATAACATTACCACTAATGGAAAATCTAATTTTTCACATTTCTGTTACCTTCAACTCTACATCCTTATTTACCCATCCCAATGAATATGGGCTTATATTATGATAAACTTCCAACTCCAACTTCTTGACAAACTCTGTTGCAATGAGATTTTCCTGTGCTCCTGAGTAAAAAAAAAGCACCAATATTTGTCTTCTTGACCTATATCTTTATATGGAAGAGTTTGGTTATTTCTTTCTCTTCTTGTTGATGAAGGCCACTCATATTCACTTCCTTCTGCATTGGTGTATAAATCATCTTCTCATCCATGTCCAAGTTTCATTCAACATGGAAGCGAGAATCAATGGCCATGAGATTATTCTTCTTATTGTATTTCATTTTGTTCTTTAGGTTAAGATATGGATGCAACTTCTAGCACTTCTCCTCTGTATGGTTGTCAATGTTGTAGTCGTTGTAGTGGTTACTAGGATATTTTCACTAATGTGTGGTTTCTATCATATGTTTATCTTTTCCCCCTTTATTCCTCTTCTTTCCTTCATTAGAAGTGTCATGTTTCTCCCTCTGCTTCGATCCACTTTATTTCCCTTTGTTTAGGCTTATGTTCTCCATATAATTTTCTTGTACACAAGCCTCATCCACCAATATGGGCTTGAACATCATTACTTTCTTCCATGGATGGCTATGTAGACCCCCCAAATACTTGAGTACATATGGTTTCTTTGGGGAGATACCCAACATTATGTCCATGTTTCTTAACTTTGTGGTGTACTTCTACACACTTTTCCCCAATTTTTTCCCAAAGTAGTGCCACTACATCCACCATTCCTCCACATACCCAATAGCATAAAATTGTGAATTTATAAGGGTTTTGAATTCCTCTCTCTTAGACACTATAGGCTCTCCCTCCAAGCTCAAGGTACCCATGTGGATTTCCCACCAAGTTAAGGCATGGCCCTCTAATTTCACCCGCGCAAATGAAATCTTTTGTTATTGCTCTATATGATGAACATAGAAAAACACTTCTAGTTTTTGCAACCAATGATTTAGCTTCAGAGAATTGATCTTGCCTTGGTACAACTTGATTTCTACCTTCACTTCCATTTTGAACAGGGATTCTGAATGATTCATGGCACTTGAACTATGTTGATCTTTTTTGGATTGTTTGTTTGACTAGTTCTCCATTTCTTGTTGATATACTTATCTCCCCTCTAATTTGTCCTCTGAATTAGAACCCCATCTTCTCTGAACATACAAAGCTTATTTTTTAGGGCCTTTATGAGTATACTTACATTATGATTTATATCTATGACTTTTTGTTCCAACTGTGAAAACCTATCCTTTGCAAGATCACAAGGGTTATTCACAGATTCATTGGCGATTATTATTGTTTTGCGACTTTTGGCCTAGTTGATATAGATACCCTACAAATATCCACAATATACAAAAAGAAACATACTCTCATACCAATACAATCCATAAACTAATGTGGATATTTTGTTGGACAGTTCGCCACAACTTATTTGAAAAAATTATGTTCAAAATCTAAATTTCTACACTATTATACTTTTATTTCATTTTATACTTTTGGATTTGTAGATTATTGTTAATAGTGTATGCATGTGAATTAAAATTATGCATAAAATAGAGAAAAAATAAATAAAAGATCACAAACAAATTTGATACAAGATATTACCTCGGAAACCCTTTCGGAAGAAAAAACAAGTTGGAAGGTGAGGTTGTTATTCTCTCTTTCTTTAAATAGAAAATGGTTGTGAGTACAAAGCAGCATGACATATGTTTCGTGGGATACTACATCACACAAATACTCTTTGTGTGCTCTATCTCCTATCCCTTTCGACTATTTTTCCTCATCTATGGAAAAATGCACTCGAAAGAATGGAACCCTTTTCCCTCCTATTGGTCTAGTTATAACACAACCCAATAACCTACTAATGGTTAGGTTTGACTACCTAAACTCTTAACCAAAGTTATAGTGTGAACTCTTCTAGAGTATTCTTCATCATAATCACATGGCTATCTCCATTTTCATGAATAATGGGGGTTGACGTGGCATCCTCTCGAATTATGGTGGTGATAATGGGAATTTCAACTTATGAGTGCGATAACTATCACATACAGACTCTAATTGATGTGATTCTTGCACCATTGGAAAGGTATATGTGTGTAGAATAGGGAGAAAAGGTTTTTATATAGAATTTATACCTACGGATAAGTATGTCTTTGCTAAGTGGGTAGTTACACTTAGAACAAATCAAGTAAAGATGTTTAACCTTTTCCTACAATAAACAGATAAGATAAAGGAACCTACTTGTGATCCTTAGCTTCCTTTGATCTCCTTTGAGTTGCTCCTGTCACTCTCGTTCAAACTGAATTCACTCAATTATTACTTGCTAACATAAACAGAAGAAAAAAACAATCAAAGCATATGATCTATTTATTGTAAATAAATGGAATCGACAAAATTTGAACATACATTCATCATAGATACTTACAAAAGTATTGAAAAAGGAACAAACAACTTTATTGATTGATAGAAGGAGAAGCTACACCCAATGTGGTTCGATCTCGTGTCACTCATCCAGCTTAGTCCAAACCCTCATCACATCAATAGCAACATCAATCCAGTAGCATAACATTACTTGACAATGATTTCAAGTCTCTAAACCAACAATATTTCTCTATAATATCCAAGATCTTTTGGCTCTATGATGGGAGGCCAATTTATAGATGAATGCAAGTGGTTTTTTCATTAATATGGCATTGAATGGTTTTCCATAATTGGATGATTAGCTTCCATGTTCAAATGTATGAGAGGATAGAGGATTAGATGATCCAATGCTATCCTAAGTCGAGCTCATCTTGATACGATATGAGTTGGGTTCCTTCTAGAATGCTCTAGAAAGGAGGAATATACTTAGGATCCAATGAAAATTTCGAGGATTTTTGCCCAGCGCAGGCTTGAGTTGGCTTAGGTGCTCTGCACTGCTACCTTGAATGGGGCTACTTGCTCTGTAGAGCACTTACCCTTGACCAGGGGTGCGCTAGTGACCCAAGGAAGCACTTCAGCAGGGCTTGAATTCAGGAAACTCTTATGGAAGAAAGAACTCAATGAAGTGGCATGTCTAGGGCATGTAGCAACTGGATTAGGGTTTGATAGACCCTATTTACATTGATTTGATCTTCGGGAGTGATGTTCCCAAATAGACCTGTAACAACTGCCCCCTAAAGCATGAAGTAAAAAAGGATAATGTTGAGTGATATGATTTATCATGTGATGAGGAGGATCTGAAGCGGACGGTGACCTCCATCAATTACAATACATAATATCATAATATCTTTGAATTTTTCATGAATTGCTAAGGGAAGGCATACCCATACTCATCATTTAAACTTTTCATTACATGTACATAAATCAGATAGTCGTCTACAGATATAGACCCATGATAAGATGACCATCTGTGTAAAGCCATTGTAAAGATGATTTAGTACTCTCTTGAATTCGCAGCCTGAATGGATCAAACTAGATCCGGGGTCATCTATCTCGTCCAATCGTTTTCTCAAGTACGAGTCTAACCATGTGAAATGTGATCTAAAGTCGAACATGGGAAGACACCATCTGATTACCAGCCAATGATGTAAGTTGTTAACAAATAGGAGAGAAATTACCAATAATGATAATGAATCTCAAGGTACTATAATACATTTTTCATGGTGTGAATAGATTTTTTGATGTCAAACACCATACAAAGTCTTTCGGTTGAAGGCCTGTGATGTCAACCTATTGTTGGAAGAGAGAAACTTGCAATTGATGTATGCAAGCCTCAAGGTACTGGAAGGGTGTTTCTAAGTCAACTTCCTGGATAATGTGTTGATGTTGAAAAGAAGCGATTCATCGCAGGAGGGCCTTGATGTATCCCCCATCAAAGACACAAAATGAGTGTAATGATTTTGAAGAAAGAATGTGACTCATGACACAATGTTCAGGAATGGAAATCATGAAAATGAAGGTTTATGAGTATTGCAAAGGATGAAGTTTACTGAGTGACTTCTCTTGAACATGTCGGCGACACTGAATGAATTGGCAGCATTGACCCAAAACCAAAGTGATGGATGGTGTGATAGACCATAGGTATGATAACCATCAAGTAGATAACCTAACCCAAATAGTCGCAGAGATGACGTGAAAGTGTCATGTTCAAGAGCGACTTGCTATCATAAAGTGATTTATCCCTTTTCCCATTTTCCCCAGTCATTGTTGATCAATACCTCTTTATTTTTTAACAAGCTTGAGGAGGATAACATATGATTGATGTATAATTCTACCCTTCGAGTGAATCCATCGCTATGTGATGTTTTAACGAGTCTAGCAAAGGTGAAACTCGGTCTTGTCATGATGGACAAGTTTGTCGCTATTTGATGTTTTAACGAGTTTAACGACAATGAGAACTTGGTCCTTTTCATGTTTAGAGAGTTTGAAAAGGGACAAAAAGAAAACTCCACAAGTTCTTTTTCGTAAATTTGTCTCTCAAGTCTGAAAAAGCATAAAATAATACAAGAGAGAACCTATTGACCATGTTCGATCAACGTATTCCTTTTTCGTAAGTAATCTATCTCAGTCTGGAAAAGGGTTAAACTTATACTGAGTATATGTCATTTCCAATTCGTTTACGAGCTGAAAAGGAAAAGTTCCCGACAATATTTTCATATTTTGAGAGTCTAAAAAGATCTGAAAGAGGACTCTGGGGGGGTTCCTTTTTTGATGTTTAAAAAAGCTCGAAAAAGAGATAAAAGTATGTTTTGTGGTCAAAAGTATATTTTACGATCGTGCACATCAAATTCACTATGTGAGCTATAAGCCTACTCAAAGAACCACCAAACAAATTAAACATACCTGTTTCATTGGTAAAAAAAGGTAAAAACTATAGTTTATTCATTTAGTGAACATGAAATAACCATAAAACAAGAATTTACGAAGTCATTTTACCATTTGACATTTACAATTTAGTTTTGTGCTCTGAACCAGTTTTTTACCTCAAACTTCAACAGCTGATTGTGGGAGATTCTGTGGATTATTCTTCATGCTGTCAGGACCAGGTAGGAGATCTACCTCTTCTCTTTCATTTAGGGCCATTATTTTTCAATTTTAGGCAAAAACTTTAGGGTTTTGGGGTCCCTAGGGTAAATATATCATGCCCTGGGATCAATGCACCCTTATGCATTGAAAACTGCGCTATAGAGTAGTCAAACAAAAGGGAAACTACTTTGCATCGCACTATCTATAGACCAAGGGTGCATTGGGCACAGTTTAGAATTTTGATTCATCATTCTTACCCAAAATATCTTCAGTTTTTTGCATGAAATGGATCCTAACTAAGCCTATGGTGTGATTTCAGACTTTGATCGGATCAGAATGGCTATCACATGGTGTGAAAGAGAACATGAAGAACAAGATATGGTTTCCCTAAATGATCCTGGTACTGTTGAGGCCCTTAGATATTGTGGGTTACTCAAATATTTCAGGTTATCCGAGATGAGGCAATAGTTAGAACTATTGCAGTTCTTGGTTCATTCATGGGATCCAGCGGAACAGGTTTTTCACATAGGGGACAAAGTGCTCCCTATATTGATCGATGATATTTACTTTCTCACAGGATTGTCAAGATGTGGTGCCCCCATTTCTCTTTCAGGTTCTGCCCGTGGGGGTGAATCAGTGAGGGACTACATTCGACAATTCTATCGGCCAAGTACATAGCCTAGCAAAGATGGAAAGATAAACATCAGGGATGTTTGTGATTTTCCCTTGCGAACAATCCTCTTTACTATCACAAAGTTGGCGGGTAGTGTGACACTTCATGTCACGAATAGATCATACATTCAGTATCCGCTCAAGTGTCTCGAGCCAACTATGTTCAACTGGTGTGAGGCAATACTCTCTTTAATGAAAGAGAAGTTGACTAAAGTAAAAAGTGGTAAGATGAAAAATTTCAGCTATGGATCGATCTTGATCGCTTTTACTTTGGAGAGAATTCCATTGATGCAACCTCAGCATGTGACACTGAGTTTAGCTGGTCCTAGAGATCCATGGATGCAGAGATGGGTAGAGTTGATGGCTAGACATGTTGGTCAGTCATCAATCTCATTTTCTACTACATTCTTCAGTTGGCTCTATCAAAAACATATTTTCATAGAAGAGCATCCATATGCAGGGATGGATGTTCGTGGAGATCCAGATTTGAGATTACCAGTTGGTGCTCAATGGGGTGCTATAGGTAAATTGTTTTGACCACGTATTTTTTATTTTTTGAGGTTTTGCATGTTTTTTTGTTTTTTGATGTTTCCAAGACTAAACTAAAAATGTTCTCATGTATACAGATGTTGGCACTGTTCGACCAATGGGTCATCAACAGGAGGTAGGTGAATCAATGAGGAGAAATGTCAGAAGAGCAGTTCTCCATGATTTATATCTGATCGAGACACTGGCGGAGTTGCAACATCATATAGAGGGGTTAACCCTCAGTATACTGAATGTTCTAATCGAGGAGTTATTGATGAGACTGCAGTGCCATACTATTGGTTTACCTAGCCATTGGACGAGGCTATTGCACATGATAGCTCAGGCAGTGACCTGTTATCTTGAGCATCGTTAGATCTACTTAGGATGATTTACTGTATGCATTTTGAGGTTTTGAGGCCAGATGACCAACATGTCTTGGACACAAATTTTTGTAAAAACTTTAAACATCTATCTAGTTTTCTTTCATTGTTTTTGTATGGTTATGTGTAATTGTATTCAACTGTGGATGTGAATTCAAAATATACTCTTTAGATATGTCATAAATGTCTATTTAACACGTAATTCGCTAAAGAATCAGTCAATGTGTTAAAGTTTTTGGAAATGTGTTGATATTGAATGTAATCAAAATGTCTTTCCAAGAGACAAACTCTAAGGAATATACAATGAATATTTGGATTTTAGACAGTATAAACATTCGTAAGTTGTAGTACGACAAGTTGTGAGTCTAGCCTAATGATGATTCGACGAATGCCAAGTGAAATGGAATCAGAGAGGAGTTCGATTAATGTGCTATACTCAACGATATTATTCATAGAACAACCGATAGAAATCCATTGAAAACTCACTAACTCGCCACTTGGAGCGAATATGGCCCATGCTGCATAGGAAAGGTTCTGCATACTATGACTAGCACCATCGGCATAACCAAAAAATGGTTCTAAATATTTCGACATTTGCAACATATGCAAAGCGGATTACTAACCACATAAAAACTATAAAAGTCACACTGTGACACACACATGCAATCAAGGCATACATACAATGTTTTTACTACGCAAAATCAAGCATAGTAACATTTAAGACACATCCCGTTTCGAGGTTGCAACAATGGAATTCCATCATAATCAACCAACTCGTAAGCGATTTTTACCAAAACACGCTTGACAATGTAGGGGCCTATCCATAGTGGTTCAAATTTTCTTGTTCCTTATTTATCGACTTCCTAATCAAAAAGCAAGATCAGGTCTCCTTCTGAGAATATGCAAGGCTTGACATTGCAGTCATATTGCACCTTAATTTGTTTCTTATGTTCTTCGTTGGCCAATGTGGCTTCACGATGTGTTTCATCTAGATGGATGAGTTCTAAGAAACATGCTTCCTCATCAAACGTGTTAGGTAACAAGTCAATTGCGGTTTTTAGTGATGAAATCTCACATTGTATTGCCAAGATTGCCTCAAGACCATACACCAATTGGAAAGGTGTGAATCCAGTTATGTTTCTTACCGAGGTTCGGTAAGCCCTCAAAGATGAGTACAGGATCAAATGCCAGTTTCGTTTGTGAACTCCTATCATTCATTGAAGCATTCGCTTAGGGACTTTGTTGATGGCTTCAACTTGTCCATTAGCCTATGGATAATAAGGAGTAGAACTATTATGTAAGAGTTCTAACTTGGCAGTTAATTTAGTCATCATGTGATTACGAAAATGTGAACCATGATCTGTAACTATAGCTTGTGGTACACCAAACTGTGCAACCACATGGTAGTGCAGCTGTCTCACCACTGTTGTTTAATGTAGGCATCACCTCAACCCATTTCATAAAATAGTCAATGATGATAATAATATACCCATGCCCCCCGACCTAGTGAGGGCTACATGTCATGAAATAAATGCCCCATTTTTCAAATGGTCCAACAACAACGATAGGATGCAGTGGTGCGAGTGGTAATCGAGTCTTATGGTAAAAAATCTGGCATGAATGATAACTTCTGACAACAGTAATGCAATCGTTAAATATGGTAGGCCAACATAACCAGCACGAAGAATTTTTGTGCGGTAGCATAACCGGATAAATGTCCACCACAAGCACCAGAATGACAATCATTTAGAAATTTCTCGGCTTCCTCATGTGTGAGGAACCTACGAAAAATCGTATCGATATCGCGACGGTAAAGGGTGTTGCCAATGATCAGATAATGTTTGGCTTGATATCGAATAAGTCAATGTTACGATTCAAAGGTATCGGACCAGAAAGTTTGGGTTTGGAGATAGATCAGTATATCTCCATACCAAGGGTTAGATGACGAGATCAGAAATAGATACCCATTCAAAATTGATGGTTCCATTGTTGAGTCAATGGTGGTAAAGGGAAGGTCGCAAATAAGCTCCGCAAAAACTAGAGATTTCTTTGACTTGGATTTGATGAATTCCAAATCAAATTCCTACAAAATGATGATCCATTTTGAATATTTGCCCCCCAACAATTGACGTGACAAGACGTATGTCATAGGGTTGCAATATGAAATGACAGTGGTCTTTCGGAGCAGGATATAATGACAAAATCTCTATACATCATAAACAGAAGCTAAAGCTAGCTTCTCAACGTAACAATACTTAATTTCTATATCATTGAGATTACAACTCAAATAATAGATCAGATGTTCAATCCCATCTTCTTCTTGAGCTAAAACCATAGCAATGGTTGTATCTGTAATGACGAGATACAGGAAATAGTCATTCTGATAATTAGGCAAATACATTAATGACACTCGGATCAAGGTATCTTTGAGAGCATCAAAGGAAGCTTGTGCAACCTGGTCCCAATGGAAGGGAATTCCCTTTTTCAAAAGACGAGTGAATCCTTTAGCCATTTCGGCATAGTTGGGAATGAATCTCCTTAGAAATTCAGCCTTCTCTTAGAGTCTCTGTAACTGAAGTAAATTGGAAGGTGGAGGCAGATCAAGAATTTACTTAACCTTTAAGGGGTCGAGTCGAATTCCTTCTTTGGACACTACAAAACCAAGAAAACGACCAGAACCAACACAAAACACACATTTATTTGGATTGAGTCGAATTTTGTAGTGTCAACACCGTAAAAATATGGCTCCCAAATGTTGCAGGTGATCATCCCGTTTCCATGAATGAGAAGGTAAGTCATCTAGATAAGGTTGAATGATGTGCTTTATGTCGTGGAAGGCATAATTCATTGCCCTCTGAAATGTTTCCCCAGCGTTCTTCAAGCCAAAAGGGAGTTTCCTTTATGCGAATGTGCCCCAGATAAAATAAAGGCAGTTTTAGATTGGTCTTATGGGCGGACATTGATCTAATTATAGCTGGGAAAGCCATCCATAAATGAAAATATTTCACATCCAGCACAATCATCAATTATCTCGTCGATAATGGGAGTGGGATAGTTGTCTTTTGGAAAAGCATGATTAACATCCCTATAATCAACACACACTCGTATTGTTCCTTGTTTCTTCATGGCAGGAACAATATTGGAAACCCAATCGGTAAGAGGAACGGGGTATATGAAACCAGCATGCAAAAGTTTTTCAACTTCTTCTTTTATGGCAGCAGCCATCTTCGGATGAACGGAACGGAGGCATTGTCATATCGGCTTGACATCATGATACATTTTAATCTTATGTTCAACTATACTAGAATCAATACCTGGCATTTCCTCATATGACCAAGAAAATATATCACAGAATTCACGAGAAAGAGCACGGAAAGTTTCAAGTTTCGATGGAGAACAAGATTTGCCAACATGGATGTTTTCTACAATTCCATGTTTGGTCAAAATATCAATAGAAATGATTTCTTTGATATTCGATAAGTTTTTTTCATAATCGACTATGCCTATAAATACAGAATTCGAAAGGAAATCAACTATTGAAGGGCGATTTAGTTCATTTGTAATATCTTCTATGTGATCTGGAAGATGGGATCTATGATGATAATCTACCCATGGTTCTTCTTCTGTCATCATTGATTGGATAATTCCTTCATTAGTAGAAAATGTGCGTGAAAAGGGATCAGAGGAAGTACCATATTCTAATGAATGATCAACCCATACAATCGATGATGATGGATTTGGATTTGTTGCACAAGCCAAAAATATTGATTTCTATGTGAGCTCAATTGGGCTTAGTGGCATGGTTTCATTACGCATATCAGCTTCAAAATTATTTGAAATCTTCCATGAGTCAGATGAAGTGCAAGATATCATGTTATAGGTCTCAAATTTTGCAATTTCTACCGTTTG
Organism: Pinus tabuliformis; assembly: GCA_031772625.1. Taxonomy (NCBI): domain Eukaryota; kingdom Viridiplantae; phylum Streptophyta; class Pinopsida; order Pinales; family Pinaceae; genus Pinus; species Pinus tabuliformis. Next base: position 835,865,560 of record CM062815.1, read on the forward strand.
TGATGGCGATGGTAGTGAAAAGGTGCCCATTAGGGAATAATCTTTGAAGAGACATACTCCAATGTGCTAAAGAGATAGTGAAGGTCCGTGAACTAACGAAACACTTCCAGTTGCCTGTGAACTAGAGGCGAAGAAGGTGAGTTGATAAAGTACTGTGATTCCACCTTTATTAGGGAAAGTGCTCATACGAAAGTATGTCGAAACCATTACGGCGATAGCATAAACCCATAGTATTCCTAGTAAAATATTGTATTCAGGGGGTTCATCAACATCCTCAACTTCAACAATTACAATTTTCCCCCTACTTCTATCTGCAGGTTACTTAAAATTCCACAAGGTGTATAAGTGCGACCGTCAAAAGCTTTTAACGTCATAGGTGATCATGACAAAGGCGGTGAGCCAAGTGTTTTTCAGCAATTCATTGACATGATACAAGTAGATGCACCTTCATCAACAATGGTTCAGTGAATGAGGTGATTCAAAGAATTTACTTGGATCAAGAATGATAACTATGTTGGTAATTGTGGCGTATAACCTGCATGGTTAAAACTATGAGATTTGAATCTGTTGGATCAATTCCACCAATTGCTAACAATAAAGCAAGCTTTTGGGAGGGACAATTTTGAAGCACCTCAAGCGTCGACATAGCAGAAGGTGGCTGAGCCAAATCTTCTACTATGTTATAATTTTGCATTTCTCAAGCTTGAGGGTTTAATGTAGATTTATGAAAAACTCCCTTAGGAGGTTTTATTGTTAACTCTAGTGCAATGGGTGGTGGAATGGAGTCATACGAAGTCAAAGTCGAAGTATTGGGTTGATTTATAGCCTGGTTATTCGACGACGATGGTGGATTACTGTAATATTTACTTCGTGTAGTCACCAAAATATTAGCCTTAGGCTTAGTAGCAGATAACATAAGCACTTGTGAAGTGGAAGCATGATCTGTAGCAACCAAATGAGTCTCTGGGTTTGGAAAAGGGCCTGTCAACACAACATATGTATTAGAAGTCTTAAGAAGTTTTGAGACTTCATAGCAGTGAGGACAGTCTCACGTAAAGTGCTCATCATTACAAATTAAACATGGGTAATGAGGTTTCCTAGCCAGAGAAGACGAATCAGATGATTTCTCTTGAGGGGGAGAATTTGTTTCTTTTTGGTTTTCCTCTTTCTCTTTCTTCCAGGTTGCTTTTCATTTTTACCTTTGTCAGATGACATGACATTTATTTCGGAAGAAAGTGTATTATTAGGGGTATTAGACGTTTGATTTGAAATAGAAAGTGTTTGACTAGATGGTCTACTTGTTGTTTGAGTGCTTGAAGATGCTATCACATCGTCACAGGCATGAGAGTCCTTACTCAATGGAGGTGGTGGAATAGTAAAAGCTGGTCTAGGTGCATTGGTAATCTTATCATAGAGCATGCTAGACTAGGTGTAAATCAAGTCTAAGTATTGGGCACGAGCAATTCTTCCTCTTCAGTAACAACTCCTCCTTTAGCCACATCCTTGGTGATAGATGGAAATAAGGATTTAATAAACCACTTGGCTAAAATCTGATCAGGAACAAAAGTTTTGACAATTCGACGACGATGACACCACTCATGAATATGATTAGAAATGTGAGTAGCTGTGGTCTATTTTAAGTTGTTCAATAGTTCCGTTCCAGTTTCATATCTGATGGGTAATTGGAAATGGGTTAAAAATGTAGTGGCTAAGGTTGTGAAGTTGTCAAATTAAGCTCGTGGTAACTCAATATACCACTTGCAACCAAACTAGTGAGCGTTCGCTAGAAAAGACGCAGTCTTACTGAATCATCATTTATCGAGTTAGATGAACACCTTAAATGAAAAGTCATAACGTGACTGGACGGATCTTCTCCAGGGTTTTTATTGAACTTAGGAATATCATAAGGCAATTTGTGTGGAATCACTGGCCACCAAGGTGCATAAAGAATGGGATCATTGGTAAGCCGATTTAAATCCGGTAATTCAAGTGTTACGACAAAAGGCAACTGTCGGTTTAGGTCGGGTTGAGCGTAACCAGGGTAAGATGGAATTTCCTAGGCAATAGGCCTTTTCATACCAGCATAAGGAATCTGTTGTTGGTAACCTTGATAGGGGTAGGTTTGTTGAGAATATCTAGTATAAGGTTGTTGTTGGGAATCAGGATAAATTTGTTGTTGACAAAAACCAGCATAGGCTTGTTGACTAGAACCTTGGTAAGATTGTCGTTGACCAAACCCAGCATAGGATTGTTGACCAAATCTAGGATAAGTTTGGTACTATTGGAATTGTTGTTGTTGGTATTTTGGCTGCTACGGTTGTTGATACAATGGTTATTTCCCACCAGTATATGTTTGATCAGTTTGTGGATAAATTGGACCAATATAAGTCTGAGTCATCCCAGTTAATGGTAAACTGACCTGCGATTGTTGGATTCTAGACACAAACGGTTGTTGTAAAATGGCCTGAGAAGACTGAGTCTGTAGACCTGAAGCTTCAGGGTAAGAGGTTGAAGGATAAACTTGCAAAGATTGAGATACAATTGACTGAGCTTGTGACTGTGGTAAAGTCATGACGACAGGCGTAGTAGGTATGGATGAAATAGGTTGTATTGGTTGTGATGGATACACAAGCCTTGGTTGAATAGACATTGTAGGCTGCCATTGACAAATAGTGATTCCAGAATAAGTTGGACCTAAAGATGACAGTATACTGCCATATAGTCGCCCTCCAGAGTATGGAGAATAAGCAGATTGGGCATATTGTTCTCCATATGGAGGTAATCTAGTGTTAAGTGGATACATTGGACAATAACTAGATGGACCAGCTTGATATTGACTTGATGGATCAAACTATTCAGTATCCGTAAGTGAAGAACCGAGTAAAATTCCTGTAGACAACAAGGGTGAAGACCATGGACTAGAAGAAACACCAGAGTGAGTTCCATAAAATGATTGGTAACCTAGTGGGTTGGACAGACTAGACCACCATACAGATGTGACTCAGGTGTTGTGGTAAACATCGAAGAAGTAGTGACAGTAGATGTTGTTGCAGCTGTAATAGATGATACAGTCTGGGATGTTGTTTCAGCCATAGTCAAATTACCCAATAAATGTCCTAATGAATCTATGGGAGTTTGAAAGTAAACAGGATCAAGAGGAGAAATATAAGTTAACTGAGGAAAATAAGGATAAAGATAAAGCCCTGGTCCAAAACGAGTTGGAGTTCTAAGTGAAGTTTCTTCTTCAAATTCCTCTTCAATAGCAATCAAACCGGGTGGAAGGATTTCACCATTAGGTCCGTAATAAATTTCTGGTGTTTGACTCCATGATAAAGGAGAAGTCTCAATAGTTACAGATGTCTGAGGATAAACCGGTCGATCGTCTTCCGGTACGGGAAGAACTTCTGGTTGTTCAACTTCGAGATCCAAATGTTCTGGTAAAAGAACAACTGGTTCAGGATGAACTTCTCGAACAACTTATGGTTCAAAAGTAACTTCTTGTTGATCTATGATAGGCTCAGGATCAACTTCTGGTTGAACAAATTCAAGTTCAGAAGTAATTTCTTGGTAAACAACTTTGGGTTGGGGATCAACTTCTTGTTGGACAACTTCAATTACCATTTCACTAAGTTCATTTTTAGTGTCCTTAGGTAATTGTAAAGGTTCCACTTCAGTAGCAGATAAACTAGTAATAGTAGGAGTAATTAGAATCGCACTATGTACCAGTATAGGTGACTCTGGTAAATCAGATGAAGAACTAGAAGTTTGTGATGTGCCGGACCCAGTTAAACGAGACCACTTTTGCCGACTAGGTGTAGCTTCAGGTGGTAAAGTCAGTTTACTTCCTGTCCTACACAATCGATGGGGTAAAGGTTGATTTTCTTCCACGATTGCTGATTGGTTTTATTATAAAAAAAATAAACAAAAATAGGGTAATCTAGGAAAAAGAATTACCAAGTAACAGTGAACTACAATTTACCACCTCAGAGGAGCCAAGGACTTAACATACGTGCAGGTAATCTCCCCGAATGCTATTTTTGGTGTATAATAGTATACAAGGTGATTGACTCGATTACCTATGGATGGATAGAAACCTAATGTATTCCTCCCAAATATACCTGAAAGTACGTGGAGGCCCAATCCATCTTAGCGTTGTCTAATGAGAAACTACACAATGAGAGCATTCCCTTATACTTTTTGTACTATAACACCGCCCGATATACCCGAAAGTACATAGATGAGCTTACGATATACTTACGTACTTGGAAAGAGGTATCACACTCAGAATGTATCACAGACCGTTAGCGATAGCTTCTATTTTTAACGATGTCGGAACACGTCTCTAGCCTAGACCTCTAAATGTTATGCATTAAGTTACAATGCTCCATTAGGTTAACTGAGATAAATTTTAGTTGATCTTGTTAAAAGTTTTCCTTTCAGGTTCACTGTGTGATGTTTATGAAACTCCTAGAATGCAACTAATATGAGAAACATTCTTTTCATTTGATTTAAGCAATGAAAACCATAACTAAACGAGATAGAGCAATTAGAGTCTCTAAACAAAGAGCATAGAGCACATCTAATGCAGCTTTCCCTATACCATTCCTATAAGCACACACAAAATTCTAAATGCATTATGCATGTTTTTCTTTTCATTTCTTTAATGTTTAGATGAACATAAAGAAACTAAATGCACAAAATATCAATCAATGCTTTTCACAAGAAACAAAGACTTTACGACAATTTCTTTTTCAAAGAAATGAAGACTTTACAACAATTCTTTTTCATAAAAGTAAAGACTAATGAATGTAAGCTAACTTTGGGATTCATTCGACAATGATAAAGAAAAAATAAAGAAACATTGAACAAACAAATCCAAAGTGGGCATGGAAAAGAAATGTTAATTTGGACTTCAGAGACAAAGAAACATTGACCATTCAACAAACAATATGTGAAATAGTTTGGAAAAAATAAAGCAAAAAGATGGGTTTTTGGCTTGACAAGGACCAACACAGCCCTAAGTGGGAGACAATGTGTTGCAGTGCACTGTCTCTAGGCTAAGGCTCTCTACAGAACATTGTGTCAAGAACAACAGTGTGTTGATTCCAGAGAGCACTATCAACACACAAATAAGCACACATTTTGACCAAACAAGCTTCAAAATGACTGAATATAGGTAAATGAACTCAAGCAAAGTCTACTGGTGCTACTAAGACAAGGGATAACTACCAGGAACAATGGTCGTTCCCTAGTATGGTCGCCAATTTTTTATACAGAATTTATACCTACAAATAAGTATATCTTCCCTAAGTGGGTAGTTACACTTAGAACAACTGAAGTAAACATGTTTAACCTTTTCCTACAATAAACAAATAAGATAAAGGAACCTACTTGTGATCCTTTGCTTCCTTTGATCTCCTTTGATTTGCTCCCGTCGCTCCCGTTCAAGATGAATTCGCTCAATTGGTACCTGCCAACATAAACAGAAGATGACAACAATCAAAGCATATGATCTATTTATTGTAAAAAAATGGAATCAACAACATTTGAACATACATTCATCATAGATATAGACAAAAGTATTGGAAAAGGAACACACATCTTTATTGATTGATAGAAGGATAAGTTACACCCAATGTGGTTCGATTTCGTGTCACTCTGTTGAAGCCCCGAAAATCGGGTCTACAACAAGGGGGATACCCGCCCGGCCCGAACCTTGGTTGGCAGCTCCTTTTCCGTTCGGTATAGCAGGTCTGACTGGGGATATGGGACCAGTTTCCCAATTCAATTGTGTGTGTGTGAAAAGATTGATATTTCTGGTCTAACAGTTCCTAATTAAGATGCTCTAATTCTAATTCTAATCTAATGATATGCAATTGTATTCTAATAAACAGAAACATCTAAATCTAAACTAACCGGGGGTGTAATCCTTCTGTTATGCAATCTAAAATGATTTCAGATAACAATCGGTAATAAAGATCATTCAACTGTTATAAGAAAAGAATTCAATAAAGATGAACCACTTCGCATAAAAATTTAGACGAAATAGTTGTGAAAAACATATTGCATAATAAGCTACTCATACATTAAGCATAAATAAATAGCTATCACCGTACAAAAGTTCCAAATGATAACTCAGGCATTCATGCATTAATATATAAACAACTGAACTTGAATATCACTTTAACAGAAAAGATAGAAATAGTTAAGAGATAGAAGTACCATTTATAACTAGTCCTACTCATGAGCTTCACGCGATAATGATTTATCTCTCCTTAATCCAACATTTAAGAGTACAAAAGTGCAACATCAGTAACAGATATTAGATGCAAAAATCACTAAATCCTGTTCCATTCATTCATCAAAACCTCCTCAGAGGGTGCAAAAGTGCATGTTCTGAGGACAAGTTTTTGACAAATTTCTGGACCCTTCTCTAAATGCATGAGAAGGGTTTAAATACTACTAACTAAAATTAAAAATAACTTATTACAAAAATGTAGGATACGGTTTAAATGACCGTCCTCATTTCAGGAAAAATAAAACAAAACTATTTCTAAAATTAAATTTAACATCTAACTATTTCTGTATTTGTTCCTTGAAATCGCATGTATTCAACATTTGTTTGAGAAGAGTCGGCTAGCCGACTTTCAATTTTAGCTATGCTGAGAAAATAGAATCGGTGAGAGCCAGCGCCATTTTTTCGGCAGCATTGTTGATACACTTGAGAGTAATCCACTAACTATGTGGCTTTACCAAGTATGCCTAGTAATGATCCCAATTCAACTTGGTTAACCCTTGGATTGCTTCTGCCTTTTCCCGAGCCTTCTGCTTCCAGTCTGTCTCTATCGTTGCTTTCTTGCAATTTTCGGGGCTTGCAGATGACTGAGCTATTAGCAGCTTTCCATTTCGAGAATTTTTTCTCAGCAATGCGCAATTAGCGCTAGGCTCCTAGGCGCTAATCGCGCATCGGAAACTGCCTCCGTTTCTTGATCCGGGGTTCCTTGATGCGTTTTTCGCCTTTTGCACTTCTTTCTTTTAGCGGGTATAAAGCTCAAAAATTTGTAAAAATAATGATTTCATGAGCCCTTGACCCTGAGCATTAAACTGTCTGTTTCTGCTATCAGCATCGTCCAGTACCCATTTAACCATGGCTGTATATGAGAGAATTTTGGGTCTTGCAGTTATCCAGTGCAGGAATGAACAAGCTAGCTCTGTGATAAATGCCTAAGAAGAACTCTGTGAGCCTGCAATAGCCGTAAACTCCATTACCTTGGATTTTCTTCCTCAACTAGATTATATGTGCCTTCCCAAGTGGAAATACTCACGTCTTTGTTGCATGCGGTGTCTGTGTACAAGGGTGCCATTTTTTTTTATCTTCGGACATCAGAGCCTTGCCTTTCTTCCCCATCGTTTCCTGTATACTGCTTTGTATAACTTTTTGTTCTTCGTTCCCGCAGTTTACAAGTGAGGTGAGAGTAATGATAAAGAACGGTGTCGGGAAAGATTTTAAATGCTAAGGACGCATAAAATGTACCACCTTACGTGAAATGGCTCTTCGATAAACAAAAAACCATATTTCATTAACAACTGGAAACTACCTCATTAATTAGCATTAAAGCACATAACAAGGTTTCGTTTTATGGAAAAAGAATTCTCGAATAATGAGCCTGCAAGATTTGCGATGGAGCGATTTTGCGATTTTCTTTGCAATATTGTAGATTGCTGCATCGCATTATTGCAAGATCGCAAGATCGCAATATCGCTCTGTTATTGTATCGTAAGATCGCTTTACCGCTCTATCGCAATATCGCGATATTGCAATATCGCATGGTCGCAATATCGCAAAATCATAATATATGGCATTGTTCATTAACCTGTTTTCTGCGATGTGCGATTTGCGATCGACGTTATCGCATATCGGTGATTTGAGGCTTTTGGTGTGAGTGTTTTTTAATGCATGCGATGTGATGGAGTTTTGCTTCGTGATCTCGCACTTTTTAGACTTCGGCTTGTAAGGAGGCATCCTATATTTTTGTGATGCGATATTTCCGAAGGAACTTCTACCTTATCATAAAACTTAGGCTTTTTAAATTTTTCAAAAGATTTCCCTAAGTTTATGATGGTAATTTTTATTAAAAGGAAATATAAGCACTTAATTGATTTTTTAAATGTTTGACTAAGGGTCCCCACCTATTTAGTATTAATAATAACACTAAATAGGTAGGGGGGTTGTTGGTGGCCACAACAATTGGCGATTCACTTGGAAGAACCAGTTATCTCTGTCTTTCTTTTAAATTTTTTAAACTTCCAAAATAGAAAATTTTCCAGAAAGTTAAACTTTATTATAGAAAGATAAAGTACATTATGCTCTAACCTATCAATGACATTTTGTTTCAACTATTTTCAACTTTGATTATTTGCTGCCTCAAGCTAGTCCTTGTATTTACATCAGTCATTACTTGGTTTGTAAAGATAAAAAAAAGTCTTCTCTATAAACCAGTTTTAAATATGCTCATTTGTCGTAGGTAGAGCCTTTGCTGCCAGTAGGCGTTTATAGCCTCGACAGGGTTACTTGTTACCCAGCAATGATCCTGTATCCTACTTAAAGAAATCTACAATTCCCAAAGAAGAATCCATATCCACACTTATTGCTTTGATTTTCTTTTACTCTTAAAGAACAATGTCTTGGTTTAATAGCCAATTTATGACACAGTCATTCACTTGATTTATAACTTCGCTGAACAAGCTGGCTCGTGATGAGACCTCTTGCCTTTTGATTGCAACAATCTTGAGTCATTGCCCTGTTGCGGTATGCAGTATTGGCAAAGTCAACAAGTTATAATACTTGTGATTATGATAAGCCGGCTCATGATGAGACCTCTCACTCTCTAAGATAAAGTGTATCCTTGGATTGTTCTTTTGAAAGTTGTGATTTCCTTAGTAGGGAGGAAGTCATTGTTTCCTTAAGATATCTCTGGACAACAATAGTAGAGTTTTTGGAAATAGTTGTTCTACAGAGAATCTTTATTTTGTTATTGATACCTTTCATTGCACTGATATAAAAAATTTCCCACTGAAGGTTGTTTTCATCAAATTTTATGAAGTTGAAACTAGTATCATATCTAGGCTAGAGTTTTTGACTATATCTTTCAATAATAAAGATCAATTTTCCAAAAGATTTGTTATTTATACAAGCGAAAGATCAAAATTTGAAAGAGAATTGGTGTTTTTTTCGTAAATTCCTATTGTAACCATTCACAACTGGTTTTATTATGAACAGAAAAACAACTAATCTAGAAAAATAGAAGAATGATCTTCTATGGAAAATATCTCTTGAGAATTTTTCCGTTAACAGGCAAAGAGTCTCTTTTACCTGCTAAATCCTGTAACATAAACATTGACGAACCTATGACTTCTACGATTTGGAAAGGACCAAGCCACATTCATTGAAATTTTGTATGTTTCCCTTTTTCCTCATGAGCCTTGTCCCATTTTAAAGCTAGATCTCCCATCTGAAATCTTTTCTGGTCATTATGTTTGAATCAAAAGAGGATTTTACTAATGCTTGATGATGAGCGTGAGTTCTTTTGGCCTGTTCTCGTTTTTATTCTAACTTAATTATTTCCATTTGCCCCAGCTGTAAAGAGGAAGTTGGTACTTCATCAATATATTGAACTAAAGACAGAGGGAATTCCTAAATGAGTCGGAAGAACCACTTCTTTTCCATCAACTAAATTGAATGGAGAAGTGCCAAAGGAGGCTTTTTGCGTTATTCGATCTGCCCATAAAGCATATATTAAAGACTTATGCCAATTTTTATGATTTTGGTCAACTGTTCGTTTGATAATCTTGATTAGGTTTTTATTTGTAGATTCAGCTAACCCATTCCCCTGTGGGTAATAATTGGCAAAATATTTAAGTTTGAATCCTATTTTAAGTGCAAATTCAGTCATTGCATTTCCAGAAAAGTATGATGCATTATCAAACATTAAAGTGGAAGGCAACCCAAACCTGGTGATTATGAATTGATCTATGAACTCAATGATATTTTCAGCATTAGCCATCTTGAGTGGAACTGCTTCTACCCATTTAGTAAAGTAATCTGTTGCTGTAAGGATATATCTATGCTGCTTAGAAGAGTGAGGAACGATCTCACCTATTATGTCCAATCCCCACTGATCAAAAGGTTGCTCAATGTTGACTGGCTATAGTGGCAAGGATGGTTTCTTTTGTCTCCCAGCAGTGGTTTGGCAGACTTGACATTTCCTCACGTAGTTGTGCGAGTCTTTGAATAATGTGGGCCAGTAATAGCCTGTGCATAAGATTTTGTGTGCAGTAGCATCTCCAGCATAGTGTCCGCCTGCTGGCCCATCGTGGAGTTCCTGCAAAACTTTTTTAGCTTCAGATTCTTCAAGACATCTAAGGAGAACAGAATCATAATTTATTCTAAAAAGAACATCATTCAGTAGCTGATATCGTTTGGCTTTCAACCTTAGAGCTCTTTTCTTGATATGATCGAGATGTGAAGGAGCATATCCATTCTTAAGATAATAAATTATATCGACATATCATGACTCAACATTTTTAGGCTTACCCCGTACACTTGTACCTCTGCAGATGGAATTTCAGATATAAGCGATGCTCCGGCCAGCATGTTGCAAAAGCCTTGACCTTTTACAATACTTATTGGTTTGATTTCTACGTCATATTCTTGTAAGGCAGTAACCCAATTGGCTATTTTCTCACCCACATCTTTTTGTACTAAAATATTTCTTACCACTAGAAACGGTACAATGATTTTTTAATGGGTTTTGAGTAGGAAGGGTCTGAAATATTTAATTTCTTTGAAAACGACGTAAGCTGTTTCTCCACATCTGAATAATTTAACTCAACACCCTGTAAATTGGAACTAAAAAAATCAATTGGGGCTTTTGCCTTTTCTTGATTAGCTTGAGTGAGAATCGCAGCATATGATCTATCTGAGGCAAATGTATACAAAATAAAAGGGTCAGAAAAATTTGGAATTGCTAAAGATGGAGCATTAATAACTGCTTGTTTGATCAGATTGAATGCCTCATGTTCGTCTTGGCCCCATTTAAAATTTGAGTTCCTTTTTATCATTTCTTGTAAAGGAGACACAATTCTTGAAAAATCTGGAACGAACCTCTTTACAAAGTTGATCTAGCTAAGAAAAGATTGCATGGCTTTCTTGTTGTGAGGTAGGGGTACTACGGAAATTTCCTTGATTTTGTTAGGATCAATGTGAATACCAGATTTTGACACTATGAATCCTAGAAGTTTTCCTTCACTTAATGTGAAAAAAGATTTTTTTGGGTTAAGTGAAATCCCGTACCTTAAACAACGTTGGAAGATTAGTTTTAAATCTCTGAGATGATTATTTCGTTTCTTGGAATAGACCATTATATCATCCAAATAGATTAATACAGATTTATTAACTAAACCTTTGAATGCGATGTCCATGGCTCTCTGAAATGTGGCACCCGCGTTAATCAAACCAAATGGCATCTTTTGATATGCGTATGTGCCCCATTTAGTTCTGAATGTAGTTTTTAATTGATCGTCGAGATGTACCAACACTTGATTGTATCCTGAAAATACATCCAAAAAGGACATTAATTCTGACCCCGCAACTGCCTGCAGTATTTATTCCATAGGGGGTAAAGGAAAATTATCCTTTTGGCAGGCCTTATTAAGATTTCGAAAGTCAATGCAGATTCTAATATCTCCGTTTTTCTTCCTAACAGGTACCATATTGGAGATCCATTTAGAATGTCTAACGGGAAAAATTATTTTGGCTTTCAATAGCTTGTTGAGTTCAGTTTTGATCTGGTTTTCTAAATTGGGATGGATCTTTCTCAACTTTTGTTGGACAAGTTTTTCATTATCGATCATTGGAATAGTATGTTTGATGATGGAGGTGTCGTATGTTTTGAGTTCATCGTAATTCCAAGCAAAGACATTTTTATATTGTCTCAAGAGACGAATGTACGTTAATTTTTCTTCAGGGTCTAGGCCAAGGCCTAGATTGATGTTCTGCAGTTTGGTATCAGTTCCTAGATTTACTAATTCGTAGTTCAAGGTTGAACTTTGGAGTTTCAAATTGGTAGATCTTTTAAACCGATCTTTCAAATCATAAAGGTCTTCTAACTTGACTACCGACTTAGGTATAGCATTGTTAGTACTATCCTGTTGCAATTGTCGGTCATGTTGGTCTTCGTCAATTATTTGATTGGTGTAGGATCCTTCAGATGTGAGGAAACTCACGATATCAGGATCGTCATTGAAAATCCTCCAATTTGTAATGTTATCAGGAACAGAAGGTCTAAAGATTAACTCTATTGAGAATCTATTAGGGCTAAAATCTTCTGAAGGGATAAGTTTGGAAGCTACATTAGCTAAAAGGGCCTGCACTTGCATTCTGGAGTCTGGGAATTGATGAAATATTAAATGCTATAAAGTGTTCAGTCAGATCTTGAACTAAAGATTGGTAATGTTTTAAATGACTTGATAAACAGTGTATAGTATTACATACCTATCTGACTACAATTTCAGAGTCTCCGAAAACTTGAAGGTACTTGACGTCTAACCTCATTGCTTTGTACAACCCTTGGACTAAAGCTTCATATTCAACTGTATTGTTGGTGCAATCAAATTCGAGTCTGCAAGTTAACATAGTTTTATCTCCTTCTGGACTAACTAGTACGCATCCTGCTCTTGCTTCTTCATTAGATTTAGAACCATCAAAAAATAATTTCCAAAATAAAGATTTATTTACAGGACTATTTAAAAAATTAATACATTTAGAACTATCTGTTTGTGAAATTTTTTTGACTTGGGATAAAACAGAATGTTCTAAATAAGGTGACGTATGAGCATTAAAATTTGCTAAGAAAGAATCTAATGAGTAATTGCCAATGATGCTAGAATTATATGCTACTAGTTCATTTTCTCCCTCTAGTTCTGTTACTATGTATTTCTGATGTCGTTCGCGCTCAAATTTTATTTGATTTGGCTTACCATTGTAGGGCAGCCACATGTGCGACCAGTTAGTTGCGAAGTAACCATGAAGTTTTTCTGACCAATCCCTGCTAAGAATTAAGCCATAAAATTCTGGAATATCAGCAACTAAAATGTTGATAACTTGACATACCTTTGGGTTGGATGATAGCCTTATGGTAACCCGATTTAATTCGCCAATCACTTCGACTTGCGATCGATCTAGCTGAACTATGCGCACAGTGGATTTCTGCGGTTGAACGTTCAATTTTGTGCATATTGACTTTGGTAAAATATTCGATGAAGCTCCGGAATCCACTAAGCAATTATGCACATTTTTATTAAAAATTTCATAAGTAAGGAGAAATGGGGGAGTATGAGATCTCGATCTTCCTCCAATTAAGGCGATATCGTTTGGATCAACCTTATTCATTGCATTAATTGGAGGTATTCCCATGTCATGGGAAGCTTTAGAGATTACAACAGTGGGTAAAGGTGCAACTGGAACAACATGTAATTCTTTCAAAAGTGTTTTTTCTAGTGTTTTAACTTGCTCAATTCATAAAAAGTGATATTGGACCTAGTCTTTTTCATGTCTTCTATGATATTATACTCCATTTCATCCGAAACGATTAGCGTTTTAGATGTAGTTTATGAATCTCTTTGGACTGGGCTGGTTTGAGTTGCTTTAGATGTCGTTTTCTTGGATGCGACTTTATCCGTAGTCATTGAACTTGCGCTCTTTGGCTTAGGTGTAGGTTGAGGAGGATCAAGATGATTTCTACTTCGTGTACTAACCAGGGATGCTTCTTGATCCTCTTCTTGTGGGAGGATGAAATCCCACATTCCTTGTAACTCTACAACTTCTTCTTCATTGGTTTTCTCTTCAGTAGCGATTTCCTCTTCTTCTTCTTCAGATTTAGCGCCTGTGATAGCATTAGGGGGCTTTGAATCCATAAAAGGGTTTCTTTTGAAAGGCCTGTATGGATTTTTTGAAGAGGTTTCTGCCACTTGTTTCTTGATGTCGACCATCTCGTTAGACATGGTCTTCAAAACTTTTTGCAATCCTTCAAAATAGAATGGATCTTTCGATTGTTTTTTCTTGGGATCTTCCTTGAAAGAGACCTTCTTAGATTTTCGTTCTTCTATCACGTTTTTATTTTCTAGGGCCATAATACATTTCTCTACTGTTATTTCTTCTTTCATATTTTCAACTAAGGTTGTTTTGTTAGCCCTATCGACAAAGATTTCTATGTTTGATGGTAAAGCAGTGATGTACCACTCACTTCGCACTTCTTTGCTGGGCTGGGAGGCAGTAGGAATTTTGTTTAAGATTTTATTAAAATGTAAATTTAAATCTTTGATAGGTTCTCTTGACTCGGCCCTAAGGTTAGACAAGTCATTTATCAGTGTCACCGTAGACTTGTCATCACCGAACTTGGTTAGGAATTGTTCTTGGAAGATGTCCCAACTAGTGATAGATCCAGATGGTAATGAGAAATACCACGATCCGGCTATTCCTTGCAGAGTATAAGGAAATAGTGGAACGACGACATCCTCTTTGGTAAATCCATTAAGATTTATGGATAGCATAAAGTTATTTATATGTTCTTCTGCTAGCATGCTTGCCTCAGGATTAAACTTAGGCAGCCATTTTTCAGGATGGGCTGGTAGCTGACTCAAGGGTGCAGGCATTAATACTGCCCCTGGGTTATTCCATGGTGATTGAGCCATCGTTGAACTACTAACAGAGGAAAGTGCAGAAGATGATCCCTGTGGTTGGGAAGATGAGGATATTATGACTCCAGATGGTTGAGAAGGATTTGAGGAAGTTGCAGTAGGCTGATGGACAATGATCTGAAGTGGAAGGGTGGATGGTTGACTTCGTGGTTAAGAAGTTGAAATGGATGATGATGATGAAAGAGTCTCGCTATCAGACCCTTTAGGAGATTTCCTTTCTTTCTTCCTTGTAGGGAGAGGTAATTCGGTTGGCTGAACACCAAACTTTTCGCTCTTTAATATGGTAAGAGGATGAGCAGGGTTATATTGTGAATTCATGTTGCCTTGAGATTTATCAGATTTTTGAGGAGATATAGAAAATCGTTGAAGTTTGTGAATCAAAGATTCAACCTCAGGAGGTTCAATAGTAGATTGTTTTGAAATGTCAGGGTTGGTAGCAGCGAGTGTTGATCCAACGACTTCTGGCTCTGGATTTAAAGATTCTAAAGGTAATGGAGAAGTCGGGGGAGATGGTGAGGGCGATTTACTCTCAGAATGGTATTTAGATTTAGATTTTCTTGCCATTCACAGTTCAGGCCCTCCTTCTAGCGCCAAATATGTTGAAGCCCTGAAAATCGGGTCTACAACAAGGGGAATACCCGCCCGGTCCGGACCTTGGTTGGCAGCTCCTTTTCCGTTTGGTATAGCGGGTCCGACTGGGGATATGGGACCAGTTTCCCAATTCAAGTGTGTGTGTGTGAAAATATTGATATTTCTTGTCTAACAGTTCCTAATTAAGATGCTCTAATTCTAGTTCTAATCTAATGATATGCAATTGTATTCTAATAAACAGAAACATCTAAATCTAAACTAACCTGAGGTGTAATCCTTCTGTTATGCGATCTAAAATGATTTCAGATAACAATCGGTAATAAAGATCATTCAACTGTTATAAGAAAAGAATTCAATAAAGATGAACCACTTCGCATAAAAAGTTAGATGAAACAGTTGTGAAAAACATATCGCATAATAAGCTACTCATACATTAAGCATAAATAAATAGCTATCATCGTACAAAAGTGCCAAATGATAACTCAGGAATTCATGCATTAATATATAAACAACTGAACTTGAATATCACTTTAACCGAAAAGATAGAAATAGTTAAGAGATAGAAGTACCATTTATAACTAGTCCTACTCATGAGCTTCAAGCGATAATGATTTATCTCTCCTTAATCCAACATCCATTAAGAGTACAGAAGTGCAACATCAGTAACAGATATTAGATGCAAAAATCAATAAATCATGTTCCATTCATTCATCAAAACCTCCTTGGAGGGTGCAAAAGTGCATGTTCTGAGGACAAGTTTTTGACAAATTTCTGGATCCTTCTCTAAATGCATGAGAAGGGTTTAAATACTACTAACTAAAACTAAAAATAACTTATTACAAAAATGTAGGATACGGTTTAAATGACCGTCCTCATTTCAGGAGAAATAAAAAAAAACTATTTCTAAAATTAAATTTAACATCTAACTATTTCTGTATTTGTTCCTTGAAATCGCATGCATTTAGCATCTGTTTGAGAAGAGTCGGCTGGCCGACTTCCGATTTTAGCTGTGCTGAGAAAACAGAATCGGTGAGAGCCAGCGCCATTTTTTCGGCAGCATTGTTGATACACTTGAGAGTCATCCACTGACTATGTGGCTTTACCAAGTATGCCTAGTAATGATCCCAATTCAACTTGGTTAACCCTTGGATTGCTTCTGCCTTTTCCTGAGCCTTCTGCTTCCAGCCTGTCTCTATCGTTGCTTTCTTGCAATTTTCGAGGCTTGCAGATGACTGAGCTATTAGCAGCTTTCCATTTCAAGAAGTTTTTCTCAGCGATGCGTGATTAGCGCTAATCGCGCATTGGAAAATGCCTCTGTTTCTTGATCCGGGCTTCCTTGATGCATTTTTCGCCTTTTGCGCTTCTTTCTTTTAGCGGGTATAAAGCTCAAAATTTGTAAAAATAATGATTTCATGAGCTCTTGACCTTGATCATTAAACTATCTGTTTCTGCTATCAGCATCGTCCAGTACCCATTTAACCATGGCTGTATATGAGTGAATTTTGGGTCTTGCAGCTATCTGGTGCAGGAATGAACAAGCTAGCTCTGTGATAAATGCCTCAGAAGAACTCTGTGAGCCTGCAATAGCCGTAAACTCCATTACCTTGGGATTTTGTTCCTCAAGTAGATTATATGTTCCTTCCCAGGTGGAAATACTCGCGTCTTTGTTGCATGCGGTGTCTGTGTACAAGGGCACCATTTTTTTTTTATCTTCAGACATTAGAGCCTTGCCTTTCTTCCCCACCATTTCCTGTATACTGCTTTGTATAACTTTTTGTTCTTCGTTCCTGCAGTTTACAAGTGAGGTGAGAGTAATGATAAATAACAGTGTCGGGAAAGCTTTTAAATGCTGAGGACGCATAAAATGTACCACCTTACGTGAAATGGCTCTTCGATAAACACAAAACCATATTTCATTAACAACTGGAAACTACCTCATTAATTAGCATTAAAGCGCATAACCAGGTTTCGTTTTATGGAAAAAGTTTTCTCGAATAATGAGCCTGCAAGATTTGCGATGGAGCGATTTTGCGATTTGCTTTGCAATATCGCAGATCGCTGCATCGCATTATCGCAAGATCGCAACATCGCAATATCGCTCTGTTATTGTATTGTAAGATCGCTTTACCGCTCTATCGCAATATCGCGATATCGCAATATCGCATGGTCGCAATATCGCAAAATCGTAGTATATGGCATTGTTCGTTAACCTGTTTTCTGCGATGTGCGATTTGCGATCGGCGTCATCGCATATCGGCGATTTGAGGATTTTGGTGTGAGTGTTTTTTAATGCATGCGATGCGATGGAGTTTTGCTTCGTGATCTCGCACTTTTTAGACTTCGGCTTGTAAGGAGGTATCTTATCTTTTTGTGATGCGATATTTCCGAAGGAACTTCTACCTTATCATAAAACTTAGGCTTTTTAGATTTTTCAAGAGATTTCCCTAAGTTTATGATGGTAATTTTTATTAAAAGGAAATATAAGCACTTAATTGATTTTTTAAATTTTTGACTAAGGGTCCCCACCTATTTAGTATTAATAATAACACTAAATAGGTAGGGGGGTTGTTGGTGGCCACAACACACTCATCCAACTTAGTCCAAACCCTCATGACACCAATAGCAACATCAATCTGGTAGCATAACATTACTTGACAATGATTTCAAGTCTCTAAACTAACAATATTTCTCTATACTATCCAAGCTCTTTTGGTTCTATGATGGGAGGCCAATTTAAAGATGAATGCAAGTGGTTTTTTCATTAATATGGCACTGAATGATTTTCCATAATTGGATGATTCGTTTCCATGTTCAAAGGGATGAGAGGATAGAGGATTAGATGATCCAAGTCTATCCTAGGTCGAGCTCATCTTGATAGGATACGAGCTGGGTTCCTTCTAGAATGCTCTAGAAAGGAGGAATATACTCAGGATCCAATGATCATTTTGAGGATTCTTGCCCAGCGAAGGCTTGAGTGGGCTTAGGTGCTCTGCAACGTAGCCTTGAATGGGGCTACCTGCTCTGTAGATAACTTACCCCTGACCAAGGGTGCACTGGTGACCCAAGGAAGCACTTTAGCAAGGTTTGAAGTCAGGAAACTCTTATGGATGAAATCACTCAATGAAGTGGTATGTTTAGGGCATGTAGCAACTGAATTAGGGTTTGATAGACCCTGTTTATACTAATTTGATCGTCGGGAGCGATGTGCCCAAATAGACCTGTAACAAAGGTGCGACATGAAAGCGACACATTTTTACCCAAAAAAATGTCATTTGATGCCTAAAAATGCTCCTATAAGGTTTCAAACCCTGTGTTTCCAAACAGGGTCCCACCGTAAAAATGGTTCTATGAGTTGTTTCCTCCACTTTTCCACTTTGAAAGCATTAACATGGATGAAAAGAAATTTAATATCCAATTTGGATCACTGTGATATGCCACATGTTCTTAAGCTTTGGGAATTTGTTTATTGCACCACAGAATATCTAGAGTGTAACTAATTTTTAAGCCTTGTGTATAGCACCAAAAAATTCTTTTGATGACATGCTTATCATAAGAAATAGTTTTTTTTGTGAAAACACGTATTGTATGAAACAAAATTTTATGTGATGCGTCATTCAAAATCTTGGTTTAATGCACTTACTTTGTAATGGCCAATCAATCAAATTTATATTTACTCTAATATTGAACATAACTTAGTTACTCAGTGTTTAGTCCTATCAATGTATGAATCCTTCATCGTTTTCATTGAAATATTAATTTTTAAAACCATAATTGACAAAAAAAATATTTATGAAAATCTATTTCCTAGGATCGCAACTGGAGTACATACTATGCATAGTTCATTCCTAAAATCACTAACTAACATTTTAAGACTATTCCAGGCATCTAGTAAGAAAAAGAGTCCAAGCCCCTAGTAACAATGTGAAAAGAAAACTAAAACTTTTGAAGAAAAAAAACCCCAAATTTTACACACCTTATAGTACATAGTTGCTAATCTAAAGAATTGACTATGTGGATAATTAATTGGTTAGCGCCTTATTATCATGGACATCTATAGTTAGGTTCGAGAGAAAGAAATTATGTGGAGCATATCAGGAGGACATTGAAAACATATAACAAGTTGGATCAATTTGGTGATGAGTGACCTCATCAATGTTTACTCGAATTTAGTCAATCTCATCTTCTAACTACTAAAATTGTTTCTGGTGATGGATCAAAATTTCTAGGAAGGACACCAAATATGCATACAATGAACCATTCAAATTCATAAGCATCGAAGTTTGTCATGTATGCCATCCAACTCGATCTCTAGTCAAAGGGATTTATTCCCAATGGTGAAGGACTCTAAGACACTTCTAGAGGATGTTGTGACAAAAAATATATCCAAAGAAGTAGGCATGAATGCAAAGTACCCTAGTCAAGCATTTCATCAATCCATAGATATCTTAGTCTCCCTTAAATTGTGAACAAAATTTCCCCCACAAACATGATAGAGAAAATATTCATGAGTTTTAGATCTCTCTAGCCCGCAATGAATTTTTTTTCACATGGACTAATGATTAGGCAAATGATTGAAGTCAAACCCCTACATGTGAGAGAAAAAAAACTTCATGCGTATGACCCAATGCCACCAACAACCAAGAATTCATGTCATGGAACCAATAGAATAGGTGAGGCTGCACTTCATGATAATTGATTATTTTGATGATCCTATGAGATGCCATCCTCCACTAAACAAAGGTAATTACCATCCCCACCAATATGGTATACATGTACTTTCTCTTTGTACATGTTTCCATTGTTATGGTGTTATATCTCCAAATCTCACTCTTGATGTTTGTGATGCTGCACTCATGGCCTAGGGCAACCCCTCCTTCCAGACCCGGTCCAAATACTTAAAAAACAGTTTTTTACTCCCTATACGCGACATTTCCCTAAGCTAAACGCCTGTGTACGTGGGTCTGTGTATACCCAACCCGTGTATATGTCTTAAAACACTTTTAAAAAATTAAATATCCTTAATTTCGAGCAGAGATCACGGGTTTTACCTGTTGATTACCTATTAGTACCCGTGGCCCAACTGTTCCCAACGAATTCCCAACTAAAAAAATACTTTGGGAGAAGTATAAAAAGGCTTCAATGGGAAGGCCTAAAGGAGGAGAGAATAGAGAGAAAAACCACTCTACTGAGATTATTCCTCATCAGGTTTGAATATCCTTGTGCTTCCAGCACTTCCCCCCATTATAGGAAACTCTTGTTTCCTTGAGCTTTGATGTTATTTCACTAGTTGAGATACTTTGGTATGAGTCATGGAAGGAGTTTGTTGAAGGCTTGAGATTGGACGGACCTGAAGGACGGTTCCGCTTGGAGCCAGCGAGAGGAAGAATCAAGTGAAATCATTCCTTACTATATTTTAGTTATCTGCAATAAAGAAACACTTGTCCCGTTCCTGAAATTAATCTTCTTCATGCTTATGATGTTAATGTTATGATTTGCATATGAATAGTTGTTTCAATTGTATAACTAACTACCTTTCAATATGCTATGAAGTTGATTTCTTTATGATGCTTAGTCCATATAATTCTATGCTTCTTTGAATTGGTTGTTTTGCAAGTTAAAGGATCAAAAGGAACTCCAAGAGGGTTTGGACCCTGGATGGATCTACCCGAACGAAGGACCCCCAGATGCACCTCTCTTCGCATAGTTTGCTTATATTAGTATCATGGCTATGTGGAATGTTTGTTTTTCATTGTAGATAACCCCCGCTCTGCTACGGTATTGACCCAAGACCCTAGGGGACTTTGTCCCGCAACAAAATTGGCGACTCAGTTGGGGACAACACTATTGTTGTTCCTAGTTTGGGTTAATTTAAGACAATCAAGGCTCAGCCTTTGATTTTCTTGCTATAACTGAGTTGTCTGTTCCTATAGGAACTCAGACATTAAGTCTGAACAGTTCCTTCAGACCCCTTTTTTGCTTTTTTCTTGTGAACGGTTATATACGTAGTTTTGCCAGGTTACATAAGCATATGTATGCAAGTTTCCCCATATGAACCCGCATATATGCAGGTTTCTTTGGGCTGAATCGCGTATACACACAGCTGTGAATTGACACAGTTGCATATACCCTAATTTTCCAAGATTTTTGCAAATCTTTCTTGTTCAGTAAATTTGTTTGCTGGTCTGAGGATTTCCTGAGCAGTCAAGTTTGGTTGTCAGTCTCTGTTTTTACAACAAGTTTCCAGTTTCGAATTCTCTCCGTTTGTGGAAAGTTTTGGTCTTGTTTTGTTTTGTTGCAAGTGTCATCATTTGTGTTCAAGCACACGAGATTTCTCTCTAAGAATCTTGGTTGTTCTGGTCTTCCAAAGTAGAAAGATTGGTTTCAATCTTTGTGGTGAACTTTATCTTTGTGACCTTCTTGCTTTGTGTCAAAACTACATCTTGTGACCATTTGCTTTTCTTTCTTTTTGAAAGTTGTTGAGTGGCAATTTTGAGAGTTGTCTTTCTTGTTCTTTTGATCATTGTCACCAAGATCTTTTTGCTGCTTTTTTGTTGTTGAGAGCATCTTGAAACACCTATTTTGTTGAGTTTTTGCCCATTTTGAGTTGATAACTTGCAAAGTGTTTTGGTTGCTTATTCTTCAGTCTCAAAGTTTTCAATAGTATTTGGAGCACTTTTGAAAAGTCGTTTTTGTTTTTGCTTTTGAAGAAAACTTCTTGAAAACTTGGTTTTTTCTTTCTTTGGCCTTGTTTTGATTTAGTTTCTTTTTTACGAGTGAAAGTGCGGTTTTGTTTGTCTTGTGATTTTCTTTTAGTGTTTGGATGGAAATGAGAATTAGCAACTTATATTCTATCTAAACATCTTAAGTGGCTAATTAGAATTGATAAGCAAGTTACTTTCATTCTTTGATTTAGAGTAGTCTTAAGTTTTGCATCAGCATATACTCATTGCATTAGGATAAACTTGTGCATCTTTTAGGGCATCCATAGTTTTGTTAATTTTTGTGAGTGTGAAGCTTGAGTAAAAGAAAAGAAAAGAAAAATTTATTTCTTTCTTAGAAGTTCCTTAGAACCTAGTAGAAATTTCTTTCATCAAAGAACGAAACGAGTGCATTTGCATATAGTTTGGTTTTTATTAATTTCTTTTGCGTTGAAAAACACCACAAGTTTCATTTCCGCTTATCCCTTGACTTAAGAATAGCCCATTTAAAAACAAGTGCTAATTAAAATATACTAGAACTTTTTTTATATATTGTCAATTTAGACACACCAACATGTTTTAGGATATTTTAGGGCCTTGGATTAGGTGTGTGGAGAGAAAACTCTCCAAGGCCATTTTAAACTATAAACATAGAAGTCTGAATAGCAAGTGCAAATCCAATAGCGTTAGGGAGACCATGAAAGCTCCGGATCTGGGAGTTAAGAGGTTTTTTGAAGATAAGGAAGAGAGGTACCCCCTCTCATACTTGTCGGATCTTACCTCAAGACTGTTCCGCCTGGCTTCTGACACGAGTTGGTAACCTTAATTTCTTCTCCTAGGGATCTACACAGGTGGCTGCGGATGGGAATCCCGTGGCACCTGAGGTCAATGTTGCATCACTCTCAATGGTACTTCTGGAGGGCACCCTTGCGAAGCTTGGGAGCTTTCATCGGCACAGGCTATTGTTAGGAGGTCAGCGTAACTTCCTCTATTACCTTCACTGGTAGGACTGGGCCATCATTATCCCAAACTATCTTCGGAAGGCCCCTTACTTCACTTTCTTGTATTTTGGTGTCCAGTCCTCATCACCCGGAGCGGAAATACTTGAAATTTGTTTGACTGGATGACATCTTTTAGGGACTTTTTAGTGTGTGATTTGTGCTCTTAGTTGGCATAGCTTTCATTTTTTCTTGAGTCTTTAATTAGATATTAATAAAAAATTCAAAGTGGTTGACCGATCACCTAGATGGTCTCGAAGACTTCGTGGCCTTTCACCACCAAGTTTAGAACCTTCTCCTAGAAGGCGCAGAGGTAATACTACCAGTGGGTTTCATCCCGTGGCAACTGACGCATCGGGGATTGATCCTCCCCCGGAGGCATTAGTGTTCAAGATAGGCCTGGTACTTCCGCAAAACTAGAAAGTAACACCCCAGTTCTTTCTCGAGTTCTCTTTCAATCGGAGATAACATTGAGGTAGAAGAACTCCCAGAGTCGTTAGCGGCTCTGAATTCTCCTCTACCTTCTAGTCATCCAGACGTGTTACGATACATTAGGACTCCGACACATAGATAGTCAAGTCCAGGTCATATTACATGCTTACCTTCGATGACCACCACTGGAAGCATGGCTTCTACCACAAGTGCTACAACCATGCAGACTCCAACATCAGTATAAGGGGGAGGAACTATTTTCATCCCCTCTGCATCTTTATTTTGGGTCTTTTGCTAGCACATCCTTAGTTAGGTATACCTCCATTCCTTCTACGAGTGGAAATTCCCAAGCCAATGCATCTGATTCTGGATTTTTCCCGTTGGGCACCCATTCAGAGGGTATTCCGTGAGTTCCATTTAGCGCCTCCACATCCATGATGGGTGGGTCGGCTTCATTTCAGGGTTTTCCTTTTGGAAGTGGTCATATACCACATTCCAACCCGATGATAGGATCTATGACTTTTTCTTCTACAGGACAGGGTAGCAATCCCTCTCAGGGTTGGACTAACCCTATGGTTAGTGGCATAGGAACTGGGAATCCATTTTTCGGCCAACAAGGAAATAGGCCGTACTCCACAGTTAGTTTATTTCTAAGTATTCCTCCCTTAGCTTCTACTTGGAATCCTTATCAGGGGTTATCAACTCCTTATAATCCATTGGGAGGGACCTTCGCTAGTTATGGAGGTTTTTTGGTCAGAGTTGGTCAAACTCCAAGTTTTGCTGGATCACAAGGTTCGCCTTTTGGTTCAACTGGTTCTAGTGGTTACTTCAGGCAGCCTGGTGCCTTCCAAAATCTAGGCCAATCTTTTTAGAACTTTGGGAACCCCACCCAGTCTAGGTGGAATCCCCAAGGTCCTCCTAGGCTTCCTTTTCTAGCAACATTGAATTTGCCATATCTCACGAAATTAACAAACGATCCAATCAAATACAATCCGGCATGGCCTCCAGTCCCAACCAAACTCCCTTTGGACATTCCAAAGTTTGAGGGGAAGGGTGGTGAAGACCCAGGTGACCATGTAACCACATTCCATTTGTGGTGCTCATCAAACTCCCTCATCGATGATTCGGTTAGGTTGAGACTCTTTCAACGCACCTTAACTGGCAATGCAGCCAAGTGGTATATAGAGTTGCTAGGGGGTAGCTTTAGATCTTTCGCTAATATGGCTAACATCTTCCTAAATCATTTCCAGTTGCCCGTCCGTTATGATGCCGGAACTGAACTTCTGGCCAATTTTCGTCAGGACACGGCAACTCACATTTCTGATCATATTTAGGAATGGAGATGGAGAAAGAGGCTCATTAAAGCCAAAATTCCTCCTGAATACCGTCTCGAATGGTTTTTGAAATCCTTACAACCAGAGATCTCTAAGGATGTCTCTCTATTCGGAGTCTATTCTGAAGAGCAAGCTATTTTTAGGGCCCAGCAGTTAGAATTGATTTACTCTCAGTTTGGGATTCTACAGAAAATCTTGCCTAATGCTCCAGGGACTAAGGTTGATATAGCCAAGTTGAAGCCAGGTCCCCATGCGGATGGTATCGTTGGATCCATAGACACAAATGTGGTGAA
The DNA here is from genome assembly GCA_031772625.1 of Pinus tabuliformis. NCBI lineage: Eukaryota > Viridiplantae > Streptophyta > Pinopsida > Pinales > Pinaceae > Pinus > Pinus tabuliformis. The sequence goes on from CM062815.1 coordinate 835,890,663, forward strand.
CCTGTTGAGCCATTTGTAGCAGTTGTCTTTACAAACTACTCCTACCAACCAAGTCACATCGTCTAACCCTTCGTCTTCTCAACCCTCTTCTGTTAATGCTGTCCAATCTTCCAACCCCAAAGGAAATCAAAATTCCAATGGGAAAAAGAAAGGACAAGGTAAGAAAAAGAGTCAAGATGGGAAGACTGACGCAAATAAACCTAGCAATAATGCTAGTGGTGGTCGAAATGAGTCTAGAAAGAAAATCAAGTTTCCATGCAAGCTATGTATTGGAGACCATTTAACTCATCTCTACCCAAAAGTTCAAGACGCTTAGTGCTTGTTAGGGCAGCAAGGGACTTCTAGTTCTCAAGCTGTGTTAACCAACCCTTTTCCCCAAGGGTAGCAGATGCTTGCTGGCACGAGTTCAAATCCTGGTACCTTTGCAGGGGGCAACCAGGAAGGGGAGAAATCATCAAATGTTTTCATGATGGGTTCTAACATCCATGTGGCCACTCGGTCACGTGATTACGGTGAAACTGAAACATCCAAGGACAAAACTACTCCCGAAACTACCGACCTTCATATTGAGCGACCCTCTGTCAAGAATATACCACAGATACCGAAAGGTTCCGCTAAACGCGTGACTATCAATCCTAATGCTAGGGCCGCCCAGAATTACTCCATTGTTGAGGATATGGCTCAGAGTCCATGCGCTATGTCCGCTTTAGAGGTCCTCCAGTCGTGTCCAGCTCAACGAAGTGCTTTGCTTTTGGCGATAGGGGTAGTTGATCCAAATAACTCTTTAGTGCTCACTTTCGACATGCTTAATGTCAAAAAGCAACTCCCTCATCACATGGATTTTCAAATAAAGTCTACATACCGGAAAATTAACATTTTTTGAACCGTTATTGATGAAGGAGCTTCCACGTGCATCATGTCGATGTCATGCTGGAAGGCCATTGGATCGCCTTCAGTTGTTCCTTCACCTACCCTCCTGACAGCATTTGACGGGCATTCTCATAAGCTGCATGGGATTATCCTGGCCTTTCCCATATGTGTTGGGGGAAAGGTCGTCAATATTGAAGTAGAAGTCATTGATGCTAACCTAGATTACAATCTCCTCTTAGGAAGGAACTGGGTATACGAAATGGATGCCATTGTTTCAACTCTATTTCGTGTCATTTGCTTTCCTCATGAGGGGAAAATTGTTAAGGTTGATCAATTGGATTATTCTCTAGTTGATCCTCGAGCAACTTCAGACTCTATTGTTCCCTTAGTGGATAACCCTCGTCCGCCTACTGAGAATCTGGGAGTTGGGATGTATTCTTCATTGATGGGTACATTTGATTTTCCCTCTCCTATTGCTAGAATCAATGTCGTTTCATCATCCAAGGAGTCTTCACGGGAAGAGTTCTTCTGAACTCATTATTTTTTAGACCCTTGGACCTTGCCTTCACCTACGACCACATTAGATGAAGGACAAGTTGGTGGAATGGAATTTCCTATGTCTGCAGCAGAGCTTAGATATCAGTCTATCATCAACTCTGCAGACAACCATTCTACTCCTTTCTCTGAGGAGGAGTTAGATGGTGATGTGGCCCCAGCTTGGACCCTTGATTCTACCTCCGCTATGGACTACTTAGATACGGTTTTACCATCCGAGGAAGCAATCCTAGAAGTAATGATGGGTATAGATCGACCTTGGGAAGACTTACACCATCGTTCATATTTTCTTCCTCCGTTGCAAGAAGTAGAATCTAGGTTCTCCGAGCTATTTACTAGTGATGTTTGTATGGTATCAAATCCTTTGGCTCCAGCACACTTTCGTGCCGAAGGTAATATGTCGGTGATTTCAAAAACGATATCTATAAACATCTCTAGGAACCCTAATGTGATCGAGAATCTCTTCATCGGAGCTGAATGTTCCCCTGAAGAAATTCAAATTTACACCGACCTTTTTAAGGAGTTTTGAGATGTATTCACTTGGTCTTATGAAGAAATGCCTGGCATCGATCCATCCATAGTTCAACATGAGATCAAGACGTATGAAAATGCTAAACTGATTCGTCAGAAGCTTTGGCCGGTTAATCCTAGGAAAGCAGCAGTTATTAAAGCTGAAGTTGAAAAGCTACTCAAGGTGGGTTTTATATACCGTGTTCCTCTTACGGATTGGGTTTCTAATCCAGTCCCAGTAGATAAAAAGCAAGGAATAATCCGAATATTCATTGACTTTAGATACCTGAACAAAGCTTGTCCTAAATATAATCACCCCACGCCATTTATTGATCAGATTATTGATGAGTGTGCGGGTAATGAGATTTTCTCCTTCATGGATGGTTTTTCCGGTTATAATCAGATCTCTATCCGTCCTGAAGATCAGCATAAGACAACTTTTATATGTCCCTGGGGTACCTTTGCATACAGAAAGATGCCTTTTGGTCTTAAAAATGCTGGAGCTACCTTCCAGCGGGCCATGTCATACGCTTTCCACGACATTAAACATATCATCGAGGCATACTTTAGCTGCTCATTCTCGAAAGAGAATTGATCATCCTAGTCACCTTCGATTGGTTTTTGAGCGATGTTGATTTTACAAGATCCGGTTGAATCCCAATAAGTGCATTTTCGCGGTTACATCTGGTCAGTTATTAGGGTTCATAGTGTCAACTGAAGGGATTCGAGTTGATCCCTTCAAGGTAGAGGCAATAATTCAGTTGCCTCCCCCATCCTCAATTCGACAACTTCAAAGTCTTCAAGGGAAGGCTAATTTCTTAAGAAGGTTTATAGTGAATTATGCCGAGATCACTAAAGGGTTTATGCGTTTGCTACGGAAAGGAGTTCCATTCATATGGGACGACTTTGCGTAGCGGTCGTTTGATGCCTTGAAAAAAGCATTAGTCTCTGCCCCGCTTTTGAGTCCACCGGATTATGGTAGGGATTTCCTTTTATATCTCGCTGCTGCAGAATCAACCATTGGTATGGTTCTCATTCAGGAATACGATGCTCTCATGGAGCATGTGATTTATGACTTGATCCAAGGCTTGGTAGGTCCTAAACTTCGCTATTCTCCTGTTGAGAAGTTGGCTTTGGCAACTGTCCATGCTGTCCAACGGCTCCTCCATTATATCTCGCTACACAAAAATTTTGTCTTAGCGGCGGTCAACCCGTTCCAATTTGTCCTCAGTAGGCGAGTGATTGGAGGCAAATATAATTGATGGATAGTCATTTTACAAGAATTCGATCTCGAGTTCTTGTCCATCAAGTCTAAGAAATCTATGGTTTTTTCGGAGCTAAATTCCGAGCTGCCTTGTGGAGAGGATACTGTTTATGAGGAAATTTTTCCCGACGAACATCTATTCCTCATCTCTTCACTCGACCCTTGGTATGGAGATATCATTGTCTATCTCTAGACTTTGAAGTTTCCCTCTACTTTCTCTAAGGATGAACGCCGAAAATTACGTCACCTGGCTAAGAACTATGTCATCATTGGTGATACATTATATCGTCGAGGGGTTGATTCAATCCTTCAACATTGTTTAACCTTAGAGGAAGCAGAGTCAGTGCTCAATGATTGCCACAGTGGAGCTTGTGGTGGTCATCTTTCAGGGCTTGCTATAGCCCAGCGTATCTTGCGTGCCAGCTACTTTTGGCCTTCGCTCTTCAAAGATTGTGTTGAAGCAGTCAAACATTGTCACCCTTGTCAAGTTTATACTCAGAAGATGCGTGCACATCCAGCTCCTCTTTTCCCCGTTGTCACTGTCAGTCCTTTTACTAAGTGGGGTATTGATTTTACAACTTGTAATCCGCCTTCAACAGCGAATCACAAGTACATTATCGTGGTCGTAGACTACTTCATGAAGTGGGTTGAGGCCATGCCCACTTATAAAAACAATAGTGAAACAACGACATTGTTCCTTTTTAATCAGATTATCTCAAGGTTCGGTATCCTGAGAGAGATTGTCACTGACCATGGCAGTCATTTCCAGAACCAACTAATGTCTGAATTGGCTCTTAAATTGGGTTTCCAGCAGGAGCACTCATCTCCATATTATCCTCAGGCCAATGGATAGGTTGAGGCAGTGAACAAAACCCTTAAGATGATCCTGCAAAGGACGATCGACAAAAATCGGTCCAATTGGCATCTTATGTTGTATTCGGCTCTTTGGGCATACCAAACCTCCGTAAACACTACTACAGGTTTTACACCTTTTCAGTTAGTTTATGGGATGGAATCTATCTTCCTTGTTGAAAGTGAAATTCCATCTCTTAAGTTAGCTATTGAGCTTCTTCTAGAGACCTCTAGTCTTCAAGAGTGCCTCCTTCATTTGGAACATCTCGATGAGCAGCGTCGAGATGCTGCCACAATCAATGAGGCTCATAAGAAAAGGGTTAAAACTCAGTATGATAAAGCTGTCCATCCTCGAGTATTTTCTGAAGGCGACCTTGTCTTGGTCTATGACCAAGATAAGGATGCCTTAGGGGCAGGCAAGTTCAAGCCTATGTGGTACGGTCCCTTTATAATTAAACGAGTTTTAGAAAAAGGGGCATATGAGTTAGTCGATTTTGAAGGAAACAAGTTGGCAGAGCCCTGAAATAGGCTCTACCTCAAGAAGTACTTTGCTTAAGTAGTAGCTAGGCAATGGCTTCTCTGTACATTTTGTATTTTTTGTACATATCTCATCGGGAGTTTTTGATATCGACACTTTTTGGTCTGTTGATGGATGACTTGGTCTATTTTCGATTCGCCGATGGTGCTAGTCGGCACACTCGGAACCTCGCTTCCACAACTTGCGTAATATACTATCCAACTGGTCATTTGTTGGTATCAAGGGGAATATTAATTGGTCCTGCGTCAAATAATATGGCTGAGTATACTGCCGTCATTAATTTACTATCTAAAGCTATTTCTTATGGAATCGATTCGTTGGTAGTCTATCTTGATTCACAACTGATAGTGTCACAATTGAATAACATTTATTGGGTAAGGGATCCATTTTTATATCGCCAATATTTAAGGGTGAGGTTGTTTCAAAGATCATTTACTTACATTAATTATTTGCACATTCCAAGATCTCATAATTGGTTAGCTGATTCTATTGCTAATCAAGCATTAGACTGGCACATCATTCATTCATCACAACAAAATCAAGCATCAAAAAGTCAAAACTATATATATATATATATATATATATATATATATATATCATAAAATATCTCGAGTGTACATAAGTGTGTCCAAAATAATATACAAAAATTGGGACTCAAATGCCCATAATCATGTCTAGTACATCTAATGCCCCGGCTCAGGATGAGCGGCTAAGTATGTGACTACTGCTTTGGCCACACGCCTAAGAGTGTGAACCCAGTCTCGTGGCATGCCAACCACATGACGCTGCATGTCTATAGGGAGATCCTCTACAACCTCCATCGGTACTCAGTGAGTTAGTCTCACCAAGTGCCACTGAACGGTGTGTAGGAGTCGCTCTGTGTCGGCAGCCGCCTCTTCGGCACCTCGGTCGCGACATCCATGCCGTGGGAACCCATCTAGTCGTACTAGCCCAATATCTAGAACATGATCATCATATTAGTCATTTGAATCCTATCAAAAATATTTTTCAAAGTTCATTTTTATATTTGAAAAATCATAAAAAAATAAAAAAATCAAAAACATTTGTTACCTATATTGCCCCATGCCACGTCTGGTGGTAAAGCTAGATTAGGATCTCCTCAGAAGTCCAAACTGGCATAAGGGTAATCATCCACTGTGATGATCTGTTGCTCCCACCAGGAGAAGAAGTCATCGTCGAAAGCAGTCCATGGAACGTCCCCACCTCCTAGTCGTTTCATCAGGTCAGCCCACCTGCCCATCCGTGGATCTCGTGGGGTGCTGATCGAAACTAATACTCTAGGACGGAGTGTTGGGACCCTCTCAAAGAAGAAAGAGCACAAAATAGTTCCATATCCGAAGTTTTTGGTCTGGCCCTTCTTGATAGAAGTAAGCTGGCTCTTCAAGTTGGTGAGAAGAGGAGTACACCAATCAAATACTGTGGTGAGACAGTCTACCGCCAAGCTCATGGAAAGCCATGAAGCCTGGTGTAAGGAAGCTGATCCATTCACTCTGGCTATAGTGAACAGGATGATCCTCAATGATAAACTCTCCACGTGCTTGATTGGAATTTGACTTCCAATCTTTTCTGGATGACCCGGGAAATAGATATGCACATAGTCCTCGATAGAGAGGCTACCTCATGATCTGCCCGTGGAATGTACTACCTCTCCCCTCCGGGAAAGGCCAGTGATGAAATAAACATCCTCAATCTCTATCTTGAGTGGCATTTGATCGATCATGAATGAGTCATCCTCGATGCTCCAGTAGTGAATAAGCATTTCGAGCAAGCGTGTGTTTGCTTTCATGTTTGGCATTTTGAAGAACTTTAGCAAACCACATCCTCTTAAGGCTTCTAGGGCATTAGGATCATTCATAACCTCATCATCCACTAAGGCATGCTCTCTTTCCCTCCAAGTGACTGGCATCTTGAAGAAAAAACAAGTTTGGACCATTAGATTTTTTGTTTTGAAGTTTTCGCGGCATATACGCGGGTCCATTTCATACACAGTCGTGTCTAGGGCCTGCGTATACACGGGTTTCACATAGCCAACCTGCATATATGCCGCAACAAATTTTTTGACATAAATTCAATGGTGAAACTTGAATTAAAAATTTTAAAACCAATCACAAATGAATGCAAGATGAGTTTAAGGGTTGCTTTGTGATTTTGGGAAGAATTGAACGGTTGAATTTGGTGAATGGCAAAGCTTGCTCCTTTTTCTTCACTCCTTGTGCTCTCAACTCAAATGATGATAATGATGAGTCAAAAAACTATTTTATAAGCTTTGAAAATTTCAAATTTTTTCAAAACTTGATTTTGTTTTCTCTCATGTAAGGTTTTCAGGACATTTTGGATGCTTTTTCGATAGTTTCGAGATGGTTTCATGATTGCTGACCCATCATGACAGGTATCGTTTTCTCATTGGAATATAGGTTAGGGAAGTAATTTTTCCATTGCATTATGCATACTAGCCTCCATTTTTTGATACACTGGCCATCGGGTCGATCCCATTGTGTTATGGTTCGTAAACCATCTTCACTCGCCGATTTTTAATCATGACACGATGGTAGAGCCATCCTTTTCATGGGCATCATAGTTAGCACCTCACTGACATTTTTTGCCCATGCTACTTCGATTTGAGTAGGCTTGGGAGTCCTCTGTAGTCCCACCATGACTTATGTGATGAAGACTCATTCCTCTTTGCTTCTTCGCTTCGTTCTGGCCATATACCCTAGAGGCTCCTTTATGTTGAGTTGTACTACTGCATTGCATTTTGACCATTTGCACCTTTTGGCCTTGAGCCGGCTTCACTTGGACTCGTGTTTAAGCCAACTTTTGACCATGACATCTGCAAAATCAAACTTGCATCCCCTTGACTTCTGCAACTTGACACACCCTGACCCGTGGAAGGAACACACCTTTGAGTGTCTTTGACCAGTTTTCGCCTCCCTGCATTGAGCATAGGATTGTTCCCATCCTAGGAACTAGATCATCTGTTTCACCGACACTCGTTCTTTTCACTGTACTATAACATTCTTTTATTCTTTTTCCAGCTTAAAGAAAAAGACAAAAAAATTATATATTCCAAAAAGAGCGGGAACGGGACAATATTTCCACTTATTGTTGGCAGCTAGAGTTAGTCGTGTCGCCCTTGAACAAAGCACTCAAAACAAAGTCTCCTCCATTTGGGTGGGATTTAGTTTGACTTAGGTACGCCTTAACCTTGTTATTGAGTCAGTTCTCCCCCGATTGGTTATCTCTTCCAATCATATGGAGGGTTCATTCATGCCTCCTGCACGATGAGCTTATACAGAGTCATCATATGTTGCCACATAGTCATCATTGAGTTGTGCTTTTGTTCAAGGGAAGTTAGCCTGAGTCGGCCTCTCTGCGGTGTCTCTTGACTCATTTTTTAGTTGGCCATCCCTGGTTGTCAGTGTCTTGTCTATCATCACATCAGCTATATTGGTCCTTTACTCATGCCGGTTTGAGAAGGTCCCTATTGACTTCTTGCTGGCGGGTCTTGTCCTTATTGACGATGACATCTTGCTCTGAGGACAGGCCTAGAGCCGCACCCTGGCCCTATTTTCATTGTTGATAATTCACCTTGTGCTCAGCATCGATCAGTATCATGGGTCTTTGACTGAGTGGTTTCCCTTGTGTTCGACATCAGCTTACACTATCACACATTGGGATTCGTTGAGTACCTTGGTTTCCATTTGACCCTATTGATGGATACCTTGCCTCTGTGTCAACTCTCATTATTGGTTGGTTCAGAGGGTTTCTGTCATGCGCTAGCCACATCTTGTGTACATCGGAAACGTGCTTAGGTTGGGTTACTACATCTTTTTCATCCGATTCCTTCCACATTATTGGCCTACGGGTTACACTCGTGCTAGATTGATGAAGGCTGCCTTAATGCCTTCCTTCTAGCGGATCTTTCCCTATCGACTACGACTCATTGCTCTGGGGCAAATATCTAGAGTCCATTTGGCAGTACCTTGGGGTTTGCAATCATTAGTGGTAGATCCTTCGCTATCGACAGTGGGAAACCATCATTGTCTCCTGATTGATAGATTCTTATAGGTGTTTGACTCCATCTCATCTATTCACACTTGTTAGATTGTACAGGGTACCTTGACACTCATTATCGTTATCGGTGAGTAGTCTCGCGTTTGTTAACAATATACATCAATGACCGGTAATCAAACGATTTCTCACATGGTCGACTTCAGATAATTTATTCCCATGGTGTAGAAATGTACCACAGCGGTCGGTGAAGACCTCGGGTCGCATCAACATTTCATTGGTTCACCTGACAGTTGCTCATGTTGCTGCTAGTTGATACCACTCCACCTCATATGTTGCAGTCATTCATGACGACATTTTATATGCTAGCACCTGAGTTTGCAGTGTAGTACCACCTTACTCCATCATGTTCATTTGGTACTTTTGGGATCAGTCTTTGATATTAGTGATCAACTTCATCCTTCAGCATCATTGACATTCTTATATGTGATATTCAGACATGTACTTGTTCGATCGTGATCAGATGATCCATTATGTATTTTCTAGTCTTCTATACTTGTATACTTAGTGGATCCACTTGTACTTGATATGCAGACATGCTTTACTTTCTCTGAGCATGGGTATGCCCGCCTCAAACAGTGTTTCTTTCTGATCTCCTTTTGTGGCTTGGCAGGCTAAACTTTGGTGAAGTCCTTCTCAGTTTTTGATAGGTTTCCTTTCCATGCACTTACTTAATACATTTCGGCCATCATGTACCCCTTCTGACCTCATATATTAGGGGGCATCTATTATAGCTCCAAATCTCACTCTTGATGTTTGTGATGCTGCACTCATGGCCTAGGGCAACCCCTCCTTCCAGACCTGGTCCAAATACTTAAAAAACAATGTTTTACTCCCTATACGCGACATTGCCCTGAGCTAAATGCGTGTGTACGTGGGTTTGTGTATACCCAACCCGCGTATATGTCTTAAAAAGCTTTAAAAAAATTAAATATTCTTAATTTCGAGCGGAGATCATGGGTTTCACCTATTGATTACCTATTAGTTCCCATGGCCCAACTGTTCCCAATGAATTCCCAACTAAAAAACTACTTTGGGAGAAGTATAAAAAGGCTTCAATGGGAAGGCCTAAAGGAGGAGAGAATAGAGAGAAAAATCACTCTGCTGAGATTATCCTTGATCAGGTCTGAAGATCCTTGTGCTTCCAACACTTCCCCCCATTATAGGAAACTCTTGTTTCCTTGAGCTTTGATGTTATTTCACTAGTTGAGATACTTTGGTATGAGTCATGGAAGGAGTTTGTTGAAGGCTTGAGATTGGACGGACCTGGAGGACGGTTTCGCTTGGAGCCAGCGAGAGGAAGACTCAGGTGAAATCATTCCTTACTGTATTTTAGTTATCTGCAATAAAGAAACACTTGTCCCATTCCTAAAATTAATCTTCTTCATGCTTATGATGTTAATGTTATGATTTTCATATGAATAGTTATTTCAATTGTATAACTAACTACCTTTCAATATGCTATGAAGTTGATTTCTTTATGATGCTTGGTCCATATAATGCTATGCTTCTTTGAATTGGTTGTTTTGCAGGTTAAAGGATCGAAAGGAACTCCAAGAGGGTTTGGACCCTGGTTGGATCTACCCGAACGAAGGACCCCCAAGTGCACCTCTCTTCGTGTAGTTTGATTATATTAGTATCATGGTTGTGTGGAATGTTTGTTTTTCATTGTAGATAACCCTCGCTCTACTAGGGTATTGACCCAAGACCCTAGGGGACTTTGTCCCTCAACAATGGGGTACTTCACCTCGATTCCAATGATGGTGGAAGGGGTGATTGGATAGCGCCCTGTGCATGAGTTGATTATAAACACATGAATACAATCAAATTCCACAAAAAAACAAAAACTACAAACCTGTGTTTCCATCATGGAAATCTTTGTTTAATGACACATTGATGACAAGGAAGGAGACTTCAGGGAGAGAGGCAACTCACTTGGCCAATTCATCCACGCTTGAATTCAAGCCTCTGAGCACATGATAGACACATAATTTGGAGAGGGTTGAGAGACTCATCTTGATTCTTTGAGCTAGTGATGCCAATTTTTTTTCCAAAGGCAGAGCTCCTCGCTAGAAGTGACTAATTGCTAGTTGAGAGTCACCTAGGATAATTAGAGAGGTAAGGTTTAATTCCCAAACCAATCAAATTTCTTGCAAGAGGGCATAAAAATTCAACATGTTTCTTTGACTCAAATCACAGGCCATGGAAAAAAGAGTTTACAATGATTCATTTTGAGTGATAGATCTAACCCCCCCTTCAACAAACACTATGGGTTTCCATTAGAATATTTTTATACAAGTAAATTTGATATGAATATAAAACTTTCAAATTTGATATGGAGCTTATGTGATCAATTATGATATTATAGTAGCTAAATCTAGTAAGAACAAAATAAATCAATCACTTTTCTTGTACTATGGAGTGCATTAGCCAAGAATGACTCTTAAAACTTGTTACTTTGTCAAAGTTTTATAAGTCAAAGATGTTGATGTACATAATTATGATTACTACAAATACATTGTATTTTAATTAATAGATAATAATTGATAGAAAAAATCATAAGAAATGCTTTTTAGATTAAGAAAAAATTGTTTGATCATCCCCAATGCATTGATGTTGCACATATGAGAAATGTATTAAAATGAGTCATTTCTATGCAACTTTATCTTCCTCGCACCTTTCTTCATAACTTGCAAACACCTTTCTCATAACATTTATTGATATAATGAGAAGAGATTTCTTGTCAGTTGCATGGATCAACACATGTCATCCTTAATCCTCACAATCTCAAAGTTTTGGCATCACTTTCATTATCACTTTCTCTTCAAAATGTTTTTCTCAAATAAATCTTCCACCAAAACTATCTTATGTGTATCACACCTTATTTTTTGTGTGTGAGAGATACTTTTAAAATTTGTGTATCACACCCAAAAATACTTTTGGACCTTGGTGTCACATGTTTGGAAATGGTTGTACGGCATCAAAAAAGAGTTTGAGAGTGACATGCTAAATTTGAGACCTTATGTAACGCACCCAAACAAAATTTGGTGCAACACTATGTGTTAATGCTTTTCTTTGCATGCAAAGGGATTGAAATGTTATAGAATCTTAAGTTCCTTTTTGTTTAAATGACTATTTTTCTCATAAACATTGTATAGGATGTTTAAATATATTAGTTAATTTTGGTTAAATTCCACATTAGGGAAGAATTTTTGTAAGTCTTTAATAAATTTCCTCAATTTTTCATTTGATTGGTATTTTCTAATTCTGTGTTATGAAAACTTATGTATCTATGCCCATAATGAATAGGTTGCATATGCCTTTGGATTTGTTAGTTTTTGAAATTATTGTTTACAATGTTTATTACTCTATTTTATCAACACAATCTTATAAAATATGGTTGAAATATCTCCCCATTTCTTGGATTAATAATTTGTTGAGGATGAACCACATTAAGTTAAAGGCATAACTATTTTTGAAATAAATCTTTACCTTTGATCTCTCACTACTATTAAACATATTCTAAAATATTTGATGGAAATTAAATCCCTACTATCCATCTAATAACTATTAATAATGAATTTAAAATTGTAAAAAACCATCCCAAAATAAACAAATCTATCAATGTAATGAATAATAAGAAGCAAATGTTGTTCTTCAACGTGTCTTTAAATAGTTTAAATATTAATTCTGATAACAAACTTAAAACCCCATATAATAGAGCTGCAATAAATTGTAATTATACCATTGATTCATAATTTGTGTAGAGTATTTTGGGTGCATCTCTTGTCTTCTATGTTGCTACATTCTCCATTTTGTCACTAAAAACGTATAATCAAATTGCCATGTTTTGAAGATGAGGTGTCGAATTGGACATTTTTAATTCAATATTCACGGATTGCGTACTACCTCTTTTGACACGTGGAAAGTGTCAATTCTCCAAAGAACACTAAATCTCTGATCGAGAAAAAACATAGGGCAACCAATATTTCTAGACCTATAGCTCCATTAATGCACTGGGGCAATATATGTGATGCAACCATATGGCTGCCACAATCAAAATACCACTTGATGGAAATTAAAATCACAATCAGGCGATAATCCCTTACTTTAACAATTGTCAGTCGTGGGGTCTATGGTTATGGCCCACTAATACTATCGGAAGCATTATTTGAGGCCTTAAGCTTTTTAACCTAGAACAAAACTACTTAATCGATTTTGCTTTAAAAACCGGGACCACACTACTCTATCGGAATACACAAGGAACAACAAAAAACCCGACCGGAACACATAAGCCAGACTTCAAATATTATAAACCCGCGTTCATGAATCGTCAGGTCCGCTCCTTGAAGCCTTTACGCTGCGCTCTCCGATATCCGCCTTCTCTGATCTCCTATCTCCACTTCATCGCCCATCGCGTTCTTCGATCTCCGATCAACTCTTTATCGGCTATCGGCATATCGACATTTTGCATCTCAGCACATCCATTAACCACCAGCGTTAACTCCTCCGATTTGCGATTGGCGATTAAATCGCGACCGTTGATCTGGTTCTGATCCAACGGTTGACGCTAAATCACGTGATCGCTATCGCTATGTCTCCTCGGCTGGTTCCGATAACATAGCTCTCCTCTGATGTGATATCACTTGGTCTATTTTCCGCAATTTGAATCTGGTCCGTTGATTGTCTAGATCCAACGGCTCTTACTCCTTGCGCCTACACCATAGATCGCCAATGCTAACCATCGATCTATGAGATCTGACGTCTCTTATGCATACTCCGATGAATTCCTCTTTAACTTAGTTTCATTTTCATATGATGAATTCTGTGTTAAATTGCCTTCCTCTGCCATACTCTGTTATGACATCCATATAACAACTATTCATTTAGTCAATGGATCGCCATCGATCCTACAGTGATCGATGGTCGATCAACATGCCTACAGATGGAATTTTATTCATCTACGCATATACATATAACAGAACTCGAAAATGGCACAATACACAGTTCCTCTGCCTCTAAATTACCCACTCTCGTTCCTGTTATTAAAAGAATATCAAAAATAAAACAGAGTTCTATTTCAGGCCTTGATGGCCTGATTTACATTCATTTCTCCTCTCGCTCTGCTCACTCACTTTCTCTCCTGAATCATTCCTCTCTGGCCTGATTCTTCTAATTAGTGGCCATCATTCCTAATCTACCCGTAGGCTTACAATCCCCTCATCAATCCTCTCGAAACCTCTCTCTCTCAGAAAACAAAGGAAAATACATATATGCTCTATCTAACCATCTCCTTCACAATTGATGGAATAGACTATACATTTAGAAATCAAATCCTATCCAAATCTGAACAAACTAAATTACTTGGCTTGATCTCCATGCAGGGAGGATCAACTTGCCACCTATTCTCTCTTTTCCTTAGTATTTGGCAACAGTATAACTACTTACATACTTTTCAATTTATAGAAATTAAGTAACCAATTCTTCTTCCAAACTCTCGTTAGCCACAACATGTGACCACACCATCACATTGCTGGCTAGGCCTAGATGCTCCTACATCAGACTCCCAAGGTTAAAAATAATCATGATCTCCTAATCATGTGCTTCTGATCTGTGTCCTCCTGGATCCTAATCTTTGTTCAGTAGTCTGTCCTTGGTTACCGCTGTTGTTGGTTGTCATTCTCTAGGTCTCCATACTTTATGTTGTATTGCCCCATTAGCTATGCTCTCACTGTCTGCTGCTGTCTTTTTCATATAACTTACTGCTTTTTTCTCGTCATCACAATTTATGCCAGGCTTCCACACTTTAATTTGCAGTTTACCATTACCTTCACCTGTACCATTCTTTCCAGCCCATCTTCCTTCTCCTTTTGTCCTCTATTTATTTTATTGGAATTTTGTTGTATGAGTCTCCACAACTCATCAATTTCTTTGTCCACTTCACTACTTAGATGATGAATACTATTCTCCTGCAACTGGATGTGTTCTTGCATAAGAACATCATAATCCATGTGCCAATACATTTCTAAAACGTACAAATTCCTTCTCCATTGATCCCCTGCAACAATTCCAGTTCCTTCTTCTAGTTTCTCACTCATGGCTTCATCACTTCTTACTTCAATTCCCAGTATACCTGTAATTCCACAAATTTCTTGAAAACTAAGAATTCTTCCTGCTTGCTTAGGTACTTGGAATACTTCTTCTTCTAGTAACTTAATTTCTGCACCCTTAAGTATCATGGCATCATAGTTGTCTACTTATAAAATGTCATTTTCAACTTCTTCTTCATCAATAAATCCCTGTTGCACAATTATATTCTTGTTACTATCATCCCTTGAACTCATCTCCAGTTCAACAATTCCATACTGTAAGTTCAACATCATTCCATCTTTCTGAGACATTTTGATCTCATCCTTCCTTACTTCGATCTGATCTTCAGAATCAACTCCTTGTTTCAAATTGACTTCACATTGCCTTGTTTTTGCATATAAATCTTCACCAGAATCAATCAATTCATTAAACACAAATGCTTTACCATGTTTAATCATTATGCCAACATTTTTGATAACTTCTTTTCCATATTTGTCATCCATGACAACTTATTCATTCTCATTCAGTTCTAGTTGTATAGTTTGTTCACTTATTCCTTGGTTTCCTTGCCTCTTCTCCAAAAGACTTGACTCATGCCACAAATCTGCCATCTCATTTGGAATTTCTCCCAAGAGCTCTGCACGATCTTTACTAACTTCATTGTCTGCAACATTTGTCTTTAGTCCTTCTCTACTCTGGCTTCCTTCAAGGTCAATAATCTTCAATAACTGTTTAATATCTACAAAGTCTTCTATATCAACCTTTAGTAGCTACTCTCCTTTAGCTTCAGTCTTCAATAATTGTCCAATATCTACATAATTCATTACAGCTATGTTTAACAGCTTCTCTTTCCTCTGCATTACAAGATTATGTGAATTTCCTTCCTCTAACTTCTGAAAAATCATATCTTTTCTTTTCCTTTCACTTATGACAACATTAAACAGTTGCCTTACTTCAGTGTATCCTGCATTTACACACAAAATATTAGTTTCAAAACTATGAGACACCAAGGTCTCCTCAAATAATTTCATCATCAATTCTTCCAGTTGACTCCCACTTCCTGAATACACCATAAGATTCTCCATTTGGTTTGTATTAGCTTCATCAGTTTTCCTGAGAAAACTCTTTGTTCCATATTCATATGAATGGATCTCTTCCTTTCCAAACACTTCTTTGATCTCAATAATTCCTTTGCCATCCTCCTTTTGGCTTATCCTTTGGATGTCATCTGACTGGATATCTTCCTTCACTTGACTGTAACTTTTCTCCTTATTCTTCATATGACTGTGGGTAGTCATCTTTCCACCTATTGATATGACAGTTTCCAATAACTGCTTGTTTTCCCTCAAGTTTACATGACCTGCAAGCAAACAACAATTATCAGTTTTAAAAATGCAATACCTTTCATCCTCTTTTGATGCTTCAAGCACCAATCTTCCATCACTTCTGGATTTCAGTAGATCCTTCTTGCTATGAATCCATTTCTTTAAGTCTCTCCTTCTCTAACAAATCAATATGAATTTTTTCAAGTTCCCTGAACTCGTTTATCAGCTTGCCATTCCACCTCTGTTGCAATAGCTTCCACTTGACCCATTTCTTCATTCTCCATCTGTATCTTTGATCTTCATTTGTATTTCTTTGTAGGCCCTCTGTTATTATATTTACTCCTCCTCTCATTACTGCCATATTAATCTCTTGTTCTTCATTCTGCTGCCAGTTGCTATACTCCTGCAATCTAATGCCTTCCTCAATTTCACTCTCATGTTGTTGATAATCTCTTTTAAATTGTTGGTTTCTTACATCTTTATCTTGCTGGATTAATACTTCTGTTTCCTTCATGGCTCTAAGGACATGACTTCCTTGCTGCTGTTGATCTTCCATCTCAACTCCAAATAATCTCTGCTCAATTTCTCTGATTTCAACATCATATTTATTAATGCTATCTTCCGTACCTACAGTCACATCATTAACTAAAGAATCTAAACATTTACTTAACTCTATAAATGTTTGAGACATTTCATTCTTATTATTCATGGTAACTATAATCTCTTCTTTATCAGGTTCTGAAAGCTTCATTTCTCCTTCAGGTTCCTTGAGAAATCTTTCCAAGAACTCTATTTCCATGTGAAATCTTTCCAGCAGTTCATCACAACTTTCATTCTCAGCTTCATTCTTTTCCTGGCAATCCTCCTGAGTTATCCTGTTTTCTGCACTATCATATTGCAAAGTTCTTTCATCAATTTCATCAGACAAATTCATTTGCTTACCTTCTTGGAATACCACTATGGCAATTTCATTAGACTTTTGGTCCATATCAACTTCATCTGACTGTCTTACACCAAACAGAAATTCATCTATGAACTCTTTCTACTGCAATAAATCAGCACCTTCTTCCTCTAAAAGGCATTCTCCATCATACTTCACCTTAAGGGCTTCATTCTTGTTTGTGATAGTTTCACCAGAATGTCCATCATCCTCTGCATATGCTGCAAACATACACAAACTATGAGAATTAAAATCACAAGGCTTCATTGCCTCATTTTCTTCCCTTGTCAACATATCTTCTAATTGTTCTGAACTATTCCAATAGTTCATGAGATCTTCAGATGACCTCTCATTATCCTCTTCACCAGAATTTCTCCCTGTTCTGGTCTACAAATGGAAACTTCCATTTCTGCTTCTGCTTCTCTGAGGTTTTCCATCAACCACTTTACCTGTCTTTGTTGCAGCCTTCTCTGCAACTTAGGCCACTTCACTGGCTTCCTCTTCAAGACCCAACCTAGTCTTTGGTTCTCCTCTAGCAACATTAATAACGTATCGAGTTCTTCTATTATCTCAGCTATTTCCTTCTCAAGCTCTGCTTAACTCATCTGTTTTCTACGATTGTTTGAGCACCTTTCTCCTTCATCTTGTAGCCTTCTTCTGAACCTTCCATATGACCTTCCATAGCCATCTTCTCTTATGTGTGAGTTCCTACACTTGCAACGAATCAACTTCCTCCTAAGTTGATATTCTCACCAAGCTTCTCCTCTGCCTAGTCTCCAAGTTCTCTTTCCTTAGAACTTGCACTGAAAAATCTTTCTCTCTATCTGGTTGCTACACTCACTACTCTCAAGGACTCCTCTGTCCCTATCTATTCCAAGGCTCAGTTGGAATGAGGTTCTTCTATAATCTCTAAGAACTTCCCAAAGTTCTTCCTACAATCTTACTGTTGTAGTCCTGTGCTAAACGTTGTCATTCATTCAACCACTACTAATGTCATACCTTTGTAATCATAACTTCGTAAGCAAGACATCCTTGCTCTGATACCAAATGATGCAACCATATGGCTGTCATAATCAAAATACCACTTGATGGGGATTAAAATCACAATCAGGAGATAATCCCTTATTAACAATTATCAGTCGTGGGATCTATGGTTATGGCCCACTAATACTATCGAAAGTGTTGTTTGAGGCCTTAAGCTTTTTAACCCGGAACAACACTACTTAATCGATTTTGCTTTAAAAACTAGGACCACACCACTCTATCGGAATACATAGGAAACAACAAAAAACCCGACCGTAACACATAAGCCGGACTTCAAATATTATAAACCTGAATTCATGAATCGTCAGGTCCGCTCCTTGAAGCCTTTTCGCTATGCTCTCCGATATTTTCCTTCTCCGATCTCTGATCTCCACTTCATCGCCCATCACATTCTCCGATCTCCAATAAGCTCTTCATTGGCTATCGGCATATTGGCATTTCACATCTCGGCACATCGATTAACCACCAACCTTAACTCCTCCGATTTGCGATTGGCGATTAAATCGCGATTGTTCATCTGGTTTCAATCCAACTGTTGACACTAAATCGTGTCATTGCTATTGCTATGTCTCCTCAGCCGGTTCCGATAACACAGCTCTCCTCCGATGCAATATCACTTGGTTTATTTTCCGTGATTTGAATATGGTCCGTTGATCATCCAGATCCAACGGCTCTTACTCCTTGCGCCTACACCACAGATCGCCAATGCTAACCGTCGATCTATGAGATCTGACAGCTCCTGTGCATACTCCAATCAATTCCTCTTTAACTTAGTTTCATTCGCATTTGATGGATTCTGTGTTAAACCGCCTTCCTCTGCCATACTCTGTTACGACATCCATATAACAATTATTCATTTAGTCAATGGATCGCCATCGATCCTACAGTGATCGATGGTCGATCAACATGCCTACAGATGGAATTTTAGTCATCTACGCATATACATATAACGGAACTTGAAAATGGCACAATACCTCTACCTCTAAATTACCCACTCTTGTTCCTGTTGTTAAAATAATATCAAAAATAAAACAAAGTTTTGTTTCGGGCCTTGATGGCCTGATTTACATTCATTTCTCCTCTCGCTCTGCTCACTCACTTTCTCTCCCGAATCCTTCCTCTCTGGCCTGATTCTTCTAATTAGTGGCCATCATTCCTAATCTGCCCATAGGCTTACAATCCCCTCATCAATCCTCTCGAAACCTCTCTCTCTCAGAAAACAAAGGAAAATACATATATGCTCTATCTAACCATCTCCTTCACAATTGAAGGAATAGACTATACATTTAGAAATCAAATCCTATCCAAATCTGAACAAACTAAATTACTTGGCTTGATCTCCACGCAGGGAGGATCAACTTGCCACCTATTCTCTCTTTTCCTTAGTATTTGGCAACAATATAACTACTTACATACTTTGAAATTTATAGAAATTAAGTAACCAATTCTTCTTCCAAACTCTTGTTAGCCACAACATGTGACCACACCATCACATTGCTGGCTAGGCCTAGATGCTCCTGCATCAATATGCCAACCCTTGTATTTTGTAATTACCTAAATCCAAGGGTTGGCATATAATACCTCAATGCATTAATGGATCTATATCTCTAGAAATATTGATAACCAAAACATAGTAGAGTGGTATAATCGGAAAAACTTTGCACGTTTATGTCGTTTATGAATATTAGTCTTTATGTTCTAAGAATGATATTGGTCCCTGACCTTGTACCTTTTTAGAAGGTCGACCTTCTACCTTTTTAGAGGGTCCATTAGTAAGATCATTGATATTTTTACCTTTCAAATTGTTTTACATATATATAAATTTGTGTGTACATGTGGTTATAACCCTTTTCACATAGGAAGTTTTTGAAAAAAAAAAGGTTGTTCCCTTACATGTCAAATCCAAGAAAATTTTTATATAACAACTTTGATTTTAGAGACTTCTACAACTACATCATAGTTGAGAGTAAGTAGTGATATGAAAAATCATTAAAATTTTGTCTTACGAAGAATTCAAAATCTTATGAATTGATTGGTGCACTTTTTTTCAAATTTAATCTTTGAAATAAGAATTTTATGGAAAAAATTGAAATTCTATATTCTAAGATCTATATTAGTGTTGTTATGCTCAAATACTGGTTATTTTTGTTAGTAGTCTTTTTTTTTTCTTGTGAAGTCTATACTACCCAAAGGCATTTCTTTGTGAAAATATAGATGCATGGATATCTCATCTCAATATATATCAGTGTAAGTGTAAATAGACAATGCATGGAGAGAAAATTGTACACCATAGTAATATCATTTCAAGTGGTAGTGTACACCAATTTAGAAGCATTGCATGAAATAAAACTTTTGGTTACTTTATTTGCATCATTTCACACCTCTAAAAGCTTCAAGTGTGATATATTGTTCCCTTAAAAACATTAGATATAACCATTAAAAGTTTGGTCTCATGTGCCTCATAAAAGCCTTCAAATAGTTTATATCATGAGTATCACACTAAACTACTTTCATGTGTATCGCACTAAACTACTTTTATATTCAACATGCCTTAAACAATATTATGTGTATCACATCTAAAATTCTTTTTTGTGAAATGTATCTTAAACAATTTTGCATATCACATCCAAATCGTTTTTGTGTGTGATATGTCACATGTTCTTAAACTCAGGGAATGTGTGTATCACACCATAACATATCTAGAGTGGAACATGGTTTTTAAACCTCATGTATAACACATAAAAATTATTTTGATATCATGCTTGTCACATGAAATAAAAAATTTCGTGACATTCTTATTGCATAAAACAAGCTTTTGTTTGATACACCATTCAAAACCTTGGTTTAATGCACATACTTTGTAATAGCCACTTAATCAAATTTATAGTTATCTAGTATTGAATATAAGTTAGTTACTCAATGTTGAAGTCCTATCAATATATGAAGCTTCATTCTCTCTCTCTCTATATATATATATATATATAAATAACGATTTATTTATTTTTATGAAAATCTATTGCCTGGGCTCACAACATGAGTACACATTATACATAGTTCATTCACATAAACACTAGCTAACACTTATAGACTATTCTAGGTCCCCTAGGAACAAAAAGAGACTTGGCCCATTAATAATAATGTGCAAATAAACTATATTTTTTGAAAAAAAAGACACACTTTTTCACACCTTATAATACATAATTTCTAATCAAAAGAATTAATTATGTATACAATGAGTTGATTAGCAGGCTCATCAGCCTAGATATATACATTTAAGTCTGGGAGAAAGAAACTATGTGGAGAATATCAAGAGGACTTTGACTACATAGAAGAGCTTGGAGTGTTTTGGTGTTGAGGGGTGACCTCATCGATGTTTCCTCTAGCCTATTAAAACTCATTTTCTAGCACTGAGAGTGTTGTCACTGATGGATTAAAATATTTAAGGATGAGGCTGCATATGAAAACATATAATCCAATCAAATTTGCAAGCTTGGAGCATGTCGTATGCCATCCAACTTGAGTTGTAGGTGAAAGGAATTTCTCCCCAATGATGAAGGAATCTACGCCACTTCTAGAGGATGTTGGGAAGGCCAATAGATCCAAAGAAGCAAGAAATAATGCAAAGCACCCCATTGAATCATTTCATCGATCCACATATATGCTACTCTCCCTTTAATTGTGAATGAAATTTTCCCCACAGACATGGAGAAAATATGCATATTTTTTGTACCTCTATCCCATGAAATCAAGACGTTTCAACATGGACTAATGAGTAAGCAAAGGATTGAAGGGAATTTCCCTACCTATGACAAAAAAATGAATTTATCCATATGAACCAATGCCACCAATAACCAAGAATTCATGCCAAGGAACCAATAGTATAGGTGAGGTCACACTTCATGATAATTTATTATTTTGATGATCCCATGAGATTTCATCCTCCAACTAAACTAAGGTGATTATCACCCCCATGAAGACAATGTATCTATACTTCCTCTTTGTACATGTGTCCTTTTTTATGGAGCAATTCCCTTCTATTATAATGATGGCGGAGGGGGTGAATGGATAACCCCATGTGTGTGAGTCAATTATAAAAAAATGAATACAACCAATTGCCACCAACAATCGCAAACTCTAGATGCATGTTTCCACCATCCAATTTGTTGTTCAATGACACATTGATTCACAAGGAGAGATCCTTCAAGGAAATAGGTAGCTTATTTTTCCCATTCATTCACACTTGAATTCAGGCTTCTTCAAACATGATATACCTATTCCATGGAGAGGTTTGAGAGATCCATCCTGATTCTTTGAGCTATTGATGTCAATTTGTTGTCCAAAAGAAAAAATCCTCTTTGGAAGTGACTAATTGCTAGTTGATAATCACTAAGCTAAATTAGAGAGTGAGGTTTAATGCCCATACCAATAAAATTCCTTTCAAGAGAATAAAATTTAGCTTGATTATTTGAATCCTATCATATTCCCCATACAAAAGAGTGTAAAATGATTCCTCCAGGTTGATGGATGACTCGACTTGCACCTACCACTTTGGGTTTCCATTAGAATATTTTTATGTCTTTTATAAATTATCATGAAACTTTTGGATATGAATAGGGAGATTTTGTAGTCAATTATGATAGAGTAGTTTGTTAGATAAATTGAGTCAAACATGAATAAATCAATTAAGTTTCTCTGTTCTATGGAATGCGTTAACCAAGAATGACTCTTAAACTTATTATTTGTCAAAATTTTACAAGTCAAATATGTTGTTGTAGCTAATTATGATGAGTACAAATACATTATATTTTAATTAATAAATAATAAATAACATAAAAAACCATAAGAAATACCTTGTAGATTAAAAAAAAATAGATCATCCTCAACATAATGATGTTTCATATATGAGCAATATATTAGAATGAGTCATTATTTGTACAATTTTACATTCCTCGCACATTTTTTCTTAACTCGGAGACACTTTGCTCATAACATTTATTGATATAATGATATGATATTTCTTTTCATTTGCATGGATCAACACATAGAATCCTTAATATTCACATTCTCAAAGTTAGGTATCATTTTAATTATCCCTTCTTCTTCAAAGTGACTTACTCGAATAAATCTTCCACCAAAACATTACTTCATGCGTATCACACCTGATTTTTTGTGTGTAAGACATACTTTTAAATTATGTGTATCATACCCAAAAAAACGTTTGGTGCCATATGTATGGAAAATTTGTGTATGGCATCAATTTTTTTGAGAGAGAAACATTCTTTTAAAAGCTTATGCATCGAACCCAAATAATCTTTGGTATGCTAATGCTTTTTCTTTGCAGGAAAAGGGGTTGAAATTTGATAGAACTTTGAGTGACTTTGGTTCAAATCCTTATTTTCTCCGTAAATATTGCATCGCGTGTTTAAATATATTATTTAATTATGGTTAAATACAACATTAGGAAAACATTTTTGTAGGCCTTTAATAAATTTCCTCAATTCTTTATTTTATTGATATTTTATAATTTTATGTTATAAAAACTTGTGTCTCTATGGCCGTGATGAACAAGTTACTTGTATCTATAGATTTGTCAATGCTTTGGAATTATTGATTACAATGTATATTACTCTATTTTATCAACCAAATATTAGAAAAAAGGAGTGAAAGATCTGCCCATTGTTAGCTTAACATTAATTGAGGATGAACCATCTTAAATTAAAGAAATAGTTGTGAAGTGTAGAGATAAGCCATTGTGTCCTTTCTTGACCTTCCTAAGCTCATACTACAAAGAATTTTCCATTACTTTCCCCAATATCTATGCTAATTAGGTAAAACATGTAGAAAACTGAAGGAAAAAAAAAATGTAGGAGCAATAAAATATGAAAGTCCTTATTCCATGAGCATTGGAGTAAAATTATTGGGCGGACTATTTTTTTTTTTATCTAGAAATAAATCATGAAAGAAATGAATGCAAGCATCTCGAATTGGAGCTACATTCCATCATGTTTATGGTTCCTCTAAGATGTATTTCATCCATGGAAAATTTTAGGGGCTAATGTTTGCCTAGTGGGCTAATTTTCCATGATTTTTCCACAAAATTCGCCAATTTCCAATTTTTATAAAAGATGATTCGCCCAAATTTTAGAATATAAAATTATTCTATCTTAGAAATCACCAATATTATATAGAGACTATACTTACAAATATATCAATAAACATTTTATAGTTTGCATATTAGGGATTAGTGAGATTCACCAATGTTTTCAAACTTCAAGAAAATTTTCCATCCTTAAAATTTTCCTTGATTTCATCATTTTCAATACCTTCCAATACACTAGAGCATCCTAGTGTAAGGTGCGTACTCCATCAAAGACCAATTATTTTCATTTATAAACAATATAGACATAGTACTTGTATGCGAGTATGTTGAAGTATAACTTAATTTCTTTTGTGAAGAGAATTTCTATTATATTAAAAAACTAATAATTACATGAAAAATTGTCATTGATTGGTAAGTCTCTCACTCAGGAAACTTAACCACAACTAGAAAAAAACTCTCTGAAGAGAGGACAAAGATAGTTGGAAACAAAAAGAGACAACACAACCTAGAATGTTATTGGGGACCTTTCTTAGGATACAAAACCAAGAGATATTGATATCAAAAACCACATAAAACAAAGTCATCAGAAAACTATCCAGAGGGGTTAGAATGTAAGGTATAAATTTGTATAGCCTCTTTTGATCCCTCTTAGGTTGTTTCCATCATCTACGAAATACCCAAATGCTACTCAATCTTGTCAAACTCGCAGTTTGCACACCCAAATGGTAGTGAAAAAAATCCAGAAAGTGCAATATGTCCTATCAATGCTACTATCTATCCACCAACGTACACCCTAGAAGGAATTTAATCTACTAGTACAAATCTAAATTTTGCATGTACAGATTGAACCGACCTTTGGTATGCCTCGCTTCAAGGATCCAATCAGCCCATTGAACTAGGACCTACATATTAGATAGGTAGGATCTTTGCATGGGGGATACAACTTCAACTTGAGAAAATTCCTCCTAAACATGACTTAGCGTCAACTCCCTGTAATTCCTAGAAAAGTCCTCTAATATTTGTTACATAATATGGGATTACCCCCTACGGGCATGATCCCAATAATATGCAACCTTTCTTCTGACATGTGCATTTTGAAACAACATTGTACCACATGGTTTATGCTTCACTAACACCAACTAATCCAATGAATGACATCCACCAACACAAGTATGATAACTAAGTTCCTACCAACCCAAATATTCCCTAACCTGAGGGTTGATGATGGACATAAATTCATCAGTAAAAAAGTCCACAAATTATTTCCTCAAGCACACTAACCTCTACCTCTATTTAATAATGGAAACCGACACCAAAACCTAAGCTCTTTGGGGAGACTTCACAAATATGTTAAAAAAAATTCAATCCATAGGACCATTGGGTGGGGATGTTGCATACAAGTCAACAACCAACTCTAGAGGATCCTTTAAAAAATCTAGTAAAAAAAACAAGTCCTCAAGGCACCCCTACCTTGCTCAATTGAATGATCCCCCATAATGTCATCCATCCCCATGTTATTAAAATACTAAACATATTGAAACTGAAAATAGTGGACCACCCATAATTAAGTAGATAAACTATCCAGTCTAGGAATGAGACATTATAAGTCAAGCACCTCATCCCCTCAAATTTCCTAGCATTCCCACACCACAAATTACATCCACATTTCACCAGGACTAGCCTAGCCAATTATAGGAGATCCAAATTCCCCCAACATAAAAAAAAAAAAAAGTAAATGAAAACTGAGGGGATACAATCTTGCACACCTAAATCTAGACTCACATTGACAATGAAAAATATCCGCAACCTACAACACCTCATCCCACTACTATAGAGAAAACCCACAAATATTCGTTATATTTTATTGATAATGTACAACTTATGAGAGGGAAGAGGAAAGATACGAAGGCCCAATACCAAAAAAGAAGGATATTTTCCCACTGATTGCTTCTCCTAGAACTTGGGAGAAAACGTCATTCCAAAAATATTGAAATCTGGATTAGCAAGAATCCAACAAACCCACCTCCTCCGAAACAGAATGCCACGTCCATGCATAGGTCATAGCAATGAATAGGAAGTCGATTGTGCTTTACATGCCTCCTCCCATCTCAACTCTTGAAAGTCCAAACTAGCCACTACTAGGGGGGTGCTGCCCTTTGCCATTAACTGCCAATTTCCGAGAGACTGGACTCCCTCATTCTCCTTCCAAGGATTTAACATGATGATTTCCACAGTTCTTCCTTCTTACCTCACACGATTACATTGGCTTTTCAATCCATCCACATCCTAGATACTCTTTTCCACCATCGTTCCCATTAATTTGCACATAGAGACCATTGAAGCATGTACCTTTGACATTAAAGATCACCAAGGGTGTGTGCCACATTCCCCGACGTGTTTTCCAGGTGGGATGGAAGTGTCTTGGCCGCCCATGTTAGTCACTCCATTTAGGTAAGAAGTGTAACTTAGTTTAATTTGACTATATCTTTAAATTTTATTTTTTTTCGAGGAAATAAATGAGTCTTCATGTTAGCCTAAGGGTTAGAGAGCGAGGTTACTAGTACTAGACCAACCCACAAGTATACTCACTTAAAAGCTCACAAGGATCGAAGCCAATACAAAAATATTCATTGGCATGAAGCCATTACAACAACATTTATCAAAGCATTATAGTTCATCCTACCACTAGTGGGGATTTGAACCTAGGTGAGGAAGATGACAACCATTCCACCCAACCACACAAGATAAACCCAATTGACCAAAAAATATTCGGCATTGGGTGCCACCCGGGGAAGAAAGTTGACCTCCCTCTTAGCCTAAAGGAAATCGAGAGGTTGTTGGTACTAGGCCATCCCTCAGTATATACTCACTTAAGAGCGCAACATAGTTACTCTATTCCATAGCATACGCATGTCAACTTACAAGACTTGAACCCTGGTGGGGAGGATAACGAATGTTCTGCAAAACCCTCAAGCTAAACTCAATTGAATTTATTTTGGTCATTGGGGAAGAAAATTGGTCTCTCTCTCAGCTTGAAGACAAGAGAGAGGTTTTTGATACCAGGTCATCCCTTGATATAGACTCACTTAAGAGTACAACATAGTCACTCTATTCCAAAATGTAAACATATTAACTTTAAGAGACTTGAACTTGTGTGGCGAGGATAACAACTATTCCACCCAGCCACCCAAACTAAACTCAATTAACATGTATCTTTAATTTGTAATAAATAATTTTCAAAATAAATAAAATAAATAATATTAATATATTTATCTAATTATTAAATTAAATTATAATATTTTAAAAAAATTAAAAATTTACTTTATATTTATAGTTTTTTAATTATATATATTTGAAAATTTATTTTTATAAAACCAATTTAACTTAAAAGCAATTATACGCTAAATGATGTAATGTAATACCAATTAGAGAATAAACTAATGATATGACTATATATTTAAGAAATGTTTTAAACTATAATAAAATCCTTTATTAAAAACAAAAGTTTTAACTAATTCTATTTAAAACAATTGTACGTACCAACATGAAAATTTTTAAATCAAACTAATTTTATTTAAAACAATTATATATTCAACTATTTGATTTAATATTGATAAACTAATTATAAAATAAATGAACACAATTATATTTACTAATGTGATTGATATACGTTGATTGTCGTCATTTTTATACGTCGATTGACCTGTATAAAAGGTGGAAAATGACATTGATCGATACATATTGACCACATTAATAAATGTGGTTGTGCTAGTTAACAGTTGATGAGGATAGAGTCGATTCATTGACCTTGGTTAGCCATAATTGGAAAAGGTTGATGACTTTGATCACAATATTAATTTTAAAAATATTTATGTTAATATTAATGTTAATGTTAATGTTAATGTTAACATTAATATTAATGTTAAAAATAATATTAATATTAATATGAATATGTGAATATGTCAACATTAATATTTGCATTAATGTTAATATTAATATTAAGTTAAAGCATTATTGTTAATTTTAACATTTATATATGTATTATAATGTTTATATGCATAAAATATAATTGATTAATAATAATAATAATAATAATAATATACTCAAATTTAATAATAATAATAATATTTTTGAATTTAGGCTTATGTGATCCATATTAAACAATTAATAAAACTTCTCTACTACTGAAAGTATTTTCTTAATAATATTATTGTTATTATTAATAGTTAATTTTATTAATAATAATAATAATAATATTAAACATTTTTTAACCTTGATTATGACCAACTTTTGATTGGTTGAAATGTACTGTGAACAACTAGGGGATCTCCCGAGTGCAGAATCCAAATTAGATTCTACATTATTTGGTTTAGGAGTCCCATCCGATATATAGGCCTAGTTGCCATCTCATTGGTTGAGGTTTGCCTCGAAGGAAAGGGAGAGTATGAGTTGAATGAGAACAAATGGAACTTTAACAAATGAAAGTCAATAACTTGTGAATACCCAATAGAACAGATACCATGAATAGCAACAATGAAAGTACAAAGCATAAACCTCAAGAAAAGTATTGTTAACAAGACCTTAAATGAGATTCACACACACATAAGATATAAATTACCAATCATGAATAAGTTTGCAATTAGTAACAGAATAAACCATAACTAAGTGCACATTATATGATAATATGATGCCAACATCAATAAATTAGATTACCAAGATAAGCATAAGGTAAACATAACATATACCATCCATTCATTGCAGGAGAAATCCCACAGCTTAGGAAGACACATGAAGAGGCAACATGCCAAAGTTCATAGGAACTTCCAATTCATTAAGTTGATAATATCCATGGCACCATCATATAAGATCTCCATCAAATCCAAAGGTGGAAATACATAATTACTTCTTTCCGCTTCACTAGAAGATCCTAAGTTCTCAA
This sequence comes from Pinus tabuliformis, assembly GCA_031772625.1. Classification (NCBI taxonomy): domain Eukaryota; kingdom Viridiplantae; phylum Streptophyta; class Pinopsida; order Pinales; family Pinaceae; genus Pinus; species Pinus tabuliformis. Next base: position 835,919,782 of record CM062815.1, read on the forward strand.
AACAATATCACAAAATCGAGTCCAAAGCTAAAAGTCCATTACAATATGTCATGAGGGTATATTTATAGAAAAGAGGGTGACTCTTGGACTACCTCATGACCTTTCATATTCCTACTAGATTCTACTCTACTTTATCTTTCTATGCACAAAAATATTAGTCTTATTCTAATAATTTAGTAATAGACAATTCTAGAAAATCCACATGTAACTGCTCCACGAGGTATGTGCACCAAATCTTGTACTCAGTAGCCATTGTGACCACCTTTTGTTGTTCTTCATCATGTCTATGAAGTCACTCAAGGGCATCCGGTATTAGAGTGTTCTTATTTAACTTGATCTGAAGTTACTAGCTTGGTATACATCCTTACTGGTTCTATCACATACAGAGTAATGTTCTCCTTTATCACCTGTAAATCTTCCGTGGTGGAAGCATGCTTGAAAGCATTGAGGAATGCCTGTATTTCACGTAATATTTCTTCCTTCTTCCTTTTTTATCCGACTACCCCAATGGAGGGTACTCTATGAACTTTGATCACAGATTCCATCCCACTCAGTAAATGTATGTGTGACGCCATAACCTTGTCCACATCCCTTACAATTTTATCCCGTGATTAGATCTTAATGTGAATCTGAACCTTATCATTCTGGGTAGTTATCCAATCTTTTGTGGGAAGACTTGATGGTGCCTCTGGATATTTGTTATTCCACTCATGAATGTTTTTAATATATGTGGTATCTTTTTTTAGCATGGTTTTCTTCTCCTTAGTATCAACTTGTATAGTTGGGAAAGGTAATAGAGTCTAATGTAGCTTCAACATTTCATCGTAGACTACAGCTAGAACATCCTCCAAAGACCCTACCTCTTCTTTTATGGATGCCTATAACTCCTTCATGCTTGAGTGGGCTAACTGTAGAGCTTTATTTTCTTCCTATAGCCTCCTCTCGTCCTCTTCTGCTTTGGTAGCATTTTGATCAAAAGTGTAGAGCTTGCCCTGGAGATTTGTAATCTACCTAGCCATCCTTCTAACATTTAATTTGGTCACTTTTATGAAAGAATTTCCAGCTGAAATGATCATTTCAAGGTTCACAATGGTATCCAGGACGATCTCCTTTTATGTGGACATAGATAGTGGTTACACAAGGTTCTAGGCATAATATTTCCTCCTCTCTTGCATAATATTGCAATTGGCCTGGTAAAAAGTAAGTCTGGTGAGGTCTAGTACCTCATCCTCTGACTCATCTGGAATGCCCAATTCTCTAAGTGGAAGGTGTCCACAGGTAATAGGGGTGTATGGAGGAACATCTAATGAACGTCAACCTTCATATTGGATTCTTGGTGTTGCTGCTATTCATGGAGACCTTGCTCAACTTTCTTGTTGATTTCTTCTTATTGTCTCTTGATCTTCTCTTCCTCATATTTTCTCTTATCCTCTTCAACTTTCTTCCTTTGTTCTTCTTCAATCCTTTTCTTCTCTCCCTCATCTTTTTCCTTCTTGTGTTTCCTCTCATGTTGCTCCTTTTATTTCCCTTTATTTTCTTCTGCTTCTTGTTGTTTGTTCTCTTTTTCTTATCGTGTCCTTCGTTCCTCTTCTTATTTTCTTAGTTGTTCTTCTTCTTCCCACTTTCTCTTCCTTTCCTCTTCGTGCTCTTTTTGATGGAGATCCTCAGGCTACTGGTCTCTTGATTTCTGTGATTGCTTGAGTTCTTCTTCCTTCTGCCTCCTCATTTCTTGCTTCTGCTTTGCCAAGGTCACATTTCTTTCTTCCAAGGTCTCGGTGTCTTCATCTTCTTCTTGCTCACCCAAATGGTCTTCTGGTTCATCACCTTTGTGCCTTTTATGTTTCCCTCCTATCTTTTGTTGCTCCTTCTTCCTTTTGAGGGAGGTTGACCTAGCTTGTAGGCTTATGTTTTCTTGCCACTACTTGGCCTACTCAACCTCCTTTTCTTATTTCTTGCTTAGCCCTAGTTCTCTAGAATAATTATACCAATTCCTCACTTCATCCTCATGGTAATGTTTGTTGAGAATCTATGACCAGTTGAATCTTTCTTTCTTGTAGTGTGTTGCTACTATCCCCTTCGGGTCATACCTACGATGACTCAAGTTCACAAAATGGAATCCATTTATTTCCTTAGCTTTTGCTTTTACTTCCATAAAGTTATCAATGGTATAGGCCCCAATAGTGAAAGGGAATACAGACCAAGGTTTTTTCTTTCCTTTGCTTCGATTTTTGGAGAACCCTGTAGTAATCTAGTAAAACACTTCTTATAGCAGTAGATTATTTATCATATACCTGGGGAGAGCGTGAGGTTGCTTTTATGAGTTGAAGACTCGGATGAAGGTGCCCTCTTGAATAGGGAACCATTCTTCCACTTTGATGATTGTCTCTTTGGCCCTCCTAGACATAGAAGGGGTCTCCTCCCCAAAGAGTAATTGATGCAAAGAAGCGATGAATGATTCAGAGGTGGAACCATGCATACCTTTATAGCCTCTGTCCCAAAAGATCTTGTAATGCAAATGCATGGGGTATGACACATATGATGTCCAGTTGTAGCTCCAACCATCAAAATGAAACCTTGCACACATCACGTCTAGTAGGTATGACGCCATATAGAATTTTGATGGCTGGTCTTTCTCTGGATTCCTTGCTGCATATATGTTAGTCTTAAGTGATGAAGCAAGAATACTTGCTCAGTTAAAGATAGTGCCCCTCGTAGCAAAAATGTAAATAAAAGGTACCCATGTTCTGAGAAAGGTATCAATATCCAGCCTAACATACAAGCGGTTCATCATTGTAACCATGAGTTGGTAGACCTTCCTTAGTCCCTCTATCCTATAAGCTTGATTGACCTTCACCCAAAATTTATAGGGGCCTTGCCACCATGATTTTAGGATATCCTTAGTCGCTACTAGGAACTCTGAAAACCACTTAGTATTCAAGGTCTCCTCCTTCTCTGGAAATCTGTAATAGGTAGAAATATTTGTGGAAGAAATAGTGAAAATTCTTTGCCTGTGTGGCTCCTTATCACCCATCAAGTTGTATCAGTATTCTATAATATCCAGTCAATGATCTTTGCAGATGAGAATATAGGTGGGTGTGCATCCACTTTGTGAAACTAGGACATTTTGATGTTGATGTACACTTTGAAGTCTTCTTGATCCCAAGGGATGTTCTTCTTAGAGAATTTAGAATACATGTCAAACCACAAGAATTTGGTGGTCATATTAACATTGCATGTTGTATCCTGGTAGATAGTTGGTGGTGGTCCTTTGGAGACTTCCTAGGAATTTATCTCAACATTCTTACATGAGAACTTAACCATTGGAGGTTTCTTCTCTCCATAGAAATATGATATTGATACACAATGTAGGTCGCCATCACCTGGAATTTCAATCAAATAGTCCCAAGATGAGAGTGACGACATGAATTATATAAATTAAAAGATAGATCACAAGTTGAGATTCAAAACATGGGGAATGAGATGAGAAATCGTGGGCCTGTGTTCAATTTAGAGGGAGGTCTCTAGATCACACCACATAGGAGGTCGAAAATAAATGGACTATCAAATCAGTGATTTGGCGACTAGGGCTTAGTGGGTCATAGATCTGGATAAGTCACAAGGTCGCAAGGTTAAAGAGGTCATGAGTTTTTGGGGTTGAAGAGGTCATGAGGTCATGAGGTCGGAGAGGTTATGAGGTCGTGGGGTTGACAGGTCACAAGCTCGTTGGATTGACATGTCACGAGGTTGTTGGATTGAGCCTGTCACATTTTTTAAAGGTTGGACTTATTCCCCTAGGTAGCTTGGTGGAAATCCTAAGGCTTGAAACAGGAATTTGGGTTTTACTGGATCCTCGAAAACCTAAGTGATTGAGAGCAAAGGGGAATGGGCTGCAGGTTAGTATTGTTACTTGGGAAATGAAAAGATAAATGGGGAAAACACAAGACTGGAGGGTTTCAAGTAGGAATGGGTTTGAGAAATAACCTAAGGGCGGATAAAATACCACAACCAGTAGGGAAGCCATAGGGCTGATATGCAGAGTATTAAAAATGGAAAGAAAAAATGATTACTAGAGAAGAGGAAGAGGCACCTGCCTAGAGGGAGTCGCGCGCCCTACCCAGACACCTAGTCCCTCTACTACTTGAGCGCTCTAGTCAATTAGACAAATGATTGATAGGGAAATCTCTTTAAATAGAGAATCGTCACACGTGCATGGTTTGGAGAGGTCACCAATTTTTAGGTGAGTACAGGTCATGAAGTCCATGTCCAAGATACTTGCAACCCTGTGACCTAGTGACCTTGAAGGTAGAGGTCACATAATCACATGACATGAGGAGTCACAAAATATGAGGTTGAGTGTGAGACTAAGTCCCGACCTAATGACCTCAAAGCTATTGGTCGCAGAGTCGTAAGCTAGTATGGGTAACAAAATTTTGAGTTAGATGCTTAACTATAATGTGACCTTGCAACTTTGCTTGGTCAAAGTGTAACTTTTGAAAAGGGAGGTCAAAGGTCATTATTTTTTAGTTTAATCAAAAGCCATTTTGTGCAACTTGTGACATATGGGAAAGATAAACTCTAAGGCTTGAAAACTTAGATTTTACAAGGAGTCCAAAGGGAACTTGTCCTGCTACCAGGATGCAAAAACAAAATTGAGATATGGGTGGAGGCTACAAGCATAGTAAAGGTGAGTTCCAAAATTTGGAAAGGGAGGGCATTTTGGGGGTTGTTGTAGCAACTACAACAATTGACGATTCACTAGTAGAACCTCAGTATCTCTTCTTGCCCTCGATTTCAGATGTAGTTGATCCTTGTGAATGTGTTGTTCAAAAATCATAGGTCACATTGACTTCTCCATGTTACCCTTAGGATTGATCAAAATATCCCCATTACTTTGACTTGACTTGTTAATCACATAAATTAAGGACATTCCCAATGACTCAAGATAAGGGTCAGGATAATGATGTATGAGTTGTAAATATTTTCAGTATTGTAGTTATAGGTCTCTAGTATTTCTCCACTGCCAGCAAGCTTAGATAGTACCCCGATAGAGTCATTGCATCACCTCTCTATGCAGAAAGAATTTCTTGATCCTTTACCCTTTATTTAAATTTATTTCATGTGTTTATTGGCACTTATTTATTAAGCATTTATTTTCCAAGGAGGCTAAGGGATCTTGACTTATTTTATGTGCAAGAGAGGCTGTTGCTAGTTTTGCAGAGACTTTATTGTTTTCCGAAAATGTTTGTTTCTCATTAAGTTTTTCCTTTCCCCTTTCCAAGTTAGCGGGTGCGAATTAGTTTTTTTTTCAAACTACAGAGGCAAGCCAAAATAAAGGGTATTACTGTTGAATATAGGGTGCCATGGATAATCAGGGTTCCCCACCGAGATAGATCTTAACATCTCACCTTGATAGTGACTTTAAAGATAGTCAAGAGAGGGCACAAACAAGAGTAGATTTCAACAATTGGCATAGGAGCTACCACAACTCTAGGGAAGCTGACTTAGGTGGTTTTCTGAAATTTTTTATTCAGGTTAAGACCTTTATTAATGAACTCAGTTATGATGACCAGAAAGACATGAAAGAAACTAAGACTAGATGCATGGCCGAAAAGAAAAATAAAAAATATGACTAAGAGATGAGTGTGGAAAAGACAAAACAAAAGGAAAACTACAGTACAAGGATAGGGGAGAAGCTACGAGAGCTACTAGGTAAAATAGAATTTAAGGTCTTGGCCATTTACAGGAAATGGCCAAGACCTTAAATTCTATTTTACCTAGCAGCTCTCGTAGCTGCTCCCCTATCCTTGTACTATAGTTTTCCTTTTGTTTTGTCTTTTCCACACACCCACCCTTCCAAGGTTTGTAAGCGATAGGTATGTTAGCCAATTTTCTCCTTATATTGAAAGGGTCCAATCCACAAGGCTTGAAATTTTGTTTTCTTGCCTTTGTCCTTATGGGCTTTGTCCCATTTAAGGACTAGGTCACCTACATTAAACTCATTGTTTCTTGCAGATTTATTATTGAACTGCCTCTTGATTCAGCTCTGGTGTACAACAAACTTCTCCCTAGCCTTTTGTATCTCTTCCTCCAGTTTGAGTAGGGTGTCAATTCAGTTTTGCATGGTAGGGCAGGGTATGCCTTATGACTCTTGCAACAACTAGAGAGTTGGTAAGTATAAGATTGGAAGTAAGATAGCTTCCTTCCCATATACTAGGAAATAAGGAGAGGTACCAAGAGATGGTTTATGGGTAATGTGGTCAGCCCACATGGCATTGGTCAAGGTGTTGTGCCTATTTCTATGATGTGATAGCAAGGTTTTCTTGATAATTTGGATTAGGTTTTTGTTGGTGGACTTTGCTAAGCAATTTCCTTGGGAGTAGTAATTAGCCTAATGTTTCAAAATAATATCGTTTTCCAAAGAAAAATCATATAACTTAAATTATGAGAAATAAGTAGCATTATCGAATACGGGAGAGGTCAAAACACTAAAATGGTTACGATGTGTTGATTAGTAAATACATTACCTCTTGATCATTGATTTTTCATAACGGGACAAATTCCACCCACCTTGTGAAGTAATGGGTGGTTATAAGAATGTACCTGTGTTGTTTTGATGATTGTGGCACGATTTCTCCAATGACATCTAGCCCCCACCACTAAAAATGTTCTTCCGCTGCTATAGATTGAACTAGTGCTGTTAATCGTGACTCCCTCCCAATGCATTTATGGTAGATTGAACATTTTCAAGCATATGCATGGGCATCCTTGAATAGGGTAGGCCAATATAAACAAACTTTCATGATTTTATGCACTATGGTATCGTCGGTGTAATGGCCACCCACTGGCCCATCATGTAGCTCCTTTAAAACCTTCTAGGCATCATCAAATTCTAAGCATTTGAGTAATATGCCATTGTGGTGCTTAAAAAACTGATTTCCTTGTACCAACTAATAAGATGTGACTTTGAGCCTCACATCCATTTTTTGTCTCATGAACAACGTAGGAGGAAGATTCCCTTGTCCTAAGTATTAATTCATATCTTCGTACCAAGATTAGGAATCATGTGCTGTTGTGAGGTTGTTTTGGCACATTTCAATCTCATGATCCCATCCTTCTAATTCTTCATTCTGCTGGTCGGAAGCTTCAGCGTCCAATTTACATAACCCGTGTCCTTTGACTATGTGAGCAGGTTTCAACTCCAAGTCATATTCCTGTAGATAGGTCATCTATATATCCCTTCATTCATGTTGGGCATAGCCCAACTTGGCCTAGATTTTGATGAAGACTTCGCATTTTGGGGAGTAGAGTGCCAAGTAAAGGATGTCTCAAAGCGCGAAGTAGACCACGTAGTTGACCAGCGGAGTGCTAATATGGACCATGCAGTAGATATATAGCATGGTATGTGGGTGTCAAAGTGGGTCGAAGACCCTCCCTTTTTGCAAAAAAACACTATTTTGTAAATGATGAATGGTTTTGGACCATGATAGCTTGTATTAGGGGATTCCATAGTAAATGGGCCATGGTATTGTGATGATATATCCCTCAATGTAATAGTATATAGGGATGGATAATAAATAAGAGAAGCATCATATCATCTTATGATATAGATCTGTGTTATGGGTGTATTTTGTTGATATGTGCTTTGGAAGGAAGGCGAAGCTCTATAGTTGAGTGTGCAGATGCCTGAGTCCATAGCTGAGTGTGCGGACTACCTACAACCGAGTGTGTAGGCTAAGAACTATTTGTTGTACAAATTCTCTATTATAAGCAACAATTCTTATGGATGTAGTCCCACATTGGGATGAACCACGGTAAAATCTGTGTCTTCATGTGTTTATTTTCTTATTACCTGTTTTAGCATAGTAGTTTATTACAGTGCACTTCATTCTAGTATAGTGAAAATATATGAACGTGTATGGTATCTTTGAAGTGATGAATATAATGTGTTGAAGTAATGTATGACTACAAAGTAACTTAAGCATGTTAAGTATAGAATAAAATATAAAAATACCACATCACATAATCCCTCAAGGCTTTAGAAACCTAGTTCTACATCCTCCCATAATCACTTCGGGTGAGACTGCGATCTACTTGCAGGTCATTCCCAAAAGGGCTAGTGATTGAGGGTTTTATTGGTGCGCAGTAAAGATCGAACCTTCGTCATCCCAACCTAAGCCAAAAAAAAAATTATTGTTGAGACTGGGATGTATTTGAGGGATATGTTTATGTGGCATCCATTGAAGAAAGAAATTAAAGATTGGATAGAGAAAAAGGAACGAGAATTTGTAGAGAGAGAATAGAAGTCATCGTCTGTCATATGAAAGGTGGTTGGAGAAGTATATTTTCAAAGATCAATACGAAATATTCTTCAATTTTTTTCATGTTGATGTGTACGGGTGGATATCAAGGTTGACCGAAAGAAACAACTGTTTTAAAAGAGACGAACCTAAGGAATGGACTCCTGAATTGATACAGCGACTCAAGAACACTGACAATAGGATATCAAGGGTTGTTGATTTCTGGATTGATAGCATCTTGGGAGGATTCATTACTGAGTTTGTAGTAGATTTGATTGTGTCCTACATTGAAGTAGAATGACAGTTTTTCAAAGGACTGTGAGGTAAGTACTTGAGATCTCTGAAACTATGGATTAAGATGCTTTTGTGTGAATAGGGAATTTTACAAATGTTGTCAGATTATTAGTTTACTTATGTTCAGGAGAAGATCCGAAGAAGAGACTAGAACAACATGAAGTGGGAAAAGATATATAATAGACACTAGAAATATATTGGATGGCCAATATCCAAAAACTTTCATAGAAACTGATTATATCCCTCTTTTGAGCGAATTTGAAAGTGAAGGAAGCCTCCCTGAAAACCCTGAAGTAACTTTGCTGTATTCACCCTTCTAGCCTGAAAGTTCACTGAAGCCAGAATCAAGTAAGAATCAGGGTGATTTTGGTTTTCCCCACCCCCCTACCCCCATCTGCCTCCCCTTATGAATCCTCCTCCTCCCCCCCCCCCAAGAAGAGATATGGCCAATGATATTAAGCTACATGTTTTTAAAGGAACTAGATCAGAGGATCCAGAGAAGTTTTGATTTTTATGTGAAGCAGTATGGATAGCGATGTAGGTCCATGATGAAAATATAAAGAAAGCGCAACTTATCATGACACTCCGAGATAGAGAATTGATGTGGTACATGAACTATTCGAGCAATCAGATTAGATCATTCATAAACATTAAAACAACATCAGTGAAATAATTTAAGGGGCCAAAGTCCGAGTCACAATGCATCACAGAGTTAAAATAAATCAAACAAAGGCCTATTGAGTATGTTTTGGAATTCAATCAAAGATTTAAGGTATTATTGGATGATGTGATCTTCGACATAGCTCCACAACAACATAAGGAATGGTTCATAGTTGTGTTTCTTCCACATATAAGATTTCATTTGATGCAACAAAAGATAGAAAGTCAAGCCGAAGCTTTAGAAATTGCGATGAAGTTAGAAGCTTTTCCTATAGGAGATATTAATGTAGGTATGCAGTAGATCCAGAGTTAGCTGGAAAATTTGACTCTGCAGTTACAAGATATAAAAAAAAGTAAGGAAGTCAAAGAAGAAGTGTGCTATAAAAAGTGTAAATCAAAAGGCCATTCTAAAGAACAATACCCTCTCTTCAGAAACTACATGGCCAGTGGAGCACCGAATCCTTTGAATACTGAATCCATCTTATGATGCAATATGTGTAAAACTAGAGGTGAACATCGATCAAAAGATTGTTATTTTTTGCAAAAATATGTGCAGAATCTGAGGAACCTATACTGCAAGTTTTGTAAATTAGTAGGAAATGATGAGAACCATTGTTGATCTTATGAACTGATGATAGTGCACGATATTGACACCTATAGGATGTAAGCAAAAAAACATGGACATGAGGACAATGAACAATGTAGTGGTCGAGGTGGCTATCAAGGAAGAGATTGATCTGATAATCACCCTATGAGTGACCTCAGTTAAAGATTTATTGAATAAAGGTATTACAGACTCATGTGTTGGTGTGTGTGTCTATGTTATTTAGGCAACGGATAGATCAGATTGCAAATACACAGACACTTGAAATGGGAAGACAACAAAGAAACACAGTAAGAAAATACAAGAACACAAGAAATTAATAAGGAGTTCACCCTATCCTCCAGGGCTACATCTCCGATCCAGCTCTCAGTGGTGGCCTTATTTTATTGTGTCTTAAGTAGAGAATTACAATGCAGGAGCTCAATGTGAGCTTCCTGAAGTAGATTTTCTTGGCAGGGTGGTTCTTGGATTCCCAAAGCCACTGGAGTGCACAAACACTTTTCCTATCAGCTCTTTGACCTCTCTGGTCTGACAGATCCTCTCGAGGATGGATTGAATCTCTCAAGCTCTCTGGGGCTTGACGCTACCTTTGGTCAGCTCGGCCCTCTGACTTCTTTCTACTCTTCTTTGCTTCACTGTCTTCTTTGCTTCTCTGTCTTCTATCTTTGGTTCTTCCTCTTTGTGTTCCAGTTCCTCTCGGGGTTCTCCTGTTCTTTTGATTTTCCTGTGCATGGCTTTAAGGCCATTCGTTCCCATGGCTGTTCAATTCCTCTTCCACTTCCCGTCGGATTGCCTACTGCAGCTACACTTGGAGTTCCCTGTTCGGCGTCATCATCAGGCTCATAGGGAGTGGCCAAATGTCCTCCTATAAACGGCACCAGCCTGCTTCATTGGTTCAATTCTTCAGTTACGTCATGGAATGAGTCTTTTGCCACCTTGGCAGTTAAATTGGACGTCAAATATTTACAAACTGCGGCTTAATCCCCTGTCGATTCCGCTTTCCCATCAGGCGCGATCTCAACCGTTAGATCTGGGGCCTCCAGATCCAACGCCATACGCATGTTTCACGCAGTTGATTTGCTCGACCGTTAGCATGCGATGAGCAGCTGTTTTCTCTCTCCTCCACTTGCCACGCGTTGACCACTGAGTGGAATCGCTCCAATTTCACCAAAATTGCTTATTGCCCAAGGAGCCCCTGATCAATACTGCCGATTTCGGAGTGGGTCCCGCCTTTTAGCTTTTAGCCTTTTCACCTTTTGTCCTTCAGTTCTCTGGCTCTCCATGCGACCAAGCACTTGGGGCTTCTCCATTTTGAGGGTTTTCGCCTAGCGATGCACGATTAGCGCTAAGCGCTAAGTGCTAATCGTGTATCAAAAACTCCCTCCGTTTCCCGATCTGGGCCTCCCGGGGGCTAATTTCGCCTCCTGCGCAGTCTCCATGGGCCTCGATCAGTGCTCTTTGACCAAGGCCCTCGTCGTTCCACGCTGGCTGCAAATTGCCACTGGTTTAGAGGTGTTTTTGATCGCTGTTTTGAATTCTTTGATGTTTGTCCCAACCTGATACAACCATGGTTCTTTTGATTATTCTTCATGGATCCAATTTGGATCACGACCTTCCCATTGAAAAGATTTTGGACCACCAAAAGTTGGTTTTCAAGCATCGACTAAGTGAGGGTATTACTTTCTCACTTGCCCAATCTCAATCCACCTTGCACTGCTTGGATTTGAACCTTTGAGTCCAATCCTGAGGTACTCCATATCTCCCCTACGTGTCGTCCTCACCTTCCTATCTAGTACGGTGTCTTCCTGTAATTCGTTAAGATATTCAGGTAGCAAGTCATTAATAGAAGGCAATTGACTTTGCTCTTTAGGGTCCTCAATCATTGAAGGTTCAAACAATCTCAAGCAATCTGCATTCACAACTGAGTAGATGTGCATGTAAGCTGGTAGATCAAGGCAAAAACATTTTCACCAATCTTCTCAAGTATCCTAAAGGGTCCATACCTGATAGGCTTTAGCTTTTTACCTTCACCTTGCATCCTGTCCTTGCTGATATACAGCTAGACTTGGTCATCAACTTGAAAACTATGCTCCATCCGATGCTTATCATGCCTAGCCTTGTATTTGGCTTGGCTCTTTTCCAGTTGTTCCTGTACTGCCTGGTGTATCTCCTAGATTTGTTCAATGAACCTAGTTGCCCTATCCACATCACTGTGTCCATCAACCATGGTATCTTTACCAAAGACAAAATCCAAAGGAGACCTTGGTGTGAAACCAAAACAAGTCTCAAAAGGAGATCTCTGTGTAGAAGAATGTTTTTCTCTGTTGTAAGCATGTTGCACATAACACAAATGTTCATCCCAAAGCTTAGGATATTTGCTGCAATATCCTCTCAGTAACTGGATCACTGTCCTATTAACTACTTCTGTTTGGCCATCAGTTTGTGGATGAAAAGCTATGCTTTTCTTCAGTTTGGTGTCCATCAATTCCCACAGACTCGACCAAAACTTCCCCACAAATCGGGTGTCTCGATCAGATACAATAGAAGTGGGTAGTCCAAAATGACCCCATATATGTTCAAAGAATAATTTTTCAGTTTGTTTAGCTGTAATCTGTTTATTACAAGGTATCAAAATACACATTTTGCTGAACCTATCCACAACAACATATAGATAATCATAACCTTTCCTAGATTTAGGCAGTTCTCCAACAAAATCCATGGAAACACTTTCCCAAGGGGGAGAAGGAACAGGAAATGGAGTGTACAAGCCTATTTTTCTGTTGTTGGGCTTGCTTTTAGTACACATGGCACACCCTCTTACATATCTAGAAACTATCTCATTCATTTTTGGCCAATAACAAAACCTTTGCAGTTGTGCAACTGTTTTACTTACCCCAAAGTGACCTGATATCAAGAAGTATGTGCTTCCCTAATTATCTTTATTCTCTCAGTTTGTGGAATGCAGAGTTTCCCACAATGATATAAGAGTCGGTCCTTCACATGATAATCCAATTCTTCTACTCTTTTGCCTTGACTCAAAGTTGCATATACATCTTTAAAGTCCATATCCTGAGCATATTGTTCAATGTAGCTTTCATGTAGCACAAAATTATGCTTAAGTATGGTAGATGCATTTATAATGGGTTTAGATAACATGTCTGCAACTTTGTTATGTATGCCCTTTTTATATCTGATGACTAAACAAAACTGTTGTAGAAAACCCATCCATCTATAATGTCTTGATTACTGCAACTTAGTTTTGGAATGCAAATATTGAAGTGGTTGATGATCAGTAAGTATTACTGTCTCTTTGCCCATTAAGTAATGTTTCTACTTTTTCACACTCTGAACTAATGCATACAATTCTTTATCAGATGTTGGATAGTTAACTACTGCAGGATTAAAAGTATCATAATGATAACATATGGGTTTATCGTGTTGTGTCAACACTGCTCCCATGGCATAGTCACTGGCATTTGTTTGGATCTCAAATGGTCTTTGCAAATTAGGTAGTGCTAGTACAGGTGTTGTACTAATCTTTTCTTTCAAGGTGTCAAAGGCTTTCTGATGTTTTCCTCCCCACTGAAACACCTTGTTCAATCCTGTTAAAGCATGTAAGGGAGCTGCAATTGAGGAAAAGTTAGAAATGAACTTCCTCCAATATTGTGCTGCTCCTAAGAAGCTTCTCACTTCGGTAGCAGACTTGGGTTTAGGCCAGTTTACAATGGCTGCGACTTTAGAGGGATCTATTTCAATTCACCACCCCCTACTATATGACCCAAGTAGTTTAGAGATGTCTTGCCAAATTCACATTTTGAGAGTTTAACATAAAGCTTTTCTCTTTTCAAAACATCTAGTGTCTGCTTAACATGCTTTAAATGTTCTTCCTACATTTTACTAAAAATCAGAATTCCATCCAGGTACACAATAACAAAATCATCAAGAAAAGGTCTGAGTACATCATTCATTAATCTCATGAAAGTAGCAGGAGCATTAGTTAAGCCAAAAGGCATAACCAGCCACTCATACAATCCCTGCTTTGTTTTGAAAGCAGTCTTCCATGCATCTTGTTCTGCAACCCTGACCTGATGGTATCCACTGTGCAAGTCTAGCTTGGTGAAATAAACAACTTCCTTCAATTGATCTAAAAGATCATCTATGCGAGGAAGGGGATAACGATTTTTTATTGTTATCTTATTCAGTGCTTGGTAGTCAATGCACATTCTCCATGAGCCATCTTTCTTTCTCACCAAAACGATTGGTGACCCACATGGTGATGTGCTAGGCCTGATGAATCCCTTCTCGAGCAACTCCTGCACCTGCTTCTTGATTTTAGCATTCTCTAAAGCAGACAACCTGTACATTCCAATGTTAGGCAATGGAACATCTTGTTGCAAAATAATATCATGTACTATTCCCTTTTTGGGTGGCAGACCTTTAGGTTCTTGAAATAAGACATCATACTCCGAAACAACCTTTTCTATATCAACTTGTTGTTCAGCATTACAGCCCTCAAATATATTGGTTTTATCAGGTTTCTTTTCCTTTACAACCATCAGTAAGAATTGTTTGCATGAATTTATCATTCTTTTCATCTGCCCTGAGTTTATGAGAGTATAATTATTCTTGAGCTTATGAGCTCTTACAAAGTATTCGATTCCATATTTAACAAGTAGATACTTGTTCTCAGCTCTATAGAAGATAGCCTTCCTATCATAAAAGTAAGGGCTTCCTAAAACAATTCCACATATATCTAAAGGAATTGTCTAACTCAACCTCATCTACAAATGCTGACCCAAAAGAAAACTTGAGTTTGCACTGTCTAGTCACTTGTAGTTGTGCTTTATCATTCAACCATCCTAATGGGTATGGTTTCTTGTGAGGTGTAGTTGCTAATCCCAATTTCTTTACAATTGCTTCAAAAATTAGATTTACTTGTGAACCACTATCAAACAAAGTATCAATCTTTTGATGCTTGGAAATAACTCGAATATGGAAAAGCTCATGTCTTTTTCTCTCATTTTTTTCATCAATAACAGATTGAGCAGAATTACTAGTAGATGCTTCAGAATTCTTACCTTTTATACCTATGGCTACAATGGCTATTTCATCTCCCGAGTCTGACCCAAATCTTTCTGAATAGCTGCAACAGTCTTATTCTTCTTGCCCTTTGACATCTTAGGTCTCAGCTTTGGATGTAGAATCCAACAATGCTCATCATCATGCCCATCCTTTTTACAGTGAGTGCATGAAGCTTTGATTTTCTGTGCAGTATTAGCCTTCCTTGCTTCCCACTTCTACTTTCTTTTCTCCTTGCTCTTGCTTGCGGTGGGTTGGGATGGTCCCCTAAATTTTGGATTTCCATTCTTTCCTCTAGCTTCTAGATGAGTAGCTTGTACAGATACCTCATCTATACTAGTGGGATTGAACATGAGGATGGTATGCCTCATGTAGTTGTGTAGACCACCAATGTACTTAAAAAGAGTCTCTGGTGAGTCTAATGAGATCCCTAGAATCAATGCTCTCTTTCTAAATTCTTGGGTGTACCCTTGCACACTTGGCCCTTTCAACTGTCGAAGAGTTTTCCAACTCATCATGGCTTGTTGCATGTAGGCCAATGGATAGAACTGCTTTTTAATTGCAGAAACAAATTCACTCCAGACAAAGATGGTCTTACCATGTATTTTCATATCAGCTTGGGCTCTACCTTCCCACCAAACCAAGGCAGTGCCTCCTAGGCATAGGCTTGCCAGCTGAATCTTACTCTTGTCTGAGTCGATGTTCTGTACTCTGCAATACACATCAATTTTTCTAATCCAATTGTCCAACTTTTCAGCATTTATCTCTCCATCATATATAGGCAAGTCAAATTTAACATCTAGCTTGATCAAAGATGCTTTCTTATTATGCACAGGGCTATTAGGAGGTGTGAGAAAGCTTTCATCTTTCTCTTTTCCCTTGGAGTGGTCATGGAAATGAGACTCATCTTCATCTTTATCTTGTTTAGAACCTGATGAATCCTCATCCTTATGCTTTCTAAAGTCCCTATACATTTCTTCTACCATAGACTTTATAGCTAGGAAACTTTTTATGAATTGAGGGTCTGGCCCCACAGAACCTTCCTCTGACATTGTCTTCCGAGGATAGACTCTCCTAATTTCAGGGTTAGTTTTGACCAGCTCTCCTTCTCCTAATATGAGCTTTGATCTAGTGAGCATTCAATAGCTAAACCAACACAAGCTTGTCTAACCTTACTGCCTAAAGCTCTGATACCACTTGATCTGATATTCACCCTATGAGTGACCTCAGTTAAAGATTTATTGAATAAAGGTATTACAGACTCATGTGCTGGTGTCTGTGTCTATGTTATTTAGTCAATGGATCGATCAGATTGCAAATACACAGACACTTGAAATGGGAAGACAGTAGAGAAACATAGTAAGCAAATACAAGAACACAAGAAATTAATAAGGAGTTCACCCTATCCTCCAGAGCTACATCTCCAATCCATCTCTCAGTGGTGGCCTTATTTTATTGTGTCGTAAGCAGAGAATTATAATGCAGGAGCTCAATGTGAGCTTCCTAAAGAAAATTTGCTTGGCAGGGTGGTTCTTGGATTCCCCAAGCCACTGGAGTGCACAAACTCTTTTCCTACTAGCTCTTTGACCTCTCTGGTCTGACAGATCCTCTTGGGGATGGCTTGAATCTCTCAAGCTCTCTGGTGCTCGATGCTGCCTTTGGTCAGCTCAGCCCTCTATCTTCTTTCTGCTCTTCTTTGCTTCACTGTCTTCTTTGTTTCTCTGTCTTCTGTCTTTGGTTCTTCCTCTCTGTGTTCTGGTTCCTCTCGGGGTTCTCCTGTTCTTCTACTTTCCCTGTGCATGTCTTTAAGGCCATGTGATCCCATGGCTATTCGATTCCTCTTCCACTTCCTGTCGAATCACCTACTATAGCTGTGCTTGGAGTTCCCTATTCGCCATCATCATCAAGCTCATAGGGAGTGGCCACATGTCCTCCTGTAAATGGCACCAGCCTGCTTCGTTGGTTCAATTCTTTGGTTACGTCGTGGAATGAGTCTTCTGCCACCTTGGCAATCAATTTAAACGTCAAATCTTTACAAACTACAGCTTAATCCCCCATCGATTCCGCTTTCCCATCGGGCGTGACCTCAGCCGTTAGATCTAGGGCGTCCAGATGCGATGCCATACGTACGTTTCACGTAGTTGACTTGCTCGACCATTACCGCGTGATGAGCAGTGGTTTTCTCTCTCCTCCGCTTGCCATACGTTGACCACTGAGTGGAATAGCTCCGATTTCACCAAAACTGCTTACCGCCCAAGGAGCCCCTGATCAATACTGCTGGTTTTAGTGCGGGTCCTGCCTTTTAGCTTTTAGTCTTTTCTCCTTTTGTCCTTCAGTTCTCCGGCTCTCCATGTGACCAAGCAATTGGGGCTTCTGCATTTTGAGGGTTTTTGCCCAGTGATGCACGATTAGAACTAATCGTGCATCAAAAAATCCGTCCGTTTCTCGATCTGGGCCTCCTAGGGGCTAATTTCACCTCCCGTGCAGTCTCCATGGGCCTCGGTCAGCGCGCTTTGACCGAGGTCCTCGTCGTTCCATGCTGGCTGCCAACTGCCACTAGTTTAGAGGTGTTTTTTATCACTATTTTGAATTCTTTGATGTCTGTCCTGACCTGATACAGGCATGGTTCTTTTGATTATTCTTCATGGATCCAATTCGGATCAGAGATCGACGTGGTGGAGTTGGTCGAGGACGAGGACAAATTATTTTCTATAATTGTGGTCAACCAGGACACTTTGCGAGAGACTGTTAGAATCCCACTATGACATGTAAGTGTTGTAAAGACTTTGATCATGTAATTGAAGAATGTTCGGTACTAATGGAAAAAAATGCAAGAAAAAAGAAACCAGTAGCCAACACAAAACATCTGAATGATGACTTCTGAAAGAAGAACCAATGATCCTCGAATCAATATTGTTACTAGAAGTGGAGTTGCGACCAGTGATGATAAAGTAAATGAAAAAAGGAATCTGAGATTGCATGGGTTAGAAAAACTACTGAAAAAGCTCATGTATTTGATATTTAGAAGGAAAAAGAAGTGTTTATGGAACCTAAGAAAAGCTTTATGGATGTTGGAGCTTCAAAATCTAGTGCACAGTTGAAATAGAACCATAACTATGACATAGCATCAACTTCGACATGGGAACAAGATTTGACACAAAATCTAGAGTCAACAAGCTGAGAAGGTATTTTAAGATATTTTCTGCAAACTTGTATGAAGTTATTAAGAGATCAAAAGGTTGTAGAAGGACTACAGGAATTGATACTCATGTGTATCTAAATAAATACCACGACATGAGTTGTGTGTACTCAACAATCTGCTTCAACAAAGGAGAATAGGAAGAGAAATGAGGTTTAGTGCACAGATAGGAGAATACGAGATGGACCAAGTTATTTTAGATTTGGGATCTAAGGCTAATTTTGTGACGAAGAAGACATGGGAGTTAATGGGTAATTCAAAGCTTCAATGGTTACCTATTTAGCTGAGAATGGAAAATCAGCAGAAGATCTTCCCCTTAGGAAGACTATAAGGCATAACAGTAGACATTAAAGGAGTTTGCACTACTGCCGACTTTGAAGTAATAGAAATTGTTGATGACAGTAACCCCTATCCTACATTACCTGGACTTGATTGGGATTTTGATAACATGGCTAAGGAAATTGATATTTGAAGGAAATAATATGAGGCTAATTGTTCCCTTGAATCCATTAGAAGGAGAAAGGTATACAGAACCAGTTAGAGAAGAGTATTGCACAGCTGATATAGATCATATCTATCAATTGACAACAAAGGAAAAATATTTTGTTAACCCTACTGTAGAAGACAAGATAACATGGGAACATGACAGCTCTTGTGCATCAAACTCATAAGAAGGATTCGAAAATTAGTAGAACAAGCTACATGAGGTATCTACAAGGCGTTGTGCAAGAGTTACTAAATGAGTTCGTTGAATGAGATATGAGGTATGTAACCTGCCTTCTTATGATGGATTAGGTGATGTGAATGTTTTTCTTGATGATTATGAGGAACAGGTTCCAAAAGATCAAAGATTGTTAGCCTTATGTATAGCCCTAAAAGCTACTCCTACTAGATGGTGGGGAACACATAAGAAGAATATAGGAGGATGGCAGGAGTATCAAAGGTTGATGTGGATAAGATTTGATCAAATAAACATAGAGATGGAGTTAAAATATGATGGTTAAACTAGTCCCAGGGAACTTATCTGGTTATGTACTATAGCATGGAAGGATATTCCACAACATGAATGGATACATGGGTTTATCCATATATTGGAAACAATTCCTCAGAACTCGTACTTGGAAAGAGAGCTTCGACATGGTACTGCAAACTAGGCAGATATGGTGGATGGATTTATACTAACATTTAACATTGAATATGATTGTCTCTATATAGATTCAGCTCTTCAGACAGTTAAGAGGAAGATCTTTGAAAATTTAGTTCTAAGGACTTGGCAGAAACCTGATTGGGTTGTGCAGATAGAACATGCTCAAGAATACTACAACCTTATTACAAAAGAAGAAGAAGAGGATCCTCACAACATTGACATAACAGAATCAGAAGGACACCGTGAAGTCAATGGACTTGAGCCATAGATACCAGATACAACAAATCCTATAAAGAAAAAGAAGGTGAATATAGGATCAAAAGAGGAACCAAAGTTTGCAACTATAGAAGATTATTGGGATGAAGAGATAGTCAACAAGGTTATAGAATACCGTCATGAATATCAGGAGTTCTTTCCCACTAAGTTTTTAGAAATGAAGGGAATATTAGGAGATTTAGGAGTTATGAAGATACCTCTTAAACCTTATGTGAAGCTAGTCAAGCAAAGACCTTATAGGTTGAATCCAAAGTATAAGGAGAAAGTAAAAGTTGGGCTGAATAAGATGATAATAGCAGGAGTCATTGAATCTGTGGAAGAATCAAAATGGGTAAGTCCTATGGTAGTACAAGAAAATAAAAATCAAGGGGAAATTAGGATCTGTGTTGATTTGAGGAAACTGAATGATGCATGCTTACATGATTCCCTCCCCACCCCTTTCAAAAATGAAGTATTAAACAATGTGGGAGGTCAAGAAGTTTATTCATTTACAGATGGATTTTTGGGATATCATCGGATAAGAATTCCACCTGAGGATCGACATAATACCACATTTTCTATAGAATAGGGGTCATATCAATGCAAGTGATACCTTTTGGACTGAAGAATTCCCCTGCTATATTTTAAGAGTGGTGGTTGTTGGGTGTGGAGCCTGATTATCTTTTGTATTCGAAGGTATTGCCACATTGGACCCCAGTTCGAAATGGGGCAGCAACGCTGCCTGTAAAATATTCGCTGTAGGGGGGGTCCAAGGGGGGCCGGCTGCGACCTTTGGGGAGCCCCCCTTGGCGGGGGGTTTTGGGGGTAGCACCCCCGAAGCTAAAAACAGATGTAAAATTGCCTTGTAAAAGTATAGTAATTTCTAGTCAATCTGGGCCGTTCATTAGGCAGATGATTTGACGGTAGAACTTATGTTTAGTTTAGGGTTTTTTTTCCCTAGAAGGCAACCCCTCTCTTTTTATGAGGGCATTGTATTGAGTCTGTGTAATATATGTGTATTCTCTGAGCGAGAAGCAGTGATGTGAGACTATGAGAGAAAACAGAGGATATTACAGCGGATCTACTGTAGGTTGTGTCTCTTCATTTTGCTGGATAATAGAAAGGAAGGACTGGTTGTTTGTGGTGGATGTATTCCAAACTGGGTGAACCACGTATATCTGTGTCTCTCTTGTTTTATGCATTTTTTGTGTTTATATCTCTGCAATATTTTATGTGTTCCATCGCTCCATAATATATAATTTTATAATAGTGGTTGCAGCATTCAAAGAATACGTCCAAAAATTTTCAGAGGTATACTTTGATGATTGGACAATATTTGGGTTGCTAAGTAAACATATCAGAAACTTAAGATTGATCCTTGATACATGTAGAAAATATCATATCTCCTTGAACTTAAAGAAGTGTATATTTTGTGTACCTTTGGTATATTTTCGAGACACATTGTTTGTAAGCAAGGATTGATGGTAGACCCTACAAAAATTGTTATTATTGTGAACTTACCTCCACCAAGGATAGTAAGATAGCTTCACACTACATTGGGACATATAGGATATTAGAGGAAATTTATTAAAGGATATGCTCATATTACTGCTCCTATGGAAAAGTTGTTGAAGAAAGATGTCACTTTTCAATGGGATGAAGTATGTCAAAAGAACATTGACATACTAAATGTTAGGTGCCTATACTACTAGTGTAACCCCTTATTGTTATTAGTAAAACCCCCTTATTATATTTTTGTTCCCATGTAGTCCCCATATTGTTATTATTGTGCCCTTACATTATTATTGTTATGTCAACTCTGATTATATTATGACCCCTTAGACTCCTATATATAGAAAGGAGGTCTTGTCATTTGTATCATCCAAGAATTATTCATTTGTGTAACGTCAAGGAGGTTGCCCCCTTGAAGAGGCTGAATTCTAAGGCATTGATCTATCTTTTCTCTCTTTTTGTGAGTTGGTTTCATAACATTTGGTATCAGAGCTTTGGATTCTAGGGTTTCACTGATCCAGACAAGTCATCGTGGTATTTTCACTATAAATTTTTTTTTGCGACGTTTTAGAAACTAAAAAAAAAACCATTTGAGAAGAAATCTTGTTGAACCATGCGTCTGAATTTTAGATCTTGTCTCGCTATATTTTCGGAGATATGATATGAGGAATTTAGGGTTTTTGCAAGCTCCAGAATTTCATCTAAAACAGGTCATCGTGGTATTTTTGCTATAACCTTTTTGCTACAAAGTTTCAGAAGCTAAAGAAAAAACCCATTTGAGAAGAAATTGCTCTGAATCTCGGGTTCTAATTTCAGATCTTGTCTCGCTACATTTTCGGATATATGATCGGAGGAAGTTAGGGTTTTTTCAGACTATCAAATTACATCGTAAACAGGTGACCTTGGGAAAATCATCATAACTTTCTCTCTTAGCAACAAATTGAAATTTCATAAGAAGTTACAGAAAGAGGACGGACTGTAGTTTTTTGTGCATAGTTTTCATATTCGAAGGTCAAAACGGTGACACGTGGCACTTCATACAAGTTTGCTCTACTGAAACATTATGTAATCAGGTCATCATAGGAGATTGGGCATAACTCTTTCTTGGAGAATCAAATTCTGATCAAACTTATGGGGTTAGAAAGAGGACCCAGAGGGGTACCGAAGGAGACAATTTCAAAACATTGATATCTGAAAGTACAGAGTTACAGTAATTTCAAGATCGAGCTCCTGAAATCAAGAAAAGGAAATATGAGGAAGTTTAATGGAAAGGATCCAGTAAATTGGATACTACAAATGGAGCAATATTTTGATCTACATGGTGTACCACTGTTGCAAAAGGTATGTATTGCATCTTCATATTTAGAACCGGATCAATTTTTATGCTATAAAGGGATTTTTTCTCATAAACAACTTGTTACGTGGTCAATTTTCACAGAGGAAATGATAACACATTATGAGGATACAAAGAGCAACACCTTCTTTAGAGCAACACCACAACAATTGGAAGAAAAAAGAGAAAAAGGGCTTTGTTACAAAGTGGAAAGCAAAATTATGGCAACAAGGAAGTCTACCCCTCACAACTATAAAGACGGAAGTGTTGTTTCTCCTAGCCTTCCACAACATACAAGGGTTACACCACAACAATTGGAAGAAAAAAGAGAAAAAGTGCTTTGTTACAATTGTGATAACAAATACATTAAAGGTCATAAGTGTGCTGAGAAGAAATTATTTTCATTGATTGTGGAGAAGAGGAAGAAAAGGATCAAGAAACGTCAAAAGAAGAGTATATACACCAGGAACAAACCCCAAAGAAAGAAGAAATGAATCCGACCATATATTGTAAAGAATTGGAAAGAATTACCACTCATAAAACTCTCAAGATAGAAGGACATATCAAGAAGAAAAAGGTTCAAGAAGTGAAAGATTACATCGAGAAAGAAGAAATGAATCCGACCATATCTTGTAATGCATTGGACGAAATTACGACTCCTAAAACTATCAATATAGAAGGACATATCAAGAAGAAAAATTTTCAAGAATTGAAAGATCACATCGAGTCTCAAGAAATCAATCCGACCATATCTTGTAATGCATTGGAAGAAATTACCACTCCTCAAACTGTTAATATAGAAGGATATATCAAGAAGAAAAAGTTAAGAGTGTTGATTGATTCGGGCAGTACCCATAATTTTATTGATTGTAAGATAGCCAAGGAATTGAATTGCTTCCTATATCTAGCACCGGAGTGCCAAGTGATGGTTGCAAGTGGAGGAACCATAAATTGCTCTGGAAAGTGCCATAATATCAAGCTATCCATGGGAGAATATGTATTGAATAGCCCAATGCTTTCCATTCCAATGGGTGGTGTTGATGTTTTACTAGGAGTCCAATGGCTACAATCTTTGGGTACGATAGCTTTTAATTTTCAAGAACTTTTCTTGAAATTTTTTTGGGAAGGAAAGGAAGTTGAATTGAGGGGTATCGAAGGAAAACTTGGAAATATAGTCAACTCTAATAGTAGGAGAAATCTTCTAAATAAATAACAATGGGGTGTAATTGCACAATTATGTTCACTAGAGGATCCCACATCGAAATCATGTATTTCTCCAGATCTCCAAAATGTTTTGGACAATCATTCCAAGGTATTTGAGACTCCCAAAGGCCTCCCACCTATTTGTGATCATGATCATGCTATTCATTTGATTCCATTAAGTGTTCCTCCAAACATCAGGCCTTACATATATCCATATGCCCAAAGGAGTGGGAACTCATTCAAAAGTTGCAGAAAATCCCAGTTCAAACAGTATTGTGAGGACTTGACAAGGAAGGAAAATTCATATTGGAACCTAAAGCAGTCACAGAACCAAGAAATTGAAAGCTACGAAATAGATCAATTTCAGAGTATCTCATCAAGTAGAAGAACTTACCCACTAAAGATTCCACATGGGAGGACAAGAATTTATACAAAAGCATCAACAACCACTCAAGCATTGAGGACAACACTTTTTGAAGGAGAGGGGCATGTTAGGTCCCTATACTACTAGTGTAACCCCTTATTGTTATTATTGTGCCCCATAGAAGCCCACTATTGTTTTTATTGTGCCCTTACATTATTATTGTTATGTCAGCTCTGTTTATACTATGACCCCTTAGACTCCTATATATAGAAAGGAGGTCTTGTCATTTGTATCATCCAAGAATTATTCATTTGTGTAATGTAAAGGAGGTTTCCCCCTCGAAGAGGCTGAATTCTAAGGCATTGATCTATCTTTTCTATCTATTTGTAAGCTGGTTTCATAACACTAAAGGAAGAGATGGTAGTTTCTCCTATACTAGTATTTCCTGATTGGAACAAAGAATTTTATGAACATGTGCATGCTTCTTGTATAGCTTTGGGAGTAGTACTGACATAGCCTGGTGTAGAGGAAATTGATCATCCTATAGCTTTTGCAAGTAGGAATCTATCTAAAGTAGATAAAAATTACACAACTACAGAAAGAGAAGGATTGGAAATAGTATATGCCTTGCAAAATTTTAGATGTTATTTGTTGGGATCACATTTCAAGATATTTATAGATCACTCTGCACTGAAATATTTAGTTAATAAACCTGTTTTAGGAGGGAAAATTTGTAGACCGTTATTGTTGCTCCAAGAATATGACTTTGAAATTGTTGTTAAACCAAGAAGATTGAATGCATGACCTAATCATTTATGAATATTAGAAAAGGTGAAGAACCAAATAGTATCGAAGATAATCTCCCCGATGCACAACTATTTGCCATCATAGTAGAAAATGACCATTTTGCATACATTATTTAGTTTTTGAAAATAATAATGGCTCCTTCAGAATAAAATACAAAGCAGAAGAAAGAACTAGTGGTGAAGGCAAGTGATTTCTCATTGACAGCAAGACACTTATACAAGATGGGACCAGATGAGATACTGCGAAGATATGTTCCTGAACAAGAAATACAAATAATTCTAACAGAGGCTCATGAGGGGAAAATTGGTAGACATAGAGATGAGGAGGAGTATTTCCAAGCTTGTGATGTGTGCCAAAGAATAGGAAAATCTTCAAAGAGAGATGAGATGCCACTAGTACCATAGGCTACATTGCAGGGTTTTGATAAATGGGCTATTGATTTTGTTGTACCTACCAATCTACCTGGGAAGAGGAATGGTGTGAGGTACATAATTACTGTAACTGATTATTTGACAAGATGGGTCAAAGAACAATAAATGAGGGATTGCAATGTAGAGATTGTTGTGAATTTTATTTTTGAAGATATATTGTCTAAATTTGGATGTCCAAATATCTTGATGAGTGACCAAGTTTCACATTTCTTGAACAAGACAATTGAAGCATCGACTGAGAAATTTCAAGTTTACCACCAAAAGAGTACTCCTTATCACCCTCAGGCTAATGGAACTATGGAAGAATTTAATAAGATTTTGGAAAATGCACTGACCAACGTATGTAATGTGAATAGGGAATACTGGGACCTTAGGATTCCAACAATATTATGGGCTTATAGGAAAACGTTGTTCCTAACCTAAGGATTGTAGCTTTTACAAATATGGCAGACTCTGACATAATGGAGGAAAGAATGTCACAGTTGATTTATTTGGAAGAAGACAAATTATAGCAGGATTCCATCAGCAAGTAAAAAAATAAAGAGAGAAAACATGGCATGATAGGCATATTAAGCAAAAGAAGTTCTAGCTAGGAGACCTTATTCTTCTCTATGACAGTAAATTTGTAACATTCCCAGGAAAATTCAAAATGCACTGGCTGGGACCATATATTATCAAGTATATTACTGATGGAGGTGGAGTTCAGCTAGCAAAGTTAAATGGAGAATTAGTATAGGGAAAATTAAATGGCAGTAGGTTGAAGTTATACAGGGACAACCCTGCCCCTATAACTTCATTCTGAGGAAGAAAGGAGGAAAATCTTAGTGCCACCTGCAGTTGAAAGTGGGCACTGGACTATAAACTACACTACAAAAATCTTTGATGAAGGGAGTTACTTCGCTACATTCTAGAATATGTTGAAGTACATAGGAGTTGCGAAATAAGACATGATGTTCACTACATTATGGAATGTGTTGAAGTTCGCTAGAAAGGTAGAAATATGATCGTTAAAAGGGAAGAATATGCGGAAATTTTCATTTATGAGGAAATATTGGAAACTGCTGAGTATATATATTCAATTAATGAGCAAATATGAACGTAATCTAGACAAAATCAAATTTAATGATGGGGTTCAAATTCAGAATTGTTATAAATATCTTCCTCCCACCCAGATTAATAAATTTGTTGAATTAAGAGCTTGAGTGTTGATAGTGAGAAAAGATTGTAGAGTTCTAGATATGTATGTCGTTTGAGAGTTCTTGGGAGGAGATTGTGAGGAATTTTTTAGAGAAAGGACTACCCGGAATCATGGAATCCACTGGTATGTCCATAGAATTAGCGGACATGCCCACAGTAGCACTGCCCCAAGTAACACAAACCATAGCACCATTACCACAGAAACAAAGGAGATCCCTAAGAAAGAAGTCAATTAATGAAGTGAGAAGTAAGAAGAAACACAACAAGAAACCCACTAAACCTCAACAAGAAACAAGTTAGTCAAAGATAGTGACGAAGAAGTGGAGGAACTATAGGTAGAAGAAGGTGGCACGACATTTATATCACTGCTACCAGAATATATCCCTTCGAGGAAGCCAAATGCCAAACCTAACAAGGAGTCAAAAGATGCAAAGTATGGCATGTTTAAACCTTTGTTTCCAGAAGAGGTACCCTTCAAAAGAAAATTTTTAGGCAAGATTCCGCAACTCAAGTTTGCATATTATGATTTTAACAACCAAAAGAAGTACCCTTAGTTCACACCAGAGCATTACCTAATGCAATTACATTACCCGGACAATGAAGTGAAAAGGTTAGATCCACAACGATGGGTGAACGGGTTGGCACAGTCGGGGCTACTAAATATGTTGAATGTACTGCACTTCGGCAGAAGTGCAACCATCACAACATGTGTGAGGCAGCTACTTCTTCTAGTGCACGATGGACATCTATGCATGGGGGGAAAGATACCTATAGATCGTATGTTGATCTGGAGGATAACCAGATTGTCATACCAAGGATGAAACCTCGTGGAGGAATTTGTAGGAAAGGATCAAGACCATGCTATATCAAAGAGTATGAAGAGTAGGTTTGAGATGGTTAAAGGAAAACAATATTATGACATAAATTCAATCAATGACCAAGCAGTTCCCTTCATGATGCATATATTGGCTGGAAATATTATGAGGAAGTGTCACGCAAATGAATTTCCTCCTTTGGTGGTGTTTCTAGCCGCATAGTGTGCCAACGATGTGCAGTATAAATGGGTTGAATACCTATGCAAGGAGTACTTGGAATATTGTCGTGAAATCCCGGAGAAAGGTACAACATTCCCTTACGCATGGTTAATATAAATAATTTCTTTATTGGCATGGAAAGAACCAAAGGATTTGTAGTTTCCTCAAGTACCTACAAATATCTGTGAAGCTAAGAGGTATGTTTCGTTGTGGTTTACCACTCAACCATTGCGTGCATAATAAAACAGGATATTTTTCATCCTATATCACATGCATTTACACATGTTAGTTAACCAACACCCTAGACTATCGCTGAGATTATATGAATATTAATGCTCTGTGGTGAGGTTTAAAACATACTTCCACAAAGTATACATACAAGCACGCAAGGATGTAAAGAAGAAATGACATGCCTTGCCATGTATTGTGTCTGAAGATGATATTGCAATGCAGATATAGAAATGGCCTGAATAATGGATGACTTTGTTGGACAGAGCAGGAGACAATGAGACAGAAGAAGAAGAGGTGGACACTTCGCAACATGGAGACGCAAGCGAGAAGGACAAGGAGATTGATGCACAAGAATGAGAGTAATAAGAGCACCATGATGAAGGTCAGTAGGATCCTCCTATGGGGGATAAGAATACCAAGGAAATATAAAAGTAAGAAACATAAAAAAATTGTTGCAGAGAAGAGAAAGGCAGAGGAGGAAGTTTCCTCAAAAAGCAAGAAAAAGAAAAAGGCCAATAAAACGAAAGATATTACACCAATGGTCCTTACTAAAGGGGACATAAAGAAGATTGGAGAAAATATTCCAGAGGCTATAGTTGAATCCTTGAATAAAGTAGAAGATCACTACGATGCACTTCTCGTAGATGTGCATGAGGGAATCATAGATTTAAAGAGTTTGGCACTAGTAGTTATTCAACCCGCATAGATATAAGAAAGGGTTGGAGTAGAAAGGAAGATACAGCTTACCCTTGCAGCAAGGTTGGCTCATATACTGGTAGGATCTTTACAATTTGAATCTACCAAACTACAGTAGTAGGCAAAGAAGTGGAAAATTGTCAACATGAACATCACAACACTACCATTGCAAAGACTACAAGCTACAGATGGAGATCATAGAAGAACTGAAGTTGAGGGAACAATGTACATTGCCGCTGAATATACAAGTAGAACAAGACCAAGTTGCAAATTCCAAGGAGCTCGATCAAGTGATCCAAGAAATGGATCAAATAACACAACAACACCAGAAGCTCAAGGAGATAGTGGAAGCAACATGAAAGGAAATCTTGAATCTTGAAGTACAAGAAGAAGAACCAACAGAAAACAAGGTAGTGACGCTTAGCCTTGAAGTAAAGGACTACAAGGAAAGAATTTCCGTAGTGCAATTCAAGTATGAAATACAGATTAGTGAGTTGCAATTGAAGCTACAACCAACTACACCAGAGGAAGTGACGGACCAAAGGGAAAATGACCTAAAGACTATGATGGCCAACATCTCTACAACATTATAAGACTATACCAAGTTTGGACAAAAGTTTGTAGATTTGGACATCACTACAAGAAGATCCAAATGCACAGAATCTGCAGGAGGAAATGTAGCAAAAACAACATCAACTAGAATAGATTCGAGCATCTGTGAAGACCATGTCGATCTCGTAGAGGCTCATAAAGATAAACGAGAGTAAGGTCCTCCAAAAGAACATTGAGGAGATGAAGAAGGAGGTGTAGATTTTGATAGAGAGGACTCAGCCTTGGCAAGATGAGAAGCTTTAGAAGCTGTGATAGAAGGAAAAAATGTTGACACAAAAGGTTGTAGAACATGTTACAGAGCGATTATTGGAAGAGCACAGAGTGAGGACAAGCAGGTGATAGAAACTATGTAACAAATCAGCCAGGCCTACAGCAGTATAACAATAAAAAATCAGAGGCAAAGCAGCTAAGTGACTTGGGACGAGTCACATCCGAGTGTTGGAAGCCTCTTGGGCACAATCCAACTTTCTATAATTTTATGAAGAAGTTACATTTTGGGGAGCAGAGTGCGAAGTAAAGGATGTTGCGGAGCGTGAAGTGGATCGCACAGTGGAGTAGTGGAGTGCCAAGATGGATCGCATAGTAGATATACCACACAGTATATGGGCATCAGAGCGGGTTGAAGCCCCTCTCGTTTTGTAAGAAAACACTATTTTGTAAATGATGAATAGTTTTGGACCATGGTAGCTTGTATTAGGGGAGTCCATAGTATATTGACCATGGTATTATGATGATATATCCATCGATGTAATAGTATTTATGGATGAATAATAAAGAGGAGAAGAATCATATCATCTTATGATCCAAATATGTGTTATGGGCGTATCTTGTTGATCTGTACTTTGGAAGGAAGACAAGGCTCTTGAGTTGAGTGTGAAGAGGCCTGAGTCTGCAGCTAAGTCCGTAGACTGCTTGTAGCTGAGTGCATAGGCTAAGAATTGTTTTTTCTACAAATTATCTATTATAAGCAATAGTTCTTGTGGACGTAGTCCCACATTAGGATGAACCATGGAAAAATATGTGTCTTCATGTGTTTATTTTCTTATTACCTATTGTAATGTATTAGTCTATTACAATTGCACTTTATTCCAGTACATTGAAAATTTATGAATGTTTTTGGTATGCTTTAAGTGATGAATGTAATGTAGCAAAGTAATGTATGACTACGAAGTAACTTATGCATGTTAAGTATAGAAGAAAACATAAAAATACCACATCGCATCCCATCATCCTTAAGTCACTTCGAGTGAGTCTGCGATCTGCCTGCAGGTCATTGCTAAAAGGGCCAATGATTGAGGGTTTTGTTGGTGCACAATAAAGATTGAACCTGGTTCAACCCAACCTAAGTCGACAATTCACCTAACTCTTATTCAACGAACAATGACCTAACAGTTAGATGAGGGATGAACATTTTCACATGATTCTTTAGGATGTAGGGTCGGAAATGTTTAACTGCTTTGTAGACCACATATGCATGTTTTTCCATGTCTGGGTAGTTGAGTTTTGAACCTTGTAACCTAGCACTCATGAAGGATATGGGCTGCTCATCACCGTTACCATCCTTCTACATCAACACAATAGCGAGAGATGAATCTAAAGTGAAAGTATACAAAATGAAATCCTTGTTGAAGTTCGAGCTATAAAGAGAAGGGGCTTTAGCAATGGCCTTCTTGATGTGGACAAATTCTTCCTTTTCTTCTTGGTTCCATTTAGACCCCATGTCCTTCTTTAACATATTTTTAAGGGTTTAACTATCTGAGCAAAATCAGAAATAACTTGTGAAGGAAGTTTATTTTACCCGGGAAAGATTGCATACCCTTCTTACTTCTTAGGAGCGAGATCTGTGCAATAGATTTCACGTGTTCGAGATCAATAGTGATACGACTTTTGGTTATAATATGCCTATTAAGGTTTCCTTTAGATATTGTGAATACGCTTTTCTTGGGGTTCAGTGATATCTCGTACTTTCTGCAACGCTCAAATATTTGTTTAAGATGATGGAGGTGATCTGATCTCCTCTTTGAAATGATCTAAATTTAAAAGGGAATGCAAAAAATTACAAATACAACTACAAATACAAATATGCAGTAGAAATAACACTTCATTTCATTAATATCAAATACTGAAATATGCTTACAAACAGAATGGAAATAAAACTAGCTCGGGGAATGGCAGCTTATCTCTTAGAAGAGATGTGACGGCCACATGCCTCTGAATTGTGTTACAATGAGGATCAAAGGCCTATTCATTATTGGAAAACAATGGAAAACCCTAAATATCCAAAACCTTAACCCTAGGAGATGAAGTGCTAAAACTATGGGCCCAGTTTGGGTAAATTGGTACATCAATTTCCCCGGGTCGCAACTTCGACAATACGATCTTTGTTTGACGCGCACAATACCTCATTAGGAATATCTATCCAAGGACTACAACTTCCAACTAGACAACACTAGGGAATACTCCCTATTGGCCCCAGTTTTCCCATAAAACATCCTTTAGGGCCTCAAAACGACTCCGAAAGTCCAAGACCTGAAATACTGCCAAAAATAGTAAATTTTGCTACAATTAAGGAAACTGGAAAATTGAAAGAGATAGTGGTGGGGTTCTATTGGTGGTGTTGGACTTGCCAACATGTCAGGGGATATCCCCAGTAAGAATTCCCAATTAGACCTTAGACCGTTTGGTGTAGAAGTCCCAACAATGGGTCGTATAGCAATGCCTTGACCACAATTTCGCATAGAGGTAAGTAAGATAACTCTGTTCGTAGCAAGGGTGTGACCCCTGCGATGAGTCGAGGAAGGTGCATGAGAGGTTCTAACAAATTTTGGTTGAGATGAGTGTGCCCCTTAGCAACCTGTAATAGTACTCGGATGCAAAAGGAACACACAAGAGAAGATGCATCACAAGCTAGAAAGCAATTCAGCTGGCAATCCAAAGTGATGGTTAAACCAACCAACACATTTAAGAAAGATTCATACATGATCATATAGAACAATCCATACATGTGTGCATAAGAAATCAAATACATATGCCATTTAGAGTAAACAAGACAGCTGGAATACAATACAACATATGCATGAAACGTGTTGGCTCTTATTATATAAACAAGTGTAAGTTCCAGTCCTATAATACATCCAAGTACACCCGCTAGCCCCAACAGTGGAACATTACAACCACATTCACCTAATCCTCCAAACAGATGTACTAGCTCCATGCAGTGGAGAAGCCCAGGCGCGTTACAATATTGTCCAAGATCTCTCCAAGATAGTCTTATCGGAAGCTTGGATGAACAAAAGCCTTTGCAATGAGTTATGAGGTTCTATTTATAGCAAAGGGTGGGGTGACCCTTGACATTCCCCTTTGTGACAGTTCATCTACCCTCATGACTCTTCATCGACTCTATGACATTACATTACAATGCACATGTGCTCATGTTAGACAATATGGCTTGAGCAAGCCATGCAAGACATCAGTGACACTTGGTCCGTTAAGGTGAGACCAACTCTTTGACATGCTTGTGATTGTGAGGTTGGTGAGTTGATGCCAAGCTTGGTCATCCGTGATGGTGTGCATGCACCCCATGGTGACATCTTACTGAAGCGAACTCTTGCCTTCATTGCAACCGGTGCATTGGTATGGCTCCTTCATCCAACTTATCTGCTAACATGCGCATGGTCTTCTTGGGTGTGGCTAAACTGGCAATACACTGATGCATAGTGTCTGTGTTGATCTTCAAGTGTGTGATGTTGGTCATGCACATCAACTTACTGAAGTACATGTTCAGCTCCAGTTGGACTTGCTTCTTGTCTTCGCCTTAGTTAGTGTGTTGAATTGGTTGGATCGCATGTGTGTGCACAATGACATCCATGTTGTTGAATCCATTGCATGCGACCAAAAACACCTCTCACCATGTCTACTTCGTTCCAGCTACTAGGATGGATCTTTAACTTGTACGAGTGCAGTTTCATTCGTGAGTGCATGTTGTGCCCACTGCTATTCTTTTTCCTGCTACAACTAATTCATTTATCTGTGCAGCTTCATGTTCTTCATTGAGTTGCTTCTTTAGCACATGCAACTCCTTCTATTTTCCATTCTCTATCTTCGCACGATCTTCATGTATCGCCGTCACCTCATAGCCTAAGTCTCCAAAGTTGTTTTCATCATCAGTGGATCTTCTTGAGCTTGCAACTTTGTTCTGCCTCTGTGTTGTTAACAACCTTCCTCTTGCATTCGTTGCATTCAGTATGTTGCCTTCAATTTTTGTTTATGATGCTTCTCGCTGTGATGCTGTTGTTGTCATATCTTGATGTCCTTGTCTATGAAAAACTTGATATCTTCGTGAGTAGGCAAGCTCATAGACATTTGACTGACTACATCTCCAGGTGTGCTTTGAACAATGTATTTGACTCTTCTCTCTTAGAAACCATTGTACCTACATTGCTGAGAGTCAGATGAACACCTACAATACCTAGAGACATGGAAACACTCATGGCAAGCAATTTGTTAGTCGAAAACCAAAATGAACTTGAGAACTAACTTGCAACATACTTGTGTGACTGATCATGAAGGTTGCGTAATTTTGGCTGGGAGGTCGAGAGTCCAACTACCAAGACTATGCAAGGCATAGTCTGGGTTGCTGGGAGACTACCTGATGGTTAGAACTGCGCAATGCATAGTCTAGTCTAGTTGCTGACTGCTGGAATTTCTCAATAAACAATATCATCTGGCAATGGTTGCAGGCTTAGTGACTGCATTGCGCAATTTTCTAGGCCAGTAGTCACTGTCCCTTAGAAATTCAAAAAACAATCCTGGAGGATAGTTCCTGGGTAGAAATGAGCATTTCCTGAGAGGAAGACAGAGCCTTCACTCTCAGGATTGTGCAATGTTGTCTTGGTGAGGCAGAGTCCAGCCAAGGCTACCCAGACTCGCCGACGGGCACTAAAAGTGAATGTGAGTGTGAATGCATGGTGATAATGAGTGTAAGAATAAGTGAATGATCATGCATGAAAACAGAAAATGACAAATTCAGAAAACGAAACAACATGCATGTGGCTGAGGCGAGTCACCAAATCTACGACTGTTCGTGAAAAACAGTTTCATGCATGCGACAATAGTGGGATCGCAACAAAAATTGAAACAGTGCTAGGACAAGATAGTATACATGTAAACAACAAAAAGCGTTCAAATAAATCAAGCAAACAATACTCACACAAGCAAAAACACAAAAGATGACAAAAATGCAATGCAAGGCAAGGAAAGTGGGCTTACCCCAAAACAGCTGAGTTGAATGGGCCGACTACTCCTAGATGTGATGTGGGATGTCAGAGCTACAAGGTTGATGTGAGGAATGAGATTTGCTACGTTTGGTTGATAATTTTTTATAACATCGAGGTTGTGACACACATGCCACAAATCTAGGGAAGGTGACACTTGGTGGGAGGTTTTTGAAATGATCCTTGCATGTAACCTCCAACCACTAAAAATAGATCCCTGAAACAAGGGATGCCTTTGCATGTTTCCTTGGGAAAAGCAATCCATGCATGCAAGTCAATTTTGCTCTATCCCGAAGGGAACCAGTCAACTGAACTACACATGCAAGAGACTGCTCGACTGTTGGGAGAAAATACGCATTTCTAGTTGGGAGTTGGGCTGGATACCTAGGATATTTCTGTAATTTCTCGGTAGAGCAGTTGACTGCTGCCTAGATTTTCACAAATTCTAGGCTAAGCAGCCCTACTAGGGAAAATTGCGCAATTTTCACTGTGAGTGTTGATTGCCAGAATTGTGCAATTTTGGAACCCATTAGGCTATCAATCAGGATTACGCAATTTATGGAGGGAAGACTTGTTTCCCTCCAGAATTGCGCAATTTATTGGAGGAGATGCTCAACCTGCAGTTGGACCAAGTCTAGATGATCAACCTGTGAGGAGAATGCATCGAACTGTGATCAACATGATGCCTTTGTGCAAGAAAAACACTGAAGCTTGTGAACTTGACGAAGCAAGGCAAGTTGTTGTGAAGGTTGGAAGGGAGGCTCCAAAAGGAAGCTAAGGAAAAAAATTTGAGGGTGGTTGTAGCCTCTACAACACTTGGCAACACACTGGTAGAACTCCAACTCTGTGAATGGACATTGTTCATGAGAGGCAAGTATAACACCTCTGGAAGTATTGTTCAGTTCTCAGCTCCTCTTGGTTTCAACACTAGCTTGATTGTAAGATGTAGCATTTACCAAGATCTTGGTCGATTGACACACATTCCAAGCCAAGGCAACATAGTTGTTTTGATTAGGGTTGAGAGGTATATTGGTGCACAAGAAGTATAGTCATTAGAGTGTTAGTTTCATCTATGGTTTTGCTCCGCTTTCAGCGAGCCTGATCAGTACCCTGGCGGAGTTACTTGCATCATCTCTCTACATAAGAAGCCTTTCTCTTATTTTGCCTGATTCATTTTCATTTTTTTCAAACTGTTTTCACTTTTTCATTTTTTTCATTTTTCATTTTCATAACTATGCATAGCACTTATTCATTTCATAGGTGGAAGAGGGATCCTAACTTATTGAGAGAATAAGATGTTTTTCTTGTAGATAAGTAGTCTATTATACCTCTTACGTTCCTGTTTTGGTTTTCCCCCTCACCTTATTCTACTTGACTGAGCTGACAAGGGTTAACCCAAAAACAACCGACTGGAGTAGGTGACACTAGTTAGTGCAAAAGCGTTGTGTTTTCACCAAGGTTCACTTCGAACATTATGTATTTTCCTTCGACATATCATGGACTAAAAGTAGCAAGTTCTTCATACAGAGGTAGGATGACAGATAACCAAGTAGTGATAGCAGCACAATGCCTCTTGTACTTTACCCAGCTTGCTTCGAGATTCATACATGGTTTCATACAAAAATATCCTACGAAATGAAACAAGTGAATTAAAAAAAAACAAAGCAAAGCAAGAGCAGAAGCAAAAGCGAAAGAAAAGAATGTAAGAAATCAAGAAAGCAGAAAAACAAACAAACAAGGCAAGTAAGCAAGCAAGCATGCAAGCAGATAACTCAAAAGCAAACACTACTCCTACTCCTAAGCTAATAGTGCATGGGTCATCTCACGTGAAGTGATACTTCCAATGCAGGCACCAGTGCATTGGTTGACCCATGTTGGTGAAGGCATGGTTCGCGAACAAGGTAGTTGTGCGAACCAGCAAACCAGAAATATGTAACAATGAAGAAAAACACATTCTGATCTTACAAGCGACCGCAAAACAAATATGAGTGAGAGTGCATGACATGCATTCTGTGGAGCTGCCATGGTGTTGTGCTACACTACATGCAGATGTCGAGTGTATGCATTCTCTTGATTGTGACATGCAAGCAAATGAGAAAGGTAGACCACTTGTGTTGTGCATGTGTTCTTGCTATGTAATATTCCCCCAATGCATGAGCAATGGGATTGTGTAGTTCAAGTGGAGGAAGAAAAATCTGGGTGTTTGGTTGATCTTCAGTGCAAACTGAGAGTGATGAGGAGCCTTGAGTGTTTTGATAATTTCCTGACTGGATGTGAAACCAACCTCAAGACAGCGAGGGCCTGACATAACCATCAGCTCGGGCTAAAGTGCCTCGACAGTCTGAAGGGTTTCGACCTCATTGGCAGATACATCATTGTATACTAGTGTCTTGGATAGATTAACAATGGTTGCATCAACATCATAATCAGATGAGGAAGTGAATAGAACATGACAACCAAGATCAGAAAATTCAGGATGTTTGCCAGCATCCTCATGATTTGATGAATCGGGCAGAGGGGTAGATGAGAAGAAAAGTTGTTAACCCTCTGTGCTTTCAAGAAAGATACATGACAGATTGAATGGATTTTCTAAGGAAGATGTGTCCTCTCCACACTGTAATGATAGAATGACATCCAAGGTGTCCTGTGAATGATCGAAGTAGAAACATCCAGAAATGGGTTTTCACAGGGGAAATCAATAGTGGTAGAATCACAAGGGATGTCAGGATGAATCAGATGAGGCGCGGATGGAAGGGGGTAATCCTTCACCACAAGCTCTTCTTTAGATTCCTACACATACTCATCATGAATGATGACACATGTTGGCTTCATAACACCAACTCCGTCGACAACTTGATCCTCATTCACAATAGGTGAATAGTCTGGAATGGAAGAACACAAGACAGTACAATCGGAAGGATCAACAGAATGCGAGGACAGAGGTCAAGGGAATGAATCCACGTGACATTCAATAGGCTTGAAAGCCAAATCTGCATAGATCTCAAGAGCAAGTGGGGTGGGAGGATGTGACAGTTCAACAGAGGTGTGTGCATGATCTTCCATCAAACTCCGCGATGGTAGAGCTTTATGATTAGATGAAGGTGGACAGTCACTTGTGACAACAACTGTGCCTACCTATGATTGTGTAGCTCCATCACCGAAGCATGTTGAGCAGGGTTCAGATATGTGAATAAGATATTCAAATCTTCCATAAACAAATTACCAATTGATTTCAACTTTAGGGAATCGGTATGCAATATTAAAAAAGTGTGTGTAAAAGTGATCAATGGATTCATTAGGTGATTTTCGTAATTTCAGAATTTCTTGATCAAGTGCTTCAGGGTCAAAGTGATAGAAACTATGGTCTATCTCTCTGACCAGATGAACAAGAGAATGAATAGATTTTTCAGGCAGTGTGGCACACCAGTGCATTAGGTTCCCTTGAAGCGTGTAGATGAACAATGCGTAGCTCATGTATTCCTCAAAGAATCCATGTCTTTCGCATGAGCCTATAACAGTGCTTGCGAGACTAACCAAGGCTCCATAGCCTCCACCATCATATGTTTCATGAGACAAGTCGTCTGAGATCTCTTTCGACATAATGAAATCATTTCAATAAGACATACATTCTGGAAGAGTAACTCGGTAGTGAGTCATGATAGATGTGTAGATATTCAAAACATATGTGAGGACTCAGTTCGTCATTTATCCCTCCTTCTAGTGCCAAAATGTTGATGGTGCTAGACCCGCCAATATGTTAGGGGATCTCTCTCGTAAGAAGTCCCAATTAGACCTCATATCGTTTGGTGTAGGAGTCCCAGTAGTGTGTCGTATAGCAATGCCTTGATCACGATTTTGCACAGAGGCAAGTAAGATAACTCTGTTAGTAGCAAGGATGTGACCGTTATGGTGAGTCAAGGAAGGTGCATGAGAGGTTCTAACACATGTGGGTTGAGATGAGTGTGCCCCTTGGAAACCTGTAACAATACTCGAATGGGAAGGGAAAACATGAGTGAAGATGCATCACAAGCTGGAAAGCAAGTCAGCTGGCAATCCAAAGTGATGGTTAAACCAATCAACACATTTTAGAAAGATTCATACATGCTCATACAGAACAATCCATACATGTGTGCATAAGAAAGCAAATACATATGCCATTTAGAGTAAATAAGACAGCTGGAATACAATACAACATATGCATGAAACGTGTTGGCTCTTATTATATAAAGAAGTGTAAGTTCCAGTCATACAATACATCCATGTACACCCACTAGCCCCAACAATGGAACATTATAGCCACATCTTCCTGCTCCTCCAAAGAGATGTACTAGCTCCATGTAGTGGAGAAGGCAAGGCGCATTACAACAGTGTCCAAGCTCTCTCCAAGATAGTCTTATCGAAAGCTTCGCTGACCAAAAGCCTTTACAATGAATTATGAGGTTCTATTTATAGAAAAGGGTGGGGTGACCATTGAAATTCCCCTTTGTGATATTTCATATACCATCATGACTCTTCGTCTACTGTATGACTGTTACATCCAACTATTGACACTTGAACTTCCACTTGACATGACGTTACATTACAATGCACATGTGCTCATGTGAGACAGAATGGCTTGAGCAAGCCATGCAAACATCACTGACACTCGGTTCGTTGAGGTGAGACCAAATTTTTGACATGCTTGTGATGGTGAGGTTGGTGAGCTAATGCCAAGCTTGGTTGTCCATGATGATGTGCATGTACCCCATAGTGACATCTTGTTGAGCAAACTCTTGTATTCGTTGCATCTAGTGCATTAGTATGGCTCCTTCATCCAACTCGTCTACTAACATGCGCATGGTCTTCTTGGGTGCGGTTGAACCGACAACACATGGATGCATAGTGTCTGTGTTGATCTTCAAGTGTGTGATGGTGGTCATGGGCATCAACTTGTTGAAGTACATGTTTAGCTCGAGTTGGACTTGCTTCTTGTCTTTTCCTTGGTGAGTGTGTTGAATGGGTTGGATTGCACGTATGCGCACAATGACATGCATGCTACTGAATCCCTTGCATGTAGCCAACAACACTTCTCACCATGTCTACTTTGTGCCAGTTGCTGGGATGGATTTTTAACTTGTACAGAAGTAGTTTCATCTGTGAGTGCATGTTGTGCCCATTGTTGTTCCTGTTCTTGTTGCATCTCATTCGTCTGTCTGTGCAGCTTCATGTTATTCATTAGGTTGCTGCTTTTGCACATGTAATTCCTTCTTTGTTCCATTCTCTGTCTTAACGTGATCTTCATGTCATGTCATCACCTCATAGCCTGAGTCTCTGAAGTTTCTTTCATCATCAGTGCATCTACTTGAGCTTTCAACTTTGTTCTGCCTCTATGTTGTCAACAACCTTCCTCTTGCATTCATTGCATTCAGTATGCTTCCTTTAGATTTTTTTCATGATGTTTCTCACTGTGATTTTGTTGTTGTCATATCTATATGTCCTTGTCTATGAACAACTTGATATCTTTGTGAGTAGGCAAGCTCATAGCCATTTGACCGACTGCATCTCCAGGTGTGCTCTGAACAGTGTCTTCGACTCTTCTCTCTTAGAAACCATTGTACCTACACTACTGAGAGGCAGATGAACACCTGCAATACCTAGATACATGGAAACACTCATGGCAAGCAATCTGTCAGTCGAAAACCAAAATGAACTTGAGAACTGACTTGCAACATACCTGTGTGACTGATCATGAAGGTTGTGTAATTTCGCCCGAGAGGTCGGGAGACTGAATGCCAAGATTGCACAAGGTACAGTCTGGGCTACTGGAAGACTGAATGACAGTTGGAACTATGCAATATATAGTCCAGTCTGGCTATAGACTGTTGGAATTCCGCAATGCGCAATCTTCGCTGGTAATGGCTGTAGGCTCAGTGACAATTTTCTGGGCCAGCACTCACTGTCCCTTAGAAATGTGAAAAACAATCCTAGAGGATAGCGCCTAGGTAGAAATGCACATTTCGTGAGAGCAAGACAGAGCCTTCCCTCTCAGGATTGTGCAATGTTGTGTTGGTGAGGCTATTGGTGAGGCAGAGTCCCACCAAGGCTTCCCAGACTCGCCGACAGGAAATAAAAAGTGAATGTGAGTGTGAATGCATGGTGATACTGAGTGTAAGCATAAGTGAATGATCATGCATGAAAATGGTGAATGACCGATTCAGAAAATGGAACAACATGCATGTGGGTGAGGCAAATCGATGACCGTTCGTGAAAAACAGTTTCATGCATGTGACAACAGTGGGATAGCAATGAAAACTGAAACATTGCTAGGACAAGCTAGTATACATGTAAACGACAACAAGTGTTCAAAGAAATCAAGGAAACATTACTCACACAAGAGAAAACACAAAAAGCAACAGAAATGCAACAAAATGCATAAAAAGTGGTCTCACCCCAAAACAGCTAAGTGAATGTGCCGACTACTCCTAGATGTGATGTGGGATGTCAGAGCTGCAAGCTTGATGTGAGGAATGAGCTCTACAGTGTCTGGTTGATGAGTTTTGATAACATCGAGGTTGTGACATGAGTGCCACAAATCTAGGGAAAGTGACACTTGATGGGAGGTTTCTGAAATGATACTTACATGTAACCTCCAACTGCTAAAAATAGATCCCTGAAACAAGGGATGCCTTTGCATGCTGCCTTGGGAGAAGTAGCCCATGCATGCAAGTTAGTTTTGCTCAATCCTGGAGGGAATGCTCAACTCAGATGCACATGCAAGAGACTGCTTGACTACTGGGAGAAAATGCGCATTTCTAGTTGGGAGTTGGGCTGGCTTCCCAGGAGATTTGTGCAAATTCTTAGCTGAGCAGCCCTACTGGGGAAAATTGTAAAATTTTCACTGTGAATGTTGACTACCAGAATTGCACAATTCTGGAGCCCAACAGGCTGCCAGTCAGGATTGTGCAATTTCTAGAGGGAAGGTTGGTTGCTCTCCAGAATTGCGCAATTTCTTGGGGGAGCCACTCAGCTTGCAGCAAGACCAAGTCTGGGTGATCAGCCTGTGAGGGGAATGCATCGAGTTGTGATTGACAGGCTGCCTTTGTGCAAGCAAAACACTGAATCTTGTGAACTTGACAAAGCAAAGCAAGCTGCTGTGAAGGTTGGAAGGGAGGCTCCAAAATGAAGCTAAGGAAGAATTTTGGAGGGTGGTTGTAATCAGTACAATAGGTTCCCAATGGAATAGGTGAGTGGCCACCAACATCCACCTAGATCATGAAAACACTATGACATCATCCAAACACATTACTATGCTTTGACCCAATTAGCCCTCTAAAAGAAATGTCCATTTCACTTTGGAAGGTAGCACTATAATTAATAAGGCCAAATGGCATGCATTGAAAGTCGAATTTTCCCCACTTCATGTTGAAAATTTTAGGAGCCTAGGTTGAGTTTAATTTCAACTATAATAGTTTAATTCATTTAAACTGAGTTAATTTCAGTTAAACTAGCTCCATCTGATGGAGGAACTAGTAGGAGGTCAAGCAATGGGGTGCCACTTCATGTGTTCAACTAGTTAACTGATAAATCAACCATAATTAACTCATGCATGAACGAAATTATAGTCACCCTATTGAGATTGGAGTTCAAGGGCAGTGTACTATCAATTGTATAATTTTTCCAGTCGTACAGGTGGTGCATGTAGTTAGAGAAGGGCTCAGATATTGCGCAATTCAGGATCGGGATTTCCCTAATTAATAGGGAGCTAATTCCTTGAGAAACAATGAAAGGAAATGTGAGTATTGGCTAGAGACAACTTGTGAGGCAGTGAGATAGATTGTACTTGTGCAGAGATTGTTCAAGTTGAACAAGCATTGTAAATCTTCTCAATTTTTTTTATCTAATGCAATATACAAATAGGAAGGATTTTTTAGCATAAAGATTTCCCCTTAGATAAATCTCTGAGCATATGTGACTAAATATTGTCTAATTTTCTGTGATTTATCGACCGATTATTTATTTCCATTGATGAGTAGAGTAGATTCAAGTCTTTTGTTTTAGAAAATTACATAAGCATTTTGAATCTACAAGGAATTTCTACATTGTATTAGAGCATGAATCACAATAGAAGAGAATAATTCGAGTTTGTCTTTGTAGGTAAATCAAATTTTCGTAATCATTCTTCAGAGCCAGCAGGATGTCGTTTTATGGATTGAGACTCGAGTATTCCCTTGAGGGTAGCTTGAATTATATTTCTTGGAAATACATGATGCAGGCAGTGTTGGAAGATAATGGGTTGAAGGAATTCATAGACAATGATATTCCTAAGCCTCCAGCAATTGATGCTCAATATCTGGCAAAGTGGAAGAAATGTGTGGCAAAGGCGAGGATGATTATATTAGAAGGAGTTCAAGATCATATTGTCTCAAATCTCCACGGGAAGGATACCCCATATGCAATGTGGCAAGCCTTGATAGACATGTTTAAGAATAATAGTGACCACAGGAAGTTGGCACTGAAGGACAAGCTTCGGAAAATCAAGATGGAGAAGAGTGACACAATACCACAGTACCCGAGTAGTTTCACCTAATGTCGAGATTACCTTGGGAGTGTTGGTATTATAGTTGTTGAAAGTGATGTGGTAATCCTAGAACTTCTAATCCTTCCCATTAGCTGGCACAACTACCAGGATTTGATAAATCAAAGGGAGAAGCTACCAAATTGGGAGTGATTGTGGTCTGACTTGGTGCAAGAAGAGATCGGGCGGAATACCAGAGATGAAACCTCATCAAAGCATGATGATGAGGAGAATTGTGCCTTGGATGGAAAGGAAAACAAAGGGAAAGGGAAGAAATCCAAATCCAAATGAGATTCTAGTCAAGTAGGAAAGAAGAATGACTTCTCGAAGATTAATTTTTTTCACTGTCATGAGCTGGGACACTATGCCATGAAGTGTCAACACAAGATTCCCTCGGGAGGAGTGGTAGGTGAAGCTCTAGCTTCATAATTCGAGCTAGATTTCACACCAATTGCATGCATGGTGACATTAGTGATGGGTAGTGTGTGGTATATGGATAGTGGAGCCTCATTCCATATGATGGGCAAAAACTATTTTTTCAGTGAATTGGAGGAGAAGGAA
This sequence comes from Pinus tabuliformis, assembly GCA_031772625.1. Taxonomy (NCBI): domain Eukaryota; kingdom Viridiplantae; phylum Streptophyta; class Pinopsida; order Pinales; family Pinaceae; genus Pinus; species Pinus tabuliformis. The sequence continues at coordinate 835,963,125 of CM062815.1, forward strand.
CTCTATATGCACATCAAGATGGGAGATGATGGAAGGTATAGCACAATCTGTATTGGTATCATTACTTTTCAGAGGGATTATAGTTCTCCTCTCCCATTAAAAGATGTCATCTATGTTCCAGGTCTGAAGAAGAAATTAGTTTCAGTTTCTATGTTGTAAGATTATGGCTACGATGTGATATTTAGAAAAGGAAAGGATTTCCCTAGACACATCACCATAGGACAAGTGAAGCAGATCGAGGTTCGGTGAAGAGCCTCTACAAATTGGATGTATAAGATTGTGCTGCTTTGAGCATGAAAGAAGAGCAGGTGCAGAGCTGAGACATCAGTGAATTATGGCATAGGAGACTTGGCCATTTGCACCATGGATATTTGAAGATCATGCAACATATTTCTACAAGACTTCCCAAGGGTGCACTAGAGCAGTGAGATACATGCAAAGGGTGTACACTAGGGAAGTACGCCAAAGCCACCTTTCATGATAAGGATAGTAGAGTGTAATAATTCCTTGAAATACTTCACTCAAATGTGTCTAGACCTTTCTTGACATCCTCCACGACCAAGCACAGATATTATGTGATATTTATAGATGATTTCTCACGTAAGGGTTGGATTTTCTTCATGTAGAAGAAAGGCCATACATTCTCCAAATTTTGTGAATTTAAAGCACTTGTTTAGAAATGAATTGGCAAGAAAGTGAAGGCTCTCAATAGAGATAATGTTGGTGAATATGTGTTGAATGAGTTCAATAACTTTTTTTCATCAGAAGGCATTTGACGGGAGTTAATAAAACACTATAACCCATAGTAGAATGGGGTGGATGAGAGGAAGAACATAAGTATTGTGGGAGATGCATGGGAAATGTTACATGACTAGGGCCTACTGTTGCACTTGTGGGCTTAAGCATGCAACAAAGTTGTATATATGCAGAACGAGAGTCCTCATCAGATTCTCAGGATGAGTACACAAGAAGAAGATTTTTTAGGGAAGAAATTGTAACAACCCTAGTGAAAATTCTATGTAATAAAAGTTGATAAGGGAAAAATAATAACCAAGGTTGATGGGACACTTATTCCAAATTGAATGTTGGGCAAGAAATCCTAGTGTGAGTGTTCATTGGTTTATTATAGCTAAGGAAATAGGCAAAGGCAATGTATAAGGCTTTGGAAAGGAAAATGGCATTTCTAGCACATTTATTTATGAAAATAATGGAAATTAGGAGAAAAGGAAGGTGAAAGGTCATAGGTTTCATGTGAGGAGGAGAATGAAGGAAAATAATGGAAAATGAATCAAATAGAGGCCTAATTGATAAAAAGGATTTTTAGGATCCATTGGTACCTTTTGTCAGTTTAGTTTTGGAGCTCTCTCATTATTCTCTCTCTCTCTCTCACACACACACTCTTGGATACTTAGATTTTTCTTGGAGCACTTTGGCAGTGGAACAAGAAAGGAAAAGAAGGCAAGAGGAAGGTAGGAGCAAGCAAGGAAGAGTAGGATCAAGCAACTATAGCAGGATTCTTTGCAGGTATCGATTTGCATGTGTGTTTTCCTTGCTAGATTCGGTATGCATGGTATTGCATGTGGTTCTTTACTCTTATGGCATGGGTTTTGCCAGGTGTAAGCGTGTTTTCATCCTAACCTTTCCATTTTCAGATAGACATGGTTTGATGGGGTCCTCATGTTTTTGTTGAGCTAGATTTCCATATGGATTTGATGCTGAGTGAGGTGTATCTCCGAAAGGAAGAACACATTGCCTAGTGATCCGTGAACCAAACTATGGATTGCGATAAAGCCACTAGCCTAGTGAGCCTAGAACCAGACTGTGGGTTGCCATAAAGCCAGGTATTGTGTGCCTTGGTGGGCCTAGGAATCCTTTATTGGTTAATGGCAGGATATATGGTAAAGACTAGAGGTGATTTCCCTTAATTAGACCTAGGAATTCTAGCCAGTGAACGGCGGGATATATGGTAAATCCTGGAGGGTGGAGTCTTGGTTTAGGGCCTAGTGATCCCTGGATCAGAATGTGGATTGCGGTAAAGCCTGAGAGAATAGGAGATAAGAAAATTCCTCACGGTGTAGGTGGAGAAATATGGTGGCATCCATGCGTTTTTCACCTAGTGATCTGGTTGAGATCATGGTAAATCATGTTATTACATGTTTATTGTGTTGGCCTAGTGATCCTATGTGGATTGTGGTAAATCTTGGTTTCTATTGATAAGGGTGAGGTGGTTTAGCCTTAGGATGCCCTCATTGGTTCTTTGGGTTTGAGTCCCACATTAATGCTTGGAATATGGCACGAGGGTGAATTGCTGAAGAGAGACTTGGCTCAATCAATCTATGGTCAGGTGGAACGTGGTAGTCCCATCCCGGGTTGGATTTTATGTTCATTAATAAGAGGTTCTTCCCTTGGTATCTTATGTTTAAATGTACTATTTTATATGTGGATTATATGGTTGATGTATCCTTGATATTTTTTTTGTTATTATGTCAGTTATAAGCATTTATTATGACATTGATGATGTATGGATCTCCTCATGTTTTGATTTGTAAATGAATGAACAATGTATCTATGACCTAATAGATGGTGATGGAACTAATGATATAAGGGAATAATGTTTATTAGAGATTCTCATATAAGTTTGAGACCCCTATGCTCAGATATTTTGTTTAAACTTATAGATTACATATTTGTGACATGTTTGATGAAATGCCTATCATGGCTAGTAGGGCTCAAGTTAAGTTCTTATTCAATAAATTTCATTTGTATGATTATTGTATTTTTATCTTTCAACTATGAAAGTGTCATTGAGTTCTGGGTAGTGACCTAGGCTTCGGGACTGAAGAAGTGGCACAAATCCTAGAGTTGCAGGCACAGAGCTAAGGAGAAAAGTATCAAGACACATGCATAACCATGTTGTGGGAGCGTTTGGAGCCTCCTCGATGCATGCATGTCCATATCGGGGGTTTAATGGTCTAAAAATTCAGTTGTTCTTAGGGGCTAGTTACTTGAGTGGTTGGGATGGCTCCTAGGAGTTCTATTTCTTATGTGGAAGGTTTGTGTGGTGTGTTTCTATCGATTTCACTTCCTTAAGGTCACATAGGAGGTTCAATCCCATTATAGTGGCCTCTCATCACATATTTACCCTAGTTGGTCGATTACCTGGGTAGATGTGGGATGAGGGTGTTACAGAGTGGTATCAAAGAATGGTTCACCCCTTGGACTAGATGGGCGGTGTGTGCTGGTCATGCATTCATGTTAGTTGCATGTGTGTTAATAATCTGTGTGGTCTATATGCTTGTTGCATATGCATGGTGTTAGTCATGGTTGCAGTGCTGTCGCCATGTGAAAGAGGATGTTGTTGTTGTGAAGTGTGTCATCATGAATTTATGATTGGTTACAACTTGTTTATATTTGTGTATTGTCAAATGCACACTGGTATGGTTATTGTTGACATCCATGAGGTCATGGTATATTTAGTTGATATGGCCATGCATTTATGACTAGAATCTAGCTAGAATGGTGATTACATGGTTATATGCTTATGTATTATATGTATATATGTTGTCATGATTATTTTATACATGTACTACGTTGATTGTTTGATCTTGCAGATGAGATATCCTCCTCGAATTATGTTAAGTTACATTGGTCTATTGTGACTTGGTTTAGCTAACATGATATAACTTGATAGAAGAATATTAAAGATGAATAGCAAGATGGTAGACTACATAGATTCTCCCTATGAATCAGATGAGAAACGTGGTGTTGGGAATTCTTCTGACTTAACAGATAGATTGAGAAGCTCGAAGGAAGAAATAAGGAGTTGTAAGAAAGACAATTACAAAATCGTGCAGGCACAAGAGAAACAAACAGAGGTTAATGCAATATTCCTTCAAGTTTTATCAGAATTTCAATGATGGGGGCCACTTCGTATCAACCATGGGCAGGAGGACAGAACTAATGTGGCATACGGCAATAGGTCTCATGGTGATTACAAGTCAGATAGAGATGACAAGGTTAGGGATGGCAGATTGTTGGATACTCCAGATAAAAGAGGTGATGGACATAGGTAGTACTCTAGTTCTAGATTTGATAGGCATCATGATCATCATCATTATCATCCTTATAGGAGGAATGATAGGGGATACTTGCCAAAGGAATTTAAGAAAGAAAAGCCACCTACTCTTGATGGCGACTTGAAGAAACCAAAAGATGCAAAGGATTGGATACCTTGGATGAACGAGTTCTTTGAGTTGCATGAGAACACATAAAACATGAAGGCCATAATTGTTATCTTTAGCCTGAAAGGTAAAGAAGATAGCTGGTGGGAATATGTGAAAGAGATTAGAGACATTGATCAAAAAATGATCCTAGATGACTTTTCACTCAAAAATGAAAGTCAAAGGATGCTTTTGAAAATAGTCCCATTGCATAGATCTCTTCAATCTGAATCTACTACAATTTAAATGGGCTAAAATGGACTTCGGATGAAGAAGTTATCGCAAAAAGAAGATTTCCCCTTATCCTTAGAGAAGGAGGCAATTTCTTATAAATGGGACTTAAGGGAAAATGTTTTTTTAAACATAAAATCCCTTAGAGTTCATCACATCGCATTCCTTTATTACATTGCAATAAACTAAGGAAGAGTACTTAAAATAGGCGCAGAGGCTTTCAGCGGACCCGATGGATTTATGAATAAAATAAGCGAACCTTTTGAGTTTCGAAAGGAAGGCAGTAATTGGTATTTCAGGCAGGCTTCAAGCAGTAAGCAGTATTGGATGGGATCAGCCCAATTCCATACATTGGCTGACACGTGGAATGGTGTAGGAGGGAGAAAACCACTTGGAGAAAAATGCTTTTTCGAGCAGGTAATCTCCATGCAAGTAGGCCACCCGAAAATGTTGCCAATCGTTGGATTGGAGATCGCAAGATCAACGACGGAGATTAAGTGGACTGTTTGCCATTTCGAGTTCAGTGTGAACCATTAGATTAAAATGCAAATCAACGGTTGTGATTGAATTGGCAATCGCTAATCGGGAAGGTTGAAGGACCAAGACCCATGACCATGTGACTGTCAATAAGCGATATTGCGATTTGCCAATGTTCTGATGGGCTGATCAGCGATATCGGCGATCGGCGATCGGTGAACCCATGATACCAGGGCCAATGCACATTGCAATTGCGACTTGCGATATACCGATAGAAGGCGGACCCGATAAGAATTATGGATGCGATTTCATAATATTTGAAATCTGGAATTTCCTATCTTCTTTGTATTTCTCATGTATTTGGGTTTTGACCATGCGAGAATGCGATTGCGATATGGAAACCGAAGGTATACCCGATGGGGATTATAAGCGCAATTTCATAACTTTTGAAGTCCAAATTTATGGGATTTCTATGTATTTCCCGTGTATTAGGTTTTTTGGCCATACGCCTATGCGATTGCGATTTACGATAGAATGCTGGACTCGATGGGTTTATAGATGCGATTCTGTATTATTTGAAATCTGGGCTAAAGGCCCATGATGTGTTTTGCATGCATTTTCCTGTGTATTTTCGTTATTTGGTTATTTCAGCTAGAGGAAGGAAAAATGATCGGGTTTCCCACGCCAATAGTTCCTTTCCATTGTAAACAGATTCTTGTGGCGAAACAGTTGAGTTTTCCATGATGGAGGGCTGTAACTGATGTGTTACAAATACACAAAGAGAAAAAATGCCGAAGCTAGCTGAGAATGCACGCAGAGGCTGAGAGATAACATAGAGAGCAGAATTGACAGAGGGTCGCTTGGAGGTCGAGCGAACTTGGAAGCTCGTGAGAGCCAGAGAGCTCAAACAAACTTCTAAGAGCCATGGGCTGTAATAAAGTTCAGAACAGCAAAGGGTCGAAATGATCAAGCTATTGCTGGTGCCCGGAGTGTGTTGAAGACAAAGGATTTCCAGAGACAATATAGAATTCTGAGGGAGTCAGAGAAGCCAGAAGCTCAAGAAGCTCATAGCACTAACTAAAGGAGTCAAGTCCAGAGAAGCCTAGATCTATCTGCAGAGTGAGGACAGCCAGCGAGATAAGATGGTATTCTAAACCCATAGGTTCAGTGGTAAACCAATGGAGTTGAGCATGGAGCTTGTAAAAAGAATTTAGCCATAATCCCAAAGAGCCTAGTTGAGTTGACTAGAGCTCAAGGAGATGTAACCCAAGATATTAGGATGAACTCCATATTATATTGTTGCCTTATGTGTTTGCTTACTTGCTGCTTTATTTACTATTATATGCATTTCATATCAGTTTAAGAAAATGAACATAAGCACTTGAACAGTCTAAAGGCAATCAAAAGGCATACACCTATTTTCAAGTATTTTTAATTCTGCAATTGGTTAATCATAAGATCTAGGGAATATTTAAGCTTTGGAAGTGGGAGAGGTTCTTGTGAGCTAACAAGAAGCCTTTATTTCCCCATTTTCAAATCAAGTGATATCAGAGCTTAAGTTTGATTAACCCCACCTTCAAAGAAGGTGATATCAAAGTTAGTTATTCCAGAGCAGGTGGCATCAAATCAGAATGCTTGATTGGCAGAGCAAAGATTGCTTGTCTAAAAGGTGTTTAAACAGTTAGAGGTTGATTGTATGCTTGTTTGCAGACTGATTATTGTTTGAGTTTGCAGAGGTGAAGGGAAAGCTACTGATAGCTAAGTCCAGGAGAGGACAAGAAGGAAGAAGGGTTGAAGGCATTCTTCTTATCCCAAAGGACCTCAAGGCAATCCTTGAAGAACAAGAGGTTTTTTGCAAAAGGTTGTTGAATACACTCTTTATTAATCTTGTTTGAAGTTCTTTTGTTCGTTGGCATAATGACAACTTCTACAAGTGAGTCCTCAAATTCTTCTTTCTTCACAAGAGTCTTTGATGAAGACAAGAAGCAAGACTTGTTCACCATGATGGATATGGTGAGAGAAATGTATGAGGATGGAAGGAAGAGCATCATACTTAGAGAGCAGTTGAATTCCATTAAGGAAGAGAAGCAGTTACTTTCTGACAAATTGCAGGAAATGGAGAGGCAACTTCATATTGCAAATATGAACCTGAAAAGGATGCATGAGTTGGAGACACAACTCCTTGTTGCCAAGGAAGCCTTAGTCAAGTATTAGCTTGAAGAAGAGGCAAACAATTCCCGTTTGTCTTAAATTTCCTCTAAGAATGATTATGTTGGTTCTTTTGAAAAACATACCAGAGGCATAGGTTCCAAGTTAATTTCCAAGATGGGCTATGAAGGAAAAGGCTTGGGTATCATGCACAAGGTATTGTTGAGCCAATAATGGTTGAGGAAAGGCCTAAGTATTTGGGTCTTGGCTATGGACAATCTTATGGAGAAAGTTCCAAGGCTGCCATGAAGACCATTGAAATAGTTCCAAGAAGGAGTTTCATTTCAGGTCTTCTACCTCAACAGTGTAAAGATTGTATTCATGGAGAATGCAATAGCTTGAAACATCATTGCAGGATGCAGGTGTTCATAAGCATGCACTTGAACCAGAGAGTTGTGGAAACTCTGAAACCATTGAAGAGGTTGATGGTGTTCGAAAGGGAGCTACTTCTTCATTTAATTCACCTCCTCATGAAGGAAATAAAGGTAAAAGAGAAAGGTATAAATGTGGTTCTAACCATATTCCTTTTGATTATGTTCAGCATGATAAACTTCCATGTAAGTATGGGAAAAGAATTGCATGTTCCTTTTGTGGTTTGGATAACCATAATGTTTCTAGATGTTGGAAGAGAATGGCCGCATATAGGAAACTTTTGAAGGAAAATAAGCAAGAAGCCAAAGGTCCATTGGACAAGGCAAATTATACTGTCAAGAGGATGCACATGTGTTGCACGTACTGCCAAAAGCAAGGACACATCACTGAAAAGTGTTGGACTCTGAATCCAACACTGCTTCCATGAAACTTGAAGAAGGTGGAAAGAGAAAATGGTAGGAATGGAAAGGAAGATTCCATGATTGATGTGTTTCAAGATGATTCACATGTTGATGCTGATGTGCAGACAAAGGTAGCACCTTTGAAATGGATTGGTAAGAAATGGTTAGAGTTCTTATCCAATTAAAGATTGCATGTCTTTTGATTTGATGCATCTATTTGCATTTCTTTGTTGATGGAATGAAAGTTGCAAGACTCTACGAAGAAGGTGAATGGAAAAGTTGAGTAGGAGACTCACTTTATTGCTGCAACATTATGTTCATTTTAGCTTTGAAAGTACAGTGTGCTTAAGCAAAATTTGAAAGGTTAAATGCATGCATAAGCATGATATGCATGAACACAAGGATGTTGATGATTAACATGTATGTGTAATTAACTTGAAGGGTTGATTGCTTTGTTTTAAACATGCATGTAATATTGACTTGAGAAAAGTTGATTTAGTCTCCAAGATGGAGATAATGATGAAGTGTTTCATCTTTTCAAAAGAATCCTTGGGATCTTTTGTACATGCTTGACTTGAAGGGTCACTTGTTTTAAAGGCATGTTTTGTTGGCTTGTTATCTAGTCAATCATTTGTATTCAGATGTAAAGACATGGAGGTGTTCATAATATGTGAAATATGTTTCTTTTGTTGAAGCAAGAGTTTAGGCCATCCAGTTGTTATCTATAATTCTGTTGTTGTTAACAGTTGTTGTTGACAGCATGTCAAACAGGTACAAATGTAAATTTTTGTGAAGCAGATGTAAGTTCACATTTGTTTGAGCCACATTGGATAAATGATCAAGGAAGAGAAGTTCAAACTACCTTCTCTGACCTTCTCAGCAGGAGTTCTGCATGAAGTCAAGGAGGAAAACAGTTCTTCCCAAGAGGACTAGCACATCCAGGAAGGAGAGTGGTCAAAGGCTTTGGCTCATAGGCACTATGCAAAGCAAGTGTATGGAGGCTAAAAGAAGAGGGTGTTGTTACTCTCATTTACTGTTTAGATTAGTATGTTAGTCTTTTGGAGACCAAAAGTTTTTTAGTGGTAAGGCGTGATCAGAAAATGATCCTAGATGACTTTTCACTCAAAAATGAAAGTCAAAGGATGCTTCTGAAAGTAGTCCCATTGCATAGATCTCTTCAATCTGAATCTACTGCAATTTGAATGGGCTAAAATGGACTTCGGATGAAGAAGTTATCGCAAAAAGAAGATTGCCCATTATCCTTAGAAAAGGAGGCAATTTCTTATAAATGGGACTTAAGGGAAAATGTGTTTTTAAACATAAAATCCCTTAGAGTTCATCACATCGCATTCCTTTATCACATCACAATAAACTAAGGGAGAGGACTTAAAACAGGCGCAAAGGCTTTCAGCAGACCCGACGGATTTATGAATAAAACAAGCGAACCTTTTGAGTTCCGAAAGGAAGGCAGTAAATGGTATTTCGGGCAGGCTTCAAGCAGTAAGCAGTATTGGATAGGCTCCACCTAATTCCATACATTGGCTGACACATGGCATGACACAGGATGGAGAAAACCACTTTTTCGGGCAGGTAATCTCCGCGCAAGTAGGTGTTGTAGGGAAAAGTATCCAATACGGAATGACCCTATCCCACTCTAAGGGTGATAGTACCTCAGCAACAACTGAAAGCAAAGCTATCTAAGATTTCTTCTTTATGAAAGTAAAAGGGGAGAAAGGGATCCACCAACCGATGTCTTTCGCTTAGTGTTTGATCCAATCTTCTCTCCTTGCTGCTTGCTCCCAGCGCCTTGCTCTTTCACCGGCCCGGCTACACAAAGATCCTGCAAGAGAACAAGAAAGGGAAACTACAAGAAGCATACATTCATAATTGATTCAAGGATTAGAATAAATCAAATACACAAGTATAACAATACATCATTGAGACACATGCATATAGAAGAACCTCAAATGCTTTATTAATGGAAGAAGTAAAGTTCTGAGAGTGTTACAACCATAAGAGGCCCAATCCAGCAACACCTCCCAGCAGAAAGAAATCTCCTCTTCACCTCCTTCAAAGCAATCACCCAATAGTTCTAACCTCAAACCAACAGCACTTCCTTGCATTCATAAAATTCCAGCCTCCCTAGACCTCATGAGAGAGCTCTATATATAGGAGAAGTGGAGAAAGGATGAGTCAGCTTGAGACTGGTGTGAAGCTGACTTGTGTCCTCTCCCACTTTAGTTAAACTTCAGTTCTTGAGTCCACTTGGAGATCCTTGCTTCCACTTGGAGTTTTAGATCCTCTTACTCATCACAAGGCGAATTCCTTGATCCAAGTGTCATTTTGGAAGCTTCCTGGGCATTGACACCTTGAGAAATGAATGTGCCATTTGTCCAATCTCGCTCAGCGCAGGTAGCCTTCATTGGAGTTGACATTCAGCGCAGGTACAGAGAGGAGCAGTTGACATTCAGCGCAGATGCTCAGTGGAGCAGTTGACATGATCCCGAAATTGCTTGTTTTTGAGTGTTTTCAGGTGGAGAACTGATTTGAAGTGCTGTGGTTTGCTGACCTTGTTCCTCTAGGGGTAGGAACATCATGTTTAGGGACTTTGGATCCCTTAGATTATGGACATTTCATGCTTCATGCTGTAAGGCACAAAAATGTCTATAACAGATGCCCCCTAAAGTATGAGGTCGTTTATCGGGTGAAATGCTTTATCCAGAGGATCCGAAGTTCATTCAATCGCTGAGAGGTGACCTGTAATAAGATACAGTACAATACATTATTTTTCATTCTGCTTTCATGATCTAGCTGAGGCGGGCATTCCCATGCTCAGCTTTATAAATTCATTTTGGTACATAGAACAGACGATCGTCTGATGGTAGACTGATAATTCTCTGCTGAAATTATCATCCTTTGAGTAGGATGATCATCTGCTGCAATGATGTACATGTCAAATGTTTTTATATTTCCTGAATATATATCGCAGCCCGGATGGAAGAAACTAGATCCGGGGTCTTCAAACTCGTTCGATCTTCACTCTAAGTACAAGTCGATCCATGTGAGAATTGCGCTGAAGTCGAACATGGAAAGACATCGCTTGATTACCGGTCAATAATGTAAACCGTTAACAAGCGCGAGAGGAATCACCGATAATGATAATGACCCTCAAGGTACTGCAGTACAATTCACGTGGTGTGAATAAAGGACTTGGCGTCGAACACCACGCAAAATCTTTCGGTCGAAGGTCATTGATGTATACCTGTCGCCGGAAGTGAGAAACTTGCCATTGAGGCATGCAAGCTTCAAAGTACTGAGGGGGTTGTTCCTAGATCAACTTCTTGGATAATGAGCTGAAGTCGACAAGAAGCGATCCGTCAAAGGAGGGCCTTAATGAATCCCACATCAGTGACATGGAACGGAGCTAATGATTTTAGTGGAGGTGAAAACAATCTGTGACATATGATTCAGGGTGGCGATCATGGGTGGATGAAGGATAATGTATGGCAGTGGATGGGACACGGTTGACTCTTTCTGAATGACATCTCTTGAACATATAACGACACTGATGTGATGGATCGGTAGCATTACCCCAAATGTGGATGGTTTGGCGAAGACCATGGTGATGAGACCGGTGAATGAAACAACCCAACCTGATGTGATACGGAGGACAAAGTGTCATGTTCAAGAGCGACTTGCTACCATTAAAGCTTTGAGGTTCTCCCAATTTTTCCCCAATCATTTCTGACCAGTACCTCTTTATTTTTGTCAAGATTGAGGAGGATAACATATGCTTGTTCTATAACCTGCCCTTCGGGCAAGCCCATCGCTATGTTTTAACGAGCCTAGAGATAGGGAAACTCGTTCTCGTCTAAAGACAAGTTTGTCGCTATTTAATCATTTTAACGAGTCTAACGACAAGGAAAACTCGGTCCTTTTCATTTTTAGAGAGTCTGAAAAGGTACAGAAAGTTAACTCCAAAATTCCTTTTTCGTCATCTAATCCCTTAAGTCTGAAAAATTATAAAACAATATAGAAGGGATGAGTTTTTGGTACTTTTAACGAGCCGAACAAAACAAGCGCTCGATCTTTTTGTGCAATAATCCCTCAGGTCCAAAAAGATTAAAATCTAGAGGAGGGATAGCTCTTCCGGTCGTTTAACGAGCTGGAAGGCCAAAACTCGGCAAACTTTTCATATTTTACGAGTCCGATGAAAAGAGCTCAAAGAAGACTCGTCTTTTGAGGAACAAGTGATAAACAGGGATAGCAGCAGATTCCAGGTACAGGTTGGAATTTTCCAATCACGGCAGTGTCACAAGGATGGCTAGGTGAAATCACTCTTCGCAACTGTTCCTCAAAATGGGTAAACAATCATATGGAGGTGAACGATCGGCCAAATGACGGTGGAGGTGGCGGGTGCAAACACGACCAAGGCTTTTATGGCTGATGAGTTACATTTACCAAGGTTATTTACCGGGATGGGTTCGTTTTTTAACGAGCTTGAACACTGCTCAAACTTATGTTTATTTTTTAACGAGCATGAACTATGCGCTAAAACTGCTCGGTTATATGGTCAAATTTTGATTTTTACCATTACTAGCTTTTCTCTTTTCAAAGATAGTACTGCATTTTCAATTGCTGCAACAAATTTTGTTAGAAATACATAATCAGGAGATAAAAAACCCTAATATTTTGCTTTGAACTACGTAAAAAGTCATTAAAAAGGGTTTTTACCTCTCATTTTACCATTTCATTTGCATTTTGTTTGTTGGAGCTCTGGAGGTGCCTTTTTCTCCTTGATTTTCACCAGCTGATTTCGGGAGATTCTGTGGACGATTCTCGGCGCTGTTCGGACCAGGTAGGAGCTAAACACTAGCTCTTTCTTTTCATGGTTTCCTTTTCCTGTTTTGTGCCTGTTTTCCCATTCTTCTGAGCTCCAGGGGTTTTGCAAAATCGCCCTAGTTTCAGCGCAGGTTCCCCTTTCGAAACCTGCGTTGAATGTCAAGCTGCCTTAAGGCAGTCTGACCTTCAACGCAGGTAGGAGACTCTCTGCCTGCGTTGATCTCAAAAAACTGAGTTTTGGCACACTTTTTGATGAATTTTCGCCAGTTATTCATCAAATTCAGGATCTCACTCATTCTCTTTGTTGTTTTGCAGGAACCTTTGAGCAAAATGTCCCTTACATGGCGAGAACGAGAACACAAAGAAGAAGATATGATTGCTCTTCATGACCCTGTCACAATGAACGCATTACGGAACTCTGGCCTGCTGAAGTTTTTCCGTATCTCTAGCATGAGAGCACAGATCTCTTTGTTGCAGTATATGCTTGATGCTTGGGATCCCATCAACCAAGTATTCCAGATTAGGGGAAGATCCATCCCCTTGACCATAGTAGACATTTACTTCTTGACTGGATTGTCAAGGCGGGGTGCCCCCATTTCTTTGTCTGGTTCGGCCCGAGGGAGTGATTCCGTGAGAGACTATGTCTGCCAGTACTGCAGGGAAGGGTCCCAGCCTAGCAGAGATGGCAAGGTTGTTATCCGTGAGATTGCTAGCAGGCCTCTTAGGTCTATTCTGTATACTATTGGTAGGATGGCCGGCAGCGCATCTTTGCATGTTGCCAACAGGTCTTATGTGCAGCACGCCTTGGAGTGTCTCCAACCAAAAGTATTCAACTGGTGTGATGCAGTACTTGTTCAGATGAAAAGTCAATTGACCAAGGTGAAGGACGGGAAGCTGAAGAACTTTGGATTTGGTTCTATCCTGACTGCCTTTGCCTTGGAGAGAATCCCACTGATGCAGCCTCAGTATATTATACTTGACTTGCCTTCTCCGACCAAGCCACGCATGTAGAGGTGGGTTGATCACATGTCTAGGCATGCTGGTCAACCTCAGATTACTTTTACTGAAGCCTTCTTCAGGTGGTTCGAGCGCCAGGAGATGGCCTTCTCCGAGTATCCATATGTGGGTATGGACTTCCGAGATGATCCGGATTTGGTGTTACCGGATGGCGAACAGTGGAGTGCTATTGGTAAAAACTTTGACCATATTACTGTTTACTGTTTTATTCATAATGTTGCTGTGCTTTATTCTATCAAGACTTTTAATTATACTCTTGGGTGCATGCAGATGTTGGTCCTGTTCGTCCAGCAGTTCGTCCGAGACTGCCAGTTGCTGACCCGGCAGTGGAGCCTGCTAGGAGAGTCGTTCTTCGCGACCTTGACGATACTGAGACCCTTACAGCTGTGCAGGAGCAGGTTGAGAGCGTTACTCGTGGTCTTCCGGATGTACAGATTGACGAGTTACCTTTACAGCTGCAGCGGCATACTATCGGTGTGCCTAGACGATGGACTCGTCTCTTGCGCATGATTGCACAGGCCGTGACGTACTATCATGAGCACCACTAGGCTAGGGTGCCCCCTAGCATCTTTTTTGAGCTTTCTGGTCATATGACCAATTTTGTCTTGGTTACAGAACATTATGTATGAACTATAAACAGCTTATATATATTTTGATTTTCGAGTATTATTCTGGTTGATTTATGTGATCCATATGTACAATCTTTGATGATGCGTCTCTTTTATAAATGTCGCAAATGTCTATCTAACACATAATTTGCTAATGAGTCGGTTAATGTGTTTAAGTTTCTGGAAATATGTTGATATTGAATTGAATCAAATCGTCTCTCCAAGATCTTAACCCTTAGGAACATGCGATAAATAGCTAGATTGCGAACATAATATATACCATTGAGTTGTAGTATCACGATCTGTGAGTCTAGCCTGACCATTAGTCGGTGTATGCCACGTGTGATGGCATCAGAGAGTAGTTCTATCAACGCGCTATACTCAGTGATGTTATTCGTTGATTGCCCAATACATACACCTCTGAAACTTACTAACTCGTCGCTTGGATCAAAAATGGCCCAGGCTGCGGAGGATAGGTTCCGCGAACTACGACTTGCTCCGTCGGCATATCCCACACATCTATCCAGAAGGTTCGACATCTGCAACAAATGAAAAAGGTAGATCACTCGACCAGAACAAATACTTTAGCAAAAACAAAATACAACAAAAGCATACCGGTTACTATTTAAGCATAGTAACGCTTGAGGTACAGCCCGTTACGGGGCTGCGCCAGTGGAATTCCATCGTAATCCATTAACTCGTAGGCTCCTTTTGCTAACACCCTTTTAACAATATAGGGGCCCATCCATAAGGACTTGAATTTACCTGCTCCCAATTTATCGGATTCTTGGTCATAAAGCAAGACCAAATCACCTTCTGAGAAGACACGGGGTTTGACATTTTTGTCGAACTGAGCCTTGACTCGTTTCTTATGGGCTTCGTTAGCCAAAGCGGCATCACGACGGGTTTCATCCAATTGGATTAATTCCAAGAAACAAGCCTCTTCTTCTGAAGTTCCGGGGAGAAGATCGATTGCGAGTTTAAGCAACGAAATTTCGCACTGGATTGGTAAGACTGCTTCCAGGCCGTACACCAGTTGAAAAGGTGTGAACCCGGTTGCGTTCTTTACCGATGTTCGGTAAGCCCACAAGGCTGAGTACAGGATTAGGTGCCACCTTCTTTTATGAACCCCGATCATCCTTTGCAACATACGCTTCAGGACCTTGTTGATTGCCTCAACTTGTCCGTTGGCTTGTGGATAATATGGGGTAGAGCTGTCGTGAGATAGCCCTAGCTTGGCAGCTAATTCGACCATCATGTGATTGCGAAAATGCGATCCATGATCCGTAACTATAGCCTGTGGTACGTCGAACCTGGCGACTACATGATTGAAAAAGAAAAGGGCAGCTGTTTCACCAGTGTTATCCAATGTAGGCATCGCCTCGGCCCATTTGGTAAAATAGTCAACAACGACTATAATATACCCATGCCCCCCGGTCGAGGTGGGGTTACATTGCATGAAATCGATGCCCCACTTGGTGAAGGGCCCAACAACAACTATCGGCTGTAAAGGAGCGGGTGGTCGTCTGGTTTTGCTATCAAAGATTTGACAAGCATGGCAACTTCTGACTGCGGTTATGCAATCTTTGAACATGGTTGGCCAGAAGTATCCTGCTCGTAAGATTCTTTGTGCTGTTGCATATCCAGACTGATGCCCCCCACATGCGCCTGAGTGACAATCATTCAGGGCTTTTTCGGCCTCCTCATGGGTAAGGCACCTCCTCAGAACTGTATCGACACCACGACGGTAAAGTGTATCACCGACGATCATGTAGTCTTTTGCTTGGTATCGTATACGTTTTTTTTCGGAGCGAGAGGTGTTAGGCCTGAACTTTTGGGTTTGGAGATAAACTATAATATCTCCATACCACTCATTGGTTGCAGATATCAGAAACAAACTTTCGTCCACGATTGACTCTTCCGATGTTTCATCGTTGGACGACGATGGGAGATCACACAATAATTTTGCGAAAACTAGAGCTTTCTTTGATTTGGATTTTACAAATTCCAGATCAAACTCTTGAAGGATCGCTATCCATTTTGAATATTTGCCCCCCAGCAACTGTCGCGACAGTATATAAGTCATGGGGTTGCAATCTGACAAAATGGTAGTTTTCCGAAAGAGGACATAATGTCGAAACCTTTGAATCGCTTGAACAACTGCAAGCGCTAGTTTTTCAACATAAGAATATTTACTTTCTGTATCGTTTAAGTTTTTACTTAAATAATAGATAGGGTGTTCAATTCCATCGACTTCTTGAACTAAAACCATCGCAATGGTCGTATCCGCTGCAGCTAGATACAGGTTAAAATCTCTTTGATAGTCTGGGGCGTACATTAATGATGCTTTTACTAGACAATCTTTCAGAGCATCAAAGGAAGCTTGCGCCACCTGGTCCCAGACAAAAGGTACATCCTTTTTCAAAAGACGAGTATAACCCTTAGCAAGTTCTGCGTAATTTGGAATGAACCTCCTCAGAAAGTTTGCTTTCCCTTGGAGTTTCTGAATCTGAAGCAAATTTGAAGGTGGAGGCAAATTAATGATTGCCTGAACCTTGCAGGGGTCGAGACGAATCCCATCCTTAGAGACTACAAAGCCAAGTAAACGACCAGAACCGACGCAAAACACACATTTGTGTGGATTGAGTCTTATCTTGTAGTGTCGGCAGCGTAGAAATATCACTCTCAAATGCTGCGGATGATCAGTTCGCTTTCACGAATGAGCCGGAAGGTCGTCGAGATATGGTTGAACGATGTTCTTGATGTCATGGAAGGCATAATTCATTGCCCTCTGAAACGTCGCCCCTGCGTTCTTTAAACCAAAGGGTAATTTTCGATAAGCGAATGTGCCCCACGGACAAATAAATGCAGTCTTAGACTGGTCCTGTGGGCAGATATTTATTTGATTATACCCGGAGAATCCATCCATAAAGGAAAAGATTTCACATCCGGCGCATTCATCAATTATCTGGTCGATGAAGGGTGTAGGGTAGTTGTCCTTTGGACAAGCTTGGTTTACATCCCTATAGTCGACACACACTCTTATCGTCCCTTGTTTTTTCATAACAGGGACAATATTCGATACCCAATCGGTTAGAGGAACCGGGTAGATGAATCCAGCATGGAGAAGTTTCTCAACTTCTGCCTTAATGGCAGCGGCTTTCTTAGGGTGTACCTGTCGAAGCCGTTGTCTTACTGGTTTGACATCAGGATACATTTTAATTTCATGTTCAACGATACTCGAGTCAATGCCTGGCATTTCATCATATGACCATGCAAAGACATCTCTAAACTCACGAAAGAGAGCACCATATATTTCCAGTTCTGAAGGGGAACAACTTTTGCCGACATGAATATTCTCTACAACATCAGGTTTTGTCGAGATATTTATGGCTATAGTCTCTTCAATATTGGATAGGTT
Organism: Pinus tabuliformis; assembly: GCA_031772625.1. Lineage (NCBI taxonomy): Eukaryota > Viridiplantae > Streptophyta > Pinopsida > Pinales > Pinaceae > Pinus > Pinus tabuliformis. Next base: position 835,980,922 of record CM062815.1, read on the forward strand.
TCGCTCGGAATCCACCGTATTTACAGTATTTGTTAGGAATTCAAAAACTGAAGGGTGGTATAGGTCGTGCCGAGTATCTTCTTCATACTCCGGAAGAAGGGAACGGTGGTGGTGATCATTCCATGGTGCCCCCTCAATCAACATTGATTGTAAGATTCCTTCGTCAGTCCCATGTACTTTCGACCAAGGATCTAATGAGGTACCATATTCTCTAGACCTATCTACCCAAACGCTTGACGAGCGTTGATTTGGGTTCGCCTCCCATGCCCGAAACATTGATTGCTACAATATTTCTACAGGGCTTGGTGGCAAAACCATTTGATGATCCATGACGACTTTGTCTTCTGCGACTTTCAAGGAAGATACCATGTTGCATGTTGCTACAAACGGGATGTTCCCTACATGGATAGGAGGTGGCAACGCGAAAGCTCCCATCATGGTGGGGTCTTTCAATAGGCCTACTCCGATATCTTGAATTGAATGGTCGCTCCCATGGATCATGGGAATGCTTCCTGTAACTTGTGAACCATTAGGGAGGAAGTTCTGTTGGTCGACGATCGTAATCCCTCCTTCAAACGGGAATGCGATCTTCCTAAAATAAGTCGACACTACAGCCGCCATGGCATATATCCACGGTCTTCCCAGTAGGATGTTATAGTCAAGATTGCCATCAATGACTTCAACATCAATTTCCACTGTTTTTCCTCCTAGTTCAACCTTAAAGTTATTTAGGATACCATACGGGGTGTACATCCTACCGTCGAATGCTTTTAATGTTGTCGAAGATCGCGACAAGGTTGGAGATCCGAGAGTTTTCCAGCAACTCATCGACATGATACATGTCGATGCCCCCTCATCAATAATTGTTCTGTGAACAGTTTTGTTGAGTGCTTTCACTTGAATAAGAAAAGCTAGTTGCGCTGGTAACTGAGGATCATATCCTTTGTGATCAAAGGATACAAGATTGGAATCCTTAGGATCCACTCCACCAATTGCTGATAACAACGCCTGCCTTTGGGATGGGCAATTTTGTAGTACCTCAAGGGTCGACATAGCGGATGGCGATTGGGCCAAATCTTCCACTATGTTATAATGCTGCGCCGCCCTGGCGCGAGGATTAAATGTCGACTTGTGTACTACTCCCTTTGGCGGTTTTATTGTTAACTCATGCGTGATGGGGGGTACAACTTCTGCCGAAGTTGTTGTCGAACTACTAGGTCGATCTTTACCTTTGTCGTTCGACACCTGCGGATTCTCGTAATCTTTGTTCCTTGTCAAAATCAAAGCATCATTTTGTTGCTTGGAGATCGATAACATTAGCACTTGTGACGGGGAAGCATTTCCACTATCAAACATATTTTGACCTGGAGTAGGAAATGGATCAGTTAACACAGCCGAGGTTTGGGAACTTTTAAAGAACCTCTTTAACTCAGCTTTGAATGGGCAATTCTTTGTGTTATGATCCTTATCATCACATATTAGACATGGATAATTTTGTTTCCCTTTCCCAGGAGGGTTCGAAGAATTTTTTCCAGGGGATGACTCATCCTGTTTCTTCTTCTTCCCTTTGTTTTGCTTCTTCTTGCTTCCTGGTTGATTGGTTTCTTTGCCTTTATCTGCTGATACGGCATTTACTTCCGAAGCAAGAACTTCTCGATTTGCATTTTGATTCGAAGTCTTACGGGCTTTCTTATTCGAATCCCTTGTCGACTTTGCGTTTGCAGTGCCAATCACACCATCACCGGCATGAGAGTCATTATTCGATCCAGGAGGAGGAGGGATTGAGAATTCTGGTCTGGGGGCGTCAGGTATCTTATCATAGAGCGTGCCAGACTGAGTATATACTAAGTCCAAATACTGTGCACGAGCAATAACCTGCTCCTCTGTTACGACCCCTCCCTTGGCCACATCTTCCGTTATAGCAGGAAGAAGCGACTTTATAAACCACTCAGCTAATAGCTGATCCGGAACATAAGTCTTTACCATTCTGCGACGACGTCGCCACTCATGTATATGATCGGATATATGTGTGGCCGTTGTCTGCTTGAAATTGGTTAAGATCTCTGTTCCAGTTTCGTACCTAATAGGTAACTGAAAGTGGGTTAAGAAAGTCGTGGCTAGGGAACTGAAATTGTCGAAAGAGGCTCTAGGTAACTCAATATACCATTTAGCCGCCGGACCAGTCAATGTCCTCTGGAAAAGGCGAAGCCTTATCGAATCATCATTCAAGGTATTCGATGAACACCACAGATGAAAAGTCATCACATGATTCGACGGGTCTTCGCCAGGATTTCCATTGAATTTAGGAATGTCCGAAGGAAGCTTATGAGGAATCGCTGGCCACCAATGGGCATAGGCGATTGGATCGTTCGTCAAACGATGTAAATCTGGTAATTCTAGAGTTGCCACGAATGGTAACTGTTGATTCAGGTTTGGTGAGGCGTACCCAGGATACGATGGAATCGCCTGAGCAGTAGGCCTTTGCATACCAGCATAATGCAATTGATGCTGATATGACTGATATGGTTGGTGGACTTGGCCACTGTAAAGTGGTTGATTTAATCCGTTTTGAATATACGGTTGTCCACTATTCGCAAAGATCTGTTGCTCAGATCCTTGGTACACCTGCTGGAATTGTGGTTGTTGGTATTGCACCATCCATGGCTGCGAGGCCATGTTCTGTTGTGCCATACTAACCGACGGACCAAGATGTGAGGTAATGGTACCCGTTTGTACCTGTGACGTCCCGGCAGTTGGCGATTGTGGTTGTGTCCCAGGGTCAAGGGGCTGTTGCATTACAACTTGAGGTTGACACACAACAGGCATCGCTTGAACTTGCGACACTGTTACAATAGCTGGCGTCGTCGGGATGCTCGTCACAGGTATACACTGTTGCATAGAATATACAACTCTTGGCTGTTGGGGTAGCATAGGTACCCAACCACTTGTTGCAACTCCAGTTAAACCTGAATATGGTTGAGAACTGCCGTATGGGTATCCTCCCGGAGGGGGTAATGAAAAGGCATACTGCCCCCCATGCGGTAGCAATCCGGAACTCAAGGGTATGGTCTGCCCTTGGGGACTGGATGGCCCAAATTGACCTCCATAAGGATCAACTTGTCTAGTTTCAACATAAGAATTACCGGATATTACTCCGGAGGAACAAACTGGAACAGACCACACTGTCGAAATAGTCCCTGGATGGACTCCTTCTAGCAGTTGAGTGCTAGTTGGGACAGATGGTACACCGGCAAACATTGTCGGAATGGCGGCAGGGGGTTCTGCCGTCGCTGTGTCATTTGACACAGTCCTTGATGTCGACGGTTGCTCAGACATTTTAAGTCTATCCAATAAATTGCCTAGCGATTCTACAGGAACTTCCACTGGTGATGGACAAACTTCTGATGCAGAAGGAAAAAGAGTGACACCTACTCCAAAATGAGTTGGAGTATTTGCTTGCGGGTCTTCTACAATTTCCTCTATTGCAATCAAACCAGGTGGAAGAGGAAGACCGTCAGGTCCGTAAAATATTTCTGGTGCCGAAGAAGTGGTTGTTTCGACAGCGGCAGTTGTTTGAGGAACAAAACTCTCTGGACCGGTTACAGATGGAACTGGTTCAGTTACACAAGTATTTGCCCCCAGACTAGGATCAGTGTTACTGTCCCTCTGTTGCTGTTGAACTTCTTCAAAAGAGGCAGGGGTTCCAGAAATGCTTGGAGTAACCGGAATCTCAGTTGTGGTTGGAACAGGTGTTCTAACTTTCAAAGGAGATTTTGAACCGGTTAAACGAGCTCGCTTTGTCCGTACTACTTTCGATTCTGGAGACAAAGACGGTTGACTCGCAAGTCTCCGCGAACGACGGGGGTTCAATTGACTTTCTTCCACGGTTGCGGATTACTCGATCAACTAAAATACAAAAGGGGAATTATGTTTCCGAATTGAATGAATTTTATTAGACGCTTTAAGACACAACTTGCTTTTTCAGTTTTAAAGAGTCGAGAAAAAGCTAAAGATGACTCTAGTCTCCTTCGATGTTTTAACGAGCCCGAAGTGACAAATGCTCGGTTGGACCTTTTCAGTTATAGAGTTTGAAAAGGGCCAAAAGAAACTGCTCTGGAGATCTAGGCAGAGGGTGTGCCAAACCTTTCGCGAAACCACAGAATACGTTTTACGGTACGGGTGGTCGATCTTCGTGAATGCTGTGTTCACTGCATCGCGATCAGTAGGGCGGCCGACATGGCTTCCTAAGGATAAAGGATAAATGCCTATAGGGGTCTCCCAATATATACGCGACGGTACGTGGGAGCACAAGTCCGTATTAGTGCTATCGTCCCTCAGGAGGAATCACCCACCTTCGTAGAGATCGACAGTCACTACGTTTAACGACGCCGGAACACGTCTCTACCTAGACCTCTACTGTGAGCGTTATGTTACAAAGCGTTGTTAGGTTCATTCAATATATTTTAAGTTGATCTTGTTTAGCAGTTTGTCTTTCAGGATCACCACGAGATGTATTGGTACAAATTCCTAAATGCAGTTTAAGATGATAAGCAAGCTTTATAATCTTTTAACTTTGAAAATCCTAACTACTGAGGGAAAAGAAAGACATCATCTTTTCACACAGATCACAAAGCACACACTAATGCACTTTCTCCTAGATCAATCATGCAAACTTATCAAAAATGCAAATGCAAAATGCAGGTATTTCTTTTCTCTTTCTTAATGTTGATGTATTACAAAAAGAAAGCTGTTGTATAACTTTGAATTTAATTTCAAGTGAAAGCAAACAAGCTTGTCCAAAATCAAAAGACACCTTAAGATTTACATGTTTCGACACAAGAAATGTGTAAATTCAAACCATATGACGAAAGCAAAAGCTCAATCAATCAGCTATGAACAGCAAAAACTAACTCTTAAGATCAGAAAGACACCTATCATAGGTCTAGATCTAAGAGGTCACAGCAAGACTAGTTCACTTTCGTTATGGGAAACTGTAAATGATGTAAGAAATACACAAAGAACAAACACAGTTTCTTTATACAACCGAGGCGGAATAGTGGCAAGGGAAGTTGGTTTCAGATAGGTACATTGACTGGTAACAGGCAGCAAAAACAAAGGTGAAAAAAAGGCAAGAAACAGCAGGAAACCCCAGTAGCACAAGGCAAGACTGGTTCAGCGCAGGTGGTACACTGTCAGTTTGACATTCAGCGCAGGTAGCCCCTTCGAGAACTGCGCTGAAATGCAGACTGCCTTCACAGCACTTGCACTGAAAAACGAAACTTTCGTTTCTCTTGGTTTCCGAGTCACAGATTGCTCAAAAATCCACAGCTTTTGGCCAAATCAGAAGCTATCAGTCAAGTACACACTAAGGGATGATAAGGAGGATGAAAAGCTATCACGAAGAGCTGTTCAGAGTCCTTGTGGATCAGCTCTTCAAATCATAAACATGCCTAGAAACTGAGCTAGAGTAGCTGCCCTCTACTTTGCATTTGAAAGATCCAAATGCAGTTCGATTCGGTACTCCCTGTGTTTAGGAAATGAATAGCTAAAACACAAACAACCAACAAGATACGATCCCCAGCGGAGTCGCCAGTTTGTTGTAGGGAAAAGTATCCAATACGGAATGACCCTATCCCACTCTAAGGGTGATAGTACCTCAGCAACAACTGAAAGCAAAGCTATCTAAGATTTCTTCTTTATGAAAGTAAAAGGGGAGAAAGGGATCCACCAACCGATGTCTTTCGCTTAGTGTTTGATCCAATCTTCTCTCCTTGCTGCTTGCTCCCAGCTCCTTGCTCTTTCACCGGCCCAGCTACACAAAGATCCTGCAAGAGAACAAGAAAGGGAAACTACAAGAAGCATACATTCATAATTGATTCAAGGATTAGAATAAATCAAATACACAAGTATAACAATACATCATTGAGACACATGCATATAGAAGAACCTCAAATGCTTTATTAATGGAAGAAGTAAAGTTCTGAGAGTGTTACAACCATAAGAGGCCCAATCCAGCAACACCTCCCAGCAGAAAGAAATCTTCTCTTCACCTCCTTCAAAGCAATCACCCAATAGTTCTAACCTCAAACCAACAGCACTTCCTTGCATTCACAAAATTCCAGCCTCCCTAGACCTCATGAGAGAGCTCTATATATAGGAGAAGTGGAGAAAGGATGAGTCAGCTTGAGACTGGTGTGAAGCTGACTTGTGTCCTCTCCCACTTTAGTTAAACTTCAGTTCTTGAGTCCACTTGGAGATCCTTGCTTCCACTTGGAGTTTTAGATCCTCTTACTCATCACAAGGCGAATTCCTTGATCCAAGTGTCATTTTGGAAGCTTCCTGGGCATTGACACCTTGAGAAATGAATGTGCCATTTGTCCAATCTCGCTCAGCGCAGGTAGCCTTCATTGGAGTTGACATTCAGTGCAGGTACAGAGAGGAGCAGTTGACATTCAGCGCAGATGTTCAGTGGAGCAGTTGACATGATCCCGAAATTGCTTGTTTTTGAGTGTTTTCAGGTGGAGAACTGATTTGAAGTGCTGTGGTTTGCTGACCTTGTTCCTCTAGGGGTAGGAACATCATGTTTAGGGACTTTGGATCCCTTAGATTATGGACATTTCATGCTTCATGCTGTAAGGCACAAAAATGTCTATAACAGTAGGCCACCCAAAAATGTTGCCAACCATTGGATTGGAGATCGCAGGATCAACGATGGAGATTAAGCAGACTGTTTGCAGTTTCGAGTTCAATGCGAACCGTCGGATTAAAAGATAGATCGATGGTTGTGATTGAATCAGCAATCGCTAATCGAGAAGGTTGAAGGACCAAGACCCGTGACCATGTGACCGCTGATAAGCGATATGTCGATGTTCCGATGCGCCGATTGGCGATATCGGCGATCAGCGATTGGTGAACTCCTGATACCAATGCCAATGCACATTGTGATTGCAACTTGCGATATGCCAATAAAAGGTGGACCCGATAAGAATTATGGACGTGATTTCATAATATTTGAAATCTGGAATTTCGGGTTTTCTTTGTATTTCCCAAGTATTTTGGTTTTGACCATGCGATTGTGATATGGTGACCGAAGGTGGACCCGATGGGGATTATAAGCACGATTTCATAACTTTTGAAGTCAAGATTTACAGGATTTTTGTGTATTTCCTGTGTATTTGGTTTTTTGGCCATACGCCTATGTGATTGCGATTTGTGATAGAATGGCGAACCCGATGGGTTTATAGATCTGATTCTATATTATTCGAAATCTGGGGTAAAGCCCCATGATGTGTTTTGCATACGTTTTCCTGTGCATTTCCATTCTTTGGCTATTTCGGCCAGAGGAAGGAAAAACGATCAGGTTTCCCACGTTGATGGTTCCTTTCCATTGTAAGCGGATTCTTGTGGTGAAACAGTCAGGTTTTCCATGATCGAGGGCTGTAACCGATGTGTCACAAATACATAGAGAGCACAAATGCTAAAGCTAGCTGATAATGTGCACAGAGGCCAAGAGATAACACAGAGAGCAGAATTGACAGAGGGTCACTTGGAGGTCGAGCAAACCCAGAAGCTTGTGAGAGCCAGAGCCAAGAGCTAGATGAGCCAGAGAGCTGAGAGCCAGAGCCAGTTAGCTAGAGAGCCAGAGTTGCAGAGCCAGAGAGCTCAAACAGACTTCTAAGAGCCATGGGCTGTAATGAAGTTCAAAACAACAAAGAATTGAAATGATCAAGTTGTTGCTGGTGCCCGGAGTGTGCTAAAGACAGAAGAAGGAGTTCCAGAGACAATACAGAATTCTAAGGGAGTCAGAGAAGCCAGAAGCTCAAGAAGCTCAGAGCACTGACTAAAGGAGTCGAGTCCACAGAAGCCTAGATCTGTCTGCAAAGTGAGGACAACTAGCGGGATAAGATGGTATTCTAAACCCATAAGTTCAGTTGTAAACCAATGGAGTTGAGCATGGAGCTTGTAAAAAGAATTTAGCCATAATCCCAAAGAGCCTAGTCGAGTTGACTAGAGCTCAAGGAGACGTAGCCCAAGATATCACGGTGAACTCCATATTATATTGTTGTCTTATGTGTTTGCTTACTTGCTGCTTTATTTACTATTATATGCATTTCATATCAGTTTAAGAAAATGAACATAAGCACTTGAACAGTCTAAAGGAAATCAAAAGGAATATGCCTATTTTCAAGTATTTTTAATTCCGCAATTGGTTAATCATAAGATCTGGGAAATATTTAAGCTTTGGAAGTGGGAGAGGTTCTTGTAAGCTGACAAGAAGCCTTTAGTGCCCCATTTTCAGATCAGGTGGTATCAGATCAGAATGCTTGATTGACAGAGCAAAGATTGCTTGTCTCAAAGGTGTTTAAACAGTTAGAGGTTGATTGTATGCTTGTTTGCAGACTGACTATTGTTTGAGTTTGCAGAGGTGAAGGGAAAGCTACTGATAGCTAAGCCCAAGAGAGGACAAGAAGGAAGAAGGGTTGAAGGAATTATTCTTATCCCAAAGGACCTCAAGGAAATCCTTGAAGCACAAGAGGTATGTTGCAAAAGGTTATTGAATAAGCTCTTTATTAATCTTGTTTGAAGTTCTTTTTTTCATTGGCATAATGAAAACTTCTACAAGTGAGTACTCAAATTCTTCTTTCTTCACAAGAGTCTTTGATGAAGACAAGAAGCAAGACTTGTTCACCATGATGGATATGGTGAGAGAAATGTATGAGGATGGAAGGAAGAGCATCATACTTAGAGCGCAGTTGAATTCCATTAAGGAAGAAAAGCAATTGCTTTCCGACAAATTGCAGGAAATGGAGAGGTAACTTCATATTACAAATATGAACATGCAAAGGATGCATGAGTTGGGGACACAGCTCCTTGTTGTCAAGGAAGCCTTAGTCAAGTATTAGCTTGAATAAGAGGTAAACAGTTCCCGTTTGTCTTCAATTTTCTCTAAGAATGATTATGTTGGTTCTATTGAAAAACATACCAGAGTCATAGGTTCCAAGTTAATGTCCAAGATGGGCTATGAAGGAAAAGGCTTGGGAAAACATGCACAAGGTATTCTTGAGCCAATAATGGTTGAGGAAAGGCCTAAGTATTTGGATCTTGGCTATGGACAATCTTATGGAGAAAGTTCCAAAGTTGCCATGAAGACCATTGAAATAGTTCCAAGAAGGAGTTTCATTTCAGGTCTTCTACCTCAAAAGTGTAAAGATTATATTCATGGAGAATGCAATAGCTTGAAATATCATTGCAGGATGTAGGTGTTCATAAGCATGCTCTTGAACCAGAGAGTTGTGGAAACTCTAAAACCATTGAAGAAGTTGATGGTGTTCCAAAGGGAGCTACTTCTTCATTTAATTCACCTCCTCATGAAGGAAATAAAGGTGAAAGAGAAAGGTATAAATCTAGTTCTAACCATATTCCTTTTGATTATGTTCAGCATGATAAATTTCCATATAAGTACGAGAAAAGAATTGCATGTTCCTTTTGTGGTTTGGATAACCATAATGTTTCTAGATGTTGGAATAGAATGGTCACATACAGGAAACTCTTGAAGGAAAAGAAGCAAGAAGCCAAAGGTCCATTGGACAAGGCAAATCATGCTGTCAAGAAGATGCACATGTGTTGCACATACTGCCAAAAGCAAGGACACATTGCTAAAAAGTGTTGGAATCTGAATCCAAAAATGCTTCCAAGAAACTCGAAGAAGGTGGAAAGAGAAAATGGCAGGAATGGAAAGGAAGATTCCATGATGGATGTGTTTCAGGATGATTCACATGTTGATGTTGATGTGCAAACAAAGGTAGCACCTTTGAAATGGATTGGTAAGAAATGGTTAGAGTTCTTATCCAATTAAAGATTGCATGTCTTTTGAATTGATGCATCTATTTGCATTTCTTTGTTGATGGAATGCAAGTTACAGGATTCTACCAAGAAGGTGAATGGAAAAGTTTAGTAGGAGACTCACTTTATTGTTGCAACATTATGTTCATTTCAGCTTCAGAAGTATAGTCTGCTTAAGAAAAAGTTAAAAGGTGAAATGCATGCATAAGCATGATATGCATGAACACAGGGATGTTGATGATTTCCTTGTATTTAAACATGTATGTGTAATTAACTTGAAGGGTTGATTGCTTTGTTTTAAACATGCATTTAATATTGACTTGAGAAAAGTCGATTTGGTCTCCAAGATGGAGATAATGGTGAAGTGTTTCATCTTTTGAAAAGAATCCATGGGATATTTTCTACATGCATGATTTGAAGGGTCACTTCTTTTAAAGGCATGTTTTACTGGCTTGTTATCTAGTCAATCATTTGTATGCAGATGCAAAGACATGGAGGTGTTCATAAGATGTGAAATGTGTTTCTTTTGTTGAAGCATAAGTTTAGGCCATCTTGTTGTTATCTGTAATTCTGTTGTTGTTAACAATTGTTGTTGACAGCATGTCAAATAGGTACAAATGTAAATGTTTGTGAAGCAGATGTAACTTCACATTTGTTTGAGCCACCTTGGATCAACAATCAAGGAAGAAAAGTTCAAACTACCTTCTCTGACCTTATTAGTAGGAGTTCTGCATGAAGTCAAGGAATAAAATAGTTCTTCCCAAGAGGACTAGCACATCCAGGAAGGAGAGTGGTCAAAGGCTTTGGTTCAGAGGCACTATGCAAGGCAAGTGTATGGAGGCTGAAAGAAGAGGGTGTTGTTACTCTCATTTACAGTTCAGATCAGTATATCAGTGTTTTGGAGACCAAAATCCTTTTAGTGGGAAGGCGTGATCAGAAAATGATCCTAGATGAATTTTCACTTAGAAATGAAAGTCAAAAGATGCTTCTGAAAATAGACCCATTGCATAGATCTCTTCAATCTGAATCTACTGCAATTTGAATGGGCTAAAATGGACTTCAGATGAAGAAGTTATCGTAAAAGGAAGATTGCCCATTATCCTTAGAAAAGGAGGCAATTTCTTATAAATTGGACTAAAGGGAAACTGTATTTTTAAGCATAAAATCCCTTAGAGTTCATCGCATCGTATTCCTTTATCGCATTGTAATAAACTAAGGGAGAGGACTTAAAACATGCGCAAATTCTTTCAGTAGACCCGATGGATTTATGAATAAAAAAAAGTGAAACTTTTGAGTTCTGAAAGAAAGGTAGTAAATGGTATTTCGTGCAGGCTTCAAGCAATAAGCGGTATTGGATGGGCTCCACCTGATTCCATACATTGGCTGACACGTGGCATGGCGCAGGAGAGAGAAAACTGCTTTTTCGGGTGGGTAATCTCCATGCAAGTAGGCCACCCGAAAATGTTGCCAACCATTGGATTGGAGATCGCAGGATCAACGACAGAGATTAAGCAGACTGTTTGTCATTTCGGGTTCAGTGCAAACCATCGGATTAAAAGACAGATCAATGGTTGTGATTGAATCAGCGATCACTAATCGGGAAGGTTGAAGGACCAAGACTCGTGACCATGCGACTGTCGATAAGCGATATTGCGATATGCCGATGTTCCGATGGGCTGATCGGAAATATCGGCGATTGGCGATCGATGAACCCCCGATACTAGGGCCAATGCACATTGCGATTGCGACTTGTGATATGCCAATAAAAGGTGGACCCGATAAGAATTATGGATGCGATTTCATAATATTTGAAATCCAGAATTTCGGGTTTTCTTTGTATTTCCCGTGTATTTGGGTTTTGACCATGCGACAATGCGATTGCGATATGGCAACCAAAGGTAGACCCGATGGGGATTATAAGCATGATTTCATAACTTTTGAAGTCTGGATTTATGGGATTTCTGTGTATTTCCCATGTATTGGGTTTTTTGGCCATACGCCTATGCGATTGTGATTTGCGATAGAATGGCGGACCCGATGGGTTTATAGATGCGATTCTATATTATTTGAAGTCTGGGCTAAAGGCCCATGATGTGTTTTGCATGTGTTTTCCTATGTATTTCAGTTATTTGGATATTTCGGCCAGAGGAAGGAAAAAAAATCGGGCTTCCCATGCCGACGATTCCTTTCCATTGTAAACGGATTCTTGTGGTGAAACAGTCGGGTTTTCCATGATGGAGGGCTGTAACCGATGTGTTACAAATACACAGAGAGCACAAATGCTGAAGCTGGTTGAGAATGCGCACAAAGGTTGAGAGATAACACAGAGAGCAGAATTGACAGAGGGTCTCTTGGAGGTCAAGAGAACCCAAAAGCTTGTGAGAGCTAGATGAGCCAGAGAGCTGAGAGCCAAAGCCAGTTACCTAGAGAGCTAGAGCCGCAAAGCCAGAGAGCTCAAACAGACTTCTAAGAGCCATGGGCTGTAATGAAGTTCAAAACAACAAAGGGTCAAAATGATCAAGCTGTTACTAGTGCCCAAAGTGTGATGAAGACAGAAGAAGGAGTTCTAGAGACAATACAAAATTCTGAGGGAGTCAGAGAAGCCAGAAGCTCAAGAAGCTCAGAGCACTGACTGAAGGAGTCGAGTCTAGAGAGGCCTAGCTGTGTTTGCAGAGTGAGGATAGCCAACGAGATAAGATGGTATTCTCATCAGAAGAGAACCCATCTCATCAAAGTTATCAAGAAATGACAAGGTGTTGGCTTATTGGGGCCTGACCCAGGGTCGAAGTTGATTTAGCCAAACAAATCCTGGTACTACTGGCCCTTTCGACAAAAGTCCATGGAGCGCGGATAGAGGTTTCACCAAAAGTAGTATGGGAGGGTGCTAGAACCAGGTTTCCGCACCCTGGAGATGTCTGATGGTTTCAAGTGGTCCGCAGTTCAACCCTGCGTGCACGTTGCTATCCACACTTATCGGTGTCTCACAGCCTGAGATGTTGCCTTCGTGCAACCCTACTTGGGGGGGGCGAACGTTGATATTACCCAAGTCTTACAAGTGTTCCACCATTATTTTATTAACTTAGCTTATTTGTATGCGTTAAGTTATATCCTAATAATATAAACCATTAATACATGTGCGCGCAGTAAATAAATAGTATAATTATAATTCAGATCAAAAGATGCATTAATCCAGAACCAGATACACAAAGTAATGCCAAACTTCCCTTCATTAATATCTTCTTTATCTACAAACTCGACTCTAACCTGCACACTCAGCTGTAGGGGTCCGCGCACTCAACTACGGACTACTAGGCCTTTGCGCACTCAGCTACAGAGCTTTCTCCTACTCTATGACCCAAGACACACTTAGCTACTTAGACTCTTACTTCACTTCTCTATTCTTCTATGTCATTCTATTCTTCCTTTTCTTCCCTTTTTCATTTAGAGCCTCGCTCTATTTATACAATCCCATGGTCTGTGGACCATGGGTAGGCCGACATTACACTACAAAACTAGGGCGGACAGCCCTATGACTCTAACCTACTTCTGCGCCCGCAATTTGTGGGGCTTTATAAAATTATTTTGTCAAAACATGGGCTTTGAGCCCCAAAACATGCCTTGGGGGGATTCCATGCCCAACAGGCCCCCAACACAAACATCGTGACTCACCCTCAAGTCACTCTGTCGGCACAGTGATCTTGGCATGGAGTTCCTCCAACTGTCCTCAAACTGTGTTGATGTCAGCAACACATTGAGTCGTTGCTTGCTGAATCTATTACATCCTTTGTTCTAAGACCTCTATGTCTGGGATGCTTCTCTGCATTAACTTATGCATCCCCTGCATATGTGGGAGCTTTCCTTCGATGTTTGTCATGACAGTGAAAGCCTCATCAATCCATGGTTGGATGTGCACTTTGAGAATTGCCTCTTTGTGTCACGTTGCGTCCACCTGCTCCTTCAGTGCCTTCACTTGCTGCATCCTTGCAAGCCACTGAGTGAGGACTACTATTTGTGCAGTTCCTCGGACACTGTCATATTGCTGCAAGAGTTCTCACTCCTCTATCTCCAGGCGCTAGATGTTGGGGTCCTCCTGCAGAGTTGAGAGGACCTCAAGTGCTTGCTCCAACAAAGTGGTACAATCCTTCATGCACCTCCAATTTCTTCCAGTCCCATTGCAATAGTGCTAGTTCATTGTTCACTAACTTCTGGGGGAGTGGAAGTTTGTGTTTTTAACCGCAACTCAACGATCTAAAGATTCAGATCCAACTGAACCTTGGTTGTTTCCTCCTAGCCTCGCGGACTCTGGTTGCCAACCTGTGGATCCACACTTCTACTGGTAGATCTGCCAGGATGGCCAGCTCCGAGACGTGTCCACAAGCATCATCTACCACCTGCTCCAACTGTTGATTCTGTGACACCAATTTGTCGCACTGCAAGCTGAGATGTTCTATGTTTATCTTCTTTTCACTAAGAACTTGGATCGCGTGGCTCTCCCTGGCGCGCAGCTCTGCCGTTATCCCATCTTGTAGCAGATATAGTGTTTCTCGCAAAAGGGTAGCCAGATTAAGGCCAAGGCCTTTCATTATACTAACTGACAATCAATCCATCTCATTTGACGACACTAGAGCTCCCTCTGGCAACACTATTGTGTTTTCCATCCGTGTGCACAAAATCTTCTTTGCTGCTGAAGTTCCTGCTGCAACGTTAGTTGATAGGGTACCTTCCTAAGGCCTGTAACTCTTGCAGCTATGCCCGGAGGGCCCCCAACATAGTCTGGTGCTCTTGCATAAAATCCTGAAGGGCTTTGCTTGTGACATCACACACCATCTTGCTGATGTCATGCAAATCACCCTCATTTAGGGTGATCGCGTCAATGGCCAATTTTGAGGCCTTAACCTTATTTCTTGCCCCTGCTCATTTTGTTGGGTGCTAGCGCTTCAACCATGTGGGCACAATTCTTGGGTCCATGCTCCCTTCTATTGTTCTTGCTTCCTCTGCCTCCTGCCCCTACGAGGACGTTGCTTGGCCCTCATCCACCTGCATGGTTGCTTGCTCAGCCTCCTTTGTTGTTGTTGCTGCCTTTGCAGCCTTTTTCTTCTCGTTGGCCTTCTGCACTGCTTCCCGCGCTGCCCGTACCTCACCTGCTGCTTTTTCCTACCACCTTTTCTCGGCCAACTATGCGATGCACATCTTGGCATCATTATTATTCTGCTATGTGTTTTTCCTTTCAAGCTCTGCAAGATCTGAGGCGCACCATTCCAGAGGCCATGTCTCCAAGATAGTAAAAATGGCATTATCTGTGGCGACAAAAGATAGCTTCACCCACTGCTTTTCTGGATCCTTGCGCACTCTGATAAAGATGTTGTGCATGTCTGCCTTGAATTCAGAAAAACTATGAAGACTATTATACACTATAGGTGATAGGTATGACCTCCAGTTGATCCACATCTGGATGCTCATCTCCATGAGCAACCAAAAAATTTTGGTGTCGCGAATCCGTTTCGTGTCCTTTGTGGCCCAGAGTGAAGTGTACTTCGCGGCCTCTGGTAAGTCTCTGTCAATGTTGGGGAATTTACTATCTTCTGGTAGTTACCCTGCTACGAGCACGATGGATAACAACAACCATGCGTCGTGGAAGGTTTTACCCTTCTCCTAGGCTTCGTGACAGTTTTTCAAAAATTTCACATAGAGGAATTCAGACCAGTTGATCTGGGCCCCCTCCATGCACTACTTGACCAGTGCGGCCATCGACGCTGGTACCTCATCAGCGCGACACTTCCTCATAAATTTTCCAGCCAATATTTGGGTTGCTACGCATACCCCTTTGTCCTTGATGTTGGAGATGGTGTAGCCCCTCTTCTTCTTCTCCAGATTGTACTTTGTCTTCATGGCTTTTGCAAGGGAAAATCACTACCCTTTCCTTCGGCTATGGTTGCGGGGTCCTTTCGTTTGCAGGGGAGCCAAGAAATGTGGTGAATTAGATCTGCCGTGATGGGGATAGGCTCCTCCAGCCATTGATATCCATCATGTGCCAGGCAGAGCAGCTACCTGATGACAGAAGTTGTTATTGGCACATGGTGGAAATGTGGTATCCATAGTAAATTCAGCAGTCCGACCTTTTCCACACCACGCAGCCACTTCCGCAGCTCTAACGTTTTCACCGCCCCCGCTGTGTTTTGTTTCATGAGGTTTCTGGTCTCTAGGTGCGGGAACTTCTCATGGTCAGCGAGGTCCCAATCTTCAAACTTCATGGTTGGCATGTGGCCCAGGTGCCTGCCTTCAAACATAATGCCATCTGGGAGGAGCGGGGTCTAGAGTGAACTCTTGGTTTCATCCAGGTCCTTTGGAAATTTGGTCTTCCCTTTCCATGGAGGGACATATGCAAGTAGTTTTTCTACAGAGCATGGAGGTTGAATCTCCTCCATATCTTCGTCTTCTTCCTCTGCAACGATCAGGGCCTGCAAATCTTCTTCTTCCTCATCTGTTTCTATCATGACAGCTTTCCCCTTGTCTTCCATCAATAGTTTGCTGCGCAGCGGGTTCCTAGAGGACACGTGTATGGGGGCCATTTCTTGTTTATCTTTCTTGGGCCTTGGCATACGCGAGGACTTGGGGATCTCTGCTACAACCCCAGAACCTGTAGGAGCATCCTACACATTTAGGACCTGCGTGACCTTGTCAGTGGTTACCTCCTCTATCCCTAACCCATCCTTAGTTGTTGTCATCATGGCTAGGTTGTATTTTGTCACTCGCAAATTCAGGGGCTCAATTATCACTCCACTCTCACTGCTCAATACTTTGCTCAATCGCTCAATTCTCAAATGATCATGTGTTGTTTGCTGGGCAACCCTTTGTGTCTTATAACATCTTTTGAATTCAAATTCGACCGTTCCCCTCAATTTCAGTCTATTAATGCTTTCTTGGTGGCATATTTTCCCAAATATTTCCCATAAATCGTGTCTTAAATGTCCGCCATGCACTCCATTTGGCTTCAAGTCGAGCATCCCATCATGAATAGTGACTTCAATGGTCACTTCCCGGCCAACCCGCGCGGCAGCGCAACCCTCCGTGCGCGGTCACGGACCCTGTGACGCTCTGTTGCTGTGCACATCCCTAATATCATGTAGCTCTTGGGAAGAATACTTTATAGTCTTGCGCTCCCTTCTAAATGCCTGGAGTGCTAAGACTATCCTTCCCGTGGCTAGTCAGGTGGTTGCACCACCCATGTGGAGCTCCATCCTATCCTCCTTCGTGATTCGCGGATAATCCCCACTGGTTGTCACGCACTTCATCACTTGCAACACACTACCTTGGTCACTATGTTTAGCGATATGCAGTGCAAGCCAAGGCAACAGACTAACCAATTCTCGGCGATAGTGCTCAAACTTGTTAGTATGATCATATGCACCTTGCCTTACCATCCTAGGTTTTTCAATGAGAAACGCTGCCTTTATCTCGCTTTCCAGCTTCTTGGCCTCTACATCCATCAAAACACTTTTCTTCCTTAATCGTACCCTTTCATTTTCAAGTTCGCAGAGTCTGAAGTTTCCTCGTCGAATTTCTTCCTTAAGTCCAATGTGTTCTAGTTCTAGCGGCTGTGTAATTCCTTCTTTCCGGGCTTCACGAATCATCGTATCTACGGGTGCTGCTATGTACAGACTAGGCTTTGCATGCTCCATAGGGATTACAGCCTCTACTTCATGCTTTGGCTTTGGGAGTGCTCGTGTGGTCAGGGTTTTACACATGGTCATATAAGCCCATGGAACTGCTGGTACACGCAGGTCCCAGTCAATGTGCTTCTCAAGGTGAACCCCGTTTAGTACTTCGCACACCTTATCCAAGGCTTCCATGCAGATAATCTTTAGCATGCTTGGTATTATCTTACTTAATTTTTTGTGTACTTGTCTTGCCTGCTCCTACTTGTTGGTCCTATTTCCTATCGTGAGGGTGCTGTGCATTTGTGCAGGTTGCGTATCATACGCCTGTACGCATTTTGAGAGGTGAGCGCGCAAGCTATTTCGTCCATCATACCCAGCTTTCATCTGCATCGGAGGCTTTCCAAACCACATGATCATCATTTTTCTGCATTATCACTAGTCCTCAAAATTCTGCCGGTGCGTACCCCACCACCTTGCGGGCGAAGCGTGCAGTGCCCATTTTAGAGCGTCGAAACGCTGTTGTTCCGGTACTTCTTTTTCAAATTTTTTCAGGAAATACTCTACATCATTCAACCCGTCATACCTAGGTAGATCTCTTGCTTCCGTTACTACACAGCTAGTGACTTTGTCATCATGTTGCAATTGAGCATGGTTACCTCGTGTAACCGGTTCTTCCATCTTTCTATTTCCTCATCCGAATCTGAAGTGCAAGACCTTTCACGCTCCCACGAAATCCTCCCATCCGCCGTTGGATTCACCCAATCCTGCTCTTGCGTGGTTATCTTGTAGATACAGTCTAGATCGTCATCGTTGTCATAGTCGTGCACCGGCTTTGTGTAGCGCGATCCTTCCGCAGGGTCTAAAGGTACCACTATGTGTGGTGACTTTTTCTCAAAAATCATCTTGCACTTATTTAGATTTATTAATCCATTCATATCAGTGGCCCAATCTATGCCCAGTAGCGTGGGATAGGGATTTTTGTCATCAACAATCTCTATCACTTTGAAATCTACAAGCATGCTCGCACCTTCAATATCTACCATTATTCCCTGCAATCTCCCCATTGGTACAATGTTTTGATGATTCGCCATTCGCAGTTGAATAGGAAACCATTACAACGTGGGCTTGCCCATGCACTCCCATGTCTGCTTTGGCAGAACATTCATGTCCTATCCTAGATCCAAAGTCACTTGATCTGTTTCATATTCCTTGATTTGTTCAGTCAATCTCATCTCCCTTCCTATTCACGTTGCCTGCTTTCTGAGCATCCGGACTACGCGTGGTTCTTCGGGTCCAGCGCATCTAGTGATGAGTTCTTGCAGCCCCTTCACCGCTTTTCTGTCGCGCGGTAGCTTCATGCATGTCTCTAGAAAGGTAGTGAGCATTGATGGGTCCATCTCTGGTTCTAGTTATTCTTTACTACCCCAAAGTGGAGGCCTCCGTGAAGCTCTTCTTAGCTTCCATGAACGTCTCCTTCACGCACTCCAAATCGAACTCTGGTTCCTTTGTTGGTGCCTTTCGAACCCAGGAACTCTCTTCGAGCTGCTTTCCCTTGTCATATCCTATCATGATACCGCTTCGGAGCACGATGTTTACATTCGGGTCTTCTTCGTGCAGCTCAGACCTCATCATTTGCAGGTTCTGAGTCGGGGGAGGTTGGAGTGCTCCTTTATCGCGCAACCTCGTTATCAATGTGGGGTAGTCCTCTGTCTCATGATCAAACTAGGTAAAATATAAACATGATGCTCTCATTAGATTTGTACAATTGCAGGCATAATGTCCTAGCCCTCTGCAATTATAACAAATCAGCTGGTCGTGACCTCTTCCTAGTCCCATTCCACCTCGACCTCGTCTGCGCCCCTGAAATCCAGTGCGCATCATCCCTACATTTTGATCGAGGGATTGTGTTTCAGTCTGAACCCTATAGGTAGGAGTCTAATCCATCATCAGTTCATAACTTCTACAAGAATGCTCATCATGGCCTACTAACCTACAGAAATTACAGAACAACTACCGAGACGTCTGCATATACTTCTGTAATAGATGACAGTTATCTATAGCATGCTTCCCTCCTATCTGAAAAATCATGCACCATAATGCAAGCGCCACGCTCGATTCTGCTTGTGCCTCTGGTCTCAATGGAATTGGCCCTCCTCCCGCTAGGTAGTTCATGAAGGCTAGAAAATGGTCCTTTTCATGCCCCTAGCCTTTGCACTTTATGAACCATATCTCCTTGCTCACTTCTAGGTGAGCTATCCTGTCTTGTTTCAGGCTCTGCATCTCAAGACACAAAATTTTCAACTGTGCGTGGATCTGTTGGACTCCTAAGTTAGGATCTTGTATCAGGGTCTCGTGCAATCTCATTGTGATCTCCAAGGCCTTAGCCTGAGTTGATAACTTCTGCTATGACAGCGCAGTCCTTAGATGTGGCGTTAGCGATGCTACAAACCATGCTTGGTGTTGTCCATCTGTCAAGGTCATATTGGCTTCACGAATCATACACTTCAGTCTCTGATCTAGTTCCCAGCGGGTCTCACCTAGAAGCATTATGATTTCCTTAAATCCAATAATCAACTCTGTCTCTAATTTTGGCCTGCTAAATTCTCTGTTTAGCGCAGCTTGGATATCTGCGAATACTATGTTTAGGTTGTCATTGGAATGCTTAATGTACCATGTCAATGCGCGGTCATGCAATGCGTTCACCAATGTTACCTTCTTTATATTGTCATCCGTGATCCCTTGTGCTTCCCATAAAGCCTTTACCATGAACCAAAATTGGTCCAGATCTTCATTCCCTACTCCTTTGAAAACTGGCAATTTTAATGTACTTGCCATATTGAACTGTGTTGGTGGCAGAGATGGTGTGGGAGAAGATGGGGGTGAAGATGGTGAAACTGGTGGTGGTGTAGGTGGGGGTGGTATGCGTGGAATTCGTTGTCTTATCAGATTGATCGCACTTCTGGGTGAAACTTTCGCAAGCTCATCCTTGATCTCCTAGGGAGGTGAAATCAAGGGAC
The DNA here is from genome assembly GCA_031772625.1 of Pinus tabuliformis. Lineage (NCBI taxonomy): Eukaryota > Viridiplantae > Streptophyta > Pinopsida > Pinales > Pinaceae > Pinus > Pinus tabuliformis. Next base: position 836,001,440 of record CM062815.1, read on the forward strand.
TAGTCTCAAATTATTCATTACTTCCATTTTTGTATATCCTCCCACTTCGCATGGCCCCAAACATCAATTTATTGGCATAACCTGCTTTTCACATAGTAGCATTTTAATCCAAGTGTTCAAAGATTTAATGTACTTACCTCGTGGTCCTTTGAGGAAGCGTCGTTCCACCTCGCTATAGTTAACTAACGTATCTACTGCGAACTTGGTGATAAACCCTCCTATAATTCAATTGAGCCAATGGTCCATAGTGTGTGCGATCTTATGTTCTAATGCTTCTAGTCTATGCACCAATTCTAGAGTCCACACAATAGGTTTTTTGAGCCTACACCTTCACTGACTATCTGCTAGCTTTGCGATCCACTCGTACAACTCAGAGGGGAAGGATGCAAAGAAAATTTCATGGATTTCCATATATAAGTAGCACTCTGACCACTATTCCTTCGATACTCACGGATTACTATTTTCCTGCGCCGCGAGCTCATGAATCTTTTTGTCCAACCACCCTTCAATTTCTTTCTTTGTCGGATTCCAATGAGACGACATCAGAAATCTCGTATGCAGATCTCGGTCCCAGCAACGGAACCATTTGTTGGCTTACTGGGGCCTGACCCAAGTTCGGAGTTGATTTAGCCAAACAAATCTTGGTACTACTGGCCCTTTTTGCAACAGTCTGCGGAGCGCGGACTAAGGTCTCACCCGAAGTAGTATTGGATGGTGCTAGAACCAAGTTTCCGCACCTTGGAGATGTCTGATGGTTTCAAGTGGTCCGCGGTTCGACCCTGCAAGCACGTTGCTATGTGCACTTACCCGTGTCTCGTAGCCTGAGATTCTAGCTTCGTGCAACCTTACTCGGGGGCCAAACGCTGATATTACCCAAGTATTATGAGTGTTCCACCATTAGTTGATTAACTTAGCTTATTTGTATGCGTTAAGTTATATCCTAATAATATAAACCATTCATACATGTGCGCGCAGTAAATAAACAGTATAATTGTAATTCAGATCGAAACATGCATTAATCCAGAACCAGATACACAAAGTAATTCCAAACTTCCCTTTATTAATATCTTCTTTATTTACAAACTCAACTTTTCCTTGTGCACTCAGCTGCAGGGGCCCGTGCACTCAGCTTCAGACTACTAAGCCTCTGTGCACTCAGCTGCAGAGCCTTCTCCTACTCTACGACCCAAGACACACTTAGCTACTCAGACTCTTACTTCGCTTCGCTATTATTCTATGCCATTCTATTCTTCCTTTTCTTCCCTTTTTCATTTAGAGCCTCACTCTATTTATACAATCCCATGGTCCACGGACCAAGGGTAGACCGGCATTACATTACAAAACTAGGGCGAACAACCCTATGACTCTAACCTACTTCCGCACCCGCAATTTGTGGCGATTTACAACATTATTCGGTCAAAACATGGGCTTTGAGCCCCAAAACATGCCTTGGGGGGATTCCATGCCCAACACAAGGCTAGGATGAAAATACTGTCACACCTAGCAAAACCCATGCCATGGTAGAAAAGAATCACATGAAATCCCATGCATGCCAAATCTAGCAAGGAAAATACACATGAAAGTCAATGTCTGCAATGAATCCTTCTATAGTTGCTTGATCTTACCTTTCCCTACTTGATCTTTTCTTCCTATTGCTTTCTTTTCCTTTCTTGCTCCAATGCAAAAGTGCTCCAAGAAAACTCTAAGTGTCCAAGAGTATGAGAGAGAAAGAATAATGATAGAGCTCCAAAGCTAAACTAAAAGAAAGAAAAGAAAAAGGTTACCAACTAATCCTCAAAATCCTTTTTATTGATGAGGCCTCTACTTTCTTCATTTTCCATTATTTCCATTCATTTTAGTCCTCACATGCAACTCGTGACCTTTCACCTCCTTTTTCTCCTAATTTACATTATTTTCATAAATAAATGTGCAAAAATGCCATTTTTCCTTTCCAAATCCTTAGCCATTTCCTTTGCCAATTTCCTTAGCCATAAACAACCAAATGAACACACAATAGGATGTCCTGCTCAACATTCATCTTGGAATAAGTGTCCCATTCATTTGTTGTTATTGTTTTTATCTTTTATTATATGGAATTTTCAATTGGGCTGTTAGAGAACCCTCCCCCTTGGGGGACACCGTGGTTGATTTTCAATCACACATATACCTCAACAACCTGTTGAAAGAAGAGATACTTCTTATGGATCTTTATAACATAGCTTGATGCAGTATTTACAATGAAATATCTACTCAAGAGAAGAACATCATGACAACATACTGCATAGTGGAGCTTTATAATACAACACATTACGATATTTACAATAATCATCCTACTGAGTGCCAATCCATATGACATCATAACATCATGACAACATGATCACATGATAGCATAACCATAATGACATGATACCCATACCACATAGTGGAGCTTTATAACATAGATCGTTATGGTATTTACATCCATACACATGGGTACATATAGCAAGATCATCAAAAAAATATCTATATACCAAAACATATGCCAAATCATATACCAAAACATATATCAAACATATACTAACATCATATATAGGCATATATCAAGACATCATATAGCATATATCAACCACCATAAAACATATACTAAACCAACATAAAGAAAATACTAAACCACCATGAAGCATATACGAAGCCATCATAAGCAAGTACTAAACCACCATAAAGCAACTACCAAACCACCATAAGAAACTACCAAACCACCATAAGTAATCACTATATCACCATAAGAAATAACCAAACCACCATATCAAAGTTGATTTTCCTCAACCGGAAAATAAGGAAGGAAACATGGCCCCATAGGATCTGGCATCTCCCATGTAGCTTCATCGAGCCCAAAGTGCTTCTGGAGCATGATCACCTTTTTTTGCAATATACACTAAGGCTCCAGCTAGAATTATCCATCTAGATTCACCTGCAATACACACTAGTCAATCACATGATCAACATCCTTAACATACTTCTTAAGCAAAGATACATGGAAAACATCTTGGAATTTCATTGTTGAAGGCAGTGCAAATCAATAGGCTACTGGCCCAATCATCTCAATGATATTGAAGGGTCCACAAAACCGTGGTGCTAGATTGGCACATGAGCCAATCCGCAAAGAGATATTCTTCGCTATGATTCACAAGTGCACCTGTTCCCCAACCTGGAACTCCTTAAACAACCTATTCCTATCTGCATAACTTTTATGCCTATCCTTTGTTGCCTTGAGATTCTTTTTGATCACTTGTATCTCTTGTTCCATGTTTGCCAACATATCCAGTCGAATCAATACCCTGCTAACCAAATCACTCTAACTAATGGGAGTGTTACAACTCCACCCTAGAATCCCTCAAAAGGACTCGTCCTACTGACCCTCTTTGTTTGTCCACCCATCCACGAATGATAAGATGTGTTGAAGGCTAAGTTGGTGCCCAAACCTAAAAATAACTCCTTCCAAAACTTGGAAGTGAAATTCACATCCGTGTCTGACACAATATTCTTTGGAACACCATGTAGTCTAACCACGTCTCAGATGAATACTTGTGCCACAAAACTAGCTAAGAACGTAGAATTCACCGAAACAAAGTGTGCAACATTAGTTAATATGTTCATAATGACCATGATGGAATCATGCTGCTTAACTATCTTCGGTAACCCTATGATGAAATCCATGGAAATTACCTCCCATTTCCACTCAGGAATAGCGATCAGTTGTAGCAGTCCACCTTGATGCTTGCACTCTGTTTTCACTCACTGACAGTCAAAACATCTCATCACAAACTCTGCTACATCCTGTTAGCCTCCTATTGCAACAGGTGTTCATCTTTCATGATTGACATTTTTACATGCCAAATATGTCATACTTTGCATGCTGCAATGCTCCATATTTTCAAAAAAGAGGCCAAAGAGGAGGCCATGAAAGTGTGCTAGTCTAAATGCCACTGCTGTATTCCAATTTTGATGAGTTATTCCATTTTTGAAGAATTTTCAGTCAAAGGGAAGGCCAAACAGCTTAATCTTGGCCCCCTTAGGTTTCAATTTCCTGTTTTAGAATATAGAGAATCATTATATGTCCAAACAACTTAATCTTGGCAGATTTGTAGATAGGTAGAGAAACAAGGGTGCTCAACAGCTTAATCTGAGCCCCTGGATGAAATAAGTGTAGATGTAGATAGGAGGATAGCAAAAAGAAAAGAATGAAAAGCTGGCTTTGCTAGTTCAAGTGCACCCAAACCAAAAGGAAGAAAAAATGCTAGGTAAGTAGTTTTGTGGTTGCAGAATCAAGCTATGTGATTCATTTTATTTTTTCAAGTGTTATATTTATTCAGATCACAATTATGAGACAATTTTCCTTTGGAGGAGCTCAAGCTGGACATGTCTAACTCCCCCTTCTTCTTATTTCCCAAATCATTCACTAACCTCCCCAAAGAGGTCAAGATCTGCTTGACAACTCTTAAATTCATCATTTTCCATTATATTTGCCTAAGTAAAAGTCTACTTTGCTTAGGAGTACTATTGTTTCACTCTTTGAGTCATTTTCCCCTTCAAATAGCCTAAGGTCCCTTACCTTAGCGCTTTCTTGTCATTTTCATATTAACTCCTAACTCTATTATCTAGCTCCCTAGATCATTTCCCCATCCCCTATTATACAAAAAAGCTATAAAACTCCCCAAAAATATTAAATAGCCCCTCCCTTTGACACTATAGCCATATTTCCTAAGTCCGGGAAATGCTGAGTTCATTTGGGGCTTGGCATTAGCCCTTCCGCGTCCTAACCCAGGGTTAATTTGACATTCGGTTAAATTAACAACCACAGTTTCCCCCCTCACACATAAACTTTACACTAATATCCTCCGCGCATACATTCCATTTGGGATTAATTTGATATTCGATCAAATTAATAACCACCCATGCAAACCTAAAGTTTTGAACCCCCGCGGCATTGTATAAATATTCGAATATTCGGGCGGGCCCCATCCCTAACCCTCCGCCGCCTTGTTTGTCCTGCCATCCGTCCGATTGCCCGCGCCACAGATCAACGGTGGGCGGGTCTTTTCATACGCCGATATGCCGAGGGTTAACGTCCGGGAGATGGGCGGTTTTCCCGTCGTACTCCCGCCACGCGTCACCCTCTCGACTGTGGCGGAGCCCCCTCCTCCGAAACCGCCTGTTCACAAAAGCGGTGAGGTATGAAACCACAAACCGCCTTCCCCTGTGTGACTTCGACGCCATGTCTTCCCATGACATCACCTCCACGCCTTCGCTGCTGTGCCACGTTGCCGCCACTTCACTGCTTTGTGCCCCCCTCCTGCCACCGTGTCAGTGCCACGTCATTAAACCAGTCAACTGCCACGTCACTCTGCCTTACTGCCACGTTGCCGCCACTTCACTGCTTTGTGCCCCCCTCCTGCCACCGTGTCAGTGCCACGTCATTAAACCAGTCAACTGCCACGTCACCATGCCATACTGGGACCCACCACTGACGTCATGCTGACGTAATGACCAAAAAAGGCATGAAGCGCGAAATTCACACCAAAGGATTCTCGGAATGAAAAACCGAGGCAGTTTTCGATGCGCGATTAGCGGCGCATCGCTGAGAAAAATTGACCAAAATGGAGGGCCTCTCATGGCTCAGCTACCAGTAGGCCTGAAAATTCGCGAAGGCAACAGGATTTCTTCATTTTTATGCATATTCAGATCAGCCAGCGCCAATATCATTCCAGATAACACGAAAAGCATTTGCAGCAGCCATTTTTGCTGTGAAAGGGCAGAAAGGGGGCGATTTGACAGTTTCAAACACAACAATGGAGAGAAAACAACCTGATTCAATTGTGAAAGAGTATCAGAGGAAAGATGAAGCCCTGATTAAATCAAAGAGTATCAGTTCGACAACATCAAAGCAGGTGAACATTAAAGACCTCCATCAAAGTCAAAGAAGCAGTAAAGGCCATTTAAAGCTCATCGAATCGGGATTAGTGCACATTAAAACCACCGAACGGTAGCATAACCGCCTTAGAAGTGCAGATAAAAGACAAGGCACAGTTATTGCAGAACTACCTCACTGCACCGAGCCACAGAGGACACCACATTAACTCATTTTGATACAGCTACCCCCAGCGCAGCTCAAAAGATATTTTCTTGCATTAAATTCTGGACAAGATTAGGTTAAAGAAATCATTTGCTTCAGACCTATTTAGGTCGGCTGTAATAAGATAATTTTGGATATTTTCCCTATTTATACTACCCTCTGTATTGTTTAAAGGGTTGGTTGGTTGATAATCCTCATGAGAGACTCGCACTGTATCTGATATGTTTTCCTTAATCAAAGACTGCTGAAAGCTTGGAGAATGCACTGTGTGCTGTGTATTAATGTTTGAATAGTGAATCATGGAATTCTTGTGCTGCAACATGACTCAATAAGTGCCTCTTACCTCTGTTTTCATTGATATATGCTCATATTATACATGTATCACCATCTAGATAGCAGGAAAAATGAATAGCTTAGACTTTGTTTAACCGCACTCTATGCTCAATTCCTGTTGTTTCTTTATGTTTTCATCTGAATTAGAAATGAATATGAATTCCCTTTGGCTCATATTTCCTCTAATTCACCCATGTTTGACAGTTATCTAGGGATTCTTTACTGCTCCTAGGTAGAGCTCATTCACCTTCCCTCTGTTAAGCTGAGTGAGAGATTCTTTGTTGCCTCTCATTCCTTAGCCCTCATTCCATCCTTTTAGCTTGAATCTTTATTTCATGTGCAGCTAGCTTGCTCCATATTTCTCTCTTATGACCAAGAAAACGCACCAGCAGTCCTACTCCATGACTCCATGCCCAATGGTTTGAAACTTACCACGCTATGCATTGCCTCTCTACTTGAAAGCATTCTCCTTCCAACCAAAACACAAAAAAAACCCCTTGAACCCAATAACTAGCCTAAAATCATCATCAACAAAGCTAAATCATTAAGAGAGAGCCCTCTCCGATTGCAGGTAGGCTAGGACCTGCAGTCCAAAGATTGGTTTGTGGTTACCTCGACCGTATCCCTTAAGGAGCCAAGGGACAACCTGAGTGTTAACATAATGGCGACCATACTGGGGAGCATCCTCAGATAGTTTCACAAATCAAGTTGGAAAGCTCCACTGGGGAAAATCTTGCTGGCTCCAACGAGGAAATCTTGTTTTCTGGAGAAAGTGCTCCTTTTCTTGAGAACTTTTTCATGTTTAGTTCTGATCTTTGATGGTGGACAGAGATCAGACACACCAAAGGATAAATCATCCACCTGGCGACTCCACATCATCTTCACAATCAAGACTCCACTGGAGGAGCGAACCTGAAAGAGAAATTTTCAAGTTTTTGAGCAATTCTGCAACCAAATAGTCCATATTCCAAAGCATTCATAGTCAGACAGGATGACCGGGTGTGAGGAAGATGAATTTGAACAAGTTGTAAATGAATTCAGGAAGTTGTTATCCGAATATGAGCTTGATGAATTTTTTTTTAGATTGGTGTTGTTAAAGGTCAAAGCAATACAACAGCCTCAAATCAAAATGTGTCTTCTTGATTTAGTTGTGGAAGAACATGAAAATGAAATTGAACTTGTGAATTCTCAAATTCAGTCATTTGATTTTCGTGATCCTAAAGAATTCTTCCAAAATCTTCCTTCTCCAAGTCATGAGGAAATTGTACTACCTTCTGACTTACAGATTGAGGATAATCATGCTTTCAAGACAAAGGCTGAAGAATTGGTTGCAGGGTTTACTGCCGAGGATTTTACTGTTTCAAATCCTGAAACAGTTCCGCATATATATATTCCTACCCCTTCTAAAGTTTCATTTCATCCTCACACTGTTGTTTCTCCTATTTCTTCATCCACCTCTCAAAGCACCTTTTCAACACCTCCATCCACTACACACACCCCTACTATTATCTCCACCCTTCCAGTTGTCCCATTTCTTCCTGCCGTTCCATTTATCCCTGTAAATATGGACCAAGAAGGCCCAGAAGAAACTATCCCACATGATGCTTTTGTTGATCCTGTAGCAGATTACATGGAGGTTCTTCTCAACTTAAAATCTTTAACATGGTGTCTCCGTAAGGACCAAGTATATCAGCAGTGCCCTTTCTATGTCACAATTTTGATTATGGGGGCACATAACCGAATTGTGCTTCCAATTTCATTAACAATCAGTCAAGCAGTTCATCTCTTTCTACAGTTACTTAAGTGGCTGCATTGGCTGTTTCATTTCACCTAACCGCAAAGAAGGTGCTGATTAGGGTAGGTAAGTAGGATTTTAGTTTTCTGTTTGGATAGCAGCTTGATGCAGTTGAAGCCCGAAGTGAAGGCCCTAAGCTCTTCAAATCTGCTGTCATGTTCATAAATAAGGTAGCCGGCAAAGGGAATTTTACAGAATACAGCAGTGATTAAATACAAGGCCATCTGACCTGCTATTCTTGGCTTTTCACGAGGAAAAGCCATCCCCAAGTGGAGCCACTGTTAGCCTCCTGTTGCAACAGGTGTTCATCTTTCATGATTGAAATTTTTACATGCCAAATATGTCATACTTTTCATGCTGCAATGCTCCATATTTCCAAAAAAGAGGCCAAATAGGAGGCCATGAAAGTGTGCTAGTCTAAATGCCACTGCTGTATTCCAATTTTGATGAGTTATTCCATTTTTGAAGAATTTTCAGTCAAAGGGAAGGCCAAACAGCTTAATCTTGGCCTCCCTAGGTTTCAATTTCCTGTTTTAGAATATAGAGAATCATTATCTGTCCAAACAGCTTAATCTTGGAAGATTTGTAGATAGGTAGAGAAACAAGGGTGCTCAACAGCTTAATCTGAGCCCCTGGATGAAATAAGTGTAGATGTAGATAGGAGGATAGCAAAAAGAAAAGAATGAAAAGCTGGGTTTGCTAGTTCAAGTGCACTGTTGTGGGGAAAAGTATCCGACTCGGATGACCCTATCCCTACTCTAAAGGTGACAGTCTTTAGCAACAACTGAAAGTAAAGCTTTAATGTTTTCCTTTATGAAAGTACAGAGAGAAGGAAGAAAAGATTAACCAACCGGTGTCTTTCGCTTTTGTCGATCCTTATCCTCTCTCTTTGTCTCTTGTTCCCAGCTCCTTGCTCCCTTTGCCGGCCCAGCTACACACAGATCCTGCACAAACAAGAGAAGAAAACTACAAGAAACATGTACTCATAACTGATGCATGGATTAGAGTGAATCAAATATACAAGTAAATACAATACATCAATGCAATACAAGTATATAGGAGAACATTCAAAGCTTTATTGATAAAAGTAACAGGGTTCTGAGAAGGTTACAACCATCAATGGCTCCAATCCAGCAGCACCTCCCCAGCAGCAAGAAGTCTCCTCTTCACCTCTATAAAAGCAATCACCCAATAGCTCTAACTGTAAACCAACAGCACCTCCTTGCTTTGCACAAAATTCCCGCCTCCTTAGACCTCATAGAAGAGCTCTATATATAGGAGAGAAGAAGAAAGGATGAGTCAGCTTGAGACTGACATAAAGCTGCCTTGTGTCCTCTCCCTCTTCAGTTAAACTTCAGTTCTTGAGTCCACTTGGAGATCCTTGCTTACACATGGAGATCAAGTACCTCTTACTCATCACAGGGCGAATCCCTTGAACCAAGTGTCAGTTTGGAAGCTTCCTGGGCAATTGACACCTTGCAGAATGACTGTGCCACTTGGCCAATCTCGCCCAGCGTAGGTAGCCTTCATTAGATTTGACTTTCAGCGCAGGTACAAGGAGGAGCAGTTGCATTCCAGCGCAGATGCTCAGTGGAGCAGCTGACATGATCCAAAATAAGCCTGTTTTTGAGTGTTTTCAGGTGGAGAACTGATGGGAAGTGCTGTGGTTTGCTGACCTTGTTCTTCTAGGGGTAAGAACAACATGTTTAGGGACTGAGGATCCCTGTAATTATTGACATTTCATGCTCCATGCTGCGAGGCACAAAAATGTCTATAACAGTTGCCCCCTAAAGTATGAGGCCGTTTATCGGGTGAAATGCTTTATCTAGAGGGTCCGAAGTTCATTCCAGTGCTGAGGAGGCGCCCTGTAATACAATACAATACAATACATTATTTTTCATTTTGTTTTCATGATCTAGCTGAGGCGGGCATTCCCATGCTCAGCTTTATAAATACATTTTGGTACATAGAACAGACGATCGTCTGATGGTAGACTGATAATTCTCTGCTGAAATTATCATCCTTTGAGTAGGATGATCATCTGCTGCAATGATGTACATGACAAATGCTTTTATATTTCCTGAATATGTATTGCATCCCGGATGGATGAAACTAGATCCGGGGTCTTCAAACTCGTTCGATCTTCACTCTAAGTACAAGTCGATCCATGTGAGAATTTCGCTGAAGTCGAACATGGAAAGACATCGCTCGATTACCAGTCAATGATGAAAACCGTTAACAAGCGCGAGAGGAATCACCGATAATGATAATGACCCTCAAGGTACTGCAGTACAATTCACGTGGCGTGAATAAAGGACTTGGTGTCGAACGCCACGCAAAATCTTCTGGTCGAAGGTCATTGATGTATACCTGTCGCCGGAAGTGAGAAACTTGCCATTGAGGCATGCAAGCTTCAAAGTACTGATGGGGTTGTTCCTAGATCAACTTCTTGGATAATGAGCTGAAGTTGACAAGAAGCGATCCGTCAAAGGAGGGCCTTAATGAATCCCACATCAATGACACGGAACGGAGCTAATGATTTTAGTGGAGATGAAAACAAACTGTGACATATGATTCAGGGTGGCGATCATGAATGGATGAAGGATAATGTATGGCAGTGGATGGGACACGGTTGACACTTTCAGAATGACCTCTCTTGAACATATAACGACACTGATGCGATGGATCGGTAGCATTACCCCAAAATGTGGATGGTTTGGCGAAGACCATGGTGATGAGACCGGTGAATGAAACAACCCAACCCGATGTGGAACGGAGGAAAAGTGTCATGTTCAAGAGCGACTTGCTACCATTAAGCTTTGATGTTCTCCCAATTTTTCCCCAGTCATTTCTGACCGGTACCTCTTTATTTTTGTCAAGCTTGAGGAGGATAACATATGCTTGTTCTATAACATGCCCTTCGGGCAAGCCCATCGCTATGATTTAACGAGCTTAGCGATAGGGAAACTCGTTCTCGTCTAAAGACAAGTTTGTCGCTATTTAATCATTTTAACGAGTCTAACGACAAAGAAAACTCGGTCCTTTTCATCTTTAGAGAGTCTGAAAAGGTACAGAAAGTTAACTCCATAATTCCTTTTTCGTCATCTAATCCCTTAAGTCCGAAAAAGTATAAAACAATACAGAAGGGATGAGTTTTCGATTGCTTTAACGAGCCGAACAAAACAAGCGCTCGATCTTTTTGTGCAATAATCCCTCAGGTCCAAAAAGATTAAAATCTAGAGGAGGGATAGCGTTCCGGTCGTTTAACGAGCTGGAAGGCCAAAACTCGGCAAACTTTTCATATTTTACGAGTCAGTGAAAAGAGCTCAAAGAAGACTCGTCTTTTGAGGAACGAGTGATAAACAGGGATAGCAGCAGATTCCAGGTACAAATTGGAATTTTCCAATCACGGCAGTGTCACAAGGATGGCTAGGTGAAATCACTCTTCGCAGCTGTTTCTCAAAAGAGGTAAACACACAAATGGAGGTGAATGATCGGCCAAATGAACAGTGGAGGTGACGGTGCACAAACACGACCAAGGCTTTTATGGCTGATGAATTTACGATCTCAAAAGGTTATTTACCGGTTCGTTTTTTCTGAATGAGCTTGAACTCTGAAGGAAAGCCTGCTCATAAACTTATGTTTATTTTTTAACGAGCATGAACTATGTGCTAAAACTGCTTGGATCTTGCGTTTATTTTTTAACGAGCATGAACTATGTGCTAAAACTGCTCGATATACCAGTCATAATAAGAACGCCTCCTGTGAGATAGCTATTTTTTAAGGAGCTTTATCTCACGAAGCTATGCTCCAATTTTGGCAAGTTTTTACCTTTGCCCCACAGGCTTTCTTCATGTAAGGTCGGAAACGGCTAATCCTACGAGTTTAAAGGGTTAGACCTACGGGTTTAAAGGGAGGACCTAAAAATTTAAAAAATAAATAGTCGTCCCTTGCTTACATTCCAAAAGTTTGCATGCCCCCAGGTATAGGGCAGAATTTCGAGGCTGCCCCTCCTCTCCCCCACCCTTGCTTTTCTTTGGGTGTTCACAGCTACTTGTCATCTTGCCAATCTAATGTTAACGATACTAGTCTTCTCGTTATTTTAGGGGGTCTTATGCTGTACTCAGGCTTCCCGTCAGCCCAACTTTTAACGAACAGCTATTTGTGACAAGAGAAGAACACTACTCAAAGACAAAACATTGGTATTATTGAGGGAGGCTTGCCTCTTTCTTATTATCCGAAGAGGGTTCTATTTGCTGCCGCAAATCAATCTCTTTCTCCGGCGATGTCTATCATTGGGTTACTCAAAGATGGTTACCCTCTGTCACAACAATCGAATCTCCTTCTTTGGAGGCTGCCCCTACTTATCCTTCAAAACATTTGTTTTAATGGGTGAGGCTTGCTTTTCCCCAAAGATGGTTACTACTTGTTGCAATAAGGGAATTCCTACTTGGGCAGTGCCCACCTATTTAGACAAAGGTGAATGACTCTTTTGTCAAACACATAACTTTAACAAAAGAATACTATTCCAGAACAACCCCTCTTCCATCCACGGACGGGGTACGGACTAGTCATATTCTTCTGCGGAAATTCTACTTTATACCCAGGGTTTCTTCTGCCCAAAGCAGACCAGGGTGCATGCCCCCTGGGTTCCAGTCTTTCTTTCCGAATCACTCGCACTCATCGGGAAGGAGGACTGGTGGCAGAGGCGAATCTTGTGTGAACAGACCATTTAGGAATGGTATTTGACTATTTGCGATGCGAGATCCCGGAAACGAAAGTTGGTCTACGAGCTTGACCACCCTTCCTTCGTGTGGAAAACACATTACTCTAAAGAGTGAGGAGACTATCGCTCCCATGCAATAAATATAGTCGCGTCCAAGGAGTAGGTTATAATCCAAGGGTCCTTGGACGACCATCACGTTCAAATTAACGGTCTTCCCTTTCAATGTAACAGGCACATTGGGGAGGATTCCTAATGGTCGACTGGTTCCTTTATCAAAACCCGAGAGATTTCTTAACTCAGGTAAAAGCGCCGGGGAACCCAGTGCTTTCCAAGCAACAGAGGAAAGGATACTCACAGACGCCCCTTCATCAATGATAGTACCAACCATGATCATTCTATAGATCTGGACAATGATTCTGAATGGTACACTGGCTGGTAACCGGGGTCTGCCTAGTTGATTCCAATCAAAGGATACAACCAGGTTGCTTGGTGGTGGGACCGAATATACGGCCGGATATGACCCTGATGATGTTCCTTCCTGCGATAAAGGAATGGGCGCATTGCCCTGACCTTCATCAGAGTCGGTGCTGATGAAAAGAACCTGGATGGTGTCATCCTTATTCTCTTCAGTGAGGGTGTCGCATGAAGATGACTCTTCGGCGACGGTGTCATTTGAAGATGAAACTTCTGAAGGTAGAACCGGGTCAACTGCCGTATCGACCTTTGGACTTTCGTCCGATCTGGATTCAGTAGGTTCATTTTCAGTGACTGACGCTTCAGCTGACCACTTGAGCGGGCCAGCTGGATTTTCAACTATCGAGGGATTAGGCACGAGTTTTTGGTATCCAGGAGGAAGTCGTAACGGTGATACCGGACGATCTTCCAAAACTCTCTTCGCCTCATCTAAGAATGGACATCGGTGAATGGCGTGATCGCCTTCACACAACATATAGGGTGATCTTGGTCTCCCTTTTCGTCCTTCACTCTCGCTAGTTGATGGACTGCATTCAACATGACTACCAGAGGTTGATGCTACCGGATTGTGCAACCTGGGGGACCAGTCCCTTAGTATCCGGGGAATACAAGGACAATCACGATGGAAGTGGGTCCCTTTGCAAATGACACATGGCGATTTAGGCCTGGTCGGTGCAGTGTGTGGGTTTTTGTCAGCTGTCTTTTGCTTGCCCCCAGTCGTCTTCGCCATAGGCCCCTTCTGCTTCTTTTCTCTCTTCTTCTTTTCGTTCTTCTCCTTGGGAGGTTGACTTTTGCCAACTCTACCTTGCGAAGAGGAAGGATCAGAGGAAGTATTGTAAGAAGTGGAAGGCTGGTGGGTAGTTCTAGACTGTTCTGACTGTTGATTCGAATGCTCAGGATTAGTGGCGATCTGGACTACATTAGTTGAAAAGAGCCATACAGGTAGGCCAATTGTCAATCCTGGAAGTGACAATGTTGCCATATGAGGCGCACCAACATCTCCCCAAGAGGAGAAGGGATTTGGATTTCCGCCAAGGTTACCTCCTTGGTTGGTGGGCTCCATACTTTTCAACTGAAAGATCAACGTGGGAATAACAGGTGATTATGTTCCGCTTAAAATAAATTTTATTAACGACGCTTTTAGACACAAACTTGCTTTTTCATGTTTTAAGAGTCGAGAAAAAGCTAAAGATGACTCTAGTCGCCTTCGATGTATTAACGAGCCCGAAGTGACAAATGCTCGGTTGGACTTTTTCAGTTATAGAGTTTGAAAAAGGCCAAAAGAAACTGCTCTGGAGTTCTAGGCAGAGGGTGTGCCAAACCTTTCGCGAAACCACAGAATACGTTTTACGGTACGGGTGGTCGATCTTCGTGAATGCTGTGTTCACTGCATCGCGATCAGTAGGGCGGTCGACACGGCTTCCTATGGATAAAGGATAAATGCCTATAGGGGTCTCCCAATATACGCGACGGTACGCGGGAGCACAAGTCCGTATTAGTGCCACCGACTCTCAGGAGGAATCACCCACCTTCGTAGAGATCGACAGTCACTATGTTTAACGACGCCGGAACACGTCTCTACCTAGACCTCTAGATGTTTGCGTTATGTTACAAAGTGTTGTTATGTAAATTGGATTTATTTTAATGTTGATCTTGCTTAGCAGTTTGCCTTTAAGGATCACCACGAGATGTATATATACAACTTCCTAAATGCAATCTAAGATGAGAAGCAAAACTTTTCAATCTTTCAACTTTGAAAACCTTAATCTACTGAGGGAAAAGAAAGACACAACTTTTCGCACAGATCATAGAACACACACTAAAATGCAAATTTTCCTAAATCGTCAAGCACACAGTCAAATGCAAAATGCACAATGCAGATATTTCTTTTCGTTATCCTTAATGTTGATGTAAGACAAAAAGGAAACTGTTGTATAACTTTGAATCTAATTTCGAGCGAAAGTAAACAAGCTTGTCCAAATTCAAAAGACACCTTAAGATCGACTTGTTTAGACACTGGAAATGTATAGATTCAAACCATAAAATGAAAAACAAACAAACTCAAACAGCCATGAACAGTAATAAAACTAGCTCTTAAGATCACAAAGACACTTTTACAGTTCAGGATCTAAGAGGCCACAGCTATACTGGTTCGCTTTTCACAATGGAAAACTATAACTGAAACAAGAAATACTGAAAGAACAATCACAGTTTTATCACACAACTGAGGCGGAATGATGTCAAGGAAAATTGGTTTACAGCAAGTACAATGACAAGCAATCAGCAGCAAAATAACAGTGAAAACAGGGCTCAGACACAGTGGGAAACCTCAGGAAGACATAGCCTAACTGGATCAGCGCAGGCTCTGGTCTGTCAAATTGACTCTCAGCGCAGTTCCCGAAGGGAGTACCTGCGCTGGAATGCAGACTGCCTGTGGACAGCCTGCACTGAGACACGAGAGTTGCGTTTACAAGGATTTCCGGGTCATAAAAAGCTCAAAAATTCACTGTTTTTGCTGAAACAAAAAGCTATAGGTCAAGTACAAGCTAAGGGATGATCAAGAGGATGAAAAGCTATCACAAAGAGTACAAGAGTCTTTTGTAGATCAGCTCTTCAAATCATGAATCTGCTCAGTAAATGAGCAAGAGTAGCAGCCCCTCTACTTCGCTTTTGATATAGTCAAAAGCTTTTCGATTTGGTACTCTTCGGTTCAGGAAATGAATAGCAAAGATACTACAAACACCAACAAGATACTAGGCTCCCCAGCGGAGTCGCCAGTTTGTTGTGGGGAAAAGTATCCGACTCGGATGACCCTATCCCTACTCTAAAGGTGACAGTGTTTAGCAACAACTGAAAGTAAAGCTTTAATGTTTTCCTTTATGAAAGTACAGAGAGAAGGAAGAAAAGATTAACCAACCGGTGTCTTTCGCTTTTGTCGATCCTTATCCTCTCTCTTTGTCTCTTGTTCCCAGCTCCTTGCTCCCTTTGCCGGCCCAGCTACACACAGATCCTGCACAAACAAGAGAAGAAAACTACAAGAAACATGTACTCATAACTGATGCATGGATTAGAGTGAATCAAATATACAAGTAAATACAATACATCAATGCAATACAAGTATATAGGAGAACATTCAAAGCTTTATTGATAAAAGTAACAGGGTTCTGAGAAGGTTACAACCATCAATGGCTCCAATCCAGCAGCACCTCCCCAGCAGCAAGAAGTCTCCACTTCACCTCTATAAAAGCAATCACCCAATAGCTCTAACTGTAAACCAACAGCACCTCCTTGCTTTGCACAAAATTCCCGCCTCCTTAGACCTCATAGAAGAGCTCTATATATGGGAGAGAAGAAGAAAGGATGAGTCAGCTTGAGACTGACATAAAGCTGCCTTGTGTCCTCTCCCTCTTCAGTTAAACTTCAGTTCTTGAGTCACTTGGAGATCCTTGCTTACACATGGAGATCAAGTACCTCTTACTCATCACAGGGCGAATCCCTTGAACCAAGTGTCAGTTTGGAAGCTTCCTGGGCAATTGACACCTTGCAGAATGACTGTGCCACTTGGCCAATCTCGCCCAGCGCAGGTAGCCTTCATTAGATTTGACTTTCAACGCAGGTACAAGGAGGAGCAGTTGCATTCCAGCGCAGATGCTCAGTGGAGCAGCTGACATGATCCAAAATAAGCCTGTTTTTGAGTGTTTTCAGGTGGAGAACTGATGGGAAGTGCTGTGGTTTGCTGACCTTGTTCTTCTAGGGGTAAGAACAACATGTTTAGGGACTGAGGATCCCTGTACTTATTGACATTTCATGCTCCATGCTGCGAGGCACAAAAATGTCTATAACATGCACCCAAACCAAAAGGAAGAAAAAATGCTAGGTAAGTAGGCTGGGTAAGTAGTTTTGTGGTTGCAGAATCAAGCTATGTGATCCATTTTATTTTTTCAAGTGTTATATTTATTCAGATCACAATTATGAGGCAATTTTCCTTTGGAGGAGCTCAAGCTGGACATGTCTAACTCCCCCTTCTTTTTATTTCCCAAATCATTCACTAACCTCCCCAAAGATATCAAGATCTGCTTGACAACTCTTAAATTCATCATTTTCCATTATATTTGCCTAAGTAAAAGTCTACTTTGCTTAGGAGTACTATTGTTTCACTCTTTGAGTCATTTTCCCCTTCAAATAGCCTAAGGTCCCTTACCTTAGCACTTTCTTGTCATTTTCATATTAACTCCTAACTCTATTATCTAGCTCCCTAGATCATTTCCCCATCCCCTATTATACAAAAAAGCTATAAAACTCCCCAAAAATATTAAATAGCCCCTCCCTTTGACACTATAGCCATATTTCCTAAGTCCGGGAAATGCTGAGTTCATTTGGGGCTTGGCATTAGCCCTTCCGCGTCCTAACCCGGGGTTAATTTGACATTCGGTTAAATTAACAACCACAGTTTCCCCCCTCACACATAAACTTTACACTAATATCCTCCGCGCATACCTTCCATTTGGGATTAATTTGATATTCGATCAAATTAATAACCACCCACGCAAACCTAAAGTTTTGAACCCCCGCGACATTGTATAAATATTCGAATATTCGGGCGGGCCCCATCCCTAACCCTTCGCCACCTTGTCTGTCCCACCATCCAACCGATTGCCCGCGCCACAGATCAACGGTGGGCGGGTCTTTTCATATGCCGATATGCCGAGGGTTAACGTCCAGGAGATGGCCAGTTTTCCCGTCGTACTCCCGCCACACGTCACCCTCTCGACTGTGGCAGAGCCCCCTCCTCTGAAACCGCATGCGTACAAAAGCGGTGCGGTATGAAACAACAAACCGCCTTCCCCTGTGTGACGTCGGCGCCACGTCTTTCCATGACATCACCTCCACGCCTCCACTACTGTGCCATGTTGCCGCCACTTCACCGCTTTGTGCCCCCGTCCTGCCACCGTGTCAGTGCCACGTCGTTAAACCAGTCAACTGCCACGTCACTTTGCCATACTGCCACGTCACCATGCCGTACTGGGACCCACCGCTGACGTCATGCTCATGTCATCACCAAAAAGGGCGCGAAGCGCGAAATTCACACCAAAGGATGCCCGGAATGAAAAACCGAGGCAGTTTTCGATGCGCGATTAGCGGCGCATCGCTGAGAAAAATTGACCAAAATGGAGGGCCTCTCATGGCTCAGCTACCAGCAGGCCCGAAAATTCGCGAAGGCAACAGGATTTCTTCATTTTTATGCATATTCAGATCGGCTAGCGCCAATATCATTCCAGATAACACGAAAAGCATTTGCAGCAGCCATTTTTGCTGTGAAAGGGCAGAAAGGGGGTGATTTGACAGTTTCAAACACAGCAAGGGGGAGAAAATGGCCCGATTCAATTGTGAAAGAGTATTAGAGGAAAGATGAAGCCCTGATTAAATCAAAGAGTATCAGTTCGACAACATCAAAGCAGGTGAACATTAAAGACCTCCATCAAAGTCAAAGAAGCAGTAAAGGCCATTTAAAGCTCATAGGATCGGGATTAGTGCACATTAAAACCATCGAACAGCAGCATAACCGCCTTAGAAGTGCAGATAAAAGACAAGGCACAGTTATTGCAGAACCGCCTCACTGCACCGAGCCATGGAGGACACCACATTAACTCATTTTGATACAGCTGCCCCCAGCGCAGCTCAAAAGATATTTTCTTGCATTAAATTCTGGACAAGATTAGGTTAAAGAAATCATTTCCTTTAGGCCTGTTTAGGTCGGCTGTAATAAGATAATTTTGGATATTTTCCCTATTTATACTACCCTCTGTATTGTTTAAAGGGTTGGTTGGTTGATAATCCTCATGAGAGACTCGCACTGTATATCTGATATGTTTTCCTTAATTAAAGACTGCTGAAAGCTTGGAGAATGGACTGTGTGCTGTGTATTAATGTTTGAACAGTGAATCATGGAATTCTTGTGTTGTAACATGACTCAATAAGTGCCTCTTACCTTTGTTTTCATTGATATATGCTCATATTATACATGTATCACCATCTAGATAGCAGGAAAAATGAATAGCTTAGACTTTGTTTAACCGCACTCTATGCTCAATTCATGCTGTTTCTTTATGTTTTCATCTGAATTAGAAATGAATATGAATTCCCTTTGGCTCATATTTCCTCTAATTCACCCATGTTTGACAGTTATCTAGGGATTCTTTACTGCTCCTAGGTAGAGCTCATTCACCTTCCCTCTGTTAAGCTGAGTGGGAGATTCTTTGTTGCCTCTCATTCCTTAGCCCTCATTCCATCCTTTTAGCTTGAATCATTGTTTCATGTGCAGCTATCTTGCTCCATATTTCTCTCTTGTGACCAAGAAAATGCACCAACAGTCCTACTCCATGACTCCATGCCCAATGGTTTGAAACTTACCACACTATGCATTGCCTCTCTACTTGAAAGCATTCTCCTTCCCACCAAAACACAAACAAAACCCCTTGAACCCAATAACTAGCATAAAATCATCATCAACAAAGCTAAATCATTAAGAGAGAGCCCTCTCTAATTGCAGGTAGGCTAGGACCTGCAGTCCAAAGATTGGTTTGTGGTTACCTCGGCCGTATCCCTTAAGGAGCCAAGGGACAACCTAAGTGTTAACATATCCCTAATCAGATTCGGCCAATAGTAATATATCTTCACCGGTGTCAGTGTCTTTTGATAACCTAAGTGACCCAAATAAGGTTTCACATAAAACTCCCTCAAGATCACCTTATTGAGCTTGTTGTTATCCAATACATATATCATGGCTCAGAACCTGACCAGTCCATCTGATGTAAGGCAATAGTCCATGCCCTATGCAGCTACACCTGCACCTATACCTGTACCTATGCCTGTACTTGTACTGCCACCTGTACATGTACCACTACATGTACATGTACCTACACCTATACCTATGTACTTGTACCTGTACTATCACCCTACTGCAACTTGTGCACAATCTCCATATAATTGACATCCTATTGTCCTGCCTACAAGATCCTATCCTATAAGTCTATCCCATAGGTGCTCATAGATACCAAATGATGTAGCTGTACCCATCTATGGAGAGAATTTTCCACCCTGTTCTCTTTACCCTTGATGTACCTAATCTCGAAGTCAAACTCGTTGATCATGGCCAACCATCTAGCCAAACTAGAATTCAGATTTTGTTGGTCAAACAAATAACTCAACCCAATGTGATCACTCATAAGCACAAACCTCCTGCCAATAAGATAGTGTTTCCACATCTTCAATCCATGTATAATTGCTGCTAACTCAAGATAATGTGTCGAGTAGTTCTGCTCATGCTCATTTAGTTTCCGCGACTCATAATATACTACTTTTCCATCCCGTATAAGGAGTCCACCAAGTCCTCTCTTGCAAGCATATGTACATGCTACAAAATATTTGTTCGGATTTGCAATCTGTAGCACGGGTGCATGTGTCAGCAACTGCTTAAGCTACTCAAAGCTAGCCTCACAATCTTCGGTCTATTCGAACTTATTACCTTTTCTTTGCAATGATGTAATAGCATAAACAATTTGTGGGAAGCTCTTTATGAACCTTCTATAATAGCCTATCAGACCCATGAAACATCTCACCTCATCCACACTCTTAGGAGCTACCCACTCCATGATGGCCCTTATATTCTATGGATCTATTGCAATTCCCTCCTTGGAGACAACATGTCCCAAGTAGTGTACCTCAGTCTGAAAGAAACTACATTTTCTGAGTTTAGCATACAATTGATGCTCTCTCAACAACCTCAACACTACTGCTAAGCGCTCAGCGTCATCTTCCTCATTTTTATAATATACCAATATATCACCAATGAACACAATAACAAACTTATCCAAATATGGACACAACACATTATTCATCAAACACGTCAATGTATCTGGATCATTAGTTAAGCCAAATGGGATAATAAAAAACTCATAATGCCCATACCTGGTTCTGAACGTAGTCTTGTAAATGTACTCCTATTTGATGCGTGCCTGATGGTTTCCGGATCTCAAGTCAATCTTTGAGAAAATTGTTGCTCCCTTCAGTTGATCGAACAAGTCATCAATCCTTGACAAAGGGTATTTGTTCTTGATAGTCACTTAATTCAACTTCCTATAATCAATGCATAATCTGAGGGTACCATATTTATTCCTCACAAACAAGGCTAGTGTGTCCCAAGGTGATACACTTGGCCTAATGTATCTCTTATCCAACATTTCCTTCAGCTGCAACTTTAACTCAACCAACTTAGGTGTGCTCATCCTGTAAGGAGCTTTTGATGTTGGAGCCACCCCTCACACTAACTCAATAGACAAGTCTACCTCCATGTGAGGTGGAAGTTCTGTCATTAGAGAACTTTTGAGGTCTAAAATGGGCCTCCTAAGAAAAATGTACAATCAAAATAAACTTTATAAGAAACAATAGGATTCAAGATGATGATGTCAACCATGTGGGATGACTCACCATTTTTTAGGTAAAAAAGTAAAAAGATAAAAAAATAATAAAACTGCTTTTTCAACTTATCTCCCAAAGGTTTTACTCAAATTTCGAGGGGGAGTACTCGTTGGATGAAAAATTTAATTCCTCATCCAAGGAGTACCCATGTTGCATACTTTCGATGGACCCTTGCTATACGAAAAATGAGAACTACATGAAAACACGTGATTGCAATCACATTTTTCATGTATTTCTCATTTTTCATGTAGCAAGGACCATCAAAAGTATGCAACATGGCTACTCCTTGGATGACGAATCAAATTGTGCATCCAACGAGTGTTCTCTCTTGAAATTGGAGTAAACCCGTAGGAAGATAAGTGTTAGAAAATTATATATTACAGAGCAACGGAACACATAAAATATATTGCAAAAATACAAACATAGAAAACACATAAAACAAGAGAGACATAGATATATGTGGTTCACCCAATTTGGTCTACATCCACGGAGAAACAACCAGTCCTTCCTTTCATATTATCCAGCAAACTAGAGAGCTACAACCTACAGCAGATCCGTTGTAATTCCCTCTTCTCTCTCGCTCAATCTCCTCTCTCTTTCTTACTCAGAATAGAGATCTACATAGACGCAATACAATTCCCTCATATATAGTGAGGGGTTTCCTTATAGGGCAAAAAACCCTAAATTAAACATAATTTCTACCGTCAGATCTCTGCCTAATGAATGGCCCAGATTGACTACGAAATTACAACCTTTTACAAGGCAATTTTACATCTATTTTTAGCTTCTGGGCACTGCCCCTAATCGCCCTGCTAAGGGGGGCTCCCAGAGGTCGCAATTCCCCCCCCCCCCCCCCCCTGGACCCCCCCTATAGCATATATTTTACAGGCAGCGTTGCCACCACATTACGAACTGTGGTCCAATGTGGCGATACCTTTAAATAAAGAAGATAATCAAGCTCCACACCCAACAATAAGTTGAAAATATGAGTTGAAAAAGTAGTTTTTTCTTTTTTCCCACTAAAATTTGATGATGTAATCTAAAATTATTTTATTATTTCCAGTATTCTTTTATAATTTCCTTAGGAGACCCATTTTAGACCTTAAAATTCCTTTAATGAATGTCCTCAAGGAATACATCTTGAAACTGCTACAACACTGGGTATCTACTCAACACATCTGCATCCTCAACCTCCTTACCATTATCACTAGTAATGTGTACTACAAATAACTTACACCCTTTCCTACGGCTATGCTTTTCTTGCATAGTTGTCACCATCCTAACTGATGTGGCTTTCTTCTTAACTTGCAAGACTCTTGGTTCTCCATTGTCATCAACACACTCAATTGCTTTGTCATAGCAGTCAACCTTGGTTTTATGTAGATACAACGAATCCACGCCAAATAACATATTGTATGAACCTAATGGCAATACATTCAAATGTGCTACTGTAGACATACAAATCAAATCAAATGCGCAAGCTCTTACCTAATGATGAACTCGCTTCTTCGTACCAGTAGCCAACTGCACTAAGTTACCAAGACTTTTCATGCAACTCCTTATTCAACCCACACTTATCCACCAAGTTAGGACTAACATAGCTATAATTAGATCCAAGGTCAATCAAAATATAAATAACTTTATCACAAAGCTTACCGTCCATCTCAATGATAGATGCCTAGTGTTTTTATTTTCTGTTATCCACTACTACATAGATATGTGGAATACTCTGAGCAACATCCCCAACAGCCTATGCCTCATGTTCATTGTATATCTTAGCCCTTCCACGCTAATGTTGTAGACAATCTCTCCTAAGGCGTTCTTCACCACATGTCCAACACTCCAACCGACCAGTGCCCTCACCTCTATGTTGTTGTTGTTGTTGTTGCCCATGTCCTTGTCTAGCTATATTAAATCTCTTTTGTGGTGCCACATTTTATTTCCCGTCTGCATGTAGAGGCCTTGACCTCTTAGGCTACCATTTACCTCTACCTTTGTCTTTTCCCTTCCATCCATGTTGAGATTCATTCTTACGCTTTGATTGCTCATATAAATGCTTCAGTTTCCCAATGACTTCCTCATGTGACTAAGGTTCATCATACTCAATCCAATCTCTAAATGCTAATGGAAAACCACTAACAAATCTTTGAACTTTAGCCTTCTCATTAGTAAGATACGTTACATACCTTAGTCGCTCAAGAAACTTCACCATATACTCTTCATCTGTCATTGATCCAATCTTTAACTCGTACAATTCTTTAGCCTTACTTTCGTAGTACCTTTCTGCCAAGTACTTCTTCCTGGAAAGCCTCTTGAATTCCTGCCATCTCAATTCATTTGTCCTGATGTCTCTAGCCCACTTAACATCTTCCCACCAGATGCTTGCTTTATTTTTTTATTTTTTTTGTGTAAGTGAGTAGATTATATTATATAACAAGTATAATACAAAAAACTACCGAAGCAGTGTGAGCAGGGATGTACAATATTCCTGGGCTGATCGCCTGCTCAGAGGAAGTGATACAAGTAAACCAAAACGTAGCACACCACGCAGGGTGGCGAGGAGCAGAACAAAACATTACTAAGCCTCAGGAACTACCGTAAGTAGACAGGAGAAGTAACAACAGAGCACCAGACAAACACTAAAGCCGAGATAACAGAGTGAAAAGATAACAGAGAAGCAAGAACCCGAGTCGGTAAGAGAACCATCATAAAGACCTTAGAAGTTGAAATTCCCCATCTGGGCGATGGTATCCAAGCCGATGTCCCTGACGTGGCTGTCGACCTTCGCCTGCATTTCTTCCAGGGAGGCAAGCTGAAACGCTGCAGAAGTGGCTGGCTGATCAGCATGTATCGCACTAGAAGTGGCAGGCTGAGCCACAGGAGCAGTATTGATGGAGTTTTTGAGAAGCTGGATGAGCAGCCTTAGCATGCGGTTGTGAGTTTTGATCTCTTCATACACCGAAGTGATTTTTCTGTCCAGGGAGCTATTGTAGTCTGTAATCTTGGCCATCTGTTCAGTAGTGAGATTAACCTTTGTAGTGAGATTAACCTCTGTGACGGATTCCAGCGCCTTTGCAATTAAGGTTTTCGTGCGCCAGCTCTCCGCCTGGGTTCGTACAAATTGTGTGGCCCTCTTCGAGGGAGTACCGGGGTCTGTTAACCAGTTGACCTCAGTAGCAATTTCCATATCCGAACGACCACCCTCCTCAAGCTTCGCCTGAGCCTCTAATTCTGCAATTTTGCGTTTGATTCTGGTCGCGGTCCTGGTTTCGTAGCCACTTCTAGCTGCCTGCAGTTCCCTATTAGCTGCCTTGCAGTGACTACCTCCCACTTCCATGGTAAACCTCTTGTGACTTGCCCGAATTAAACCAGACTTGTAAGCTGACCCGCTCTCAACACGAACTCTAAGAACAATGAGGGGAGCAGGGCAATTGCCCATGTTTATATAATGAAAGCAATGATGTTTCCTCAGGAGATTGGAGTAAATGCCTCTGATAGTGGTGGTACCTTGCTGATGGGTAAGCTGAAGAATCGCACAAGCGAGCCTGTCACTGGAAGAATTGGAGCTAATGATGTAACTACCAGGCTGACGAGCTGGGTGCCAAGTGTATGGTGAAAGCCTTCTTAAGGGATGGTAGCGCGTGAAGGGAGATATGCCCTGTATGCTGGCATGCTTGGTGCTGTTCCTTCGGGCCTTGTTCCGCCTCCTTACACTCAGACTTGCCATTAATGGTAATGAAACCTCACCATACGGATCCTCTCCATGCATGCTGAAAGGACGGTGTCTGATGTAATGGATCTCGTCGCTTGATTCATTATGATCGCCTATCTGCAAGAGCCCCTGCCACCAGGAGCTCCATCTCCCCCTATGTCCAATCAACCCATTGATGGCTTTGGGTTGATAATCCTTGCCGATCTCCTCGTGATTCCGAAACTGTGGCCAGGTGCCGTCCTCGATTAAGGTTGGGTGACCTGGATTAGATCCTTCGCTGCCAGTTGTATGCATGTTTCCTTTATGATTGGGTCGTCAAACTCCTGCCAGCACCTGTCCATGGCCATGTTGGGATTGTCTGCTCCACAGTTTGCTAGATGGTCAGCAAGACCATTCGCCTTCCTCCTGATTGTTTGAAAGATTACCCCTTTCATCCCCATAATGAGCTCAGCTATGTTTTCCGTAGCTTTGGCAAGCCTCCAATGCTTGGTTGCTTTGCTTATGGTCGTGCCTGTCTGTAGGCGTTTAGCCGCCATGATAGCCAGAAGAGAGTCTCCTTCGACTATTAAATTTCCTCTTCTGAGACTTTTTAGGATTTTTAAGCCCTGCTCAAGCGCAGCGAACTCAGCCTCATTATTAGTGGCTTCACCTAAAGCTCTGCAGAAAATGTGAATGATTTCCCCTGCTTGATTTCGGACAACTCCCCCAATGCCTGCTATACCAGGGTTTCCCCGAGAGGCACCATCAAAGTTCATTTTCAGGCTGCCCACAGGAGGTCGTTGCCAGATTGAAGAAATTGATGCGGGTTGGGGAGAACTTCCCCCTGTTGATTGATTGCTCACAGCTTCCAATTGAAACGCCTTTAAGATTCGTAAATCCTGAGTAGTAGGTTTTTCATCAGCTTCAGCTTTGCACTTGGCCTGTATGAGCTGTTTGATATTTATTGAGATGGAATCCTTAGCAGATTCTAGGCTTCTGGTTTCTTCTTTGAATATTCTACGGTTGCGTTCTTTCCAAATGGTCCAAACTATAAAGCCGGGGGCAGATTTCCAGATGCTTTCCACTCTGTTCATTTTTGAAAACTTACTTCTCCAGTTGGAGATGGTTTCCTGAATTGAATCCCTGTTACGGTCCGAGGCTCCAAGAATGCTTTCTATCCAGTCCCAGAGCTGGGAAGCCCATTCGCAAGAGTTAAGAAGGTGGTTCATGGTTTCCTCCTCCTTAGTGCACATAGGGCATCTGGAGGGTCCCCTGAAGCCTTTCTTCATAAGGTTTTCCCAGGTGAGAGTCCTCTTCTGCATTAATAACCATAGAAAAGTTCTGATCTTTGGCCATAGCAAACTGTCCCACACCTTAGTTGCCCAAGGTAGAATGTTCGGTTGTTCTTCCTCATCTATGATACTCCGGGCCTCTTTCAGGGAAAAGTTCCCGTTTCCTCTAGGCCCCCATCTGAGCTTGTCATTTTCGGCTGCAGTTCGAATTTTCCTTTTTGAAATTAGTTGATTCAAGTCTTGTATTGTTTCCTGAGTGAGTTCATTGTTGTTTGAATCAAAAGCTGTCCACTGCCTCCAATCCTGGTCATCATTGTTGGTAGACCAGTACTGACTTACAATGAAATTGCCTGCCGCTTGCTGACTTCGTTTCAGGGGAAGGAGATGGGGGGAATCCAACTTGGGAAGCTGTTGCCAGGCGTCTTCCCAGAAGAGAGCGTTGTTGCCATTTCTTATCTCCCAGAAGCTGTGGTCCTGGACTATGCTTCTATTGGCCTGAGCGTGGTTCCAGATTGGTGAGCCGTTGCGGGTAATCTGCATCCTGATTATGTCTAGATTGTTGCTGTTTGGCATGTACTTCTCTTTCCAGTGAGTAGCCTAGGGAAGACTCGTTTCTGAGATCCATTTCCACCAAATCTTAGCTCCACAGATGTTATTGACTGTTGCTAGATCAACTAAATTTAGACCCCCCTTGTTCTTTGGTCTGCAGAGCTTCTCCCAAGAAACTAGGGACCATTTTTTCTTCTCGCTGCTTCCACTCCACAGAAAGGAGTGCTGAATGGCCCGAATTTGGTTTATGACCCCTTTTGGTGCTGGGAGGATAGAGAGCAAATAATGAGGAATAGCCTGCAAAACCACCTTTGTGAGAATTAGTCTGCCTGCAAAGTTCAAAGCTCGGTGAGTCCAGTGTTTACTTTTCCTTTCCAAGCTGGCTAGAATTTTCTCCCAGTGTCCTTTCTGCCAAGGTTTCAAAGTGAGGGGGGCACCAAGGTATCTGGAGGGAAGAGATCCAATTTTGAACCCCAGGAGACGGGAAAGGTGAGACTGAATGGAAGGGTGTGTATTGAAGAAGAATAGAGTAGATTTGGAGAAGTTGATCTCCATACCTGAGGCTTGGCTGAACAAATTAAGAATATTCCTGTAGGCTAAGGCTTCTTTGACAGTAGGGATACCGTGTAACATAGTGTCGTCCACGAACTGTTGGTGAGTTGTGGCTTGACATTCTCTGATGGGTTGAAGGCCTCTGATGCTGCCTTCTTCTTTGTTCCTTGTTATTAGTCTGCCAAGTCCCTCCATGAGAATGATAAACAAAAAGGGGGAGAGGGGATCGCCTTGCCTAATGCCTCTGGTGGGTTGGAAGGGAGCTGAGGGAACCCCATTCACAAGGATGGAGTATTTAGGTGATTTAATGAGGGCTAGAATCCACTTAATCCACTGATTGCTGAAACCAAAAGCCACAAGCACAGCTTCCAAATAAGACCAACTTACCTTATCATAAGCCTTGGAGAGATCAAGCTGCATGAGCATACCTGCTTCTTTTTGAGAATGTAGAGAGTGAATCATCTCTTGCGCAAGCAAGATATTATCCATGATTTGCCTGCCCTCCACATAGCCAGACTGTTCCAGTGATATGATGCCCGGTAGGATAGCTTTCAATCTGTTTGCAATGACCTTTGAAATAATTTTGTAGATGACATTACAAAGAGCGATAGGCCGGAATTTCTCTGGAGTATTGGCAGCTTCCACTTTAGGAACAAGAGCTATGAAGGTAGAGTTTAAGGACTTGAGAATGGTTTTGGATTGTCTGGAATCTTCCACTATCTCCCAGATGTCTTGCTTGACGATGTTCCAGCATGCTTTGTAGAAATTGATGGTGAAACCATCCGGACCCGGAGCTTTATCATTGGGCATGCTTTTAACAGCCTCCTCAACTTCTTCCATCGTGATTGTTCTTCTGAGGGACCAGTTCTGTTCTTTAGTGATCAATCTGGGAATTACTTCTGTGATCTTTGTAATGGCTTCCTCCCTATTAATATCTGGCTCCTGCGCTATGAGGCTAAAGTGATTTCTGAGGGAGGCTGAGATTTCATTGTGCTTTCTTATGATATTCCTCTCCTCGTCTTTTAACTCCAGAATCTTGTTAGCGCTTCTGTAATCCATAGCTGATCTGTGGAAGAACTTTGTGTTTTTCTCCCCTTCTTTCAGCCAAAGAATTCTGGATTTCTGTTTCCAAAGTGTTTCTTCCTGTTTGCATCTGTTGTGCCATTGCTGCATGAGTTCCTCTTCTAGTTTACTTGTCTCCTCCTCTCTGCGTCCTTCCATACCTTCTTTTTGTATTAGTTCCAGTTTCTCTTCGATGATTGCTTTCTCCTGGAAGATATTTCCGAAGACTTGTTTGTTCCATTCTTTCAGTTTTAGTTTGATGTTTTTTAGTTTCTGTTGCATAATGAACATTTTGGATCCTTCCTCCCTCGCGGGCTCCGACCACCATTTCTCTACCATTTCTAGGAAGGAGGGGTGTTCTATCCAGAATTTTCCAAACCTGAAGGGTTTGTTTTTGGGAGAATCCTGAATCTCAACTGCTAGAGAGACCGGCCAGTGGTCTGATCCTCCGGTGGGGAGGATGTTTGATTCGACGGATGTTCCTTCCAAGAGCAGACTTTCTGAAATTAAGAAACGATCTAATCTAGAGGCAATGAGCCTATCTCCCCCCCATCTATTGTTCCAGGTATATTTGCCGCTTTTGGGATATACATCCACCAGTTTTGCATTCTCTATGAAACTTATAAAGGCCTCTCCATCCTTGTGTAGTCTTCTTAGGCCTCCTTTCTTCTCCAGGAGGGAGGTTATCATGTTGAAGTCTCCCCCCAGGATGAATTTGGCATTCTGGTGTCTTTCTATGAGTTTGGTGAGCGAGTCTAGAAAACAAAATTTATCTTCTATCTTTTGGGGACTATATACATTAATGCAGATAAAAGAGGATGAGTTACCTGTTGGCTGCATCTCCAAAGCCAGGTAGTTCTTGCTGGCTTCAGCTGTTAAGAGATGAAACCTTCGAGTGTCCCAGAAGGTTGCTAAGCCTCCCTCGCGTCCTTTACTTTCAATCTCCAAAACTTCGAAATTCCTGCTTAACTTCCTTCGTAGTTTGCCTATGAGTTCACTGTTGCATTTGGTTTCCTGGAGGAACAGCATATCCGGATTATACTTCCCCATTTTTCGATTTAGAACCCTCTGTTTGGCCTGACTACTTATTCCTCTGGCATTCCAAGAGATGATCTTCATAGTTAACTATTTTGTTGGAAGGACGGGTACTCATCTAGCTGCCTAATCATGCCAGCATTAATTAACATTTCGCCAAGTTCCTGTAGCTGCTCTATGCTTGTTTTCCGGCCTCGTCGGCGCTTGTGTCTTGGGCCTGAAATTCTTCCCAGCTGCAATTGGTAGTGAGGTGACCCTCCCTTGATTATTCCAAGTTTACTTTTCTGTTTCTCCATGATTGTCTTCTGCCGTGCTATGAACAGGTCATTAACCTTCCTTATTTCTTCCTCTAGAACTGCTTCTAATCCCTTGGCTTTCCAGCTTTCCACCAGCGCACTTAGGTCCATTCCGTCCATTGCGAGGGTGTCTTCCAACTCCAAGTCCTCGCTGCCTGCTTCACTTGTTAGCATATCTGTCTCCTCCTCCGTTTCGACGACTCTGTCTGTCATGAGGATCTCCCCTGCTGTTGTTGCATCTGTCCTTTCTTCCTCTGTGGGTTTTTCCGGCTTCTCTTGCCTCGCAATCCTTTGGGGAGTGTGTTGCTTTTCCTCCGAGTCCGTCTCTAGATCTAGAATCTCAAAGGGGTTGCTGAAATAGTTTCTGTCTGTTTTCCCTTTCCCATTTTTCCTTCTGTTGGCTCTCTGCCTGTTCTTGGGTTTGATGAAGTTATTCTTATCTCTGGTAGTCTGTATTTTTTCCTCTTCTGCCTCCTTTTTTTTCAAGGGGCAGTCCCTTACTAGATGTCCATGCTCGTGGCATTTCCGGCATCTAAAGGGTATTTGCTCATAGTCTAGCGCCTGAAAGTATTCTTCGTCCCTATAGTCAAGCCAAACTCCCTCGTGTAGCGCTCCTGAGACGTCCAGTTCAACACAAATTCTCGCATAGGTAGTGTATCTTTTCTGCATGGTTGCTTCTGATGCTTTGACGAAGGTTCCAAGCTTGTCCCCGATTTGTTTCAGGGCATTAAGACCCCAATAATCTATGGGTAGGGAGAAGATTCTGATCCAGACAGGCACCTGGGTGAAAGTTTCCTTCTCCGGGACAAAGTTTGGCTTCCAATGTCTCATGTAGAGCCCTGCTGCTGCCAAAAAGTAAGGGCCTCCCTCAAACACTCTGTCCCTATCTTCTAGACTGGTAAAAACTACTGTGAAAAAACCTTTAGCTCCTAAGTGCAGCTGCACGTCTCCTTTTGGTTTCCATTGCTGTCTTATCCACTGGCAAAGGGTTCTCTCGGACGGCCAAATGCCCATGAATTTGCAGATGATGGCATGTTCAGCCATGTGATCCCTATATGCTTGGATTTCAGGGTCGTTGATGGTTATCCGCAGACTATCTTCTTTTTTTGGCTTACAAGCGTTGTTGGTCACGTGGGTTCTTTTGGGGTCTGCGCTTGTTTCCCCCTCCTTCTCCGGATAGACTATTCCTTTTCCTTTCCCTTCTTTGTCTTTTGTGGGCTTCTCCTTTTCACTTTCTGATGGTTGCGTTCTGTCATCATTCTTGTCCTGTTTGTCCACAGTGTTCCCCTTCACTGTATTCCTAGCACCTGTTGCTTTGTCTGTCTTGTCAGACTGTGGCTGCTTTTTTTCTCTGTTGCTCTTGCTGCTAAGCAGCTTACTGTTCAGACCCTCGATTCTCACTCCCGCCGTTACCTTCTGTGGCTGTGTTTGCGAAACAACTTGTTTAAACGACGGGGTCCCACTGGACCCCTCGGCACCCATTCTGCCCGATCTCAGTGCCCCCAGCAGGACAGTGCCGCCCGAAACGAGCTTTGGGTGAGCGGTGCAGCTGTAGCAGAGGAAAACCCAAACCCTAGATAGGTTAGGTTAAGACGCCATTAACGAACCAGCTCTCTCAACCTGCACATTTCTCCCCCTATCCCTGGAAAGCACCAGATGCTTGCTTTAACTTTCAAGATGAAGATAGTTATTCTAACCTTCATGCTATCTGTGTACTGATGCAACTCAAAGAATTTGTTCATACCAAGTGTCCAAGCCTTTGCATCTTCCGGCTTCTTCACATCTCCATTAAAATGAGGTGGTTTTTATTTCTTGAATTTATCCAGTAAGTATCCCCTATCATTGCTCCTGTAAGGATGATAATGACGATGATTATGATGTTTATCAAAACCAGAACTAGAATAATACATGTACTCATCACCCCTCCTTTCCAAAGTGTCTGACAACCTGCCATCTTTCACCATGTTAGATCTATCATATCTGTGTCTCCCAGGAGATATACTTCCATATGCTCCATTAGTTCCATCCTCATGTGCATGGATGATCCTATGCAGCCCTTGTCATTGAAGTTCTAACAAACTCTAAAGAATTATAGCATTGACCTCTGCTTGCTTTTCTTGTGCCTATATGATCTGGTCATTATCTACCTGACAACTCCTTATCTCTTCCTTCAAGCTTCTCAATGTATCATCCAAATCCGAAGTATTCCCCACACCACGCTGCTCATCTAATGCATAGGAAGATTCTACATAATCTACCACCTTGCTAACCATTTGACCTTTACTTCCTGCAATGCATAATATGTCAAATAAACCAAATCACAATAAACCAATGTACCTTAGTATATCTTGGGGAGGATACCTTGTCTACAAGATCACAAAATTAGCGTGATATATGTATAACATAATCATAACAGTGTATAGACATACACAAATAAATATATCAACACATAAACGTCACTCTAACTAGGATTTAGTCATCAATGCAAGGCCATATCAACAATGCATGCTATGACCTCATGCATGACAACAACCATTACTCCATTGTACAAATTGCTAAATGAAATTGACAATATGCATAAGAAATGCCTAACCAACTACAAATACACATAAATGCATGTAGTCGAACATAATCAATTAGTTCTTACAATCAACCTACAAGACTAATGCATGTAATCAAAATATTCAAAATGTAACCTAACATACAAGGATGTAAGTAGGAAGCATAAAATCAACATGTAAGCAAAAAATTACCATATACAGTCAGCCACATACTCATGTCAAATACTCTTCATGAAATCAACATCAAATTCTTCATGATAACCATACTAATACTGATTCACCCCCCCCCACCCAGTATTATTTCCAACAATTGGTATCAGAGCAAGTCCTTTGGTAGAAGCTTGATCGCTTGAAGGAGATCCATAGAAACAATGGGAAAGAAGCTAAAGAAGAAAGCACCTTAGAAGAAGAACACAGCTCAAAGGAACGGTGACAACAGGAGAGACAATTGGCCATTAGATGGAAGCAAGGATTCAGATTCCAAATCACCTCAAGATGAACAAGAAAATGAAGCATCAGATAAAATCATAGATCAACAAGATCTATTTAACAAAAGGGAGTGTGCCCTCAAAGAAGAAGTTACCAGATTAAAAGCTCAGCTGGAGTGTGCCTTCAAAGTACGTCAAATGCTGCAGGATGAAGTGATATCATTAAAAAATAAGCAAAATGAAGAACTACCTCAAGCAGATAAAGAACAAGAAAATGAGATTCTCAAATTAAGGAAACAAGTGGAAGAAGGAAGAAAGGCTGAAGAAATCTTGAAGAAGCAATATCTGGAAAAGGAAGAACAATGTCAGGTTGAGGTAAATATCTTAGAAAGTAAATTAGAAGAAAAAGATAAACTGTTAGGATTTCAAGACAGTACTAATATTTTGTATGATATTCTTAGTAGTCAAAGGTCTCCTGCTATCAAAACTGGTCTTGGTTTTTATGAATCTGTTGAAGGTGAATCTAGCTCATAGGGTGAGGCAAGGAACTCTAATGCAAAACCTGAAATGCTCAACAAGGAGATAAGAGGTCAACCCCATCAACAACCAAGGAAAGAAACCCTTCAAAGAAAATCTTTTACTCCAAACTATGGAAGTGATAGTCGGTTATTTTCTCAGATGAATAATGTTGAGTGTTATGTATGTCATAATCTTGGACATGTTGCAGTGAGACACAAAAGTAGAATGGTTCAAGACTGTCACACAGAAAGATCATCACGTTCCAGGTACTTTAAGCGATATTTTTTTTCTTGCAATATGTTTGGTCACAAAGCCATTGGCTGCTACAGAAGGAATATGAAACATGTAAGATGTTATGCATGTAACAAGCTTGGACATATAGAAAGGGAATGTAGAAGAAGATTTTCGGCACCATCCCAAAAGGATAAAACATCATCACACTCAAAGATATGGAAGAAAAAGGAAGTACAGTAAAAAATATGTGGCATAGCAAAGTATACAGACATGACAGACTCAAAGGGAGCTAAAAGTGTGAAACTTCAGCGTTCTAAAACTCATATGCAAGTTTCATGAAGACAAGTTGCCTATATACGCGAGTTCGAAGCTACACAATCGCATATATGCTGGTTTGAGGAAAATTAGTTGGACAGACTCAGGAAAAAGGGTCTGATATGGTTCAGTCAATTATTTTCTATGTTTGATGTTGGTTACAATCTGCTGACGATGTGTGGAAATGTGTTGGTACTCATAAGATGTTATTTAGAAGTGATTTTGATCCTCACAAGTTAACTTGATGTATATCTAATTGATTATGATGCCTTGATACTTCTTGTTGATATATACATGATCAGATCTGACAGTGAACAGATGGAACAAGTTCAGGGGGAGTATATACTTTGAATAATGCATTGTTGGCATTATGGTTAAAATTCTTGGGTGATGATGCTTATGTGGCTAAATGATACGTCTTGCTATGATACTTGGGGTCACATTGTTGGTATTTAGATCAAATTCATGGATGATCACTTGAGTGGCATGTTAGTGTTGGTTGGCCAAGAGAATGGTATTGCAGGTTACAGGTCTGGATGCTAGTGATAGATGCTTATGGTGCAGATCATATATGGTGTATGATAGTTACTGATGACTATCATGGTCTTGTTTAGATTGCTGGTCATTGTTATAGAAGTCATGTATATCATTTGATGTAAAGGTCATGCAAAGACCTAATTTGTAACCCCACTTTTCATGGGAAGAATGATATAATAATTTCTATTTTAGTCATGTCTAAACATTTGGTATATCCCCACTTGGTTGGGTGGATGAGTCAAAAATGGTGTATCCCCACTTGGTTGGGAGATTGATGTATGTATGAATCATTGGTGATAGGAAGGTCATACTCACTTAGTTAATTTGTAGAGTCATGTTATTCTTTTGAAAAATATTTTTTGCAGACTTTGCATGTGCTCAGGGGGAGCATGGATGGATTGGTACATCTTAGCATGTACAAAGGGGGAGCTCAATCAGAGATTTCAGCATGTACTCAGGGGGAGTATGGATAGCATAATGTATATCAAAGGGAGAGAATATCTTGGTCCACCCTTTTCCCTTGATGTCAAAGGGGGAGAGTGACTTGGTGTGGTTGTTTCCATCAAGTCCAAAGGGGGAGATTGTTGGCATTATGATACAGGTGTTGTCCTTGATGGCAACTCACTCAGATGAAAAATCATAGTGCAAGAGGTCAATAGCAAAGAATTAATGATCATACTACAAAGAATGAATAAAGAGAGGTATACGCAGGTTCACCTTGACAAAGAAGCATATACACATGGCTTAATAGACCAAAAGGAGCATATAACATACACACACACTTTCACAAGAAGGAAAGCACGTACATGTTGGAAAACTAAGTTTTTGGTTTGTGGTATTTGGTCCATGGTATTTTGATCCATGGTATTGGTCCAAGGTATCTGGTCCGAGGTATTGACCCTAAGTATTTGGTCCAAGGTATTGGTCCTAAGTGGTTTTGGTCCATGGTATTGAGAAAGGCCTAAAACTATATAAGGAGGAGAAGATCATTAGGCCAAGGTGTGCAAGTATTGAATATCTAATGAAGTGTGAGATCCAATATGCAGGTTATGGGTTTGTGATGCTTTTCTTGATCTGAACTAAGGATGCACCTATGTGGATGATGATGGATGATGGATCGGGATTTTAAGGCTTGGAATGTATTATCATTATGTGGTTTGATCATGGATAGACTAGATCTTAATACTGACGCATGTTTTATTCTACAAATGTTATGATCAGGGTATGACTAAATTCTGAAATAGCTATGAACTTTTTTTGTTAGTATTTGCAGATATGTACGTGGGTTCAACTTGGTAAAAACATGTATACACGGTCGTTTGGCTCATCAGAGTAGCATATACATTATGAAATATGATATTTGAATTTGCAGTTGGTTCTAGTGGTTGTTGTAGAGTTTTGGGTTCTGCTCTGTGTTTTGGTGACTGTGTTTTGATGACAAGCCTTCATTGATTCAGTTGTGAGTGATTCAGAGATTAATGATTGAGTATGCAATGATTGGTTAATGCACTAGTTGTATTTCATTGGTGATTGATTTTGAGCCTCAATGTTTTTGATGGGTCCAGTATGAAAATTGGATGAAACGTGGCCTTCAGATTATGGTGTTGTGTTCCAGGAGTATCCAGTATGAAAATTTATGAAATGTGGTCCCTCGAAGAAAAGAGAAGTTCGTAGCCTTCTATAGGGTAGCGCCTACGTACTGGTAAACATATCGGCCAGTACAAGAGCCAGGGGGTTGTAGCTCCCTTCTAGTAGCAGCTGGAAAATGAGTGAAGGTTGTAGCCTTCAATAGGCTAACGCCTACGTACTAGTAAGTATATTTGCTAGTACAAGAGCCAGGGGGTTGTAGCTCCCTTCCAGTAGAAGCTGGAGAATGAGAGAAGGTTGTAGCCTTCTGCAGGTGGGTGCCTATGTACTGGTATGAGTCTGCGCCAGTACAAGATTGTAAACAGGTTTTTCTTATATTAAAGGAAGACAGCAGCAGGTGGTTTTTGTCCCGCATTGGGTTTCCACCTTATATCTTGGTGTTCATGTGTGTGATGATCTGTTTTGTTTTTACTGCACCTGGTTATTGTTTATATGGTTAATGAAGTTCTGATGCACTAATTAAAGATCAACATATGATGAATTAACTGAATCATAAGTTTGTTGGATATACGCTATCTGCATTAAACATAGTTGCGTGTACATGTGAGTTCCCTTAACTGAAGTAGCGTATATAAATCTAATTATGGAAATGAAAAGGTTATTGATTTGCTAATACTGATTCACCCCCCCATCTCAGTATTATTTCCAACATAGGAGACTCATTTTATTGCTGCAACATTATGTTCATTTCAGCTTCGAAAGTACAATGTGCTTAAGTGAAAGTTGAAAGGTGAAATGCATGCATAAGCATGATATGCATGAACACAGGGATGTTGATAACTTCCTTGTATATAAACATGTATGTGTAATTAACTTGAAGGGTTGATTGCTTTGTTTTAAACATGCATGTAATATTGACTTGAGCAAATTTGATTTGGTCTCCAAGATGGAGATAATGATGAAGTGTTTCATCTTTTGAAAAGAATCCTTGGGATCTTTTCTACATGCTTGACTTGAAGGGTCACTTGTTTTAAAGGCATGTTTTGTGGGCTTGTTATCTAGTCAATCATTTGTATGCAAATGTAAAAACATGGAGGTGTTCACAAGATGTGAAATCTATTTCTTTTGTTCAAGTAGAAGTTTAGGCCATCCAGTTGTTATCTGTAATTCTGTGGTTGTTAATAGTTGTTGTTGACAGCATGTCAAACAAGTACAAATGTAAATTCTTGTGAAGCAGATGTAACTTCACATTTGTTTGAGCCACCTTGGGTCAATGATCAAGGAAGAGAAGTTCAAACTACCTTCTCTGACCTTCTCAGCAAGAGTTCTGGATGAAGTCAAGGAGGAAAACAGTTCTTCCCAAAGAGGACCAGCACGTCCAGGAAGGAGAGTGGTCAAAAGCTTTGGTTCAGAGGCACTATGAAAGGCAAGTGTATGGAGGCTGAAAGAAGAGGGTGTTGTTACTCTCATTTACTGTTCAGATCAGTATATTAGTCTTTTGGAGGCCAAAAGCTTTTTAGTGGTAAGGCGTGATCAGAAAATGATCCTAGATGACTTTTCACTCAAAAATGAAAGTCAAAGGATGCTTCTGAAAATAGTCCCATTGCGTATATCTCTTCAATCTGAATCTACTACAATTTGAATGGGCTAAAATGGACTTCGAATGAAGAAATTATCGCAAAATGAAGTTTGCCCATTATCCTTAGGAAAGGAGGAAATTTCTTATAAATGGGACTTAAGGGAAAATGTGTTTTTAAATTTAAAATCCCTTAGAGCTCATCACATCACATTCCTTTATCACATCGCAATAAACTAAGGGAGAAGACTTAAAACAGACGGAAAGGCTTTTAGCGGACCTGACGGATTTATGAATAAAACAAGCGAACCTTTTGAGTTTTGAAAGGAAGGCAGTAAATGGTATTTTGGGTAAGCTTCAAGCAATAAGCAGTATTGGATGGGCTCCACCTAATTCCATACATTGGCTAAAACATGGCATGACACAGGAGGGAGAAAACCGATTTTTCGGACAGGCAATCAACGATGAAGATTAAGCGGACTGTTTGTCGTTTCGGGTTCAGTGAAAACCGTCAGATTAAAAGATAGATCAATGGTTGTGATTGAATCAACGATCGCTAATCGGGAAGGTTGAAGGACAAAGACTCGTGACCATGCGATCGCCAATAAGAGATATTGTGGTATGCTGATGTTCCGATGTGCCGATCGGCGATATCGATGATCGGCGATTGGCGAACCCCTGATACTAGGGCCAATGCACATTGCGATTACGACTTGCGATATGTTGATAAAAGGCGGATCCAATAAGAAGTATGGGCACGATTTCATAATATTTGAAATCCAGAATTTTGGGTTTTCTTTGTATTTCCCGTGTACTTGGGTTTTGACCATGCGACAATGCGATTGCGATATGGTGATTGAAGGCAGACCCGATGGGAATTATAAGCGCGATTTTATGTTATGCTCTTAACCTGCAAAAGATACCAAAATACAGAATATGCGAAGAAAGATACCCAAAACATAGAATAGTGAGAGACAACAGCAAATATTTTATTATTCAGAAAGCAATGTTCACTGGCCTCTTCGAGGGGGCAACCTCCAATAGAGCAGAGCTCGATACAAAAATAAGACACGATGCTCCTCGCAGGGAGTCTCTATCCTTTATATATGACTTATACATGCAATACCAAGGATCAATACCATGGGTTTTATTAATACCATCTATCTAATACTACCGCCCATTTGCAACTAACTGTGGTCCCGTCATTAATTGCGGGTTAACCACTTACAATTATTAATATGGGCTTTATTGACTCTTGACTATGACTCAATCCCATTACATAAATAAGGGGGTTAGGGTGGGACCCTAACATTTTATAACTTTTGAAGTCCGAATTTACGGGATTTTTGTGTATTTCCCATGTATTGGGTTTTTTGGCCATACGCCTATGCGATTGCAATTTGCGATAGAATGGCAGACCCGATGGGTTTATAGATGCGATTCTATATTATTTGAAATCCAAGCTAAAGTCCCATGATGTGTTTTGCGTGCGCTTTCCTGTGTATTTCCATTATTTGGCTATTTCAGCCAAAGGAAGGCAAAACGATTGGGTTTCCCACGCCGACAGTTCATTTCCATTGTAAATGGATTTTTGTGGTGAAACAGACGGGTTTTCCATGATGGAGGGCTGTAATCGATGTGTTACAAATACATAGAGAGCACAAATGTTGAAGCTGGCTGAGAATGCGTGCAGAGGTCGAGAGTAACACAAAGAGAAGAATTGACAGAGGATCGCTTGGAGTTCGCGAACCCAGAAGCTCGTGAGAGCCAGAGCCAAGAGCTAGATGAGCCAGAGAGCTGAGAGCCAGAGCCATAGAGCCAGAGAGCTCAAACAACCTTCTAAGAGCCATGGGCTGTAATGAAGTTCAAAACAACAAAGGGTCGAAATGATCAAGCTGTTGCTGATACCGGGAGTGCGCTGAAGACAGAAGAAGGAGTTCCAAAGACAGTACACAATTTTGAGAGAGTCAAAGAAGCCAGAAGCTCAAGAAGCTCATAGCACTGACTGAAGGAGTCGAGTCCAGAGAAGCCTAGATCTGTCTGCAGAGTGAGGACATCCAACGGGATAAGATGTTATTCTCATCAAAAGTGAACCCATCTCATCAAAGTTATCAGGAAATGGCAAGGTGTTAGCTTACTGGGGTCTGACCTAGGTTCAAAGTTGATGTAGCCAAACAAATCCCGGTACTACTGGCCCTTTTGGCAACAGTCCATAGAGCGCGGACTGAGGTCTCACTCGAAGTAGTATGGGAGGGTCCTAGAACCAGGTTTTCGCACCCTAGAGACGTCTGATGGTTTCAAGTGGTTCGCAGTTCGACCCTGCGTGCACGTTGCTACGTGCACTTACTCGTGTCTCACAGCCTGAGATGTTGCCTTCGCGCAACCCTACTTGGGGGCTGAAAACTGATATTACCCAAGTCTTACGAGTGTTCCACCATTATTTGATTAACTTAGCTTATTTGTATGCGTTAAGTTATATCCTAATAATATAAACCATTCATACATGTGCATGCAGTAAATAAACAGTATAATTGTAATTCAAATCAAAAGATGCATTAATCCAGAACCAGATACACAAAGTAATGCAAAACTTCCCTTTATTAATATCTTCTTTATTTACAGACTCGACTCTGCCCTGTGCACTCAGCTGCAGAGCCTTCTCCTACTCTACGACCCAAGACACACTTAGCTACTCAGACTCTTACTTCACTTCGATATTCTTCTATGTCATTATGTTCTTTGTTTTCTTCCCTTTTTCATTTAGAGCCTCACTCTATTTATACAATCCCATGGTCCGCGGACCATGGGTAGGCCGACATTACATTACAAAACTAGGGTG
Organism: Pinus tabuliformis; assembly: GCA_031772625.1. Taxonomy (NCBI): domain Eukaryota; kingdom Viridiplantae; phylum Streptophyta; class Pinopsida; order Pinales; family Pinaceae; genus Pinus; species Pinus tabuliformis. The sequence goes on from CM062815.1 coordinate 836,042,431, forward strand.
GACAACCCTATGACTCTAACCTACTTCCGCGCCCACAATTTGCGGGGCTTTACAACATTATTCAGTCAAAACATGGGCTTTGAGCCCCAAAACATGCATCTGGGGGATTCCATGCCCAACAGGCCCCCAACATGAACATCGTGACTCGCCCTCTAGTCACTCTGTCGACGTGGCGATCTTGGCATGGAGTTCCTCCAACTGTCCTTGAACTGTGTTGATGTCGACAGTGCACTAAGCGGTTGCTTGCTGAATCTATCGCATCCTTTGTTGTGAGACCTCTGTGTCTGGGGTGATTCTTTGCATTAACTTTTGTATCCCCTATATATGCGTGAGCTTTCCTTTGATGTTTGCCATGATAGTGAAATCCTTGTCAATCCACAGTTGGACGTGCGCTTTGAGAACTGCCTCTTTGTGTCACGCCGCGTCCACCTGCTCCTTCAGTGCCTTCGCTTGCTGCATCCTCGCAAGCCGCTGAGTGAGGACTACTATCTGCGTAGTTCCTCAGACACTGTCATATTGCTACTAGAGTTCTTGCACCTCTATCTCCAGGCACTGGATGTTGGGATCCTCCTGCAGAGTTGTGAGGACCTCAAGTGCTTGCTCCAACAAAGTGGTACAGTCCTTCACTGCACCTCCGATTTCTTCCAGTCCCACTGCAATAGCACTAGCGCACTATTCTCTAAATTTTGGGGGAGTGGAAGGTTGTGCATTTAACCACAGCTCTATGATCTAAAGATTTAGCTCCAACTAAACCTTGGTTGTTTCCTCCCTAGCCTCATTGACTCCGGTTGCCAACCTGTGGATCCACACTTCTATTGGTAGATCTGCTAGGATGGCTAGCACCGAGACGCATCCACAAGCATCATCTACCACCTGCTCCAACTATTGATTTTGTGACACCAATTCATCGCACTGCAAGCTGAGCTGTTCTATGTTTATATTTTGTTTGCTAAGAACTTGGATCGCACAGCTCTCCCTTGTGCGCAGCTCTGCCATTATCCCATCTTGTAGCAGATACAATGTTTCTCGTAGAAGGATAGCCAGATTAAGGCCAAGGCCTTTCATCATACTAACAGACATCGATCCATCTCATTTGACGACACTAGAGCTCCCTCTGACAACACTATTATGTTTTCCATTTGTGCACGCAACATCTGCTCTATTTCTGAAGTTCCTGCTATGACGTTGGTTGACAGGGTACCTTCCTGAGGGGGTTACACCTGTAACTCTTATAGCTATGCCCTGAGGGCTGCCAACATAGTTTGGTGCTCCTGCATAAAATCCTGAAGGGCTTCGCTTGTGACATCGCACGTCATCTCGCTGATGTGATGCAAATCACCCTTGGTTAGGGTGATCGGGTCAATGGCCAATTTCGAGGCCTTGACCTTCTTTCTTGCCCCTACTTGTTTTGTTGGGTGTTGGCACTTCAACCGTGTGGGCACAATTCCTGGGTCCGCGCTCCCTTATGCTATTCTCGCTTCCCCTACCTCCTGCCCCTACGAGGACGTTGCTTGGCCCTTGTCCACCTACATGGTTGCTTCCTCAGCCCCCTGTGTTGTTGCTGCTACCTCTGCAGCCTTTTCTGCTCGGTGGCCTTCTGCGCCGCTTCCCGCGCTACCCGTACCTTAGCTGCTGCTTTTTCCTGCTGCCTTTTCTCGGCCAATTATGTGATGCGCATCTTGGCATCATTCTTATTCTACTATGCTGCCATCCTCTCAAGCTCTGAAAGGTCTAGGGCACACCATTCCGGAGACCATGTCTCCAAGACAGTAAAAATGTTGTCATCCATGACGACGAAATTTAGCTTCACCCACTGCTTTGCCGGATCCTTGCACGCTCTGATAAAGATGTTGTGCATGTTTGCCTTGAATTCGACAAAACTCTGCAAACTGTTGTACACTATGGGTGATAGGTGTGGCCTCCATTTGATCCACATCCAGATGCTCATCTCCATGAGCACCCAGAAAAGTTTGGATTCGTGAATCCGTTCCACGTCGTTTGTGGCCTAGAGTGAAGCGTACTTCACGGCCTCTGATAATTATCTGTAAATGTTGGGGAATTGACTATCCTCTGGTAGTTCCCCTACTACGAGCACGATGGATAACAATAACCACGTGCCATGGAAGGTTTTACCATTCTCCTGGGCTCCATGACAATTTTTCAAAAATTTTGTGTAGAGGAATTTGGACCAGTTGAACTGGGCCCCCGTTGAGTGACGAAATGGGTACGTATTTACTATTAATTTCATTACCTTTTTCCTTGATTCTTATCTTTTCCATATCTTAATGCACTAATATATTGAGGAATAATGGTAAGAAATGGATACATTATCTGCAGTTACGATTTAGCTAACTTTTACCCTTCTTTATGTAGGAAAGTAACAAAAGGAACGATTGTTGTTCCCTAACATTGGAACAACAAAATCTGACAAGCAAAGGAAGGAACGATTCAGTTGTGGACAAGGCTGAGATTGAATCAGAGAGATCAACACGAAATATAAGGATGTCTGAAGTTAGAAATTGGTTGCGAATCCCTCAAGATCGGGAGATCCTGAGGGATCGCATTTACCATTTATCTTTTACCCCTTTCTGATTATAAAAGGAAGCGATTGTAGGAAGAAAGGGGGGATTCTCTGTTATGTTTCGAATTGTAATTTTAATTACAAACTCTCGTTGTTGAGTGGACATGATTGTATTGTAATGCTACGTAAGTTTGATGATTAATATATAATTGAAGTTGTTGTTCCCTCGCATTATCTGAAGTAACTTAGCAGTGTTTGATGGTGGCTAAGGGCCCGACCTCTGGTGGATTTAACTGCTTTCTTTGTGTCATACATTTCCGATTCTTGCAAGTGTGATTGGTTTGATAATTTTCCTACTTTCTGTGATTGTATCTCTTTCGCTATTTATTGTTTCTCTATATTGAAGGAATATCTCTGCTTTATATGATTTACAACACTGTCGTTTGATTCAATTTACCTTCATTGCAGATTAAGTTACTTAGATAAGTATTCGGATTAATTGAATCAACTATAAAGAGTTTAATTATCACTATTGGACTCTCAGATTGATATCATTGCTATTTGGATTGATGTTTGATTTAGATTAAATCAGCTAGGAAGAGATGGGTTATCACTACTGTACTCTCAGCTGATGTCATTGTTAATTGAATTGCTTGTGTGAGAATTGATTACAGTTTCAGCAGAATTTTAGATGTTATATTTCCTTTAATGATTGAAATTTGAGTTTATTAGAAGCATCCGTTTACTCTTGTATTAGAATATCTATACTACAATTTAGGAAACATTACTCTTTGAATTAATAGCAGCCACATACTATGTACACTCTTGAAATAAGAGGACTTTCCCAGGTTGATGATTAATGTGGGATAATTAGGAGTTTTAAAAAGCACCTTTTATCACCCAACATTTTGGCGTCATTGCTGGGGAGAGTGTAGCCATTTACAAAGAGTGATGTATATCTGATAATTACTATTGAGGAAGAATTGGGTATTGAAAACGGAAGGTAAGAACCTACGTAACGAGCAAGTAAAGTGCTTGCTCCTCCGCCCGCTTTTCAGCACAATTATAGAAAAGTGAAGTAGGTGTTTGATGCTTATTTGTTGAGAGAGAACTGGGTATTAAAAACAGAAGGTAAGAACCTGCGTATGAAGCAAGTAAAATTCCTGCTCCCCCACCCTCTTTCCAGTAGAGTTGTTAGGAACTTAGGGTAGAGATAAACATTTGATTTGTTTGCACGAATGACTAAGAAGAAAAGACCTAAAAACAATCCAATTCCACATCCCACACCTGAAGAATCTAAGGGACCGGTGACCCTTGGACGATCAACTTTCATCGACAGCATCTTAAATAAAGTTGAATCTCAGCCATCAGTAGGTCCCCGAACCATTGCTTCCAGACAACCTACTGTCTCCCTTCGGGCCACAGGCTCACCATCTATAGCCTACACTGAGGTCCACAGTAAAACAGAAGGAACTGAGCAGAGTTTTCAAGAAATTGAAAATTTGTGCCCAATTCCCTCACAAGAAGGGAATTCTTGTAATATTCGTGGAGGATGAGAAACAGGGGAAACAGAGGAACCAAGATCCCCTCAGGTAGTAATTGAGCAAAGGACACCCAGTATCCCAGACCAAGGGAGTGTTGTTAAGATCATTCCCACCCCTTCTGGACATCCTAGGGATAACTCTCTAGCTCCAGAGATCCTGGAAGGGTACTGGCATATATTTAATCAAATGGCCAATAATCCACAAGCACCCTAGACCTCTACATTATAGTATCCCATCGTTGACACAGCTGTCAACGCACCCATGAAAGCTATCCCTCTACAAAATATTCCCACCTTTCATGGACTCACATCAGAGGATCCAGATGCATTTTTGTTTGAATTTGATGTATTATGTCAGGGTTATGATTACACCACTAACCCCTAGAAACTAAAGTTGTTTCCCTCTACGTTAAAAGGAACAACCCTGCGTTGGTTTATGGGACTAGGTGGGGGCACCATAAATGATTGGGATCAAATTAAAATCGCTTTCTTAAAAAATATCAGGACTATTGTAGATCTAGGGAACTAAAATATGAAATATTCCAAATGGTAGCAAGACCTAGTGAAACATTGGAAGAGTATGTGGAGCATTTTCAATATAACCTTCAAAGGTCTCCTTACGCAACTCTGCCTTTGCCTGATAATGTGTTAAAAACTACACTGATTAAAGGGATGAAAGACCAATGGATAGAGACATTAAATATTATGGGTAAAGGTGATATCTATGAAGAAGACTATGCTAACATTATTAATTTGTGTATCAGGTGTTCATGAAGTAGTACGAGATTGAAACCAACAGAATGTGATATGACCACCATGGATAGCAAAATCTCTGGCAGAAGCATTACTCATGCAGAAATCAGCAACCTGCTAGAGGATTTCAGAACAAATATCTTGGGAACTTTGACGATGCAATTAGACATCATGCAAGCCAAGCATAAGCAGGCTAAAGAAGAACAGAACATAATGATCTTTTGCCCTCGATGCAGGAAGAAGCATAGTCATAAAGAATGCCCGCTAGATATGGTACAGACCTGTGCCATATGCACTAAAGATCATGCCACAGAAAACTGCCCATCGCTCCCAGGGTTAAAAGCAGTCTTCAAGGAGGCAGAGGAAGAAACAAAACCAGTCTACCTGCTAAATCAGTGTCGCCAATGGCAAGCACGACAAACAGGTACACCTACTAACCCATCTTCTTTCTTTCAGCCCTCACAATATAATTCTCAACAATACACAGGAGCTACGTGGCAGAACCAGCCACCTTTTCCTAATTGGTCACAACAACCATTCTCTATGCCACCTTGGTCCAATCAATCAAATCAAAACAATAGTTGGCCAAATTCCTCTTACTTCCCACCATTCTGGCAGAACAATACATATCCATCCCAATGGCCACCCTCCACTTCACAGAACCAAAACTGGCAGTCAAGCTGGCAAAGACCTACAAACCAGCCAGTAGGAACAATCCCCCTGCCTCAACCTACACTACCAGCACCTTACACATTGTAGCAGAACCCTCAACCCAATCTACGACCACAACTCCCAGCCCAGCCCAACCCAAATCCCAACAATAGACCCATCCAATCTGTACAAATTATTGAAGGACCGGAGCCAGAAACTGAATTGAGGGAGTGTAATGAACTCAAATTAATATTTGGATGGATAATTGAGTCAAAGGGGGGTAAAAAAATACAAATAGAAGATCTGTTACCTATAGAACAAACACCTCAAATGGAGAATACGGTTAAACAAAAAATCCATGATCAAACCATTACCTCTTCTCCACCATTCCCAGAGAGATTGATTATACCCCACCTAATAGAATATCCTAATTTCGATCTTCTAGGAGAATTAAAAAATATTTGTGTAAAAATACCCCTCCTAGAGGCTATCCAGGACATTCCCATCTATGCAAAAATCATTAAGGAATTATGTAAAAAGCCTACGAGGAAAATAAAAGAAACACCAACTATTCACGTAGTCCAAACTTTGTCTGATTTATTATCAGACCGAGAAACACTAGTGAAATATGATGACCCAGGAAACCCTATAGTCACAGTACAAATAAATGGATGTTCCTTCCCCAATGCATTAGTTGATTTAGGAGCAGCCATTAATATTCTCACAACAACAACCTGTCAAAAACTTGGCATTACAGCCTTGGATCCAACTACGACCTTGCTGGAACTTGCTAACCAATCGGTTGTCAAACCAGAAGGGACATTAGAGGATATAATGTTTTCTGTAGATTCTTGGGAATACCCAAAAAATTTCTTGATTATTAATCCTAGAAACCGACTAGATGGACATCCCATAATTCTAGGAAGACCTTGGCTAGCAACTGCAAATGCTTACATAAGCTGTCGAATAGGCAATATGACTATAGCAAGAGGAAGTAATGTGAAGAATCTAGCTTTATATCCTCTAGCTCAGCCAAGCCTAACAATAATAAAAGCTAGAAAACAACCTGTATCATATTTAACTAAAAACATTCAATCATCGCTAACTGTAGAAGATGCTCTTGAATTTAAGAATCAAACAGAAGATGACATCATTAACACTTACATTAACAAACCAGATTCTGTATCCAATCTAAAATGTCCCCTGATCGAAGCAGCCCTGGATAATGAAATTGAAGAAGATCCCTTAAAAGATATTAATGACTAGACAATATCGACAACAACTATTTATAATATCAAACCCATTGAAATTGAGCCAGGGAAAGTCCTAAACATTAAAAAAAACTTGACTGATGACTAGGAGCAGAGGCTTGTTCAACTCCTTAGAAAATATAAAGAGGCTTTCGCTTGGGATTACCCAGATATGAAATGGATTGATCCCCAATTATGCATGCTTCACATCTATACAGAGAAAGATGCAAAGCCCATTCGCCAACCTCAATGGAGGTTAAACCTTCACCTTAAAGATGTTGTTAAAGATGAACTACAAAAATTATTAGATGTAAAGTTCATCTATCCTATATCTGATAGCAAATGGGTTTCTCCATTAGTTGTGGTGCCTAAAAGGAATGGGAAGTGGCTTATATGTGTTGATTATAAAGAGCTTAATAAAGCAACCCAAAAATATTATTTTCCCCTCTCGTTCATCGACCAGGTCTTGGATACATTGGCATGTAAAAAATTATTCTCTTTCCTAGATGGCTTCAACAGTTACAACCAAATCCAAATTGCCCCTGAAGACCAGGATAAGACTAACTTCACTTGCCCCTAGGGGACATTTGCTTACAGGGTCTTACCTTTTGGACTGTGCAATGCACCTGCCACATTCTAGAGAGCCATACTTAGCATTTTTTCAGTCTTGATAAACGAGGGACTCGAGGTGTACATGGATGATTGTACACCCTATGGAGATGACTTTGAGATGGCATTTGAGATGCTAGAGAAAGTTCTGCAAAGATGCATTGCTACTAGGCTTTGCTTAAGCCATAAGAAATGCCAAATGATGATGACCGAGGGCCTCATCCTGGGTCACTATATCTCAGCAGCTGGAATTCAAGTAGATCCAACAAAAATTCAGATAATCCTCTTAATACCTACACCCTGCACACAACCGAGGTATGTAGTATTTTGGGATTTTCTGGATATTATAGAAGATTTATAAAGAATTTCTCCCAAATTGTTGCACCATTATATGAATTAACAGGAAATATCGATTTCATATGGAATGACAGATGTGACAGTGCTTTTGAAGATTTAAAACGGCTAGTATCAATAGCCCCAGTATTACGGGGCCCGAACTAGGATTTTCCATTTCATATTTCATCCGATGCATTAGATACGACCATTTGAGCAGTTCTCGGTCAGGAGGAAGATAATAAACCTTATGCGATATACTACATCAACAAATATTTAACTCCTGCCGAGTTGAATTACACCGTGAATGAGAAAGAATTTCTAGCTGTAATCTATCCTATTAACAAATTTAGACACTATATAACAGGATACCCTGTGGTTTTGTATACTGATTACTCTGCTATTAAATATTTGGCTAATAAACCTGTTACAAATGGAAGAGTGACACGATGGTTGATCCTTTTGTAGGAATTCAACATAACAATCAAGGATCGACCAGGAAAGGAAAATCCAATGGCAGACTTCCTCTCACGTGTGCCAAAGTCATATGACTTGGCAGCAGTAGAAGGCCAGTTCCCTGATGAACACTTATTCGTTGTAACCGTGAAAACACCGTGGTATGTGGATGTTGCGAACTACCTAGCAGTGGGAAAATTACCCAAGCACCTAACACCCAGTCAAAGAAAACTAATAGTACAATGCAGCACTCAGTTCTCCTGGATCGGAGGATACCTCTTTCACACAGGAGCCGATATGCATATCGAAGGTGTGTCAAGGAAGACGAAATCTTTGACATCCTAAAAGCTTGCCACGATGGACCTTGCGGTGGACATTTTGTAGACCGCAGGACTGGTCACAAAGTCTTACAGATGGGCTATTATTGGCCCACCATTTTTAAGGACGCCAAGAAGTTTGTCCAGGCATGTGATAGCTACCAAAGAATGGGCCGCCCTAGACAGTCTGACGAGATGCCCCTACATCCACAGTTAGTCATTGAACCTTTTGAACACTGGGCATTAGATTTTATTGGCCCAATAAACCCATCATCTAATCAAAAGACATATATACTGGTTGCAACAAAATATGTGACTAAATGGGTGGAGGCAGAAGCATTACCAAGGGCAACGGAGGACTCAGTAATCCACTTTCTTTTCCAAATTTTCGTGCGGTATGGCTTGCCTAGAGAAATAATCACGGATGGAGGGCCACAATTTATAGGCCATAAGATTGCTACTACATTAAAAAATTATCATATCATGCACAAAATCACATCTCCATACCACCCGCAGGCAAACAGCCAGGTAGAAAGTACCAATAAGATAATTGAGGCTATATTAACAAAGACAATCGCCTCACATAGACGTGATTGGGCTAGCCGGTTGCCAGAAGCCCTGTGGGCATATCACATGACATGGAGAAATACCATAGGATACTCCCCATATCAACTAGTGTTTGGCAAAGAACCTATCTTCCCAATACAATTTGAAATTCAGACATTGAGGATAGCTCAAGAAGTAGGCTTGGATCTGAATGAAGCACAGATTAACATACTACATCAAATTAATGAATTCGATGAAATCTGACTATCAGCGCTTCAACATACCACACTGATTCAACAATAAAGAATGAAATGGCATAATGCCCTCATCAAGAAGAAGATCTTCCATGAAGGTGATTGGTAACTTCTGTATGATTCTAGGTTCCAAGATTTCATGGGCAAACTCCAGACCAGATGGTTAGGCCCCTACGAGATACAAGAGGTGCATGATAATGCCACCCTTACATTATCCACCATTGATGGGTCTGGCTACTCTTTTAAAGCGAATGGACATCGAGTATGCCTCTATCATAAACCGCTTACAAGGGAATCCTTTTGCCAGCAGTTACGAGAAGATCCCACCATACAAATTCTTGCTAAGGAGGGTAACCCTTCCACAGCACCAGTTCAATGAGGAATTTATTTTTTTGAAACCTTGTACATAAAACTATTTTTTGTTTGCTTTCTATTTGAATGGATTTGCTTAGAGCAGTGGATTCTTTATTAGTTTTTTTCTATTTTTCTTTGTTGTTCCCTACAGGGAACAACTGTTGTTCCCTCTAAGGAACAACACCTTTCTGCGTACATTTTTTTTCTTCACTATTCCCTACAGGGAAAAACTGTTGTTCCCTCTAAGGAACAACAATTTTTTTGTGTATTTTCCATTGTTGTTCCCTATAGGGAACAATTGCTATTCCCTATAGGGAACAGCAATTTCTATGTGCATTTGGCTTTTTTGTTCCCTACAGGGAACAACAATTTTTGTGTGTATTTCACTTTGTTGTTCCCTACAGGGAACAACAATTTTCGTATGAATTTTTCCTTGCTATTCAACTACTGTTCCCTCTAAGGAACAACAATTTTGGCATGCATTTTTTCCTTGATGTTCCCTACAGGGAACAACAATTTTCGTGTGTATTTTGCTTTGTTTTCCCCTACAGGGAACAACTACTGTTACCTCTAAGGAACATCACTGTTTGCATGTATTTCTTTTTGTTGTTCCCTACAGGGAACATCTTTTGTTCCCTCTAAGGAACAACACCTTTTTGTGTGTTTTTCTTTTTGTTGTTCCCTACAGGGAACAGCTATTGTTCCCTCTAAGGAACAACACCTTTTTGCGTGTTTTTCTTTTTGTTGTTACCTACAGGGAATAGTTGTTGTTCCATTTAAGGAAAAACACCTTTTCACATGTTTTTCTTTTGCTGTTCCCTACACGGAACAATTGTTGTTCCCTCTAAGGAACAGCTATTGTTCCCTCTAAGGAACGACACCCTTTGTGTGTTTTTCTTTTGCACCCACTAAATATTTTGGAGAATACCTTCTTCTCTTCTTTGTATGATCATCCCTAGACCATCCCAATACACTCTTCATCATCCTCTTTATGGCATAAAGTACAAATACATATTTAAGGACAGCAAGTATGGAGTTTACTGAAATAGGCAAATATCTTGAATATTATCATCTTTAACAAGATTGCTTTGTATTGATTGAAAAAGAAAGGACACAATTATCTATATCACTTTATTGTCCTCATTTCCACTATAAATCAAAATGATTGATTATTTGTACCATGCTGGTTCTCCCCTGTCCCATATAACTCTCTCTATTTATTATCAATAAGATTATGGGCATATTTTTTTCTATTGATATCTTCAAACTTCTTCTGCCATCCCTACTCTTAAGGAGTGTTGAGCCACCCTCTATATATAAATGGGAAGTGTTTAATATATATATATATATATATATATATATATATATATATATATTCACTAACAATTGTATGATTTTTTTCCACAGATGGAGGATAGGGGGTCTCATCACGAGCCAACCTACCATGATCATAAGGAAGCAACGAAATGACATTCCCACTATGGCCACAACACCAGGGATATGATCCAATGGATGCATAAACAAACAAAATCTTTGGAACAGGAGGTCTCATCATGAGCTGGCCTGACCACTTTTGCTCCTTCCCAGTGAATGGAAATGTGTTCATCTGGTTACCATGCTAGCACATTGGTCTCTACTGTCGATATCATAATCCACTTCCCCAAGTATATATAGAGGACCATGGTTCCCAAGGGTTAGAAAGAAACTCTGTCAAGGCTATAGACTCCTGTTGGCAATAGAAGCTCTACTGATGGTATTGAAGTTTTATTTTACATCAATAATCAGTAAAATTCCCCCTTCTTATGTTTTATCTTTACTATAGAGAGATTATGTTCCTAACTTATATTGAACCTTTATGCATGAGTTATCTTTTAAAATCAATCACAACAGTTTTAAGTGGAATAACGGAAATAAAGTATTATTTTTTGCGTAAGTTGTCCTTTTTCTTTATCGTATCACCTCACGGCATCTTATCACTTATTGATAATTCCCCTTACACAGCTTGTTTTCATCACTCCAATATCCCTTATGATCCTTCCATTAATATGCATACCTTACCAATCCATCACCCTGTACTTCGTCGCTAGCGCGTTATCCTTTCATTCATTCGGTTGTAGGTGACCTATTATTTCAAAGGGGGGAAAAGATCTCTGGTGTACTGATGCATGAGCTGTCATCTTTTCATTTGATTTTGCAGAATAATATGACATCCCATGATGATAGAGCATATGGCATTATGATAGTCCTTGATAACGGTATTTATGCTTATAAAGTATCACTCGATATAGCCATTACAACCATTTGTTGTTCCATCACTCAGCTCTGTTTGTTGTTGTGCTATCTCTGCTACATTAATCGCTTGCAGAATTCAAGCACTATGGGAGGAAGAACAGTGCCCAAGGAGCCTCTAATACTGGTTGTTTTTTATGAAGCCAGGGAAATTTTAGCTCGAGTTGGGTGGATAGCATACTTTACAAAATTTCAACCACCCAACGAGGAAATTGCCATCGAATTCTTATGAAATCTACAGAATGGACAATCGGTGGTAAGAGGCAGACAAATCACGATATCAAACACTATGATAGCAGAAGTATCCAGGTTACCAGCAGAAGGACCAGTGTGGGCTGGTAAGCAGTTGAAGCTGCATGACGCTATTGAAGCTTTCAGGGACGAAGGATAGGAGCTGATCAAAAAGGGAAAAGGCATTCGACCATCTTCTCTTGGAGAACCATGGGGAGAACTAGCAAGAATCGTCCAGAACTACATTACATGCGACAAGCGCAAAGACGTGGTAAGGTCGCGTCAACTCAAACTCTTAGCAGTTCTAAAACGAAAATGCTCTGTAAATTTACCTACATTATTGAATTCTTTACTGCATGACACCGCCGAGAGGCTAAGACGGTCCCAACACATAGAAACCGTAGTAAGCCACCATTGTTTGATCAGGCTAATAGTTAGCTATAACCTCGCCCAGCAACAATCAAGCTAGGATGAACTAATATTAGCTCTCGAAGGAGGTTTAGCCCTGCCTACACCTAAATCTATTCCAAAAAGGAAAATAACTACCCTTGCAAGGAACATACCTCAAAAGCATAGACAATCCACAAGGTTGAGGTCAAAATTAGGAGCGACCGAAAATCCTCAAGGCAGTATCAGTCAACCCATATAATTATCTACCCCAGGAAGTGAACAATACTTGCATATAGAAGGACATGATAACACTGAATCAGACCATGAGGAAGAAAAAGGGAATTCTAGAGATGAACAAAGAAATGAATCAAGACTTCCCTCAACATCAAATATGAGTCCCCGAGGTGATTTGTTGCACGATTTTGAATTGGCCCAGATCCTAGCTAGCATGAATGATTACATACAACCTGAGAGCCTGCTCAATCTTAATTTAGGAGCAACCTAATCTCCTAGGAATTTTGGCCACAACAGAACTCTATTTCCATAAAAAAATGTAAGTCGCGAAGCAGAAACAAATGCAGAGGCCAGTCAAGAAGGGGATAACCAATCTGGTGACATGCCTCCAGTGGAAACTAGCTAGGTAGGCCTAAACATAGAAAGCAAAGGCCAAGAAGAAGAATTAGAGATAGTTCAGGAAAAAAATTACCAATCTGGAGACATGGTATTAGTAGAACAGAGCGAGGATGAGCAACCAGGCTCTTTAGAAGCAGAAACTATGAACGAGACTGTCAGTAGAACAGTTGCTCCTCTGAAAAAGTATAGAGCCAAACTAAAAAAGCTTAGGAAAGAATAGCAGAAGCTTCGCAAAACAGTAAAAAGGCTTAGAAGAAAAATAAAGGAAATCACAACGGGAAAGGTCCCAGACAAAACCCCAGAGATAACAAACGTGATTGTACAGACAAAATCACATGAAGGGAGGGCTACAGGGACTCAAACTGAGCCCATACCCACTCCACCTATTATCACTCAAAAGGAATAGCATGCAATTCTAGTAGAAGTAGCTACTCAGACAAAGGATATACCCTCTTGCACCATAACTACTCAGATGGAGGATGTACCCTCTTGTAGCATAGCTACTCAGACAGAGGTTTGGACCTCCCATAATAAAGAAATACAGACAGAAGGCATCCCTTCTCATAGCAGAAGTACTCAAACAAGCATTCAAGCCAAGGATGTCATGACACATGATGACCCCATTATATTGAATCTTAAGGAAGAATTACCATAGGCTTGGCTCGCGTTAGAACAACTTGAACAAGAAACTGTTTCCCAACAGAGATATCAAGAGCTGCAGAGACAGCTTCGGGAAATGAATGCAACAGAGAGTGAGACCTTCGACAGATGTAGAAAAGAAGAAGAGAAAATGGAGAGAATAAAGCTCATATTAGATAAGGTCATAGCTCAGACAGACACCATCTGCTCATTATATACAGATGTCTTGGCATGCAGGGCTCCTACCACTAATTATGCCTTGTTTTTGTTAGAACGATACTTGTTGTTGAAAATTAAAGTAGTGAAAGCTGGAAAACCAATTGAATTAAAAACAGTTGAAGATTTTATAAATTGTTGTAAACAGCATGGTGTAAAGGTTCAAAGGCTGCTTTGTGAATTTTACCTACACAATTTTGTATTAGAGGAAGAGGTGGAAAAGCACCCTAACCCTTTTGTGGGAGATGTTCAATTCCAAGCTTTTATCTCGTTTATATTCAATCAACTTAAATGGTTCAAAGCTCATAACACATTCCAATGACAAGAGCATGGGTTGGATCTCTGGGTAAGAAGTGAACCCAAGCACCCTCTACAAATGCTTGCCAATCATAAGAGTCTGATGACAAGGGAAGGGGTGATTAAAATTTTAGGGCCTATTCAAAAGGAGATTGTACAGATGGGAGTAGCATACTTCCTCTCCATCCAAGAAAGTTCTTTGGTTGCATCCAAGCTCAGGTGGACAGTCTCCACTAGTAGTGTAGAGGATAGAGAGCCATTTAGTTACAGAAATTTTAAAGAAGCTACGGCCCGTTTTGTCACCTATAGCAACATTATTTTGAGAGAGGGACCCTATTGGTTAGGATGTCAGTTTCGTAGCCCCATCAGTTGGTATCCTCCCGAAGGTTACAAGGCCATCTACGAATTACCTGAAGGAAAGGGAGGGCCTGCCTTTGTGCTCTTAGCTCAGCATCATGGTTGTAGACCAATTTTTGATGCTCCCTCTCCAGCCTACTATTTAACTACACTCCATCAAAATTACTTACTTTTCATGAGGACATGAAACAGGGTAAGCAGGGGAGTATGTTGAGTGACGAAATGGGTATGTATTTACTATTAATTTCATTACATTTTTCCTTGATTCTTATCTTTTCCATATATTAATGCGCTAGTATATTGAGGAATTATGGTAAGAAACGAATACATTATCTGTACTTACAATTTAGCTAACTTTTACCCTTCTTTATGTAGGAAAGTAACAAAAGGAACGATTTTTGTTCCCTGATGTTGGAACAGAAAAATCCGACAAGCAAAGGAAGGAATGAGTCTATTGCAGACAAGGCTGAGAGCGAATCAGAGAGATCAGCGCGGAATAGAAAGATGTCTGAAGTTAGAAATTGGTTGCAGATCCCTCAGGATTGAGAGATCATGAGGGATCGCATTTACCATTTATCTTTTACCCCTTTCTGATTATAAAAGGAAGTGATTGTAGGAAGAAAGGGGGGATTCTCTGTTATGTTTCGAATTGTAATTTTAATTACAGACTCTCGATGTTGATTGAACACAATTATATTGTAATGCTACGTAAGTTTGATGATTAATATATAATTGAAGTTGTTTTTCCCTCACATTATCTGAAGTAACTTAGTAGTGTTCGCTAGCGGCTAAGGGCCCAGCCTCTGGTGGATTTAACTGCTTTCTTTGTGTCATATATTTCCAATTCTTGCAAGTGTGATTGGTTTGATAGTTTTCCTGCTTTCTGTGATTTTATCTCCTTCGCTATTTATTGTTTTCCTGTATTGACGGAATATCTTTGCTTTATATGATTTACAGCACTGTCGTTTGATTCAGTTTACCTTCATTGCAGATTAAGTTACTTAGATAAGTATTTGGATTGATTTAATCAACTGTAAAGAGTTTAATTATCACTATTGGACTCTCAGATTGATATCATTGCTATTTGGATTGATGTTTGATTTAGATTAAATCAACTAGGAAGAGATGAGTTATCGCTACTGTACTCTTAGCTAATGTCATTGTTAATTGAATTGCTTGTGTGAGAATTGATTATAGTTTCAGTAGAAGTTTAGATGTTATATTTCCTTTAATGATTGCAATTTGAGTTTATTGGAAGCATCCGTTTACTCTTGTATTAAAAGATCAATACTACAATTTAGGAAACATTACTCTCTGAATTAATAACAGCCACATACTGTGTACACTCTTGAAATAAGAGGACTTGCCCGAGTTGATGATTAATGTGGGATAATTAGGAGTTTTAAAAATCACCTTTTATCACCCAAGAGCCCCCTCCATGCACTGCTCAACCAGTGCGACCACCAGCGCTGGTACCTTATCGACACGACACTTCCTCATAACTTTGCCAGCCAGGATTTGGGTTACTACACGTACCCCTTTGTCCATGTTGCTAGAGATGGTGTAGCCCCTCTTCTTTTTCTCCAGCTTGTACTTCATCTTCATGGCTTCTGCAAGGACCAAATCACTGCCCTTTCCTTCGGCTATGGTTGTGTGGTCCTTTCTTTTGCAAGGGAGCTGAGAAATGTGGTGAATTAGAATTGTCGTGATGGGGATAGGCTCCTCCAGCCATAGATATCCATCATGTACCAGGCAAAGCAACTACTTGATGACAAAAATTGTTATTGGCACGTGGTGGAAATGTGGTATCCATAGTAAATTCAGCAGCCCGGCCTTTTCCACTCCGCGTAGCCACTTCCGTAGCTCTAACGTTGTCACCACCCCCGTTGTCTTCTGTTTCATGAGGTTTCCAGTCTCCAGGTGTGGGTACTTCTCGCGGTCAGCGAGGTCCCAATCTTCAAACTTCATGGTAGGCATGCGGCCCAGGTGCGTGCCTTCAAACACAATGCCATCTGGGAGGAGCGGCGTCTAGAGTGAGCTCTTGGTTTCATCCAAGTCCTTTGGCAATTTGGTCTTCCCTTTTCGTGGAGGGACATATGCGAGTAGTTTTGTTTCAGAGTGTGGAGGTTGAATCTCCTCCATATCTTTGTCTTCTTCCTCTACAATGATCAAGGCCTACAAATCTTCTTCTCCCCCATCTGTTTCTATTGTGACATCTTTCCCCTTGTCTTCCATCGATAGTTTGTTGCGCAGCGGGTTCCTAGGGGACACGTGTATGGGGGCCATTACTTGTTTATCTTTCTTGGGCCTTGGCGTACGTGGGGATTTGGGGATCTCTGCTACAACCTTGGAACCTGCAGGAGCATCTTGCACATTTAGGGCCTGCGCGGCCTCATCGGAGGTTACCTCCTCTATCCCTAACCCATCCTTAGTTGTTGTCATCATGGCTAAGCTGTATTCTGTCACTCACAAATTCAGGGGCTCAATTATCACTCGGCTCTCACTACTCAATACTTTTCTCAATCGCTCAATTCTCAAATGGCCAAGTGTTGTTTGCTGGGAAGCCCTTTGTGTCTTATAGCATCTTTTGAATTCGAATTCGATCGCTCCCCCCAATTTCGATCTATTAATACTTTCTTGATGGTAAATTTCCAAAATATTGCCCATAAATCGTGTCTTAAATGTCCACCAACCACTCCATTTCGCCTCAAGTCGAGCATCCCATCATGAATAGTGACTTCAATGGTCACTTCACAGCCAACCCGTGTGGTAGCACAGCCCTCCGTGCGCAGTCGTGGACCCTGTGACACTCTACTACTACGCGCATCCCTAATATCATGCAGCCTCAAGGCAGAATAGTTTATAGTCCTGCACTCCCTTCCAACTGGCTGGAGTGCTAAGAGTATCCTTCCTGCAGCTAGTCAGGTGGTCGCACCACCCGTGTGGAGCTCCATCCTGTCCTCCTTCGTGGTTCGCGAATAGTCCCCACCAGTTGTCGCACACTTCATCACTTGCAACACGCTACCTTGGTCACTACGTTTGGTGATATGCGGTGCAAGCCAAGGCAGCAAACTAACCAATTCTCGGCAATAGTGCTCAAACTTATCAGTATGATCATACGTACCTTGCCTTACCATTCTAGGTTTTTCAATGAGAAACACTGCCTTTATCTCGCCTTTCAGCGTCTTGGCCTCTACATCCATAAAACCACTTTTTCTTCCTTAATCGTACCCTTTTGTTTTCAAGTTCGTGGAGTCTAAAGTTTCCCCGTCGGATTTCTTCCTTAAGTCCAATGTGTTCTGGTTTTGGCAGCTATGTAATTCCTTTTTTCTGGGTTTTGTGAATCGTCGTATCTACGGTTGCTGCTATGCATGGACTAGGCTTTGCATGCTCCCTAGGGATTATAGCCTCTGCTTCATACTTTGGCTTCGAGAGTGCTCACGCGATCAAGGTTTTACACATGGTCCTATAAGCCCATAGAACCACTGATACGCACAGGTCCCAGTTAGTGCGTTTCTCAGGGTGAACCCCGTTCAATACTTCGCACACCTTGTCCAAGGCTTCCACATAGATAATCTTTGGCACACTTGGTATTATTGTACTTCATCGTTTGTCTACTTGTCTTGCTTGCTCCTGCTTGTTGGTCATGTTTCCTATCGTGAGGGCACTATGCGTTTGTGCTGGTTGCATATCATACGCCTGTACCGATCTTGAGAGGTGAGCGCGCAGGCTATTTCATGCATCATACCCAGCTTTCATCTGCATTGGAGGCTTTCCAAACCACATGATCATCATTTTTCTGTATTATCGCCAGTCCTCGAAATTCTGCTAGTGTGTACCCCACCACCTTGCAGGTGTAGCTTGCAGTGCCCATTTTAGAGCGTCAAAACGTTGTTGTTCCTATACTTCTTTTTAAAATTTGTTCAAGAAATCCTCTACATCGTTCAACCCGTCATACCTATGTAGATCTCTTGCTTCCATTACTACACAGCTAATGACCTTATCATCATGTTGCAATTGAGCGTGGTTACCTCATGTAACCGGTTCTTCCATATTTCTATTTCCTCATCCGAATCTGAAGTGCAGGAGCTTTCATGCTCCCACAAAATCCTCCCATCCACCATCTGATTCACCCAATCCTGCTCTCACGCGGTTATCTTGCAAATATAGTCTAGATCATCATCACTGTCGCAATTGCGCACCAGCTCTGTGTAGCGCGATCCTTCCACAGGGTCTAAAGGTACCACTACGTGTAGTGACTTTTTCTCAAAAATCATATTTCACTTCTTTAGATTTATTAATCCATTCATATCAGTGGCCCAATCTATTCCCAGTAGCATGGGATAGGGATTGCTGTCATCAACAATCTCTATCACTTCGAAATCTGCAAGCACACTCGTACCTTCGATATCTACCGTTATTCCCTGCAATCTCCCCATTAGTAGAACCTTTTGCTGATTTTCCATTCAGAGTTGAATAGGAAACCATTGCAATGCAGGCTTTCCCATGCACTCCCATGTCTGCTTTAGTAGAACGTTTGTGTCCGATCGTAGATCCAAAATCACTTGATCCGTTACATATTCCTTGATTTGCGTAGTCAATCTCATCTCCCTTCCTGTTCGCGTCGTGTGCTTTCCGAGCTTCTTGACTACACGTGGTTCTCCAAGTCCAGCGCATCTAGTGATGAGTTCTTGCAGCCCCTTCACTGCCTTGCTGTCACGCATTAGCTTCATGCATGTCTCCAGAAAGGTAGTGAGCATTGATGGGTCAATCTCTAGTTCTAGTTTTTCTTTACTACCTGAAGTGGAGGCCTCCATGAAGCTCTTCTTAGCTTCCATGAGTCTCTTCTTTGCGCAGTCCAAATCAAACTCTGGTTCCTTTGTTGGTGCCTTGCGAACCTAGGCACTTTCTTCGGGCTGCTTTCCCTTGTCATATCTTGTCGTGATACTGCTTTGGAGTGTGATGTTTACATTCGAGTCTTCTTCACGCGGCTCAGACCTCATCATTTGCAGGTTTTGAGTTGGGGGAGGTTGGAGTGTACCTTTATCACGCAACCTCGCTATCAATGTGGGGCAGCCCTCTGTCTCATGATCAAACTGGGTAAAATATAAACATGATGCTCTCATTGGATTTGTACAATCACAGACATAATGTCCTGGCCCTCCACAATTATAACAAATCAGCTGGCCACGACGTCTTCCTAGTCCCATTCCACCTCAACCTCATTCGCATCCCTGAAATCCAGTGCACGCCATCCCTACACTTTTATCGAGGGCTCATGTTTTAGTTTGAACCCTATAGGTAGGAGTCTGATCCATCATTATTTCATAACTTCTACAAGTACGCTCATCATGGCCTACTGACCCACAGAAATTACAGAACAACTGTCAGGACGTCTGTGTATACTTTTGTAATAGATGATAGTTATCTGTAGCATGCTTGCCTCCTGTCTGACAAATCACACACCATAGTGCAGGTGCAGCGATCGATCCTGCTTGTGCCTCTAGTATCAATGGCATTGGCCCTCCTCCTGCTAGGTAGTTCGCAAAGACTAGAAAATGGTCCTTGTCATGCCCCTATCCTTTGCAATATATGCACCATATCTCCTCGTACGCTTCTGGGCGAGCTATCCTATCTTGTTTCAAGCTCTGCATTTCAAGACACAAATTTTTCAACTGCACGTGGATCTGTTGGACTCCTAGGTTAGGATCTTGTATCAGGGTATCATACAGTCTCATTGCAATCTCCAAGGCCTCGGCCTGAGTTGATAACTTCTGTTGTGACAACACAGTCCTTAGATGAGGCATTAGCGATGCTACAAACTATGCTCAGTGTCGTCCATCTATCAAGGTCATATTGGTTTCACAAATCATACACTTCAGTCTCTGATCTAGTTCCCAGGGGGTCTCACCTGGAAGCATTGTGATTTCCTTAAATCCGATAATCGACTCTGTCACTAATTTTGGCCTGCTAAATTCCCTGTTTAGTGCAGCTTAGATATCTGTGATTCCTGCGTTTGGATTGTCATTGGAATGCTTAATGTACCATGTCAATGCGTGGTCCTGCAATGCGCTCACCAACGTTGCCTTCTTTATATTGTCATCCATGATCCCTTGTGCTTCCCATACAGACTTTATCATAAACCAAAATTGGTCTAGATATTCATTCCCTACTCCTTTGAACACCGACAATTTTATTGCACTTGCCATATTGAACTATGGTGGTGGCGGAGGTGGTGTGGGAGAAGATGGGGGTGAAGATGGTGAAACTAGTGGTGGTATAGGTGGGGGTTGTATGCGCAGAATTTGCTGTCATATCAGATTGATCTCACTTCTAGGTGAAACTTTCGTGAGCTCCTCCTTGATCTCCCGTGGAGGTGAAATCAAGGGACTAGTCTCGAATTATTCATTACTTTAGTTTCTGTAGATCCTCCCACTTCGCGTGACCCCAAACATCAATTTATTTTCATAACCCGCTTTTCACATAGTAGCATTTTAATCCAAGTGTTCAAAGATTTAATATACTTACCTCGCGGTCCTTTGAAGAAGCGTCGTTCCACCTCGTTGTAGCTGACTGACGTATCTACCACGAACTCGGTGATAAACCCTCCTATAATTCGATCGATCCAACGGTCCATAGTGTGCGCAATCTTATCTTCTGATGCTTCTACTCTGCGCACCAATTCTCGAGTCCACACAATAGGTTTGTTGAACCTACACCTTCCCTAACTGTTTACTAGCTTCGCGATCCACTCGTACAACTCAAAGGGGAAGGATGCAAAGAAAATTTCATGGATTTCCATATATAAGTAGCACTCTAACCACTATTCCTTCAATACTCATGGATTCCTATTTTCCTGCACCGCGAGCTCATGAATATTTCTGTCCAACCACCCTTTAATTTATTTCTTTATCAGATTCCAATCAGACAACATCAGACATCTCTTATGTACATCCTGGTCCTGGAAATGGAACCATTTGTTGGCTTATTGGGGCCCAACCCAGGTTTGGAGTTGATTTAGCCAAACAAATCCTGGTACTACTGGCCCTTTCGGCAATAGTCCATGGAGCATGGACTGAGGTCTCACTCGAAGTAGTATGGGAGGGTGCTAGAACCAGGTTTCTGCACCCTGGAGATTTCTGATTTTTTCAAGTGGTCTACGGTTCGACCCTGCGCGCACGTTGCTAAGCGCACTTACCCGTGTCTCGCACCCTGAGATGTTGCCTTCGTGCAATCCTACTCGGGGGCCGAACACTGATATTACCCAAGTCTTACGAGTGTTCCACTGTTAGTTGATTAACTTAGCTTATTTGTATTCGTTAAGTTATATCCTAAGCATATAAACCATTCATACATGTGCGCGCGGTAAATAAATAGTATAATTGTAATTCAGATCAAAACATGCATTAATCCAGAACCAGATACACAAAGTAATTCCAAACTTCCCTTTATTAATATCTTCTTTATTTTTAGACTCGACTCCACCCTGTGCACTCAGCTGCAGGGGTCTGTGCACTCAACTTCAGACTACTAGGACTCTGTGCACTCAGCTGCAAAGCCTTCTCCTACTCTACGACCCAAGACACACTTAGCTACTCAGACTCTTACTTCGCTTCGCTATTCTTCTATGCCATTCTATTCTTCCTTTTCTTCCTTTCTTCATTTAGAGCCTCGCTCTATTTATACAATCCCATGGTCCATGGACCATGGGTAGCCTGACATTACATTACAAAACTAGGACAGACAACCCTATGACTCTAACCTACTTCCACGCCCGCAATTCGTGGGGATTTACAACATTATTCGGTCAAAACATGGGCTTTGAGCCCAAAAACCTATCTCAGGGGTATTCCATGCCCAACATAAGGCTAAGATGAAGATCTTGTCACACCTGGAAAAACCCATGCCATGGTAGAAAAGAAACACCTGAAATCCCATGCATCAAGGAAAATAGACATGCAAGTCAATGTCTACGATGAATCCTTCTATAGTTGCTTGATCTTGCCTTTCCTTTCTTGATTTTTTCTTCCTATTTCTTTCTTTTCCTTTCCTGCTCCAATGCAAAGTGCTCCAAGAAAACTCTAAGTTTCCAAGAGTATGAGAGAGAGAGAATAATGACAGAGCTCCAAAGCTAAACTAAAAAAAAAAAGGTTACCAACTAATCCTCAGAAGCCTTTTTATGGATGAGGCCTCTATTTTCTTCATTTTCCATTATTTCCCTTCATTTTAGTCCTCACATGCAACCTGTGACATTTCACCTCCTTTTTCTCCTAATTTACATTATTTTCATAAATAAATGTGCAAAAATGCAATTTTTCCTTTCCAAAGCCTTAGCCATTTCCTTTGTCAATTCCTTAGCCATAAACAACCAAATGAACACACAATAGGATGTCCTGCCCAACTTTCATCTTGGAATAAGTGTCCCATTCATCTGTTGTTATTGTTTTTATCTTTTATTATATGGAATTTTCAATAGGGCTATTAGAGAACCCTCCCCCTTGGGGGACACTGTCGTCGATTTTCAATCACACATATACCTCAGCAACCTATTGAAAGAGGACATACTTCTTATGGAGCTTTATAACACAGCTTGATGCAGTATTTACAATGAAATCTCTACTCAAGAGAAGAACATCATGACAACATACTGCATAGTGGAGCTTTATAATACAACTCATTACGGTATTTACAATAATCATCCTGCTGAGTGCCAATCCATATGACATCATAACATCATGACAACATGATCACATGAAAACATAATAACATGATAGCATAACCATAATGACATGATACCCATACCACATAGTGGAGCTTTATAACACAGATCATTATGGTATTTACATCCACACACATGGGTACATATAGCAAGATCATCAAAAAATATCTATATACCAAAACATATGCCAAATCATATACCAAAACATATACTAACATCATATATAGGCATATATCAAAACATCATATAGCATATACCAATCACCATAAAACATATACTAAACCAACATAAAGAAAATACTAAACCACCATGAAGCATATTCCATGCCATCATAAGCAAGTACTAAATCACCATAAAGAAACTACCAAACCACCATAAGAAACTACCAAACCACCATAAGTAATCACTAAACCACCATAAGAAATAACCAAACCATCATATCAAAGTTCATTTTCCTCAACCAGAAAATAAGGAAGGATACATGGCCCCATATGATCTAGCATCTCCCATGTAGCTTCATCAGGCCCAAAGTGCTTCCATTTCACTTTAACTTGCTCGATTTCTAGGTTCTGAAGCATGATCACCTTTTTTTTCAATATACACTGAGGCTCCAACTATAATTATCCATCTAGATTCACCTACAATACAGACTAGTCAATCACATGATCAACATCCTTAACATACTTCTTAAGCAAAGATACACGGAAAACATCATGGAATTTCAATGTTGGAGGCAGTGCAAATCAATAGGCTACTAGCCCAATCATCTCAATGATATTGAAGGGTCCATAAAACCGTGGTGCCAGATTGGCACATGAGCCAATCCGCAAAGAGATCTTCTTCGATTTGATTCGCAAGTGCACCTGTTCCCTAACCTGGAACTCCTCAAACAAAATGTTCCTATCTGCATAACTTTTATGCCTATCCTGTGTTGCCTTGAGATTCTTCTTGATCACCTGCATCTCTTGTTCCATGTTTGCCAACATATCCGATCAAATCAATACCCTACTAACCAGACCACTCTAACTAATGGGAGTGTTACAACTCCACCCTACAATCCCTCAAAAGGACTCGTCCTTAGTGACTCCTAATAATCGTTGTTGTATGAAAACTTGACCAAAGGGAGATACTCTTCCCACTTCCTTTTTTGACGCATCACGTACATCCTCAGAATATCCTCTAATATCCTACTAACCGTCTTTGTTTGTCCATCCTTCTATGAATGCTAAGATGTGTTGAAGGCAAAGTTGGTGCCCAAACCTGCAAATAACTCCTTCCAAAACTTGGAAGTGAACTTCACATCCATGTCTGACACAATATTCTTTGGAACACCGTGTAGTCTAACCACGTCTTAGATGAATACTTGTGCCACAAAACTAGCTAAGAACGTAGACTTCACCGAAACAAAGTGTGCAACATTTATTAACATGTTCATAATGACCATGATGGAATCATGCTGCTTCACTATCTTTGGTAACCCTCTGATGAAATCCATGGAAATGACCTCCCATTTCCACTCGGGAATAGCGATCGGTTGTAGCAGTCCACCTTGATGCTTGCACTCTGCTTTCACTCACTGACAGTCAAAACATCTCATCACAAACTCTTCTACATCCCTAATCAGATTCAGCCAATAGTAATATATCTTCACTGGAGTTAGTGTCTTTTGATAACCTAGGTGACCCAAATAAGGTTTCACATAAAACTCCCTCAAGATCACCTTATTGAGCTCGTTGTTACCCAGTACATATATCATGGCTCAGAACCTGACTAATCCATATCATGTAAGGAAATAGTCCATGCCCTATGCAGCTGCACCTACACCTATACCTGTGCTTGTGCCTATACTTGTACTGCCACCTGTACCTGTACCACTACATGTACATGTACCTACACCTATACCTATGTACCTATACCTGTACTATCACCCTGCTGCAACTTGTGCACAATCTCCATATAATTGACATCCTATTGTCTTGCTTGCAAGATCCTATCCTATAATTCTATCCCATAGGTGTTCATAGCTGCCAAGTGATGTACCTGTACCCATCTACGGAGAGAATTTTCCACCCTATTCTCTTTACCCTTGATGTACCTGATCTCGAAGTCAAACTTGTTGATCATGGCCAACCATCTAGCCAAACTAGAATTCATATTTTGTTAGTCAAACAAATAACTCAACCCAATGTGATCACTCATAAGCACAAACCTCCCGCCAATAAGATAGTGCTTCCACATCTTCAATCCATGTATAATTGTTGCTAACTCAAGATGATGTGTTGAGTAGTTCTGCTCATGCTCATTTAGTTTCCGTGACTCATAACATACTACTTGTCCATCCTGCATAAGGACTCCACCAAGTCCTATCTTGCAAGCATTTATACATACTACAAAATATTTGTTCGGATTTGTGATCTGTAGCACGGGTGCATGTTTCAGCAACTAGTTAAGCTACTCAAAGCTAGCCTCACACTCTTCGGTCCATTCGAACTTCTTACCTTTTCTTTGCAATGATGTAATAGCATAGACAATCTATGGGAAGCTCCTTAAGAACCTCCTATAATAACCTGTCAAACCCATGAAACATCTCACCTCATCCACACTCTTAGGAGCTACCCACTCCATGATGGCCCTTATATTCTATGGATCTACTACAATTCCCTCCTTGGAGACAACATGTCCGAAGTGGTGTACCTCAGTCTGAAAGAAACTACATTTTCTGAACTTAGCATACAATTGATGCTCTCTCAACAACCTCAACACTGCTGCTAAGTGCTCAGCATGATCTTCCTCATTTTTATAATATACCAGTATATCATCAATGAACACAATAACAAACTTATCCAAATATGGACACAACACATTATTCATCAAACACGTCAATGTATCTAGACCATTAGTTAAGCCAAATGGGATAATAACAAACTCTTAATGCCCATACCTAGTTCTGAACGGAGTCTTGTAAATGTCCTCATCTTTGATGTGTGCCTGATGGTATCCAGATCTCAAGTCAATCTTTAAGAAAATTGTTGCTCCCTTCAGTTGATCGAACAAGTCATCAATCCTCGACAAAGGGTATCTATTCTTGATAGTCACTTAATTCAACTTCTTATAATCAATGCATAATCTGAGGGTACCATATTTATTCCTCACAAATAAGGCTAGTGTGCCCCAAGGTGATACACTTGGCCTAATGTATCCCTTGTCCAACATTTCCTTCAGCTGCAACTTTAACTCAACCAACTCAGGTGTGTTCATCCTGTAAGGTGCTTTCAATGTTGGAGCTACCCCTGACACTAACTCAATAGAAACGTCTACCTCCATGTGAGGTGGAAACTCTGTCATTAGAGAACTTTTGAGGTCTAAAATGGGCCTCCTAAGAAAAATGTACAATCAAAATAAAATTTATAAGAAACAATAGGATTCAAGATGATGATGTCAACCATGTGGGATGATTCACCATTTTTTGGGTAAACAAGTAAAAATATTAAAAAATAATAAAATAATAAAACTATGTTTTCAACTTGTATTTTCAACTTATCTTCGAAAGGTTTTACTCAAATTTCGAGGGGGAGTATTCGTTGGATGAAAAATTTAATTCCTCGTCCAAGGAGTACCCATGTTGTATAGTTTCAATGGACCCTTGCTATACGAAAAATGAGAAATACATGAAAACACGTGATTGCAATCACATTTTTCATGTATTTCTCATTTTTCATGTAGCAGGGTCCATTGAAAGTATGCAACATGGCTACTCCTTGGATGAGGAATCAAATTGTGCATCCAACGAGTGTTCTCTCTTGAAATTGGAGTAAACCCATATGAAGGTAAGTGTTAGAAAATTATATATTACAAAGCAACGGAACACATAAAATATATTGCAGAAATAAAAACACAGAAAACACATAAAACAAGAGAGACACAGATATACATGGTTCACCCAATTTGGTCTATGTCCACGGAGAAACAACCAATCCTTCCTTTTATATTATCCAGCAAACTGAAGAGATACAACCTACAGTAGATCCATTGTAATTCCCTCCTCTCTCTCGCTCAATCTCGTCTCTCTTTCTTGCTCAGAATAGAGTTCTACATAGACGCAATACAATTCCCTCATATATAGTGAGGAGTTGCCTTATTGTCCAAAAAACCCTAAATTAAACATAACTTCTATCATCAAATCTCTGCCTAATGAACGACCCAGATTGACTACGAAATTACAACATTTTACAAGGCAATTTTACATCTATTTTTAGCTTCGGGGGCGTTGCCCCTGATCCCCCCGCCAAGGGGGGGCTCCCAAAGGTCACAACTGCCCCCCCTGGACCCCCCCTGCAACGTATATTTTACGAGCAGCATTGCTGCCACATTACAAACTTTGGTCCAATGTGGTGATACCTCTAAATAAAGAAGATAATCAGGCTCCACACCCAACATTAAGTTGAAAATACGAGTTGAGAAAGTAGTTTTCTTCTTTGTCCCCTCCAAAATTTGATGATGTAATCTAAAATTATTTTATTATTTCCAGTATTCTTTTATAATTTCCTTAGGAGGCCCATTTTAGACCTCAAAATTCCCCTAATGAATGTCCTCAGGGAATACATCTTGAAACTGCTACAACATTGGGTATCTACTCAACACATCTTCATCCTCAACCTCCTTACCGTTATCACTAGTAATGTGTACTACAAATAACTTACACCCTTTCCTACGGCTATGCTTTTCTTGAATAGTTGTCACCATCCTAACTGATGTGGCTTTCTTCCTAACTTGCAAGACTCTTGGTTCTCCATTGTCATCAACACACTTAATAGCTTTGTCATAGGAGTCAACCTATGTAGATACAACCAATCCATGCCCAATAACATATTGTATGAACCCAATGGAAATACATTCAAGTGTGCTACTGTAGGCATACAAATCAAATCAAATTCCCAAGCTCTTACCCAATGATGAACTCGCTTCTTCGTACCTATAGCCAACTGCAATAAGTTACCAAGACTTTTCATGCAACTCCTTATTCAACCCACACTTATCCACCAAGTTAGGACTAACGTAGCTATAATTAGATCCAGCGTCACTCAAAATAGAAATAACTTTATCACAAAGCTTGCCATCCATCTCAATGATAGATGCCTAGTGTTTTTATTTTCCATTATCCACTACTACATAGATATGTGGAATACTTTTAGAAACATCTGCAACAGTCTGTGCCTCATGTTCACTGTATATATTAGGCCTTCCATGCTAATGCTGCAGACAATCTCTCCTAAGGTGTTCTTCACCACATTTCCAACACTCCAACCAACCAGTTCCCTCACCTCTATGTTGTTGTTGTTGTTGTTGCCCATGTCCTTGTCTAGCTGTATTAAATCTCTTTTGTGGTGCCACATTTTATTTCCCATCTGCATGTAGAGGCCTTGACCTCTTAGGCTGCCATTTACCTCTACCTTTGTCTTTTCCCTTCCATCCATGTTGAGATTCATTCTTACGCTTTAATTTCTCACATAAATGCTTCAGTTTCCCAATGACTTCCTCATGTGACTGAGGCTCATCATACTCAATCCAGTCTCTAAATGCTAATGGAAAACCACTGACAAATCTCTGAACTTTAGCCTTCTCATTAGTAAGATACATTACATACCTTAGTCGCTCAAGAAACTTGGTCATATACTCTTCATCTGTCATTGATCCAATCTTTAACTCGTACAATTCTTTAGCCTTACACCATCTCAATTCATTTGTCTTGATGTCTCTAACCCGCTTAACATCTTCCCACCATATGCTTGCTTTAACTTTCAAGATGAAGATAGCTATTCTAGCCTTCATGCTATCTGTGTACTCATGCAACTCAAAGAATTTGTTCATACCAAGTGTCCAAGCCTCTACATCTTCCGGCTTCTTCACATATCCATCAAAATGAGATGGTTTTTATTTCTTGAATTTATCCGGTAAGTACCCCCTATCATTCCTCCTGTAAGGATGATAATGACGATGATTATGATGTTTATCAAAACCAGAACTAGAATAATACATGTACTCATCACCCCTCCTTTCCAAAGTGTCTAACAACCTACCATCTTTCACCATGTCAGATCTATCATATCTATGTCTCCCAGGAGATATACTGCCATATGATCCATTAGTTCCATCCTCATGTGCATGGATGGTCCTATGCGGCCCTTGTCGCTGAGGTTCTAACAAACTCTAAAGAATTATAGCATTGACCTATGCTTGCTTTTCTTGCGCTTATATGATCTGGTCATTATCTACCTGACAACTCCTTATCTCTTCCTTCAAGCTTCTCAATGTATCATCCAAATCCGAAGTACCCTGCACACCACATTGTTCATCTGATGCATAGGGAGATTCTACATAATCTACCACCCTGCTAACCATTTGACCTTTACTTCCTGCAATGCATAATATGTCAAATAAACCAAATCACAATAAACCAATGTACCTTAGTATATCTTGGGGAGGATACTTTGTCTGCAAGATCACAAAATCAGTGTGATATATGTATAGCATAGTCATAACAGTGTATATACATACACAAATAAATATATCAACAGATAGATGTCACTCTAACTAGGATTTAGTCATCAATGCAAGGCCATATCAATAATGCATGTTATGACCTCATGCATGACAACAACCATTACTCCATTATACAAATTGCTAAATGCAATTGACAATATGCATAAGAAATGCCTGACCAACTACAAATACATATAAATGCATGTAGTCAAAAATAATCAATCAGTTCTTACAATCAACCTGCAAGACATTATCAAAATATTCAAAATGTAACCTAACATACAAGGATGTAAGTAGGAAACATAAAATCAACATGTAAGTGAAAAATAACCATATACAGTTAGCCACATACTCATGTCAAATACTCTTCATGAAATCAACATTAAATTCTTCATGATAACCATGCTACAACCCTAAACCATCATCAAGAAAATTCAACAAGTATATAAGTCTAAGAGACACACATGCAACTAACATGCATTCATGACTAACACATTCAACCCATTCAATATGAGAGTTGAAACATGATTTGATACCACTCTGTAACACCCTCCTCCCATATACGCCCAAGTAACCATGCCAACTGGGGTAAACATGAGACGAGAGACTACTACGATCAAATTTGACCTCCTATGTGACCTTGAGGAAGTGGAATCAAGGGAACATCACATATAGTCATCCAACACCATCAACAAAACCCTTAGGAGATAAGTCAACCACTCAAACAACCTGGCCCTGGCTTCCACTGCTTCTCTAGACAATTTAAGTCTTATTCGGTCTCATGCTATGGGAAAGGGAGTGACTAGAGACCTAAATTCACTCTCATAGGACTACATGCCAGTGACTGTGGTCCAAAATTTCCATTTCTATGCCAATGACCCCGGGTTTTAAGCCACGTTTTCAGGTCCAGAGCCTAGGCCACTGCCTAGAATGGAATGAAAGCTCTGTGTTAAGTAAAGTACAAGGAAACAATGATGAAATTGTAAATAGTTGAATAAGGCCTTCACCAGACCCCTACTAGACATGACAGACATTTCATCAAACATATTTTCAACATTAACCTACAGGTATAACCAACAGAATCAATTGTAGGGATCTCTTACTTATCTAAGAATCACCATGAACCATTGTTTCCTCATGTCATTTTCTTTGTTATCACTTATTAGGTCATAGACACAATATCTAATCAAATACAAGTAAAAACATGCTGAGAGCCAAACATAGTTGTTTCCATAAAATGTGCATATAACAAGCATAATAGGAACATAAATACAATCAACATATCTGGCGTCAAAATCCATATATACACCACTACATTTACACATTAAACTCAATGGAATGAATTTCCCATTAATCAATGCAATGAACCAACCAGATATGGGACTACCACGTTCCACCCAACCATAGATTCTCTATGCCAAGTCTCTCTTCAAGAAATCACCCCCATACCATATTCCAAGCATGAATGCGGGACTCATTGAACACATCAAAAACACAAACAAATGTGGATGATACCAGAGTTATCTGTGTATACCAGGAGGAATTTAAGTGCCTCCTAGTTTCTCAGGCTTTACCATGCATCCACAATCTCATCCAGGGATCACCAGCCCCTACACCTAGACATACTCTCTAGGCTTTACCTTGCATTCCATCTCGGAATCACTAGGCCCAAAGGAGAGAAAATCCACCTCTTTGGATTTATCGTATATCTCTCCATTCACCGGCAAGGATTGCTAGGCACACAATCTAGCTTTACCGCAACCAACAGTCTAGTTCAGGGGCTACTAAGAAAGTAGCTTCGTGCATCCTCAGTTTGGTTCAGGGACCACCACCACCATGTTTTTGTCAATTCGGAGATCCACTCCACTCAGCTTCAAATCCAATTCGTCCATCCCACATAGACTGCATGAGATAACCCATCTCATCAAAGCTATCAGGAAATGGCAAGGGTAGGCTGAAAATAATGTCACACCTAGCAAACCCATGCCATGGTAGAAAAGAAACACATGAAATCCATGCATGCCAAATATAGAAAGGAAAATACACATGCAAGTCAGTACCTGCAATTAAGCTTGTTGTAGCTGATTGATCTTTTCTTCCTCTTTCCTTCTTTTCCTTTCTTTCTCCAATGCGAAAGTGTCCCAAGAAAACTCTAAGTGTCCAAGGGTGAGAGAGAGAGAGAATAATGATAGAGCTCCAAAGCTAAACTGAAAAAAAAAAGGTTACCAACTAATCCTCAGAAGCCTTTTTATGGATGAGGCCTCTATTTTCTTCATTTTCCATTATTTTCCTTCCTTTTCCTCCTCACATGCAACCTGTGACCTTCCACCTCCTTTTTCTCCTAATTTCCATTATTTTCATAAATAAATCTACCAAAATGCCATTTTCCTTTCCAAAGCCTTAGCCAATGCCTTTGCTAATTTCCTTAGCCATAAACAACCTAATGAAAACACAATAGGACGTCCTGCCCGAAATTCAATTTGGAATAAGTGTCCCATTCATTCGTGTTTATTGTTTTTATCTTTTATTACATGGAATTTTCACCAGGGTTTGTTACACAATGAGTTTGATTTTTGAGATCAGGTGCATCAAAGGAAAGGAGAACAAGTTTGCAAATGATCTTAGCAGGTGGATACAGGTAAATAATATATCAACTATGAGTTCCTATGGGACAGATGTACAGGGTAGGATCTTGCGGGAAGAGTATAAGTATAGGTATTGGTAGTGGTACAAGTATAGGTACAGGTAGTTGTATAGATAGTGGTACAGGTATAGGTATAGATGCAGGTGCATAGGATGTGAACTATCATCTCACGATAGATGGATTGGTTAGATTTAGGGATAGGATATATGTGCTAGATAACATTGAGCTCAAGAAGGTGATCTTGAGGGAGTTTCTTGCGAAATCATATTCAGGTCACCTAGGCTATCAAAAGACATTGACCGCAATGAATAAGTTTTATTATTGTCTGAATCTGAAGAAGGATGCAACAAAGTTTATGGCTAGGTGTTTGGATTGTCAGCAAGTGAAGGCACTGTGTAAGCAACCAGGTGGGCTACTACAGCTGATTGTGATTCCAGAATGGGAATGGGAGGTCATTTCCATGGAATTTATCACAGGTTTATCGATTACAGTTAGACAACATGATTCCATCATGGTTGTAGTGGACAGGTTGACGGAGGTTGAAAACTTCATTCCAATGAAGGTTACGTATTCAGCTAGTGACGTTGCATAAGTGTTCATCAATGATGTGGTAATATTGTTGGAAATAATACTGGGGGGGGGGGGTGAATCAGTATTATTAAGTCAATAATATTTCATTTCACAGTCTGATTCATATATGCTACTTCAGTTAATGAAACTTGTGTATATACACAATTGTATTTAAGGCAACTAGCGTATACCCTGCAAACTTACAATTTAGTTAATTCAACATATGCTGATCTTTAATCTGAGCATCAGAACCATATAAACAGTAACCATGTGCAATAAAAACAGAGTAGACAATCACACACAAGAACACAAGATATAAGGTGGAAACCGAATGTGGGTGAAACCACCTGCTGCAATTGTCTCTATCTTCTTTTAATAAGAAACTTCTTTTTACAATTTTTTTGTACTGGTGCAGTCTTATACCAGTACATAGGCTTCAACCTGCAAAATATGACAACCTTCTTTCGTTCTCCAGCTTCTCCTGAAAGGGAGCTATAACCCCCTAGATCTTGTACTAGCTAATGTGTTTACTAGTACGTAGGTGCTGACCTACAGAAGGCTACAACCTTCTCTTTTCTTCTAGGGACCACGTTTCATAAATTTTCAGACTGGATCCATCAACATCATCAATCAAACATCAAATATCTGCATCAATCAATCTCCTTTGCACCAACCAAAACTGAATCACTTCTCAGAATGCTGTAACTAGAATATAGTAACAGTAACCAGAACCCAAGCTAGAACCCATAAAACTGCAACAACAAACATAAATAGCTAAATCATAGTTTATTAGGTATACGCTACTTCAATATGTCTAACCTGTGTACATACGTTGTTTTCCCAAGGCAATCCTGCGTATACGTTGTTTGGATATGTAGAACCAGCGTGTATACGCACCTTTGATAAAGTGAACCTACGTACAGATCTGTAAATGATGATTTAACCTTTACAACAATTCAGACATTAGTTATACCCAGATCATTATGTTTACAGATTATGACATGCGCCAATTATTCAGATAAAATATCAAAGCCACACAAATATACTTCACTTCAAGCCTTATCTTTCATCAAGCGCTCAGGTTCATCCTTGATTCAAATCCTGTTGTGCATCATAACCCAATGACCTGTATTATAGATCTTACTCTTCAATAGATATTCAATACTTGAGTGCCTTTGCCTAATGATGTTCTCCTCCTTTTATAGTCTTAGGCCTTACTCAATACCATGGTCCAAAACCACTTAGAAGCAATACCTTGGACCAAATACCTGGGGTCAACACTTCGGACAAGATCCCTTGGACCAATACCATGGATCAAAATACCATGGACCAAAACTAAGTTTTCCAACATGTACGTGCCTTTCTTTATGTGAAAGTGCGTTTGTACGTTGTACGCGCCTTCTATTCTGCGAACCCGTGTGTACACATGACTTGAACAATGGGGAACCTGCATATAACTCTCTTTCTTCATTCTATGCTCCTGAACTGTGATCTGTCATCTATGTGGGTTGCCATCAAGGACAACACTTGTGTCATAGTACCAAATATGTATCATAATGCCAACAAATATTGCACGGTGTTCCAAAGATGATTATGGTAGACATGGATGTGAAGTTCACTTCCAAGTTTTGGAAGGAGTTGTTTGCAGGTTTGGGTACAAAGTTGGCCTTCAATACATCTTATCATATGCAGACAGATGGATAGACTGAGAGGGTCAGCAAGATATTGGAGGATATGTTGAGGATGTATGTGATGCATCAACAGCGAAAGTGGGAATATTTTTTTCCTCTGGTAGAGTTCACCTACAACAATGGGTATCAGGAATATTTGAAGATGATTCTGTTTGAGGTATTGTATGGGAGGAGTTGTAATACTCCCATCAATTGGAGCGATCCAGTTAACAGGTTGTTGATTGGACTGGACATATTGGTAGACATGGAGCAACAAATGCAGGTAACCAAGAAGCATTTGAAAGCAGTGCAAAATAGGAAGAAGAGCTATGCAGATCAGAATAGGTTGTTCAAGGAGTTCCAGGTTGGGGACCACGTGTTCTTGCACATCAAATTGAGGAAGAGCTCCTTGCAGATTGGATCATGTGCCAAGATGGCACCACAGTTTTGTGGACCTTTTGGGATTATTGAGATGATTGGTCCAATATCCTATCACCTTGGATTGCCTTTGATAGTAAAAGTCCATGATGGTTTCCATGTGTCATTTCTTAAGAAGTATGTTAAAGATGATGATCATGTGATTGACTAGTCTGTATTCCAGGTGGAGCCAAATGCAAAATTCCAGCTGAAGCCTTAGTGTATATTGCAGAGAAAGGTTCTCATGCTCTAGAACCAAGAAATTGAGCAGGTTAAAGTGTAGTGGAAGCACTTTGGGCCCGATGAAGCTACATGGTAGATGGAAGATCAGATACGGGCTATGTATCCTTCCTTATTTACTGGTTGAGTGAATGTTTTTTATATGTCTTTGGTATATGTTTTTGGTACATGTTTTGGTGATGTTGGGTAAATGTACATATGTATATGGATGTAAATACTGCCATGATCTATGCTATAAATATCCAATAAGAGGTATGCATTTAATGTCGTTATAGTTGTCATGCTATTATGTTGTCATGTTGGTTTGCTTTTCAGCAGGGTGATCATTGTAAATACTGCATCGAGCCATGTTATAAATCTATGTGGGTAGTATGTTTGTCTTTTAGTGGCTTTGCTGAGGTATAGGTGTGGTTGAATATTGAGGACAGTGTCCCCCAAGGAGGAGATTTATGTAATAGCCCTGGTGAAAATTCCATGCAGTACAAGTTAATAAAGGCAAAATAAAAACCACGGTTGATGGGACACTTACTTCAACCTGAATGTTGGGAAAGACATCCTGGTGTGGGTGTTCATTAGTTTATTATGGCTAAGGAAATTGGAAAAGGAAATGGCTAACGGTTTGGAAACAAAAAATGGCATTTTTGGCACATTTATTTATGAAAATAATGGAAATTAGGAGAAAAGGAAGGTGAAAGGTTACAAGTTGCACGTGAGGAGGAAAATGAAGGAAAATATTGAAAAATGAAGAAATTAGAGGCCTCATTGATAAAAAGGATTTTGAGGATCAATTGGTACCTTTTGTTAGTTCAGTTTTGGAGCTCTCTCATTATTTTATCTCTCTCTCTCTCTCTCTCTCTCTCTCTCTCTCTCTCTCTCTCTCTCTCTCTCTCTCTCTCTCTCTCTTGGAGACTTAGAGTTTTCTTGGAGTACTTTGGCAATGGATCAAGAAAGGAAAACAAGGAAAGAGGAAGGAAGGAGCGAGCAATGAAGAGTAGGATTAGTCAACTATTGACTACAATGCGATTCTTTGTAGGTATTGATTTGCATATATGTATTCCTTGCTAGATTCAACATGCATGTTATTACATGTGGTTCTTTGCTATTATGGCATGGGGTTTTCCAGGTCTGAGAGTGTTTTCAGCCTAACCTCACCATTTGCGGAAAGCCATGGTGTGATGGGGTTCTCATGTTTTCGCTGATTTGGATTGCCATATGGATTCGAAGTTGAGTGAGGTGGATCTTAGAAAGGAAGAACACATGGCCTAATGATCCCTGAACTAGATTATGGATTACAGTAAAGCCACTAGCCTAGTGACCCCTTAACCAAAATGTGGGTTGCATTAAATCCAGGTATTGTGTGCCTTGCTGGGCCTAGGAATCCTCGCCCGATTAATGGCAGGATATACAGTAAATCCCAGAGGTGGTTTCCCTTAATTAGGCCTAGAAATCCTTTTCCGTGAATGGCAGGATATATGGTAAATCCTAGAGGGTGGAGTCTCAATTTATGACCTAGTGATCCCTGGATCGGACTATGGATTGCGGTAAATATTGAAAAACTAGGAGACATGACAATTCCTCAGAGTGTAGGTGTAGAAATCTAGTGGCAACCATGCTTGTTTTGACCTAGTGATCTGGTGTAGATCATGGTAAATCCTTTTATTACATTTTCATTGTGTTGGCCTAGTGATCTAGTGTGGATTGTGGTAAATCCTGGTTTCTATTGATGAGGGTGAGGTGGTTTAGCATTAGGATGCCCTGGTTGGTTCTTTTGGTTTGAGTCCCATATTCATGCTTGGAATATGGCATGGGGGTGATTTTCTAAAGAGAGACTTGGCTTATCCAACCTATGTTCAGTGGAACGTGGTAGTCCCATCCCGAGTTGGTTTTTTCATTCATTAATAAGATGTTCTCTCCTTGGTATCTTATGTTCAAATGTATTAGCGTATATGGATCCTATGTCTGATATATCCTAAATATATATGTTGTTATTATGCTGGATATAAGCATGTATTATGACAGTGATGATGTATGGATATCCTCATGTTTTTATTTATAAATAAATGAACAATGTATCTATGACCTAATAGATGATAATGCAGCTAATGATATAAGGGAACAATGCTTCTTAGTGATTCTAATATTGTATGAGACCCCTATACTCAAATTTGTTGTATAAATGTGTAGATTACATATTTGTGACATGTTTGAAGAAATTATTGTCATGGCCAATAGGGGTCCAGTCAAGTCCTTGTTCAATAAATTTCATTTGTATCATTATTATGTTGTTATATTTGAGTTCTCAAAGTGTCATCGAGTTTTGGGTAGTGACTTGGGCTCTGGGCCTGAAAAAGTGACACAAATTCGGGATTCGCAGGCACAGGTCTGAGTTTAAAATTCCCCAAACGCATGCATACCCATGTTTTGGGAGCGTATGGAGCCTCCTGGATGCATACATGTCCATATCAAGGGAGAGTCTCGGGGTTTAATGGTCTAAAACTTCAATTGGTCTCAGGGACTGTTACCTGAGTGGTTGGGATGGCTCCTAGGAGTTTTGTTGCTGATGTGGAAGATTTTTGTGGCGTGTTTCCGTCGATTCCACTTCCTTAAGGTCACCTAGGTGGTTGAATCCAATTATAGCAGCCTCTCATCACATATTTACCCTAGTTGGCTGGTTACTTGAGTAGATGTGGGATGAGGGTGTTACATAAACCAAATGTGTCACACTTCAAGACCTTTGGTTCATTAGTTTATTTTTGTGTTACCATGGATGCAAGGAAAAATATAGAGCCGAAAACTGAGTTCGGAATATTTCTGGAGTACATTGATACACCTCACAACTATCGAGTGTACCTTCCACCTCATAGGATGACAATTTTTTGTAGATATGTGAAGTTTGGTGAAGAGAAGTCCATGAGATGTTCCCTTGAGAGGGAGCTTTAGTTGGATGCATATGAGGATCTTTTGGCTCCAAAGGAGGGATCTCATGATGATGTAGAGCAACCACAAGAAGAGGAGTAGAGAATGGAAGCCACCACTCATGCAGAGACATCCATAGATGGAAGGAAGCACACCAAGTAAGCTCAAAAATTATTGCATGATGCTAGAGAGAATGTGGGATCACCCACATCACAACAAAAATAGAGGAGGTCACTAGTTTGGTACACTGGGCA
Source organism: Pinus tabuliformis (assembly GCA_031772625.1). Lineage (NCBI taxonomy): Eukaryota > Viridiplantae > Streptophyta > Pinopsida > Pinales > Pinaceae > Pinus > Pinus tabuliformis. The sequence continues at coordinate 836,081,040 of CM062815.1, forward strand.
CATGGCTATGATGAGTGAGCCAGTTGAGACATAACCATCCTCATTCGAGGAAGTAGTGCAGAAGCTAGTATGGGTTGATTCCATGGTAGAGGAATGTGATTCCATAGTCAGAAATAGTGTTTGGGAAGTTGTCCGGACATCAAAGAACAAGTCAGTGGTAGGTCCTGGGTGGATCTACAAGGTGAAGAAAAAACATATGGAAACATTCAGAAGCACAAGGCCAAATTTTTGGTCAAGGGGTTCTCTCAGGTGGAGGGAATTGATTACGAGGAGTCCTTTGTTCTAGCAGCAAGGTACTCTTCTATCAGATCAATTCTAGCACTTGCAGTGCAGATGGGATGGAAGATACATCATATGGACGTGAATAAAACATTCCTCAATGGAGTGATTGAGGAAGAGGTGTACATTAAGTAGCCGGAAGGATTTGAGACCTTCGATAGAGATTCACATATGTGTAGACTCAAATGAGCATTGTATGGATTGAAGAAAGCACCCAGTGCTTGGTACACTAGAATTGAAAGTTACTTCACCAAGTTCGGCTTCACCAAAAGTGAAGAAAATGCAAACCTTTACCATATTGTGTTTGACGGTAAAGTATTGATTATATTATTATATGTCAATGATTCAATTCAAACAGGTGACGAGAAGCTAGTCAAATCTTGCAAGAGAATTCGAGATGAAAGACCTAGGGCTCATGCATTATTTCCTTGGTATGGAAGTACGGAAAGGAGATGGGGAACTATTTCTATCTTAGGGAAAGTATTCCAATGAGATACTGAAGAAGTTCCACGTGGAGAGCAGCAAACCCATGGAGACTCCTCTAGCAGGGAATTGGAGGAAGGAAAGTGCTACTTCAGGTGAAGTAGTGGAGGCTGCTATTTATAGGTAGCTTGTGGGTTCACTTATGTATTTTGTGAACACATGAACTAACATGTGTTATGCAGTTGACCAACTTAGTCAAGTAATGGTTAAGCCAACCAAACTATATTGGAAGGTATCCAAACATGTGTTGAGATACCTCAGAGGCACCACTCAGTTTGATATTTGGTACAGGAGGACAGAAGGAGTGAAGCTGCAAGGCTTCATAGATGTATATTTGGTGGGTATCTCATCAGACAGGAAGAGAACATCAAGAGGCATCTTCAGTATTGGGTTTGTAGTAGTTTCTTGGTATAGAAGGAAGCAAAGATCAATTTCACTCAGTTCAGTATAAGCATTGTACATGGATGCTAGTCAAGCAGCTTATAAAGCTATCTGGATTAGGAAGATTCTTGTTGGGTTATTTGGTCAGATGATGGATCCTACAATGATTTACTGTGACAAACATATTTGTATCAATCCAAGCATATCGACATCTGGTATCACCATCTACGAGATTGTGTGTAGAGGAGAATCATGTTGTTAGAGTACATTCCTATAGAGGAATATGATGAAGATATTCTTACAAAGTAATTTTCAAGATGAAAATTCGAGTTCCATAGAGGCATTATTGTGGTAGTAGATAATCCCTTTCTTGTTGAGAGGGAATGTTGAAAATGGCAACAAAAAATTCCTGATTTATTTTTCCCTTGAATTAAATTAGGGTAAAATTTTAATTCCACATCACAAGACAATGAGAATGGCTTAACTAAGTTAATTTCACTTAGTTGGGTTAGTTAATTTGAGTTGAGGGCCTATCTTGAGTCATGTAGAGTGGTTCCTAAATTTTAGTATCCTAGGTTGAGTTTAATTCAGTTAAACTGCATTAATATCAGTTAAACTAGTTCCAACGAATGGAGGAACTAGCAGGAGGTCTAGCACTCGAGTGTAGCTTCATTTGTTCAACCAACTAACTGATAAATAATCCATAATTAACTCATGCATGCATGAAATTTGAGTTACCCAGTTGAGATTGGAGTTCAAGGGAAATGTACTATCAATTGTATAATTTTCCGATCTTTACAGGTGGTGCATGCAGTCAGAGAAGGGCCTATAGATATTGCGCAATTCAAGATGGGGATTTCCCTAATTAATAGGGGGATAATTTCTTGAGAAACAACACAACGAAATAGAATCTTGGCAGATGACATAATTGGCTAAGCATTGGTGAGAGATAGCTTGTGAGGTAGTGAGATAAATTGTACTTGTGCAGAGATTGTTCAAGTTGAACAAGCATGTAAAACTTCTCTATTTTTCTGATCTAATGCAATATACATATAGGAAGGGGTTTTGAGCAGCAAGATTTCCCCTTAGATAAATATTTTAGCATATGTGAATGAATCTTGTCTCATTTTTTGTGATTTTTTGATCAATTAATTATTTCTGCTGATGAATAAAGTAGATTCAAGTCTTTTCTTTTAGGAAATTACATAAGCACTTTGAATCTACAAGGAATTTCTACACTTCATTCCAAAATTCATCTTCAAACAATCGATTTCAGTAACCGAAACCTAGTTATACCCAGAGAAACCAAAAATCAAGGAGAACATTAAGATTCATATACTATTTGAAGAATTTCCTCCATAGAGGGGACCAGATAGTTATCTTTATCCGAAGTCTGGTTCAGATTTCAGAAATTGACGCATAACCAGATTTCACCAGACCTTTTTCGTAGAGGAACCAGATTCGAGACCCAAGTGGAGTGCATGACTTTGAAAAGAATGCATGCATCCAACAGCCTCTTCAACTCTTTTTGGATAAGGGGTTCGAACGTGGGGTGTACTTTCCTTATCTTTTGCTAGAAAAACTTAACCCCATCCTTTATAGGTATAATGTGCTTGATTATTTAGGTATCATACGTCTTCAGGTCATCATACATCTAGGCAAACACATCCCGATATTTCCTAAACATGATGATAAATGCTTGTCTTTCATCTGATGAACATCCAACACCCAAATTGATGAAATTGGGCTCATATTTTGTACCAATATTGATTTTCTCATGGGAAAACATGGCAATTGGGTCATCTTTTGTCCCAATATTGATTTTCTCATAGAAAAACGTGGAACTATGAGTCTTATTATTTGGGGGGCCTAAAAACAGTTCCGCAAATCAATTAATTTTTCCACTATAACAACACCTTTAGGCATAGCGTTGTCCTTGCATTTATAAGATTCTTCTTGTAAGGCTCTATCATGCTCTTCTTCATCTATTTCTGCGTATCTGAACACATCTGCATTCGCCATGAAATCGAGTATTTGTTGATCATCATTCAAAACACGGATACATTATCTTGAACAATAGGTTCAGAAATAATCTCGATATAACAACCATCTATTAAAGGTGTAAACATAGTTGTAGCATTACCTAATGTATCAGTTGTGGCATTGTTGATTATAGGGATAGATTTAATACCAAAAGCCCTAAAATAACATATTAGGCGCCACACCTCTTGTTGATAATTTTTCAAATGCAATGATAGACAATGAATAATATGAAATACCTACCTTGTGATCATCTCAAAATTAAAAATCACCTTCAAACATTCAACTTTGATATCAACTACCTTTTAAGGCCCAAGGATTAGTGCCTCATATTCTACAGTGTTTCTAGTGCACTGAAATTCTAACCTACAAGAAATTAAAAAATATTTTTTTCGGGATCTGTCAGAATATAGCCAGAAATGCCTCCATCCTGAGTCTTATACCCATCATAATATAAATTCCACATTTCATTACTACTTACATCTACGTTAAAATTATTTACATCTATGGTACAGGGTTCAGTAGCATCAACTAGTAATCAAGGAAGGAGTTCTAGCTGTGTGTCAGGTGAGGTAGGTGTGGAATATCTTTATAACACCCAATGCTTGTCTCTATAAAGAACATTCCCAACTCCTCCCGAGCAAAACTAATTGGTTTGTTTAGATATTATGGGTCAATGACTGTATGGTTCATATAGAGTTCGTTGTTGACTCTTATTTAGTTATTCTCACCTTTGTATGGAAACCATAGATGGGACCAATCAGTTGCAAAGCACCCCTGCAACTTACTTGACCAGTCTCTACTAAGCAATAGCCCGTATGATTTTGGTATATCAACAACCACTATGTCGATGCATTGATGGACTCTAGTATCAAAAGAAAATATAATTATCACATTGTTCAGTTCCCCCACTATAGGGACTTGAGGCTTGTCCAATTGAATTCTTTTAGCATCTATCTTCGTAGGATGGATGTTTAGTTTCTTGCATACGAATAAAGGTATGACATTGGTTGATGCACCTAAGTTGACAAGGAAACTGTGTACGTTGTAGCTAAATATCCCAAAATTTATAAAGAAATGGAGGCGTTGAGCCCCTTGAATTTTCATTTGTTGCATTAATAATGGATTGTAAATTAATCGAAGCTTTAGACTAGTCGAATGAGCTAGTATTTGTGGATGAGTTAGGCCTAGTGATGGAAGACAAAGTAGAAAATGATTTAATAATTAGTTCCCACTGAGTAGCTATCTTAGCCACAATGATTTCCTATGTCTTCTACATATCTTCTATGATGTTGTACCCCATATCTGACGACACGGTTTCTTCTTTAGATGGTTGACAGGCAAAATGGGTTTGCATGTATTTAGTTGAATTTTTGGGAGTTTGGGAGTCACCTTTACCTCTTACCAAATTACCTTTCAAAGTTTGGTTGGATGGAATTTTGGGAGCAAAGGTTGAAAGCTGGGTTGAAATGTTTGGGGGTAAAATTCTTCTTAACAATGCCTTCGTCTTTTCTTCCATTGGAGGATCTAATACTGGCGCCTTACTCCTTAGGATGTAGGTCTTTGGTGCGTGAGGGGGAGGGTTGTCTCCTATGTGGGCTTATTGGATGGATTGAACTTCTCCTCCTCAAATGACCTCAAAATCTAGTACAACAGAACCAACATTCTCGTCAAGGGGAGAAATTTCTTCTTCAACATCCTTAGACTCCTCTTCCTCATCACTAATCATTTGATCCTCAAGCACCTTGGTAACCACCGCAATCATGTTATGTATCCATTATGGACACATATTTTCCAAATGAGTGGCTTGGTGAAAGGTGCAGTAATTCTCCATACCTAGCTTCTCTACGATGAAATTTGTATTAGAGCTCTGAGCTGACTTTGCAGGGGGATTGTTATTCCTCCTAAAGAAAGGCTTAGCGAACTTACTGCTAGATGAACTCTTGCTAGTTTTCCTTTTCAATTCATAAACCTCATTGGTTAATTAATTTAGCGATTTGGTTAAACCCTTAAAATGAAAATAATATTTATCCTAATAACCATACTTACTAGTTGATGCTTGGGTTCTATTTCCAGTTGAATTTGATTCTTCTTGGGTGTCATGTTCAAGTGCTACAATAGAAAGGAGATCTTTTTCTATAGAGATATATTTTGCAAAGTTATCAACTAGAGTGGCCTTCACTTCTCACTTCAAAAATACAACGATGTCGCATGGTAGTGCCTTGGTGTAATAATCAACCATGACCGAATCATCAAGAGCTACGTCTGCATGGAACTAGTTCAACATGGTGGTGAATTGTTGGTTGAAATATATAACATTTTCCTTATTATGGCACTTCAACGCACTTAATTCAGTAAGGAGCATGGATGGTGTCTTATCTTCGAAGAACTTCTCGAGGAATGTCTTTTGGAACTCTTCCCAGTTCCATATGGAAGTGACCAACAAGTAGTGATACCATGTAGCTGCTTTATTTTCCAGGGTGTAAGGGAAAATCCTGCAAGCAACATCATCATACTGCACCTACATCATTCGTAAAGCTAAGTAAAAATTATTGATATGATCTTCAGTCATTGTTCCTTTCTCTGGATAAAAATTTAGGAGATATTTCTCAAGGTGTTGAGGCATGTCATGGAGCGGGCCTTAGATACCCAAAGGAGACTGGGTCATCCAAGCTAAAGGTTTTCAATGGTTAGATCTCGGTGGTGAGAATATTATGTGGTTGGCATTGCCTTCCGTATCACTTTTAGTGACTGACATGGTTCCTTTGCTAGTACGAGGTGGTTCTTCCCCATTACCCATGGGGACTCTCATATTTCGTAGATCCCTAAAGTTCCTCATGTTTCCGAGTTTTCTCCAGTTCCTCAGGAATCTAAAGTTCCTTTCATTACAAGGGGCATCCTTGTTGTGAAAATTGACTCGATTCCTAATATTCTCTTCACCCCTCTGTCTTTGAACCACCTCAAGGTTCCCACTCAGTGGTTGGTTATCACCCACAACATTCTCTGTCAGTGGTTGGTTATCACCTCGTATATTGTCGTACCATGGTTGGTTATCACCCCATATAATTGTAATTTTAGGGCCTTCTCTCTCAGATCTTGGGGGACTCTCTAATCCTTCAATTGAAATTATTTCAATGACATCCACATAATCATTCAAAATCATACCAATCAAATGTGGTATTGAGTTAACCAATATGCCTTTATGGGTATCACGAGGTTTAGAAGTGTGTGTGTTAGGAATTGAACTTGTAGCAGGAATGCACTTAATCCCCTTAGAAATTTGTTGGGTAATAAGACGTAAATATATCATTTACTCACACCTAACTTCCTAGAGAGAATATTCCTCTTCTACCTAAGCATCCTTGAGTGAAGGAGGTTGAGATTCTCCTATGGGGAGGTCACCAAACGATGGACCAAAGGTGAGATGAAGAGGTGTTCCAGGGGAAGCAGGATGAGGTTGGTTACTAGCTTGTTGGGAGGTTTCAGGGAAAATACGGGTGTTAGTGTCGGTCATTTTCAGGCCCTCCTTCCAGCATAAAAATATGTTGACAGGATGGAATGTACTACCAACAAATAGGGGATATCCCTAGTGCAGAATCACAATTACACACTACATTGTTTGATCTAGGAGTCCCATCCAATATGTAGGTCTGACTTTGATCTCATTAGCTGAGGTTTTCCTCAAACGAAAGGGAGAGTATTAGTTATGGAGAATCAATGGAACTTAAAAAATTGAAAGTCATTAACTTATGAATATCCAATAGAACATATACCATGAATAGAAACAACGTAACTACAAAGAATAAACCTCAAGAAAAGTATTGTTAGCAAGACCTTAATTGAGATTCACACACGCATAAGATATAAATTACCAATCATGAATAATTTCATAATTAGTAACCACATAAACCATAATTAAGTGCACAATCTACAATTATATGATGCCAACATCAACAAATTAATTTACCGACATAAGCATAAGGTAAACATAACATATACCATCCATTTGTTGTATGAGAAATCCTAAATCTCAAGAAGACACATGAGGGGACAACATTCCAAAGCTCATAGGAGCTTCCAATTCATTAAGTTGATAATATCCATAGCACCTTCATACAAGATCTCCATAAAATCCAAAAGTGGAAATAGATAATTAATTCTTTCATTCACTAGAATATCCTAAGTTCTCAAAACAATATCACAAAATCTATTCCACAGCTAAAATTCCATTACAATGTGTCATTAGGGTATATTTATAGAAAAGAGGCTGACTCTTGGTTTTCCCATGACTCTTGGACTACGTCATGAACTTTCATATTCCTACTAGACTCTACTCTACTCTATCTTGTTATGTACAACAAAATTGATCCTATTCTAAAAATTTAGTAATAGAAAATTCTGAAACATCCACATTAACTTCTCCACGAGCTATGTGCATCAAATATTATACTCAATAGCCACTGCAACTACCTTTTGTTGTTCTTCGTCATGTTTTGAAGGTACTCAAGGGAATCTAGTATTAGAGTGATCTTGTTGACCTTGATCAAATTGGACAGAGTTACTAGCTTGGTATACATCCTTAATGGTTCTATCACATATCGAGTAACATTCTCCTTTGTCACATGTAAATCTTCCATGGTGGTATCCTTCCTGAAAGGATTGAGGAATGCCTAAATTTCATGTAAGACTTCTTCCCGCTTCCTTTTTTCTCTGACTGACCCCACGAAGGGAACTCTATGAACTTCAATCACATATTCCACTCCACTTAGTAAATGTTTGTATCAGGCCATAACCATGTCCACATCCCTTGCAAGTTTATCCCATGATTGGATCTTGATGTGCATCTGAACATTGTCATTTTGGGTTTTTATCCAATATTTTGTGGGAATACTTGTCGATGCCTTTGGATATTTGTTAGTCCACTCATGAATTTTGTTAGTAGTCATGGTATCTTGTTTTAGCATGGTTTTCTTCTCCTTAATATCAGCTTGTATAGTTGGGAAAGGTAATACAGTCTGATGTAGCTTCAACATTTCATCATAGAATACAACCATAACCTCCTCCAGAGTCCGTACCTATTCTTGGATGGATGCTTGTAACTCCTTCATGCTTGAGTGGTCTAAGCATAGAGCCTTATTTTCCTCCTCGAGCCTCCTCGTCCCCTCTTCTACTTTGGCAGCTCTTCACTCAGAAGCATAGAGGCTAACTTGGAGCTCTCGAATCTACCTAGTCATTCTTCCCACATTTAACTCGGTCACAGTCCTGAAAGAAGTTCTAGCTGAAATGATCATTTTTGGGTTCACAATGGTACCCAAGATGATATCCTTTTATGTGGTCATGGACAGTGGTTCTACAAGGTTTCTATCATAATATTTCCTCCTTTCTTGCATAATATTACAATTGACCTGGTCAAAAGTAAGTCTAGTGAGGTCCAGTACCTCTTCCTCTACTTCATCCAGAATAACCAATTCTCAAAGTGGTAGGTGTCCACTGGTAATGGGGGTGGATGGAGGAAATTCTAATGGAGGAAGGTCAACCTGCATATCAGACTCTTGGTGTTACTATTGTTGGAGATCTTGCTCAACATTCTTGTTGATTTCTTCTTGTTGTCTCTTCATGTTCACTTCCTACTAGTTTCACTTATCCCCTTCAGATTTATTCCCTTTTTATTCTTTGATCCTTTTCTTCTCTCTCTCTTATTTCTCCTATTTGTGTTTCCTCTCACCTTCCTCCTTTTCTTTTCTTCTGCTTCATTTCAATTTTTCTCTTTTGCTTCTCTTGTCCTTCATTCCTCTTCCTCTTCTTAGTCCTTCTTACTCTTCCTTATTTCTCTTCCTTTCCTCTTCTTGCTATTGTCATTGGGGATTCTCAATTTGTTGGTCTCATGATTTCTACAACTGCTTGAATTCCTTATTCCTCCTCATTTCTTGATTCTACTTAACCAAGGTCACATTTATTTCTTCCAAGGTCTTAGTGTCTTCATATTCTTCTTGCTCATATGAAGGGTCTTTGGTTCATCACCTTTGTGCCTTTTTGTTTCCCTCCTATATTTTTTTTATCCTTCTTCCTTTTGAGTGATGCTCACCTAGCTTGTAGGCTTATGTTTTCTTGCAAATACTCAACCTACTCGTTCCCCTTCTCCTTTTACTTGCTTGGCCCTGTTTCTCTGGAAGCTGTTAACACCCAGGTTGTTCCCTATGACTCCCAAGGGAATACGGCCGGGGTAACCACTAACCAATCTTTGGATCACTGCTTCTAGCCAAACTGTGATCAGAGAGGGCTCTCTCTTTATGATTTGTATCTGTTATGATAGTGTTTTAGGCTAGGTATTACGCACAGGTTTTGTTTATGTTTTGGTTGAAGATTTTCTTTCAGGTCTTGTGATATAATGTTCAAAGAGTCAAATATCATTGGGCAATGGAGTCTATGGCTGTAGGTGTCTAGAAACCTTGAGGTGAATTGGTGAAACTTACAGGGCCATTTGTATACTTCATATAACAAAATTTTTGATTTACAACACAAACAGGTGAAAAAACCAGTGAAAGCAATTAAGAATTTTCACTAAAGTATTCAAGTATTTCCACCAAACTAGGTATGAGAAACGGATAGATGTCTCAGGAGCAAACTTGAATCCCTGGGAATGTCTATCACTGTAAAAGATATCGTTTTAAAGTGCAGCAATTAAGAATTACACTTCATTCACTGTATCTGAAGAAAACATGGATAATAGCTTAGATTGAGTTCAGGGTAATCAGTGATTAAATCCTGGAACTATTCTTCTACTTTGCTATTAAGTATAAAACATTTAAACAATAAAAGAGAACAAAAGCCTCGAAAAATATGTAACACAGAGATTTAAGAAAGACTTATTGTTTTATGAAACACTCTGGAATCCTGCAACATTCACCATTCATCACAATGCATCAAGGTACGCCCAGCTTTGGAAATTCCATTCACCCTTTGTATTATTTCTCTGAGAATTTTACAGCAAGTGAGATCTCCAAAATGAAAATAACAACAACCCCTTAAGCTTCAGTGGGGGGCGAATATATACATACGATTTTACAAAAATATCTGAGTTCTAAGTTATCTCAGACTTAATGTTCTCACCAACTTTTGAGATATTATTATCAGAAATTTATTACAGCATTGAATACAAAATAAAGGCGTCTTGATGTTCTGTCAGAAGATATTTTGGCCTTTGGGAGCTGCTAAGTCGGTTGGGATACTTTGATCAAATGCTGGAGAACCCGACTTTATGGCTCGTGCGCTGTATTTTGGGTCTGCCACCTGTGATTGTGATTGCTGCTGTGGTGAGTAAATAGCCCTGCTGAGTTGGCTCAGCATCTGTCCTTTCCTTGTGGAGTTATCCACCAAAATTCTGCCTGTGCATGATTGTTCGTAAACTGGAGAAAATTAACGCTACAGGTTCGGGCCTGATAAGATTATCTGTGTCAAATTCCTCCATACTTCCTGTGTGGGCAATTGGTGATTTATGATTGCCCCCATAGTCTCATCTGCTTCTGTATACTTAAAGAAATTTGGTGGTGTATCAAACAGGTGATCAATTTCATTCATGATAAAAAACAGGTTATCCACCCTATCATACAAATTCTGCCCTGATGCTGGCCCTGTTTCTGCTGAGGTACTAGGTTGTTTTGCAATTTGTGCTGCAGCATGGGCATCAACCCTTTTGATGTAATTTTCCAGGGTAAGCAGTCTTCCTACACTGCTTAATATGCTGGGGAGGCCTCTGTTTTGTAATGCCAGGAATCTGTCCAGGAATTTGTTGATTTCGGTCTGCATGTCCTGTGTTCTCCTCTCCAGTGTTCCAACTAGGCTTCTTAGTGTCAGGACTCTTTTAACTACTGAGATTGTTTCAGTCCTGTTAGTAATTCCCATGGTGGCCAGCTGAGAGCTTGTCTTGTTATTTAAAATATTGATCATTCTGCTGGCAGCATCTGGCATGTGGCCAAGGCTTGCTCTTGCTCTGTGTATTTCCTTGTTTGCCTTTGTGATGAGTACTATTTGCTCATCCATAGTCTCAATATACTGCCACTGATTGGTGATGGATCGACCAATGTTGCCCCAGAGGACTGCTTTTAATTCTGCTGTTACTTTTTCTAGTGCAAGCTCCTTTTCCAGTTCAGCTATTCTCTTTTTTAGAACTTTTATTTCTCTTTCCTTTGCTGCCTCATTCTGCTTGCTTTTGTCAAATCTTTCATTCACCTTAGTCAAAGACCTTTTGAATTCATCAAGCTCTTTCATTTGGGATTCAAGAACTCGGATCTTAGCTTGCAGCTTCTGCATATCCAGACTAGGAGTCTGCTCTGTTGTTGGCGTAGTTGTTGCTGTAGATGGTGCTGTAGTTCCTGTCTGCTGAGGAGGAAGAGTAGTTGTTGGAGGGGCTTCTTCAAGATTGATTACTTCCGGAGGGGGCTGGGAAGTTTGGCCCTCTTCTCTCTGTTTTAATGATGTCTGTAATGCTGCCTTTGCAGCTTCTGATTGTCCTAGCTGGTCTTGAGTCCGAACCAGCTCCTTGTATAAGGATATCATCAAATCCGTAGCATCCTTTTCTAGCCTTTGCTGAGCAACTTCATCTGTTTGAGGATGGATGGTGGCTGGGAGCTTGATTTTCCTCCTTAAGGCAGCCATGTCTTGATCCCTTATCTTCAACAGTTCCTGGATACCTTTAACATCTTTAGGATCATGTCCTATTTCTATAATTACATCCTCCAAGGACTTGATTCTGTTGTCCTTGGCTTGTGACGATGCTCTCTCCAATTCCAGCTGAGAGGCTGTATTATCAAGGCTGCTCTTCAATTTGTAGTTTTCCAATGTTTCATCTGCCAAGGAGGCATACACCATTTCACCAGTTTGTTTATGCAGTTCGATTTTATCCATAGGGTGTATATCTTTGGCCAGAACCTCCATGTTGGTCCTTAGGTAATCCGAGGTAGATTGGGGGTGCAGAGTTGTGGGCATGAAGTGACTCATGATCATTTTGCCTTCACTTACATCAAAGGCAGACATGAGTCTTTGCTGATTGGTGGGAGCCAGGTTCAGCAAATGATTGTACAGCTGTACTTTAATAGGATCACTCCTCCTTTTAATGTCGATAAACTGCTGTTTGATGCTTACCTGTCCTTCTTTGTGCTGGCTGGAGGAGCTGACCTCCCCTCCCATAGCTCTATCATGTTCATGCTGGAATGAACTGGCTGATACTTCTCGGCTGGGTGGGCCCATGCCCGATGCTTGTCTTATTGCCTCATCATCTTCTGGGAAGTCATTCAACCTTTGCCTTTTCTCTCCCTGATTGATGGATGAAGTCAGGGGAGTCTCTCTATCTCTTTTCCTGGTTAAGTCCTCCTTTTGTGGGGTTTGGAGGACCGATGTATCAAAGGTAGTTTCTGCCCTAGGAGGCACTATATTCTGAGCCTGTTGCTCAGTGGAACTAGGAGTGTCAATCACCCTTTCTTGCTGCAAGGGTTGCTGTTCCTTAAGTGGCACTTCTTCTTGTTGCTGCCCTTGTTCCTGCTGTTCCATCTCTTCTTGCTGTTGTAGCAATGTTTCCACTTGCTCTTCTGTCAATGGAGGTGGCTGTTCCACCTAATTCCCTTTATCTTTACTGGCTGTTTGTGGTGTTTTCCCGGCAGCTTGTTGCTGTGTTGTTGATGATGTAGTAGCTGCTCCAAGCTGTCTTCTGTGTGAATGAGGAACCTGTCCACAATTTTCCAAGTCAGCTTGCTTTTGTATATTTCTAGCTTCTCTTTCTAGAAGCTCTTCAGCAGTTATTTCTTCTTCTAAGGTACCCTCTTCCCAGCTTAATGCATTGGCATATTGTTCAATCTCAGGTTGTCTCTTGTGTGCATAACCACCCAATTTGTATTTTATCCTCCTGAGGGAGACAAAATGATTGGGGTCATAGGGTATCCATTCAAAACTAGTTTGCAGTCTGAGGCCTTCCAGGATAGTGTTTGCCTCTTTCCATCCCTCCTCTTTTCTGTTATATAGGAAAGGACCCAGCTGGCTCCTCACCTTTAGCTGTGACTTCTTGTTCTTGCTCTGAAAATGCAGGTAGTCTGAGTTGCCAAACTATCTGAAATATTCCAAGGCAAAAAGCCTCATGGGGACATACCTTGGCAATCTAAAAGGTGTCAACTCACAGCCATATATTCTGATGACTGTGTGGTTTTGGTAGAGGTACCAATTACCAATGCTGTAGGTTTTGTTTAGGTGAAGAACTCTCTTCATATCATCAGTTAGCCTTGGAGGAGGAACACCATGCAATACTGTCAAGGCTGGATAAATGAATAAGTCAATGAACTCATTGTATGTGTAAGGTGACACAGATGTATAGTGAAAGACAGAGGTCCAGAACACCATTGATCTTGGATTTCCTTGGGCATTGAGTTGCTTCAAAGGAAAAGAGAAGGTAGCTGGTTGATAAAACAAGAAGAGGTGGTATATGTATGAGGTATACCTGAATAGTCTTTCTCTCTTCAAGTTCATAAACTGGTCATGGATTTTATCTGCAATGTATGTAGCATAATCATAATGCACAGCTGGGGGCTTACCAGGAGAGAATAGAGACAGCATTGCTATTATGGTTTCATCCACATCTTCCATTCCCTTGAATCCTAGGGCATAGCTGATCAAATCCACTAACATCCTGCCCAATTCATTCAAGTACTGATATCCAATAGGAGGAGTTCTGACTGATTCAGAGCCTGGTTTTACAAACAACTGATTGATTTTAATGATTTGGTCAATTGACAGCTTGCTCCCTTTCTTTATCAAATTCTGCATATTGAGGGGGGTCAATTGCTTGGCAGTATGGAAGTGCAGCATCTCATTAATACTCTCTGGGGTGATCTGGAACAGGACTGAGCCTGTGGGGCTGATGACAGCTCTTTGGTTTGGGTCATAGCATTCCTGGCAGCTGTATATCAACTCTGGCATAGGATTTACCTGGGGGAGGTTGTAGATTGGCAGGTTTGAGTCCCAAATCCCCAAGATGTCTGCTCCACTCAGGTGCTGGGCTTTCAACTCATTCAGCATCTGGATATTGTATTTGGAGCCCATAAGAAACCAGTCCAGCATTTGGTAATCCATATCTCCCAGGGCTTTCCACTCCAATTCCTGGTGAGGGGCATTGAGGGGCTTGATGTTGAGAGCAATGGGAGTCTCCATGATCTTCTTCAAAGTTCAACAATTGTAGGTGGATGGTTTAATGGAAGCAACACAGAATAGAAGTGATTTTCTGTAAAAACAGTTTGTATCTCAGATACCAGAGGAGGAATTTACACAACAGCAGTTGAAATACTGTTTGTTTCAGGAGCAGGGCTTCTCTATGGTCTCACTATGTCCTCTTTTAGCGGGTGAATTGAGTTTAACAAGAAATTTGCCGGGAATACGCAGTGAATGTTGTTTTTGAGCGAAATTACAGGTATTAAGGCTCGGCTGATGTTTTTGGACTTCACAGTTGCAAATGTGGATGTGCAGAGGGAAATGGCCGGTGAAAATATAATTTTTAAGGTCTCCTTAGCCCTCTGAGTAACTTTAATTTCAATAACAGGCGTATGGAGGGCAGCAAATGGTAAATACCTGTTAATTGACGAACAGAGGTCGCATAGGCGTGCACGGTTGGAGCTCTGGAGGTCGCCTTGGTTAACTGAGCAGGTTGGCGAAAATTTGGACGTAAACAGCCATGCAGAGCCGAAGTAGCGACAGGAGTAAAAAGTGAGAAAAACACGGTTTTTTGGGTTAATATGGACCTTTTTACCATTTTGGCGCTTTTTAGTGATGACGTCAGCATGACGTCATTGGCGGGTCAAGGTCAAGTGACGTCAGCTGACGTCATCGGGTGACGTGGCGGTAAGCAATTGGTCCATGGGGGCGATGAGGTGGCAGCCATGTCATCAGCGAGGTGGACCAATCAACGGCAAAAGGATAAGCAGAAATGACGTGGCGATATGACATAGGAGGGCGGCTGGTGGTCAGGACCGTAGCGGTTACGGTTAAGGCTAGCCGCTACGGTCTCTCGGGGCGGTCTGGGTACGGCGCTGAAAGTGTCAGGCCTGGCTCCGAGAGCCCTTGTTGTTTGATGCGTGGCCTGCCCGTGACGTGACGCAACGTCACTTTCTCGGGCGGTAAAGAACCACCATGGGGGCCGCTCCGATATTGCTGTGGATCGTCGGATCCTCGGGACCTGATCCGACGGTGGGCGGAGCAACAACGTGCTCGGAGTATATGCGCGGGCGGAAAACTTTGGGTTGTGGGTTTTTTGATGTTTTTTCAATGTTTTCCATTAAAACAAACTGCGCGCTAACCTTTTGGAAATGTGCCAGAGGCGGGCTTTTTAGACTTTGGGTAATTTTTGCAAAGGATTTAAGGGTAAAAGAGGGTTTATAAGGGTTTTTTCAATGCAAATGGTGGTTTGAGGAGCAAGTTGGCTTGTAGCAAGGGGGAATGGGACGTGATAGGTTCACCAAGGTGACCAGAGGTCACTTTGGTTCCTTTTGAAGAACATATGGCTATAATGCCAAGGGGAGGAGTATTTATAGAATTTGGGGCTTTATACACCATAGTGTTAATATTATTAGGGGAAGGGTAAGATAGGGGAGCTATATAGTAGAATTAGAGGTTAATATGAATGAGGGAGCAAATGAAGGGGATCTCACTGAGTTTATCTGAAATTGATTTAGTTTTGAGAGTAGATCAAAATGAAAAGATCTTAGACAAGAAATGTGGCCTTTGTGTGAACAAGAACCACCATAAAACCATGGTCTTTCTCCATGAATCTCAGCTGAAAAGGGAATGTTAATAATGGAGTGAAGGGGGAAAGGGAGGTTAGTCATGCTCCTTGCTGTAATTTGATGGAATTAACCACTTTGTCCATTGATAGATTTTGCCTTGGCAATACATCTTTTGACATATGTGCAATGGTGAAAATGCCCTTTCTGCAACCACAACTACTTACCCAGCTATTTTCCTAGCATTTTTTGTTTCTCCATTGGAGGGTGCACTTGGACTTGCAAACCCTTACTTGCCTTTTCTTTTCTTTGGCTTTTTCTTTATTCTTTTCTATCTACTTCTACCCTTATCTCTTCCAAGGTCCCAGATTAGGCTGTTGGGATCCTTTTCTTCTCTACCTAAACTAGTTGTCTGCCAAGATTAAGCAGTTTGGACAGACTCCTTTCTCTATTCTACAACAGAAAATTTAAACATGGCATGATCCAGATTAGACTTTTGGACCATCCATCAAAATTTGAAATAAGGTCATCAATATTTGAAACACTTTACACACCTCTTGTTTTCTAGGAAATATGGGATCTTTGTGATATCAAAGCAGAGCATATTTGGACTTTCCTTGGCCAATCATGAAATATGAAACCTATTGGTATAGGTATCCAACAGTGGCTCCACATGGGGATGGTTTTTCTTTTGAAAGACCAAGAACAGCAGGTCAGATTGCCTTGTTCTTTGACTGCCCATCTCAATCTTGAAATCTCGCTGCTTTGATGTATCAAAACTGTGTGCCTCCTTTTTGAAAGACCTCTGATCCTATTGCCTCTTGCTGGTTGGTGAATCACTTGGAAAACTGTATTTTACAATCTAAAACATAAAACTATATGTACATCCGCATATATACAAGGGAACCTGATGTTGCAATCATGGGAAATAATCAAAATAATGCTTCAGCATCCTGCCATTGACAGGACCTTCATCCAAGTCAGTTTCAGTCAGACTCTTGAGGAAGTAAGTGTTGTTACCTTGTACTGCTTGGACAGCAAATGGTCCTCTCCATAAAGAGTCAAATTTTCCATGTTTTCCTTTCTCTTCTCTTCTTGCATCCCACTTTAAGACTTTGTCCCCCACATTGAAATCTTCTGCTTTGGTTCTCCTATCAAAGGCCTTTTTCAATTTTTCTTGTAATATCTGCACTCTGCTGAAAACTTGTTCTCTAGTTTGCTGTAAACAGATTATCTGATTGATCCTCCTTTGCATATCATTTGGCTCTGCTTGACTTTCTTGCAGAAGCTTCATAACCGGTACTCCTAGTGATGAAGGAAATCTGGCTTCTAATCCATAGACTAACTCATATGGGCTGGTCCCAATTGATCTTTTGGTTGTTAGTCTATCTGCCCATAAAGCATTTACTAGTTTTTTATGCCAGTTCTTTTTATTCTCTTCCAGCACTTTCTTTATGATATTTATTAAACTTTTGTTTGATGATTCAGCAAGACCATTTCCTTGAGGATAGTAAGCAGTAGAATGGCCCAAAGTAATGTGAAATTTATGGCAGAAGTTCACCATTTTCTTGGATCTGAAGGCAGCAGCATTGTCTGTTATTATCTTGTCTGGACAGCCAAATCTAGCCAGTATATTGTTTTCCAAAAACTGAATAATTACTGAATCATTTGCTTGTCTGCATGGGGCAGCTTCAATCCACTTGGTGAAGTAGTCTGTTGCTGTTAAAATCCATCTGTGTTGTCCTGAAGATGAGGGGTGAATTTCCCCAATGAAATCCAAGCCCCATTGTTGGAAGGGTCTTTCTGTTGCAATGGGCTTCAAAGGAAGTGGCAGCAACTGTCTTTTGCCTTCAAACAGTTGGCATTTGTGGCATGAGGTTGTAAATTTCTTAACATCAGAGAACATGGTGGGCCAGTAATAACCAGCCCTCAATATCTTGTCCACAGTGGACTTCCAGTACAAATGTCCACCACAGTCTCCAGCATGGAAATCTTGCATGATATTGTTAGTTTCATTCTCTATTAGACAGTGCAGCAATATACCTTCATGGTTTTTCCAAAGTAAATTTCCATCTATCACACAAAATCTAGATGTTTTCATTTTTAGGAACCTACACTTAGTTCTGGACAGTCCTGGGGGAGCACACAGGTTTTGTAACACATAGCAGATATCAGAGTACCAAGGAGATTGTTCAAAGGCTAGATTGATCTTTGGAGTCGCCAGCTCTGTTTCACTGTCCAGTTGGTTGATATCTAAGGCTTGGAAATTTGCTTCTGTCATTAATTTGGCCAAACCTTGCCCTTTTATCAGCTTAGTAGGTTTTATTTCAATGTCAAATTCTAGTATATTGGCAATCCATTTTCCTCTCCTACCCTCTAAGTTTTCTTGGGTGAGAATGTCTTTGACAATAGGACTTGGTACATAAGCCACAACATGGGAGTAAAGGATGTAAATCCTAAAGTCTTTAATAGCTTTGATCAAAGCATAGGCTTGCTTCTCCATAATTTGATACTTTAGAGGGGCATCTCTAAGAGCTCTGCTGAAAAAGGCAATAGGCTTCTCATTCCCTTGGTCATCTTTCTGTAATAAAACAGCAGCAATAGTATGTTGGGAGGCAAAGGAGAAAATGATAAAGTCTCTGTCAAACTGAGGATTGGTTAACACTGGGGTTTGAGTCAAGGCCAATTTTATACTTTCAAAGGCTTGTTTTGCTTCGACAGTCCATTTGACCTTTGAATCTTTCTTTAGCATATTGTTTAGTAATCTGATTAATTCTGCTAAATTAGGGATAAACCTTCTTAAAAAGTTGATTTTCCCTAAGAATCCTTGCAACTCCTTGACATTCCTTGGGTGAGGCATTTGTAGGATAGCTTGTATCCTATCTGGATCAATTCTTATGCCATGTTTTGAAATAATGTGTCCTAAGAGTTTCCCTTCTTCCAAGCCAAATAATGACTTCTTGGGGTTTAAGGAAATGCCATATTTCCTGCATGTTATGAAAATCTGTCTCAAATGTTTCAAGTGTTCTTGGTCAGATTTTGAAAAGGGTGTAAGATCATCTAAGTAAATGACCAAGAAGTCATGAATTTCTTTTGCAAAAGCAATGTCCATCGCTCTTTGAAACGTTGCCCCTGCGTTTTTCAATCCAAAGGGCATTTTCACATACTTGAAAGTTCCCCATGGGGTTGTAAATGCAGTTTTGTCTTGATCATCAGGGTGTACTAGGATTTGATTGAAGCCTGAGAATCCATCAAGCAATGATATCCTTGAAGCCCCTACTACTCTTTGAAGAATATGATCCATTTTGGGTAACGGGTAGTTATCTTTGAGTGATACTTGATTCAAATTCCTTAAATCTACACAAAGTCTAATCTCACCAGTTTTCTTTCTTGTAGGGACCAAATTTGAAATCCACTCAGAGAACCTGATTGGTGCTATGATACCAGCTTTGAACATTTTATGTAATTCTTTTTCAATGGAAGGAAGGAGCACAGGATTGATCCTTCTCAATTTCTGTTTGAATGGTTTTTGATTGGGCTTGAGGGGAATGGTATGCTGGATAACAGAAGTATCATAAGACTTTAAATCCTCATAACCCCAAGCAAAAACATCTTGAAATTCTTTAAAGAGATCAATGTATTTGGGCTTTTGATCAGGGGGCAAAGAGGCAGATAGCTTTATTATTTTAGGCTTGTCAATAGTACC
This sequence comes from Pinus tabuliformis, assembly GCA_031772625.1. Lineage (NCBI taxonomy): Eukaryota > Viridiplantae > Streptophyta > Pinopsida > Pinales > Pinaceae > Pinus > Pinus tabuliformis. The sequence goes on from CM062815.1 coordinate 836,100,684, forward strand.
AATGTTGCATTCTTCAACTGTTGCATCTAATGGCTGCATCTTTGGCTTCCTAGGGATGTCATTTGAGTCAAAAATATCCTCTAGTGGGGTAAGGCCTACTGGAAGGAAATTGTCTTTGAGTTGTATGATTTCAGCTTCAGCGTTGCTCATCTCTTCACAGTCAATTTGGTGAATTTGCTGAATGTTTTCATTGCTGAAAATGGTTGGAGTCAGTAATTGTTTTGCTGTTCTAGGTGACATTGGGTGAGCAGACTGTTGAAACTGTATTTGTGATGGACTTGCTCCATCAAGTATTTGTGATGGACTTGCTCCATCAAGTATTTGTGATTGACTTGCTGACTCAAGTATTTGTGATTGACTTCCTGACTCAAGTATTTGTGATTGACTTGCTGACTCAAGTATTTGTGATTGACTTGCTCCATCAATATCAATATTTAATCCTGTGAACTCTTGTTGCAAGGTTAAAAAATTGTTTATTTGCATGTCATCCTCAAATACTTGCCATTCTTTGACATTGTTTGGAATAGAGGGTCTGTATTTGACCTCGGCTGTGAAACAGTTATTGGGTTCTAATGGGAATTTGAAGGTGCTGGCAAATGTAGCTAAGCTGTGTGCATGGAGATTGTGGCCCCTTGAAATTTTTGTGATAACACACTCAGAGAAGGTCTCTAATATTTCAATTACAGCAGATCTGTAGGACCTCAATCTTTTGTCATTGGTGACAAAGTTTCCTTTCACTTGTTGAATTACTAGATCAGAGTCTCCCATGATGGAGAGTTTAGGAGCTTGTAGTGATTTTGCTAGCTTTAGGCCCAGCAACAGAGCTTCGTATTCTGCCATATTGTTAGTGCATCTAAAATTCAATCTATAAGCCCTGCCTTCTGCATAGTCTTTCTCTTTGTTATGTATCCACACTCCAGCTCCTGCCCCTAACTTGTTAACTGAGCCATCAAATTCCAGGACCCACAGGATGTCTTGCTGAACAGGAGATTTAAAATTCTGTTCATGGGATGGCAATGTGAGCATGAGTTGGGGTTTCTTTTCCCATTTGTTTTCTAGGACAATTTCATCACTTTTTTGACAATCTTTGACAACTAGAGGAGGGATACTGTGTATTGTTGGGCTGATTGATGTTTGGCAGGTGATACTTGTTTGATCAATGTTTTGTTCTTGTGTGAGTGTTTCGGTCCTAATGTCATTGTTTGAGAGGCTTGTGCTGTCATTGAAGAGGATGAAGGAGTCTATGTCCGAATGGACAGCATATATTGGAAAGTTTTGAGGCTTTTCTTCACTGCTGACCATATACTTCATGAGTGTTTCCCTGTACAGTCTTTTTGGTTGCCCAAAGACAGAGATAGTGGCATATGACATATCTAATTGCAGGGAGCCTTGGAGCTTGGCTCCCCATGATCTTGATAACAGCATCCCATATTTAGGTGGGATATCAGCGACTACAACATCCATTAGAATGGTTTTGTTGGGATATTGAACCAGAGACACACATAAATCTTTTATTAGGCCTAAACATTTGACTTGGCTAGAATCAAAAGAAAACAGGTCTTTGTATGGTCTTGTTATATCCAAGTTCAATCTTTCCATGACTGCTTTTGGCATAAGGTTGTGAGAGGCGCCTGAGTCGAACATTGCATTATGTAGTATTTTATCATGAACATGCAGGCTGACATAAAAAGGTAAAACCCCTGTGACCATAGTTTTTCCATCTACCTCTGGGCCAAACAGTAATTCTGGAGTGTCATCTAGCACATTTACATCATCTTTGCTATTAGTGAGTTGAAGGGATTTCTTGATCTGTTGTTTGTATATGTCATGCTTGGCTAGCTCTGAGAGAGGAATTGCTATTTTTAGCTTGCCAATCTCTGTGCCTAGGTCAAAAGGTTTGTCAACTTGGGTTTTAGAGTCACGGATACCAGTCTTTTCTTTGTTCATTAAATCTTCTTGTTGGATTTCATCTTGATTTTGAGACCTGCCCCTTTTACTCATGTCTTGAGGGGTAAAATTTGAATCAGGGTGAGAGGACGAAGTTGCCATGGGCTGTTGTAGTGGGGACAGCAGTTCAGTAACCTCCTCAACTACAATTTCTTCTGCAGGAAAGTTTATTTTGTCATTGGGTTCTGTGATCATGGTTTCTTTAGACCTCTGTTTATCCTTTATCTTGTCGGGCTGGTTTACATTCACAGTCCTACTCCTCAGTTTATACTGTTTATGGACTTCATAGACAGCAGTATCATATCCTTGTTTAAAGTCAAAGGATTCTCCTGATTTAGTTTGGAATGTTTTGCTTTCATCCTCCTCATGGTCTTCTTGCGTTAGGAAAACATGGCTTTTACCATCCAGACCCATTAAGTTAATTTCAGGATCTTCACTGAGCTGATTGGCTGTGGAAGTTTCTGCATAGTTTTCTTGAAAAGGGGGTCTAATGTCTTGGTCAGCACTTGTCTTTCCTATGTTTGGGTTCTGAGTTCTCCTAAAATTCGGGTTTCTAGGAGGGTTGCTTTGTGATGCCTCCCATGATGATTTTCTTTCAACTGATTCCACTCTTTCACCCAATCTTTTCATGCTGTTTAGTATTGCATCCAGCTTTTGATCAAAACCTGAGGGTTCTTCTCTGAAGCCAGTCTTCTTTTCCAACTTTGCCCTGTTTCTTTTGGCAATTAGGTTAGCCTCTACAGTGACTGCAACCCTTTGAGCTTCTGCAAGGGTTGGAGGATCTCTTTCTTTCAATTGATAGGCCATATCAGAATCAAAACCGTCAGGGAAGTTATACAGGGCCAAATCAGGAGGGGGCCTTAAGTTCTGTGGGATAGCATTATATACATTGTTAAACCTAGCACAATATTCCAAAACTGTTTCTTGGGGACCTCTTTTAATAGTGTTATATTCACCAAGTATGTGGAGAGGATCTTTCTTCTTCTCCCATCTCTCAGTAAAGGCTTCGTAAAGCTGATCAGGTGTTGCAATGGAGTTTGCATTGAGGGATCTGAACCAAGTTCTAACATCCCCAGTTAAGCTTTGAACAAAAATTCTCATCCTGACACTGTTATCATCTATTTCATAGGTCTCAAAGTGGTCTTGCATCTTCTTAGCATGCTGGACAGCTGTCAAAGGGCCATGGGAGTCAAAAAATGAGATTTTGGTTTGGTAGTCTTGGGGTAGAGCTGGAGCATTAGCTGGTATCTGCAGAGGTGCATACCTGTTGGCCATGTTTATGGGATTTACAGGGTTGACAGGAATAAATGGGACAGCAGGGATTACTGGTGTAACAGGGTTAATGGGATGGGTAACAAATGGGGAACTGGTTGAAAGAGTATGTGCAGTGGGTGAAGATGTAAGAGGAGGACTTTGAGGTGTTGATGATGAACTAGGGGAACTAGGAGTGGACCGGAAAAGAACTTTGCAGGGTGTGGGAATGCAGATAGGCTGATCTGAAATTATATCTGACTCAGCAGGCTTCTCCTGCTTTTGCTGTCTCCTAATGTTCTTTGGAATGATATTTGGATTATCAACAATGATAGGTTGATTAGGGTCAGGGTTTGCCCTAGTGTGCCTTGGGTTTCTTTTGGGAGCCAGCTTCTAATTTCTTTTGAATTTGTACAAGAAGTTTATATATGCAAGGACTGGATGTGAATTTTGGAATGGCTATATATGTTTCCAAAGCTGGGATGAAGATTCCCTAATTAGCTCTTCCCTAAAGCTGTCCCTGTATTACAGAAACAGTTCTAAGGCCTCTTGGCTAGTTTCAGGCTTGATGGTAGCTTTGGAAGATAGATAGTAATTGAAAAATCTTAAGAACTCCCCAGTGGAGTCGCCAATTATGTTAACACCCAGGTTGTTCCCTATGACTCCCAAGGGAATACGGCCGGGGTAACCACTAACCAATCTTTGGATCACTGCTTCTAGCCAAACTGTGATCAGAGAGGGCTCTCTCTTTATGATTTGTATCTGTTATGATAGTGTTTTAGGCTAGGTATTACGCACAGGTTTTGTTTATGTTTTGGTTGAAGATTTTCTTTCAGGTCTTGTGATATAATGTTCAAAGAGTCAAATATCATTGGGCAATGGAGTCTATGGCTGTAGGTGTCTAGAAACCTTGAGGTGAATTGGTGAAACTTACAGGGCCATTTGGATACTTCATATAACAAAATTTTTGATTTACAACACAAACAGGTGAAAAAACCAGTGAAAGCAATTAAGAATTTTCACTAAAGTATTCAAGTATTTCCACCAAACTAGGTATGAGAAACGGATAGATGTCTCAGGAGCAAACTTGAATCCCTGGGAATGTCTATCACTGTAAAAGATATAGTTTTAAAGTGCAGCAATTAAGAATTACACTTCATTCACTGTATCTGAAGAAAACATGGATAATAGCTTAGATTGAGTTCAGGGTAATCAGTGATTAAATCCTGGAACTATTCTTCTACTTTGCTATTAAGTATAAAACATTTAAACAATAAAAGAGAACAAAAGCCTCGAAAACATGTAACACAGAGATTTAAGAAAGACTTATTGTTTTATGAAACACTCTGGAATCCTGCAACATTCACCATTCATCACAATGCATCAAGGTACGCCCAGCTTTGGAAATTCCATTCACCCTTTGTATTATTTCTCTGAGAATTTTACAGCAAGTGAGATCTCCAAAATGAAAATAACAACAACCCCTTAAGCTTCAGTGGGGGGCGAATATATACATACGATTTTACAAAAATATCTGAGTTCTAAGTTATCTCAGACTTAATGTTCTCACCAACTTTTGAGATATTATTATCAGAAATTTATTACAGCATTGAATACAAAATAAAGGCGTCTTGATGTTCTGTCAGAAGATATTTTGGCCTTTGGGAGCTGCTAAGTCGGTTGGGATACTTTGATCAAATGCTGGAGAACCCGACTTTATGGCTCGTGCGCTGTATTTTGGGTCTGCCACCTGTGATTGTGATTGCTGCTGTGGTGAGTAAATAGCCCTGCTGAGTTGGCTCAGCATCTGTCCTTTCCTTGTGGAGTTATCCACCAAAATTCTGCCTGTGCATGATTGTTCGTAAACTGGAGAAAATTAACGCTACAGGTTCGGGCCTGATAAGATTATCTGTGTCAAATTCCTCCATACTTCCTGTGTGGGCAATTGGTGATTTATGATTGCCCCCATAGTCTCATCTGCTTCTGTATACTTAAAGAAATTTGGTGGTGTATCAAACAGGTGATCAATTTCATTCATGATAAAAAACAGGTTATCCACCCTATCATACAAATTCTGCCCTGATGCTGGCCCTGTTTCTGCTGAGGTACTAGGTTGTTTTGCAATTTGTGCTGCAGCATGGGCATCAACCCTTTTGATGTAATTTTCCAGGGTAAGCAGTCTTCCTACACTGCTTAATATGCTGGGGAGGCCTCTGTTTTGTAATGCCAGGAATCTGTCCAGGAATTTGTTGATTTCGGTCTGCATGTCCTGTGTTCTCCTCTCCAGTGTTCCAACTAGGCTTCTTAGTGTCAGGACTCTTTTAACTACTGAGATTGTTTCAGTCCTGTTAGTAATTCCCATGGTGGCCAGCTGAGAGCTTGTCTTGTTATTTAAAATATTGATCATTCTGCTGGCAGCATCTGGCATGTGGCCAAGGCTTGCTCTTGCTCTGTGTATTTCCTTGTTTGCCTTTGTGATGAGTACTATTTGCTCATCCATAGTCTCAATATACTGCCACTGATTGGTGATGGATCGACCAATGTTGCCCCAGAGGACTGCTTTTAATTCTGCTGTTACTTTTTCTAGTGCAAGCTCCTTTTCCAGTTCAGCTATTCTCTTTTTTAGAACTTTTATTTCTCTTTCCTTTGCTGCCTCATTCTGCTTGCTTTTGTCAAATCTTTCATTCACCTTAGTCAAAGACCTTTTGACTTCATCAAGCTCTTTCATTTGGGATTCAAGAACTCGGATCTCAGCTTGCAGCTTCTGCATATCCAGACTAGGAGTCTGCTCTGTTGTTGGCGTAGTTGTTGCTGTAGATGGTGCTGTAGTTCCTGTCTGCTGAGGAGGAAGAGTAGTTGTTGGAGGGGCTTCTTCAAGATTGATTACTTCCGGAGGGGGCTGGGAAGTTTGGCCCTCTTCTCTCTGTTTTAATGCTGTCTGTAATGCTGCCTTTGCAGCTTCTGATTGTCCTAGCTGGTCTTGAGTCCGAACCAGCTCCTTGTATAAGGATATCATCAAATCCGTAGCATCCTTTTCTAGCCTTTGCTGAGCAACTTCATCTGTTTGAGGATGGATGGTGGCTGGGAGCTTGATTTTCCTCCTTAAGGCAGCCATGTCTTGATCCCTTATCTTCAACAGTTCCTGGATACCTTTAACATCTTTAGGATCATGTCCTATTTCTATAATTACATCCTCCAAGGACTTGATTCTGTTGTCCTTGGCTTGTGACGATGCTCTCTCCAATTCCAGCTGAGAGGCTGTATTATCAAGGCTGCTCTTCAATTTGTAGTTTTCCAATGTTTCATCTGCCAAGGAGGCATACACCATTTCACCAGTTTGTTTATGCAGTTCGATTTTATCCATAGGGTGTATATCTTTGGCCAGAACCTCCATGTTGGTCCTTAGGTAATCCGAGGTAGATTGGGGGTGCAGAGTTGTGGGCATGAAGTGACTCATGATCATTTTGCCTTCACTTACATCAAAGGCAGACATGAGTCTTTGCTGATTGGTGGGAGCCAGGTTCAGCAAATGATTGTACAGTTGTACTTTAATAGGATCACTCCTCCTTTTAATGTCGATAAACTGCTGTTTGATGCTTACCTGTCCTTCTTTGTGCTGGCTGGAGGAGCTGACCTCCCCTCCCATAGCTCTATCATGTTCATGCTGGAATGAACTGGCTGATACTTCTCGGCTGGGTGGGCCCATGCCCGATGCTTGTCTTATTGCCTCATCATCTTCTGGGAAGTCATTCAACCTTTGCCTTTTCTCTCCCTGATTGATGGATGAAGTCAGGGGAGTCTCTCTATCTCTTTTCCTGGTTAAGTCCTCCTTTTGTGGGGTTTGGAGGACCGATGTATCAAAGGTAGTTTCTGCCCTAGGAGGCACTATATTCTGAGCCTGTTGCTCAGTGGAACTAGGAGTGTCAATCACCCTTTCTTGCTGCAAGGGTTGCTGTTCCTTAAGTGGCACTTCTTCTTGCTGCTGCCCTTGTTCCTGCTGTTCCATCTCTTCTTGCTGTTGTAGCAATGTTTCCACTTGCTCTTCTGTCAATGGAGGTGGCTGTTCCACCTGTTTCCCTTTATCTTTACTGGCTGTTTGTGGTGTTTTCCCGGCAGCTTGCTGCTGTGTTGTTGATGATGTAGTAGCTGCTCCAAGCTGTCTTCTGTATGAATGAGGAACCTGTCCACAATTTTCCAAGTCAGCTTGCTTTTGTATATTTCTAGCTTCTCTTTCTAGAAGCTCTTCAGCAGTTATTTCTTCTTCTAAGGTACCCTCTTCCCAGCTTAATGCATTGGCATATTGTTCAATCTCAGGTTGTCTCTTGTGTGCATAACCACCCAATTTGTATTTTATCCTCCTGAGGGAGACAAAATGATTGGGGTCATAGGGTATCCATTCAAAACTAGTTTGCAGTCTGAGGCCTTCCAGGATAGTGTTTGCCTCTTTCCATCCCTCCTCTTTTCTGTTATATAGGAAAGGACCCAGCTGGCTCCTCACCTTTAGCTGTGACTTCTTGTTCTTGCTCTGAAAATGCAGGTAGTCTGAGTTGCCAAACTGTCTGAAATATTCCAAGGCAAAAAGCCTCATGGGGACATACCTTGGCAATCTAAAAGGTGTCAACTCACAGCCATATATTCTGATGACTGTGTGGTTTTGGTAGAGGTACCAATTACCAATGCTGTAGGTTTTGTTTAGGTGAAGAACTCTCTTCATATCATCAGTTAGCCTTGGAGGAGGAACACCATGCAATACTGTCAAGGCTGGATAAATGAATAAGTCAATGAACTCATTGTATGTGTAAGGTGACACAGATGTATAGTGAAAGACAGAGGTCCAGAACACCACTGATCTTGGATTTCCTTGGGCATTGAGTTGCTTCAAAGGAAAAGAGAAGGTAGCTGGTTGATAAAACAAGAAGAGGTGGTATATGTATGAGGTATACCTGAATAGTCTTTCTCTCTTCAAGTTCATAAACTGGTCATGGATTTTATCTGCAATGTATGTAGCATAATCATAATGCACAGCTGGGGGCTTACCAGGAGAGAATAGAGACAGCATTGCTATTATGGTTTCATCCACATCTTCCATTCCCTTGAATCCTAGGGCATAGCTGATCAAATCCACTAACATCCTGCCCAATTCATTCAAGTACTGATATCCAATAGGAGGAGTTCTGACTGATTCAGAGCCTGGTTTTACAAACAACTGATTGATTTTAATGATTTGGTCAATTGACAGCTTGCTCCCTTTCTTTATCAAATTCTGCATATTGAGGGGGGTCAATTGCTTGGCAGTATGGAAGTGCAGCATCTCATTAATACTCTCTGGGGTGATCTGGAACAGGACTGAGCCTGTGGGGCTGATGACAACTCTTTGGTTTGGGTCATAGCATTCCTGGCAGCTGTATATCAACTCTGGCATAGGATTTCCCTGGGGGAGGTTGTAGATTGGCAGGTTTGAGTCCCAAATCCCCAAGATGTCTGCTCCACTCAGGTGCTGGGCTTTCAACTCATTCAGCATCTGGATATTGTATTTGGAGCCCATAAGAAACCAGTCCAGCATTTGGTAATCCATATCTCCCAGGGCTTTCCACTCCAATTCCTGGTGAGGGGCATTGAGGGGCTTGATGTTGAGAGCAATGGGAGTCTCCATGATCTTCTTCAAAGTTCAACAATTGTAGGTGGATGGTTTAATGGAAGCAACACAGAATAGAAGTGATTTTCTGTAAAAACAGTTTGTATCTCAGATACCAGAGGAGGAATTTACACAACAGCAGTTGAAATACTGTTTGTTTCAGGAGCAGGGCTTCTCTATGGTCTCACTATGTCCTCTTTTAGCGGGTGAATTGAGTTTAACAAGAAATTTGCCGGGAATACGCAGTGAATGTTGTTTTTGAGCGAAATTACAGGTATTAAGGCTCGGCTGATGTTTTTGGACTTCACAGTTGCAAATGTGGATGTGCAGAGGGAAATGGCCGGTGAAAATATAATTTTTAAGGTCTCCTTAGCCCTTTGAGTAACTTTAATTTCAATAACAGGCGTATGGAGGGCAGCAAACGGTAAATACCTGTTAATTGACGAACAGAGGTCGCATAGGCGTGCACGGTTGGAGCTCTGGAGGTCGCCTTGGTTAACTGAGCAGGTTGGCGAAAATTTGGACGTAAACAGCCATGCAGAGCCGAAGTAGCGACAGGAGTAAAAAGTGAGAAAAACACGGTTTTTTGGGTTAATATGGACCTTTTTACCATTTTGGCGCTTTTTAGTGATGACGTCAGCATGACGTCATTGGCGGGTCAAGGTCAAGTGACGTCAGCTGACGTCATCGGGTGACGTGGCGGTAAGCAATTGGTCCATGGGGGTGATGAGGTGGCAGCCATGTCATCAGCGAGGTGGACCAATCAACGGCAAAAGGATAAGCAGAAATGACGTGGCGATATGACATAGGAGGGCAGCTGGTGGTCAGGACCGTAGCGGTTACGGTTAAGGCTAGCCGCTACGGTCTCTCGGGGCGGTCTGGGTACGGCGCTGAAAGTGTCAGGCCTGGCTCCGAGAGCCCTTGTTGTTTGACGCGTGGCCTGCCCGTGACGTGACGCAACGTCACTTTCTCGGGCGGTAAAGAACCACCATGGGGGCCGCTCCGATATTGCTGTGGATCGTCGGATCCTCGGGACCTGATCCGACGGTGGGCGGAGCAACAACGTGCTCGGAGTATATGCGCGGGCGGAAAACTTTGGGTTGTGGGTTTTTTGATGTTTTTTCAATGTTTTCCATTAAAACAAACTGCGCGCTAACCTTTTGGAAATGTGCCAGAGGCGGGCTTTTTAGACTTTGGGTAATTTTTGCAAAGGATTTAAGGGTAAAAGAGGGTTTATAAGGGTTTTTTCAATGCAAATGGTGGTTTGAGGAGCAAGTTGGCTTGTAGCAAGGGGGAATGGGACGTGATAGGTTCACCAAGGTGACCAGAGGTCACTTTGGTTCCTTTTGAAGAACATATGGCTATAATGCCAAGGGGAGGAGTATTTATAGAATTTGGGGCTTTATACACCATAGTGCTAATATTATTAGGGGAAGGGTAAGATAGGGGAGCTATATAGTAGAATTAGAGGTTAATATGAATGAGGGAGCAAATGAAGGGGATCTCACTGAGTTTATCTGAAATTGATTTAGTTTTGAGAGTAGATCAAAATGAAAAGATCTTAGACAAGAAATGTGGCCTTTGTGTGAACAAGAACCACCATAAAACCATGGTCTTTCTCCATGAATCTCAGCTGAAAAGGGAATGTTAATAATGGAGTGAAGGGGGAAAGGGAGGTTAGTCATGCTCCTTGCTGTAATTTGATGGAATTAACCACTTTGTCCATTGATAGATTTTGCCTTGGCAATACATCTTTTGACATATGTGCAATGGTGAAAATGCCCTTTCTGCAACCACAACTACTTACCCAGCTATTTTCCTAGCATTTTTTGTTTCTCCATTGGAGGGTGCACTTGGACTTGCAAACCCTTACTTGCCTTTTCTTTTCTTTGGCTTTTTCTTTATTCTTTTCTATCTACTTCTACCCTTATCTCTTCCAAGGTCCCAGATTAGGCTGTTGGGATCCTTTTCTTCTCTACCTAAACTAGTTGTCTGCCAAGATTAAGCAGTTTGGACAGACTCCTTTCTCTATTCTACAACAGAAAATTTAAACATGGCATGATCCAGATTAGACTTTTGGACCATCCATCAAAATTTGAAATAAGGTCATCAATATTTGAAACACTTTACACACCTCTTGTTTTCTAGGAAATATGGGATCTTTGTGATATCAAAGCAGAGCATATTTGGACTTTCCTTGGCCAATCATGAAATATGAAACCTATTGGTATAGGTATCCAACAGAAGCATTATACGAGTTCCTCACTTTATCCTCATGTGAAATTTTTTTTGTGTATATATGACCAATTGAATCCTCCTTTCTTGTAGTGTTTTTCTACCATCCCCTTGGGGTCATACCTATGGTGACTCGGGTTCACAAAATTGAATCCATTTATTTCCTTATCTTCTGCTTCTACTTCCTTAAACATCTCAATGATACAGGGCCTAATAGTGAAAGGGAATGCATCCCAATGTTTTTTCTTGCCTTTTATCAATGTTTTGGAGAACCATTTCATCATCTCGTAACACACTTCTTACAATAAAAGATTATCTGTCACAAACCTAGGGAGAGCGTGAGGTTGCTTGTACGAGCCGAAGAATTGGACAAAGTTTCCCTCTTGAATAGGGAACCAGACTGCCACTCTAATGATTGTCTCTTTGGCCTTCTTGAACATACAAGGGGCCTCTTCCCCAAAGAGTTACTGATACAAAGGAGTGATGAATGATTCAGAGGTGGACTCATGCATACCTTTATATCCTCTGTTCCAAAAAACATTGTAATGCATATGCACGGGGTCTGACACGTCTCATGTCCAGTTGTAGCTCCAACCATCAAAATGGCACCTTATACACATTGTTTCTAATAGGTATGATTCCATATAGAATTCTAATGGTTGGTCTTTCTCTGGATTCCTTGTTTCATATATGTTTGTCGTAAGTGATGAAGAAAGAATGATTTCATAGTTAAAGATAGTGCCCCTAGTATCAGTAGCATACATAATATGTACCCAAGTTCGAAGAAAGGTATAAATACTTGGCCTAGCATATAACCAGTTCATCATTACAGCCATGCATTGGTAGACCTTCCTCAGTCCCTCTATCCTGTAAAAATGATTAGCCTTCACCTGAAATTTAGAGGGTTATTTCCACCATGATCTTAAGATATCCTTACTCACTATTGGGAACTATGAAAACCACTTAGTATTGAAGGTCTCCTCCTTCTTTGAGAATCTGTAATAGGTAGAAATATTTGTGGAAGAAATAGTGTCAAAGGCTTCGCCTATGTAGCTTCTTATCAGCCATCAAGTTAAACCTATATTCTACAATATCCAGTCAATGGTCTCTGCACAGGGGAAGACACGTGGTCATGTGGCCCCTTTGTGAAGACAAGACCTTTTGATGTTGATGCACACTCTAAAGTATTCCTGATCCTAAGGGATGTTCTTCTTAGAGAATTCAGAATACATGTCAAACCATGATAATTTGGTGGTCTTATTAAAATTTTATGTTGTATCCCAGTAGATAGGTGGTGGTGGTCCCTCAGAGACTTCCTGGGAACTTCTCTCAGCATTATTATGAGAGGACTTAGCCACTGAAGTTTCCATCTCTCTAAAGAAAGATAATATTAATATGAAATATAGATCATCGTCACCTAGCATTTCAAACAAACAATCCAAAGATGAGAGTGACAACATGAATTATATAAATCAAAGGACAGATGATAAGCTTAGCTTCAAAACATGGGGAATGAGATGAACATTCTTGGGCCTATGTTCAATTTAGAGGGAGGTTTTTGGACTGTACCACATAGAAGGTTGGAATGAAATGGCTTATCAAATCAGTGACTAACAGGACTAGGGCTTACTAGGTCACAAATATGGGTGAGTCGCAAGGTCGCAGGGTTGAAGACGTCATGAGGTCGTGAGGTTGAAGAGGTCACAGGCTAATGAGGTTGACATGTCGTGAGGTAACTAGATTGACAGGTCATGAGGTCATTGCATTGTTCTTATCACATTTTTGAAAGGTGCGACATGTTCCCCTGGGCGACTTGGCGGAAAACACGATGCTTGAAATGGGAATTTGGGCTCTACTAGACCTTAGAAAACCTAAGTGACTAAGAGAAAAGGGGAATAGGCTTTAGGTTAGGCTTTTTGTTTGGGAAACGAAAAGATAAATGGGGAGAACACAAGATTGGAGGGTTTCAGGGACGAATGGGTTTGATAAATAACCAAAGGGAGGATAAAAAACTCCAACCTGCTGGGAAGGTGCAGGGTTGGTATGCATAGTAGCACAAATGGAAAGAAAGAATGATTACCATGGAAGAGGAAGAGACATCTAATTGGAGGGAGTCAAACGCCTTTCCAAGTCACCCAGTCCCTCTGTCGCTCGAGCGCTCTAGTCAATCAGATAAATGAGCGATAGAGCGAGTTGTTTAAATAGAGAATGGTCGCACGTGCAGGGTTTGGAGAGGTCACCAAGTCACAGGCTAGTCTAGGTCACAGATTCGACGCCAAAGTTACTTTCGACCCAACAACATAGCGACCTCAAAATTAGATGTCACATAGTCATATGACATGAGCAGTCACAAAATATGAGGTCAGGGATGAGACTAAGTCGCGACTTGGCGACCTCAAAGTTATAGGTCTTTGAGTTGTAAGCTAGTATGGGTTGCAAAAGTTTGAGTCATATGCTTAACTATAGTGCAACCTTGTTACTTCGCCCAATTAGAGTATAACTTTTGAAAAGGGAGGTCACGGGTTGTTATTTTTGTTATGGGAATAAGTACCCTATGTCTTTGGGTCAAAACCCCAAAAGAGCAAGAGTAATCTACAGCAAGAAACACGTATACAAATCAGGAAACATGCTTAAATAAACAAACTATGTAAGGATGAACATACCCGAATGTACTTCATTTGGGTAGTCCCAGCAGGGTTCAAACCCTCTACAACTCCTGATGATCTTCGAATCTACAAATCAACCAATCTGAACATACATAGAAGTGTCACACAGAATGAGTTGTTCTTGCGGACAAGACCGACCTCCCTAGTATCTAATGATATCTAGTGACAAGCAAGCCAATCAAATTCTATCTTTCTCTAAATATGCAATTTATAAACAAAGGAAAACAAGTGTTTTAGGCCTACCTTGGGTCCAATGCAAGTTTGTGGATGCCTCGCTCCGTTGATCCAAATGAGCTCCCTTGTAGAGGATATGCAAACACAAACAAGCACACAAATTAAATAGCACCTAAAAAGCCAATATAATAAAGCATACTTATCATGATGATCAAGGAATTCATGAAACAAATCACATAAGACAATTTGTTGAGAAAAATGAATCTGATTGTATTAATTTAGATTAAAGAAGAACTTTACAACCTATGCCTTGATGCTGTATAAGCTCCTCCCAGGGTCCATCAAGAAGTCTCCTCTACTTTGACAAGTTTCACTCCCTTCCCAATGAAGCCAAAAGGTATGTGATCTCTCCTCTCAAGCTTAACTAGGAAGTCTCAATTCCACCAACATTTACCCTCAAAAATGTTCAGCTTCTAACCTCCCTAGCAACCAGCCCAATTCCTTAATTTATAGTGCAATGGAGGGAAGTTACTAGGTCCACCTTCAAAGGGATAAAGCCCTCCTTCAAAGGGATAGCTCCTCTCATCAAGGGATTAGCTCCTTCACTTTTGGGATGCATGAACCACCTAGGAGTGAACCATCCATGTTAAGATTCCTTCTAGAATCATCTAGAATTAACCCAAAGTGAGTTTTTTAAGAATAAACTTGCGCCTTTTTGACTTTCACAGGGGTCCGCACCCACTCCTTTAGAGACAGAGCGGGCAAGTCCGCAGGTAACATGAACAGGGGGTGCGAGACCGCAGGCAATAGTGAGAGAAAGTGCAGAACCAGAGGTTTATTGACTTTTAATGTCTTTCTCTCATTTTCAAAGCTTGACATGAAGAGCTGAGGTTTGAGACTTGCTTAGGAGGACAGTATGAATGATGATAGACCCATACTGACTGCAAATAGTCATGGTGACAATATTTTGTGTAACAGATTGCCCCCTAAAGTGCAAAGTCTGTAGTAGATGAGGATTTCATTTATCATCTAGGAAGAGTGAAGTACTTTATCATTTCGAGGATCATCTTGTGGAGAGCCCGGTTGGAACCTATAAAAACATTCAATGCAATATATATATATATATATATATATATATATATATATATATATATATATATATCTATATATATATATATATATATATATATATATATATATATATATATGAGATCATATCATCGCTGAGGTAGGCATTCCCATACTCAAATCAAAACTGACTAGAAAACTAACTACTGCTCTGATATAGGAATGATCTTGTAATACATCACAAGTATAGACACATGTAGACACAGTATGGATGCAGCCATCTGTTTATGAATAGTCCACAGTATAATGAATACAAAATTCCTCACAGCCTGGATGGTGGAAACTAGATCCAGGGTCTTCATTTCTACTTCCCGAAACAGTACGATTCTATCCATGCGAATGAATGTGTTGAAGTCGAACATGGTAGAAACCACTTGATTACCAGTCAATGATGTAAACTGTTAACAAGTGTGAGAGAAACCACCAGTAATGTCAATGGCTCTCAAAGTACTCAGTACAATCCATGAGATGTGAATAGATGTGTTGATGTCGAACATGCCACGGAATCCTTTGATCGAAGGTCAATGATGCAACCTGTCGTCGAAGGCGAGAAACCTACAATTGAGGCATGCAAATCCCAAGGTACTGACGATTTCTAGATCATCTTTCTAGATAATGAGTTGAAGTCGATAGAAAGTGATCCGTCGTAGGCAAGCCCACAACACGAAATCATAGATCAAGTTTGAAGAAATTTAGTTGCAAGGACTGACTCAGGGATGGTCAAAATGGATGACAGATATTTTGCAGATGAATGGCTTATTTGCACTGACCTCTTGAACACATAATGACACAGCAGATGGTTTGGTGACAATTGACCCAAAGTTAATACCCAAAAACCGGCTGAAGACTTTCAATATGGTTTGATCAACTGTTAGGCAAAGGATTTCCCAACCCAGGTGAATAAAAGTGTCATGTTCAAGAGTGGTTACAAAGTATGACAAACAGGCTCATTTTTCTCTCTTTTCCCCCACCATTTCTGGCAAGTACCTCTTTATTTTTGACAAGCTTGAGGAGGATAACATTTGCTTGATTATAAGCTCATCCTTTGGATGAGTCCAACTTAGTTTAAATTCGAACCCTAAGAAGGAGTGGTCCGTTCCTATTTGTAATTGAACAGGTCCTTTACTGTTAAATTTTAACGAGTCTAGTATAGGAGAAACTCGACATTTTTTCAATTTTAGAGAGTCTGAAAAAACTTAAGAAAACTCCATGGTTGTCCTTTTTCGTAAATTTGTGTCTCCCAAGCCCGAAAAAGTATAAAATAATACTTGAGAGAACCGCTTGATCATTACGACCAAGGAGTACTTTTCGTAATTAGTGCCTCTGATCCGAAAAAGTAAAAAAGCGATCAATGACACGTTGTTTTATAACCAATATTGAATTTAAAATGACAAAAATCTGGCAATCTTTTCATGTTTTACGGGTCAGAAAAGAGCCGTAAGTGGACCGTCTTTTTAGTTCCGTTTTAACGAGTTTAAAAAGAAAAACTCGGTGATCTTTTCATGTTTTATGAGTCAGAAAAGAGCTTAAAGGTGACTCTAATGTTTTTTCGTCGAAAATGACCAATTTCGCCTGAAAAATCCGTTATCCTGAACAAAAACTCAAACATTACTCATACCTGTTTAAAATGGATAAAAATGCTTCAAAAGTTACCTCTTTAAAGTGAAACATAAACAAATTAAAAACTCATTTATTCAAAAAACTTATAAAAAGGGCTTTTGTAAATTCATTTTTACCGTTTGAGTTCTGGGTGAGAAAATAGAGCTTTTGGTCAGAAACTTCCTGTGAAGATTGCGGAAATCCGTCCATTGGAATCGAACGCCGTCTCCTCCAGGTAATCTACATCATCCTACTCTTTAATTTCATCCGTTTCAAATTTGTTTTTAGGCTTTAATTTCATTTTTTAAGGGATTCTTAGGTTAGAAACCCGCGCGCGGGGGTCCACAGGCACAGCACAGGTAACCTGCGGACCCCAACTTTTTTGTAACGGGAAAAAAGTCAGGGGTCCGCACCTGCCATGAAGGCAAGGTGCGGACCCATGCACTGTCTCTAACAGAGAGGGTGCGGTCCCCGCAGCAAGGGTTTTTAAACCTAAATTTCTCAAAATTCACCCAAAAACTTTGCTTTTAGACATTCTAATTCGCCTTTTTGTTGAATGTAGAGTATACATCATGCTTGATTGGTGAGAACGGGAGCATGAGGATGTAGATCTCGCCACGATAAATCATCAACCTTCGATTGATGCATTGAAGGCATGCGGCTTATACAAATTATGGGCCATACCTGCCATGAGGGCCCAGGTGGACTTTTTGCAGTGACCGGTAGACAGGTGGAGCATACAGGACCAGTGCTTCTTCATTGGTGGTCACCAGCTCGAAATGGAGCCGGCAGACATTTACTTTTTGACTGGTTTGCCTAAGAGAGGTGAACACTTGACTCTATTCGGGACTAGGCCAGGTGGCCAATCTATCGATAGCCTCCGGCTAGAGTTCTGTAACAACCAGACTAGAGACAAAGGGATAGATATCAAAACCATATCCCTTCTTGAACTCAAGGTAATTGCGTTTACTGTTACCAGGCTCTGCGGGAGTGCAGCACTACATGTAGCCACTGGATCCCAAATGCGGATGGCAGTAGACTGCTTTCGAGGCACCATCTTCAACTGGTGTGATGCTGTGTTGGCTAATATAAAAGGCCAACTGACTAGAGCAAAGAACGGACAACTGAAGACCTTTGGATATGGTGCTTTAGTCGTGAGCTTTGGTCTGGAGAGGGTTCCAATGTTGGTCCCACAGCATCTCACTGTTGGAGTTGGGCTTCCCCGAGAGCCCAAACTGCTGCGATGGGTTGCAGTTATGGCCCGTCATCCTGAGGAGGGGACAGAGATCGTTCGATTCACTCCTGAGTATTTCCATTGGTTGGAGAACCAAGTTTTTGCTATTCAGGACTTTCCTTACGCTGGGGTAGATTTTCGTGGTGACCCAGACATGGCTCTTCCACCAGGAGAGCAATGGGATGATTCAGGTAAAATCATTTTCAACATTTTCCTAATTTAATTTTTTTGTTTGTTTTTATCTCGTCCCAAAATTGATAGTAAAAGTTTCAAATGCAGATGTAGGTCCACGGCGACCAACCGCTCTCCGACCCTATGAGAGGAAACAACCAGCTACAGTAGCACCAGTCCCACAGGATGAATCAGCAGAGACCTTGGCCGAATTGGAGAGCCATCTAGAGAGTTTGACAGCAAACATTCCGGAGACCAGCATAGATGACATTCCTCTTAGGCTACAGCGCTATGTGATTAGGGTCCCAGGACCTTTCAGGAGATTCCTTTGCAGGGTGGCCCGTACAGTGGTTTCTTATCGAGATCATCACCAGTGATAGGATGATCGCCTATTGTAGACACATATGACATTTTTTGCTTTTTGTACTATCATTTTTGCCGATCATAAGGTGTTTTTCAACCTATGATCGAAGACGATGTATATTTGACACACTCCTATGTTATACTATATCACTATTACCAGCTTATCTTGTAAAACATGTTATGGAATGTTTTTAAATTTACTTGTATGATTATTGCAAATGTCTACTTAACATTCGAGAAGCAATTGCATCTGCTAATGTATTTAAATATCTTGGAATATGCTGATATTCAATATAGTCAAATTCACGTTCCAAGAGACGCACTCTCAAAAATAATCTTAATAATACTAGATTTCTAATGGCATATACTCTATTAAGCTGTAATACAACGAGTTCAGAATCTAACCTCACTATCAAACTCTGAATCCCAAATGAAATAGATTCAGATAATAACTCAATCACTGCACTATACTCGGCAATGTTGTTCATTTTTTGACCAAGGCTTACCCCATGCATAGATACCAACTCGTCAGAGGGCGAATAGATAACACAAGCTGCGGAAGAAATGTTCTGTGTATTAGGACAAGCACCATCAGCAAAACCAATGTATGTTTGGAGAGGCGTCAACATCTGCAATATCAAGAGTAAAACCAAGATAAGCAGAAATAATGACGAAAAACACTCTCTAAGCTAAGAACACTTTTTAAACTAAAACACACCAGCTAGAAAGAAAACTAACCTAACTAAAAATCTCCACACCCAGATTTTAAGCATAATACCTCTTCAGGTAAAGACCATTTCTGGGTTTACCTAAAGAGACCCCGTCAAAGTCTACCAATTCATAGGCCCCTTTTGCTAGCTTTCGCTTAACAACATAAGGACCATGCCACATAGGGACGAATTTCCCAGCGCCTAATTTATCATTTGCTTGATCGTACAATAAGACTAGGTCTCCTTCCGAAAAATTTCGAGGGGTAACATTTCGATCATACTGAGCTTTAATACGTTTGGCATGAGTTTCGATCGCTAATGCAGCATCACGTCGATTCTCATCTAGCTGAGCCAAGTATAACAAACGTTTTTCCTCTTCGGAAGTGGCTGGAAGTAATTCGATGGCCATTTGCAATGATGGTATTTCGCATTCAATGGGTAACACAGCTTCCAGACCATAAACTAGTCGGAAAGGAGTGAACCCAGTTGACGTTTTTACTGAGGTTCGATACGCCCAAAGTGCTGAAAATAGCATGTTATGCCAAATCGACCTATGAATCCCAATGATTCATCAGATCATGACAACTAGAACTTTGTTGATGGCTTCAACTAGACCATTAGCTTGTGGATAATATGGAATTGAACTGTCGTGACACAAGCCAAGTTGGCCTGTAAGTTTAGTCATCATAATGTTTCGAAAATGATTCCCATGATCAGTGATAATCGCTTGTGGAACACCAAACCTAGCAATTATATGATTGAACATGAAAATCGCAGCAGTTTTTCCGTCTGCCTCAAATGTAAGCATCGCCTCGGCCCACTTGGTAAAATAATCTACCGCAAGGATTATATACGCATGCCCCCTAGCCGAGTGAGGGTTACATGTAATAAAATCGATACCCCATTTCGCAAAAGGACCGACGGAAATTATAGGGTGGAGAGGAGTAGGTGGAGCGCGCATATTTCGATCAAAAATTTGGCAGGTCTGGCATTTTCAGACCGCGTTGATACAATCTTTAAACAAAAACGGCCAGAAGTAGCGAGCGCGCAATATCTTTTGGGCTATGGCAAACCCAGACATATGACTGCCACACGCTCCAGAGTGATAGTCATTTAGAACCCTTTCAGCTTCCTCATGAGTTAAACAACGTCGAAAAACAGAGTCCACCCCATGACGATAAAGTGTATCTCCAATAATTTTGAATTGTTGGGACTGGAATCGTATTTTTCGACATTCTGACCTTGAAATTTCTAGCCGAAAGGATTGGGTCTGGAGATAAATGATGATATCCTCATACCATGGATCTAAAGCGCTGATTAGAAACAAGGATTCGTCTGTAATGGGCTCCTCCGCCACAGTTTCCGTGTCAGCACGCGGGAGTCACACATTAACTCCGCAAAAACTAAAGATTTCTTCGACTTAGACTTTTCAAATTCCAAGTCGAACTCCTGCAGGATCGCAATCCATTTGGAGTACTTGCCCCCTAGCAATTGTTTGGTTAAAATATAGATAATAAGGTTTCAATCAGAAATTATTGTAGTTTTACGTAGTAAAATGTAATGACGAAAACGTTGGACAGCTTGAACAGCTGCCAATGCCAATTTCTCCACATGTGAGTATTTTAGCTCAGTTGGATTTAAAGTTCGACTAAGGTAATATATCACATGTTCAGTACTGAATTCATCTTCCTGAACTAACACCATTCCGATGGTGGAATGGGAGGCGGCGAGATACAAGAAGTAGTCCTGGTTGTAGTTGGGAGGATGCAATAACGGTGCATGGGTCAACGCGTGTTTTAGTGCATCAAAAGATTTATCAGCTATCTCATCCCAAAAGAATGGAGTATTCTATTTCAACAACCGGGTAAAACCCTTTGTGATCTCGGCGTAGTTAGGAATGAATCGACATAAAAAGTTTGCTTTCCCTTGCAAACTTTGGAGTTGGCGAAGACTCGAAGGAGGAGGCAATTTGACAATAGCTTCAACCTTCGAGGGATCGACGCGAATGCCGGCTTTCGAAACAACAAACCCCAGTAACCGACCCGTTTCTATACAGAAAACACACTTGTGTGGATTCAACCTAATTCGATAATGCCTACACCTCATAAAGATTGCTCGTAAATGGATGAGATGATCAGCTCGATGTAACGAAGAGCAGGTAAATCATCAAGATAGGGTTGCACAATGTGCTTGATGTCATGAAACGTGTAAGACATGGCTCTTTGAAAAGTTGCCTCGGCGTTCTTGAGCCCAAAAGGTAATTTGCAATAAGCAAATGTCCCCCATGGACAAATGAAAGCCGTTTTTGGTTGATTAGCAGGTAGAATATTGATTTGATTGTATCCGGAAAAACCATCCATGAAGGAGAATATTTCACTTTCGGCACAATCATCAATGATTTGATCGATATAGGGAGTTGGGTAATTGTCTTTTGGACAGGCTCGATTAATGTCCCTATAATAGATACATATTCTTATTGTCCCTTGCTTTTTGTTAACAGGAACAATATTCGATACCCAATCCGTTAACGGAATCGGATAAATGAAACCTGCTTTGAGTAATTTTTCAACTTCTGCTTTAATAGCAGCAGCTTTTCGCGGGTGGATCTGACACAAACGTTGCCGGACGGGTTTAGCATCCGAGTAAGTTTTGATTTCATGAACAACAACTGCTAGGTCAATTCCTGGCATTTCCTCATATGACCAGGCAAACACGTTAAGGAATTCTTGAAATAGGGCCTTATATGTTTGAATTTCATCTTCCGTACACGAGGCACCTATATGAATGTTTTCAACAATTCCAGACTTAACTGAAATATCAATAGGAATAGCTCGAGAAATGTTTCCCAAATTTAATTCTGAATCAGGATTTTTCATTGGATTCTGAGGTTCCTTAACATATTCAGTCGTAAAAATAGATGAAAAATCATTTTCAAAATGATCACTCTCGGGTAAAAACAAAGATCTATGATGAAGATCTTCCCATGGTAAATCATCGACACATAGGATTTCACGAATTTTCTCATCAGTGTGAACAAGTTCGGAAAACGTTGTTGAATCCGAGTTTGATGTTGAAAGTAATTCCTCATGGACCACATTCATTAAGTCAATTTTGGTTGAAGATGGGTCGGAAAATGACTGCACGGACTGATACACAATTTCATATGGACTCAAAGGCATAACATCACCAAATGAGTCTATCTCAGATTCGGAACGTACGATCCAAGGATCATCATAAACAATAGTGTCTGACGAAATCATATGAATGGTTGCAGTAGAAGACAATGCGTTGATAGGAGGAAAAGGAAAAGTTCCTAGTAAACCAGAATCTTTAACTAGTCCTACTCCAACATCCTTATACGGGATAGTTGTTTTGCCGACATGCTGAATACTTTCAGAAGAGGCTGGGTTGGATGAAAAGTAAGTCAGCTGGTCTATAGTTACGATCTTTCCATTATGAGGGAACTTTATAAGCCGAAATACCGATGAAACGACAACTGTCATAGCGTAAGACCAACTACGACCCAAGAGAAGGTTGTAATCTAGAGGGGCATCAACCACCTCCACATCTAGATTAACAGTTTTTCCTTCAACCCCTATAGGTAAATCTTGTAGAATGCCAAAATGATGAAACCCACGGCCATCAAAGGCTTTTAGAATCGTCGGGGATTGATTTAGCGTAGGAGAACCAAGCGATCTCCAACACTGTATCGACATAACACACGTTGAGGCTCCCTCATCAATCACAGTCCTATAACAAGGTCTGTTTTTGACTAACACTAGGATCTGGAAAGCCATTTGATGAGGTAGGCGCAGTGTACTATTTTCTAGTTCGAAAATTATAAGGTTCGAGTCCTGAACGTCGACAGCTCCTATAGCCGACAATAGTAATTTACGTTGTGCTGGACATGATTGCAGCACTTCCAAAGCCAACATTGCTGAAGGTGAAATAGCCAAATCTTCAACAATGTTATAGTTCTAAGCTGCTCTCGCATGTGGATTGAAAGCTGACTTTCGAAGTATACCCTTGGCGGGCGGTTTGATTACTAAGTCTGGGTTAGGTTTCTCGATCTGTAGTGGATCGGAACCGGGAGTTGAAGTTGATGGGTTCGAATGAGAAGATTCTGCTTCCTTACCATCAACAGGACTTTTACTTCCATAATCATGCGATCGAGTCGCAATCCTAACATGGGACATCATCATTATGGGTTCTTCGGAGGCATTTGAGGAAGAACCTATCATCTTACTATCTTGACTAGGAAAAGGATCCTTCAAAACAGCAGGCATTTGCGAACCTTTGACAATTTTCGCAACCTCTGCACGATGAGGGCAGTCTCTTGTAAAATGCTCTTCGTCACAAATGAGACAAGGATAACGAGGTTTGCGTTTCTCATCAGTTGATTCCACTTTTTCTGGTTTCTCTTTCGAATTTTTATCTGTTTTATTTTTCTTCTTCCCTTTCTTCTTACTACCGCATTTTGATTTGGCTGTAGATGACTCTACAACATGAATATCGGCGGAAATTTCCACAGAAGAATCTCCTGTCGGGGAATCTGGTAAAGTTATGATAGGAGAAGAATTCTTGGAAGATTTCTTCTTACTTTTGGTATTAACCGTACCAATCATACCATCAGCGGCATGAGACCCTGAAGGAGCTGCAGTTATTTGATTTTGTTTAGGAAGGTCGGGGATTTTCTCGTGTAATGTACCTGACTGCGTATAAACTAAGCCAAGGTACTGAACTTGAGCAATTACTTTCTCTTCAGTAACGAGTCCGGCCTTAGCTACATCCTCAGTGATCTTCGGTAATAAAGATTTTACAAACCATTCAGCTAAGATCTGATCCGGAATAAAAACTTTCACTAAACACCGTCGACGTCTCCATTCATGAATGTGATCTGAAATTTAGGTGGATTTTGACTGCTTTAATGAAGTTAATAATTCCGTGCCATTGTCATATCTGATTGGCAACTGAAAATGAGTTAAAAACGAAGTAGCTAACTGACTAAAGTTATAAAAAGTGGCTCACGGTAACTCAATGTACCACTTGGCCGCAAGACCAATTAGAGTGCGCTAGAAAAGCCTTAAACAGATTGAATCATCTGAAATGGAATTAGACGCACACCAGAGGTGATAAGTCATCACATGGTTCGACGGGTCCTCTCCTGATTTGCCTTCAAACTTAGGAATATCACTAGACAACTTATTCGGCATTGGCGCCCAAAACGGAAGATAGTTAATTGGATCGTTCATAAGGCGCGACAAGTCAGGCAAGTCCAAAGTTACTTTAAACAGTAACTGACGATTAGGGTCCCTGAAACCCTGGGTCATGAGACCAGCCCCAGGAGGAGGATATCCAAGATAACTAGGAATTGGAATTTCATTTGGGATATTATATCCTCCCGAAAAACCAGGATTAACCGAACCGTACTGGGGTTGTTGAGGTTGTTGATATGTATACCCAGGGTACGGTTGATGCTGATAGACTGGCTGCTGCACAGTAGGACCGAATTAGTACTGTCCCTGGTATGGTTGATAAGTAGATTGAGGTTGACTTGTGACAACCGTACTTGGACCAGGTTGTCCTACAGGCATTTGAACCGAAGTCTGAATTGTGGATCCAGACTAAGGTAAAGACGTCTGAGGAGTTGATACAGGAACAGTAGAAACTGGAGCTGTCGATACTCCAGAAGTAGGTGGGGTAGATTGAACAGATGTTGTAGCAGTTGCAGCAGTCGTTTGAGGCGGAGTACGAGGCGTACTAGGCCCAGACTGAGAAACTACAGAAGGTGTAGAAGTTTGAATAGTAGACTGGACAGGTTGCTGGGGTGAACCAGAAACCAAGGGTTGTCCAGATTGAGATGACAACTGCACATTCGGTTGCAAGATCTATTGAGATTGAGATGGATCCCACACTAAATTCATTCCGGGGTACGGACCCATAACAGGTTGAGAATATTGAGGACCATAACCGGGTTGAGGGTAGGGTTGATAATTCAAAGGTACATTTCCAGCTCCTTGGACGAATGATTGACTGGAAGGTGGTTGGAAACCTTGGGTTGGGTACTAACCTTGAGGTTGATAACCTTGAGGCACGTACTAATACTGGGGTTGACCTTGAGGTACATATTGATACTGGGGTTGACCTTGAGGTACATACTGAGTCTGGGGTTGACCTTGAGGAACGTACTGTCCTGTAGGTATGTACTGTCCTTGAGGTTGCCCCCCAGGTGGAAATTGGGTACCTTGAGGTTGCCCCCCGGCAATACTTGAGGACTTTGAGGCTGCCCCCCAGGTGGTAACTGGCCACCTTGAGGTTGAGGATTAGGAATAGTACCTGACATCATAAGAATATCTTCTACACTCAATGGCTTAGTTCCATTATTTCCAGTTAATAACCCTTGTTCAATAGGTTTAGGAGATGCTCCCGAAAAAGTACCAGTAAGTGACTGATACCCAGAGGGAATAGAAGGACCGCCGTATAAGTAGGTTTCTGGAGATTGAGAAAACATGGACGACTGTCTTGACATATTTAATGGAGGATAGTAACCCCTAGGTGTTGGGTGAAAAGGAATGCGAGGTGGTGAAAAAATTAGTCCCGGGTTTTCCAAAAAATTGGTCAATGAAAGATACCAAGCGCTACTCCTAGGTGGACTGTAAAAGATTGATTCACGCTCCCTAAGTTCTATAACTGGTTGATTTTCAGGGATAGGGATACCTTCTTCTTCCGGAGTAGCAAGTTCTTCAATAGCTATAAGTCCAGAAGGAAGATTTTGGGTAATTATTCTTTCTACCCTAGGTGAACCAGGACCACTAGAAGTTGGAGAGGAAAATCCCGATGTTGGCATAGCAGCAAATTCAGTTTCAGGTTCAGATATATCAGGTTCCTCACCTAAATCACTAGTAGATGGAAAACTACCAGTAACTTCGGAAACAGAAACAGATTGTGGATTATAATCTGCTACTAAAGCTTGATAATCAGGATGTACCACTAAAGAAGATTCTCCTTCTTCAGGTGACCCAAATCTATTGTCTCTAGGAGTTACAAGGGCTCGTAACCCTTCAGGCTGGCTCGGTGAAAACTCAGGAGGTTGGCCCCGAAGTCTACGGGACTTCCTCGGTAATTTAGCCACGATTAAATATTTTAACTACTTCACACGCAAACAAAGAAAAATCTCAATGAAAACCACCTAAAGCCTCTAAAGAACCAAACAATTTTGAATCACATGCCTAAAGAATCTAGGAGATCAAACCACACACAAACAGTAACTTTCCGTACTGAAAACACTAGTTGGTGATGAAATCCAACGTCACAGAGTTCAATACAGAAATGGTGGTTGGAACAGTTACCCCGACAACCTGCTTAATGAATAGACTGGCACAAGTTTCTCCACTAAACCATCTCGAGTGAAGAGAACGCCCCAGAAAATCCAAGTGAGTCTAGCCGATGTCTGCTCCAGGTACAGTGGGATCTTCCCTCCACCGTCACCTTAGGAAAGAATCCTATAGAATATGGTCACTATGGTTACCAACGGAAATAAATATACCTGGGGGAACAGTCTACGATCCGATACGCACACAAGGGCAGAGTAACAAGCTTAATCCCCTTGAAGGCTCCTTGACATAATCTAAGGTTTACCAACAAGTGACCCCAGGCTCCTTGACAATGGTTAATCCGAGGTTTACCGTTTTTAATACGTGAATATCTGGCGTCGTTCCCAACGAGGAAGG
This sequence comes from Pinus tabuliformis, assembly GCA_031772625.1. Taxonomy (NCBI): domain Eukaryota; kingdom Viridiplantae; phylum Streptophyta; class Pinopsida; order Pinales; family Pinaceae; genus Pinus; species Pinus tabuliformis. The sequence continues at coordinate 836,127,527 of CM062815.1, forward strand.
ATTGATTCCCACACTGGTTCGGACACGATCTCGTGCTTCTCCTTTAAGAGGAGCTTTCCCAGAGCATAGATGTAACAATTGGATTTTATCTCCTACCGCAAGATACAGCTACTTGTTTGTTTTACTATCTTGGAGAGTTAATTACTCCCTACTCCAAGACACTAGCCTAAGCTATATTGGTGTAATAGAGCCCTAGAAATAAAAAGATTACTAGATAGATTTTACTTTAAGCATTATTTTTATTGGTTTTTCTTTAAGTCAAGAGGTGTGGAGATGAAACTTATGGTGTGAAGACTCGACTCGAAATCACTAAAAAATGCACTTAAGATGATAAGCAATCTTTTCCCTTCAATGAATTTCTAGCTAGGAAAGAGTTGAGAATGCAAATGCTTGTAAAAACAAATCTTTTCCTTAACAAACAAATCAAAAGAAGAGCTTTTTTTTCTTTTCCAATGCACTCAAAAACAAGACAACTAGTTATGCTCACAAAAATTTCCCTTTTCTTTCAAACACTCAAATACTACAAAAACAAACTTTTTCCAAAAGAGATTTTTTTTTTTTAAAACACTCAAAACTATGGAAAAATCTAATCTTGAGATCTATAAATTCTAAGAACTATTTGAAGTAAAAGCTTAAAAGATTTCTTTTCAAGGATGTTTTACTTAGCTATAAGCAAACTAAGGACTAATTTGCTCAGAATCACAAATTAGTCAAAAAAAACCAATTTTTGTTTTCTTTTCTAAAAATGAAATCCAAAACTTTTAACACAAGTCTTTTCGAAGTTTCGCAAAGAGAAACACAAGATGGATTCCTCAACAAAGGCAGATTTTGCAAATGGTCAGACTCATAAGAAGGCCAGTAAAAACCAAGGTGATCTAAGGCTTCTAAGGCTTCTAAGCTCTGAGCTACTACAAGACCAAAATGAAAATCAAGCCCGGCAACCAAAACTTCTAGGAATTTCACCTAAAACCCTAATACCAATGGAATTAACCTAAGAAAAGTTCCTGACAAGTCACATGCAGGTCTGGGTAGGGGCAAAAAACACCTAAACAAAAACTAAGCTGACTGAAAGAGAAAATCTTAAGTTTTTCAAAATTTTGACAGGGTCCGCAGGCCCGCAGTCCACACAGGTGCGGTACCGCTCTGTGTGTAAAGCAAAAGTGCGGACAGGTCCGCACTGTGTTACAAGCAGAGGGTGCGGTCCTCTCCCAAAAGTATGAAAAATAAAAAATAATCCAAGATCTACTAAATCTACCCAATTCCACACACAACAAGCCAAAAACAGAAACAAAAACACAGTTTCTCAAGTCAAAGTAAAGCAAATCAAAAAATCAAGTCCCCAATGGAGTCGCCATTTTGTCACACGGAATGAGTCGTTCTTGCGAACAAGACCGACCTCCCTAGTATCTAATGATATCTAGTGACAAGCAAGCCAATCAGATTCTATCTTTCTCTAAATATTCAATTTATAAACAAAGGCAAACAAGTGTTTTAGGCCTACCTTGGGTCCAATGCAAGTTTGTGGAAGCCTCGCTCCATTGATCCAAATGAGCTCCCTTGTAGAGGATCTGCAAACACAAACAAGAACACAAATTAAATAGCACCTGAAAAGCAAATATAATAAAGCATACTTATCATGATGATCAAGGAATTCATGAAACAAATCACATAAGACAATTCGTTGAGAAAAATGAATCTGATTGTATTAATTGAGATCAAAGAAGAACTTTACAACCTGTGCCTTGATGCTGTACAAGCTCCTCCCAGGGTCCATCAAGAAGTCTCCTCTACTTTGACAAGTTTCACTCCCTTCCCAATGAAGCCAAAAGGTATGTGATCTTTCCCCTCAAGCTTAACTAGGAAGTCTCAATTCCACCAGCATTTACCCTAAAAAATGTTCAGCTTCTAACCTCCCTAGCAACCAGCCCAATGCCTTAATTTATAGTGCAATGGAGGGAAGTTACTAGGTCCATCTTCAAATGGATAAAGCCCTCCTTCAAAGGGATAGCTCCTCTCATCAAGGGATTAGCTCCTTCACTTTTGGGATGCATGAACCACCTAGGAGCGAACCATCCACGTCAAGATTCCTTCTAGAATCATCTAGAATTAACTCAAAGTGAGTTTTTTAAGAATAAACTTGCGCCTTTTTGACTTTCACAGGGGTCCGCACCCACTCCTTTAGAGACAGAGCGGGAAGATCCACAGGTAACATGAACAGGGGGTGCGGGACCGCAGGCAATAGTGAGAGAAAGTGCGGAACTAGAGGTTTATTGATTTTTAATGTCTTTCTCTCATTTTCAAAGCTTGACATGAAGAGCTGAGGTTTGAGACTTGCTTAGAAGGACAGTATGAATGATGATAGACCCATACTGACTGCAAATAGTCATGGTGACAATATTTTGTGTAACAAGAAGCATATAGATAAAGCATTTAATCAAATCCAATTTATATCATATAAGCAAATGGTTAGTTATACATAAAAATAATCATTCATACATGAATTACAACAACATCTAATGCATAAACAAGGTCAATCTCAGGAACAAGACATCGTTTCTTTTTATTGTAGAAAACTATAATAAACACAGAAAGAGTTCACCTGAGTCTCCTTCTTTCAGCTCCAAGTGGAACCGTCCTCCAGGTCCGTCCAATCCCAGTCTTCAATAGCCTCCTTCCATAACCAATACCATGATATCTCAAGCAAGTGGGAGAATATCAACACTCAAGGAAACAAGGGTTTCCTAAACTTGGGGAAGTGCTTGAAGCACGGGGATACTTCAAACTTGATCAGGGGATAATCTCAATATAGTAATTCGATTTCTTCTCCTCTCCTTAAGGCCTTCCCATTGAAGTCTATTTATACTTCTCCCAATTGGTTTTTTAGTTGGGAAACAGTTGGGCCACGTGCACTAGGAGGTAATCAACAGGTAAAACCCGTGAACTCCACCCATAGTTAAGGAAATTTAATTTTTTTAAGTGTTTTAACACATATACGTGGGTTGGGTATTGACTAACCCGCGTGTGCACACTTTTATCACAGGGAAAAGTAACGTACAGGAAGTAAAACATTGTTTTTAAAATATTTGAACCAAGTCTGGAAGGAGGGGTTGCCCTAGGCCATAAACCAAGCATCACAAATACCAACGGTGATATTTGGAGCTATAACAATTTTGGAATTTAATCAAATACCATTTTGTGTGATTTGTGACTTAGGGGAAAGATAAACTCTAAGGCTTGCAAACTTAAATTTGCTAAGGAGTTCAAAGAGAACTTGTCCTGCTACTAGGATGTAGAAAAAAATTTGAGATGTAGGCAAAGGTTACAAGCTTAGTCAAGGTGGATTCCAAAATTTTGAAAGGGTGGAAATTTTTGGGGGTTGTTGGAGCGACTAGAACACCAATAAAAGTTGATTTTGGTTGATTAAGGTTGACCTAAGTCAACCATTTTAAACCTTAATCACAAACCCTAATGTTATTATTATTAGGGCTTGTGAATAAGGTTTGTCAACCCTATAATATTATTATTATAGGGTTGACCAAGTGTGATCATGGTCTAATTATTAAGAATATATTCAATCATATAATAATATATTCAATCAATGTTTAACCTTGGTTGATTAAGGTTGTCAATGTTTGACTATAGACAATCACGATTAACTATAATTGAATATGGTTAATATAGTGAACCTTATTATTATTATTATATTAATCCACTTTATTAATATTAATAATAATGTTATAAGGTTGACCAAGCTTGATTATGGTCAACTATTAATATTATATTCAATCATATAATAATAATACTAATATATTCACCTTAAATATTAATATTAAAATTAGTATTAATATTAGTCAATAGTAATATTATTAAACATTTTAAGATCTAGATTGTGACAAACCAACAATGACCTTAATTGACTAAGGTTGAAAATGTTTGACTGGTGAACCACGATTGACTATAATTGAATATGCTCAAGTTACATTGACTAAGGAAAACTATGAGTGAACAAGGTTGACTATTGTTAAATATGGTAAACATAATGTTGACCAAGTTTTATCATGGCCAACTATTTAAACATTGACTATAAAGGGTGAATTTGTTTGACTAATGTGGTTGACTATGTTTGATTATTAATATTAATCAATAAGATTAATAGGAATTTATGTTTGACTGAAGTTGAAGTGTGTTGACAATCAAACATAGTCGAACATAACCAACCATAGTAGTAAATGTGGTTGAGTATGTTGTAATTATTTTTTACCCATAAATTTTTATTCTAAAGAAAAAATTCAAAAAAAAGTTTATATTATACACTTTGTAACAGTTGGGCATATTTTTATAAATGTGGCATGAAAATTTATTTATTTTGAAAATAAATGTAATTTATTTTGAAATTTACGCCAATAACGGCGCATGGTAAACTCTACAATCCATGGTTTCAAAAATCCACAATCCATGGTTTCAACAAACCATGGAAAGTGGCATGTTGCGTGTTCGTGCATACCGAAACCCCCCGCTCAAAACAACTTACCACTCAACCCCCCCACCCCGCAAACCGCCTTCCCAATTAGTCATTGCCCCACTAAACTTATCCCTTTGTTATCCCATTAGATATTATTCCACCAAAGTATCTCCTACTATCTCCACCATTTTCCAATGTATAACCACCAAAATTCAAATTTAATTCTCGCAAACATTCAAACATCCATTAGACACTCTGATCATTAAATTTATCAATGAATATTTCATTTCTTCTAAACTCTAAGTTTATTCCAAGTTGTTTGACCATTTTTCTCAGACTTACAGTGTTCTCGGAGTGATCCATCAGCAAAGGAGTTTTAGAGTTACACAATAAATTCTCTTAACATCTTCAATTTTTACCTAGTATTCAAGTTCCCTTACTCTTTGTTAAATTTTCAAGATGAGTTTAGATGACTTATTATTGATAGACTTAGATTTTAAGATTGTAGAGACCAAGTGTGAGTTTGATTTATATGAATTACATAATTTGGATTTTCAAAAGTTTCAAAACATTAGTGATGAGTTCCGTTTTTGGAAATCCATGTTGCCTCAGTTTGTCTTTCCACAAACTAATCATTTTCGTTAATCTGTCTCCTAGTGCGAAAGTAGATATTTACCCAGACAGAGAGAAATAGTATCCAGAAATGGTGAAACTTTGTTCTTTATAGCACTAAATTCTCTTCTTCAAGCTTTTCAAATTAATCCTCCAAACTCCCTGCATTCCTTTTCAGTCAACTCATTAATGGAAATTTACTGAAATATTACATTTCAAGAGAGAGACAATATTCTTGAATCATTTATACCACAAGGATTTAAATTTCCACGTCATAATTTGCCTTATTACTCAACCATATTTCCTAAAATGTTCAGACATACAATTTCCATTCTTTGTTTTCTTTAAGTTTATCAAAGTGATGAATGGGTTGATGAAGTTATTTTAGGATTCCTGTCTATGTTCTCATCTGGAAAAAAACCTTTTGTCCTATTCAATTTTAGGCAATTGATTTCAAATAACATTCATGAGTAGTTATAAAAGTTCAATCTTGAAAGAGCCTTCAAACATAAATATGTGCTAGTTTACTTGTTCTTATACCATCAAGTTGATAGGTTTAAGATGTCATTACAAAAGATGGACTCACAGGGGAGACCACAATCTATTATTTAGTGAACCTAATTAGTTAAAAATAATTCAAAAGAGTATTCATTCAGTGATTTATCACTCTGTCTTATTAGTAGTGATGTAGTCCCAAGGTTTTCAACTACGATTAAGAAAAAATTTCATTTAACTGAGCAGAAAAAAGGTAGTAGATTGATATTAATATTAAAGCTTCACAAAGATCAGGGTTTATGGTCGTAAATTGTAACCCTATAAGCTACCAGTATTTATTCCAATAATATTTTTTCTTTGGAGTTCATAAGGTAGAGCCTGAATGTAGATTAAATTCATTTTGTCTCAAGGAAACCAAAGGCTCAATTTAAGCTAAACACAGATTGGCCCCTTCATAACAAATACCAGAGAAACTGATAAAGAAGCATAGAATTTGTTAACCCAAATGAAGTTTAAAATGAATTTCAGCTAGCCTTATGATCCTTTGGGAATAATTTAAACTATCATACTTGAGCATAAATCTTCTCCTTATATTCATATTTCAAAGCCATATATTGAGCAGTGTGCTAATAAGGAGGTCTAGGAAGAAATTAGTTTGCAATAATTTAAAGAATAGATATCAAGTCAAACAGGTTTAGAAACGCCTCACCCAAAAGTAAAGGAGATCAAGAGAACAAGTGAAATCATTTCATATTCTATTTTAGGGTCTAAGTCAACAAAGTACATAATTAAAAAAAAAAGACCAAGGACACAAAAGAAGAATCATCTGAAGTTAGAAATACAAAGGTTTCAACTACATTAATGATGTCAAGCGAGCCTGTGTTTACTCTATATCAGATTGAAGAAACAACAACTGATGTATCTACTTCTCCTTCTTCTAGTAGTCAAAGAAATTTTGCTAAAATTTAGAGATATTAAAAGAAAGAATGAACTTCTAAAGTTTGCTACATATACTCAATTTTGGAAACAAACATCCTCTACCCAAAACAGATTGTTATCTACACTAGATCCTGATAGAGGACAATTTCAATTGGTATTTCTTGAGCCAAAGGTTCTAGTCCCAAAGACTACAAAGGACTATAAAACCTCTTTATTTTGTTTTGATACAAAATAAATTCACCCTATAGACCAAATAGATTTACATAAGAAAACGGGTGAAATGATCTACCCTTCTTTGACAAGTTCGGCCATGGTTGCTTCAAGATTGTAAACTTCTTTAAATAACATTCACTCTCATTTGAAGTTAGAAAGGATTTTATCATTGGCTAAGGATACAAGGATAAAATCTTTAGAGGATATTGTAATCAAATTAGGATTGGATACTAATTATGTTGGTGCAACACGAGAGATCATAAAAAATAGAAATTTAGATATCTAGGCATTGTGTAAGAAATTAGAGTTACCAATGAAAGAGAATCCTCAAGCTCAAGAGGTGGGAGAACTTGAAAAAGAAAAGGAAAACATGTTGTATATGATTGTGGAGCAAAATCTTCAAATACAAAAAATGGAGGTAGAGATGGAAAAGTTATTGAAGGAGAAGGAACAAAATGTTAGTGTAGGATTTTCAAGAGTGGAGGTAGGATCATGGTCAAAACATGGAGTTGGGTTACACATTTTGGGAAAATGAGGGAAAATTTTTCTGAAAAATGGATGCATGATCGAGCAATTTTAAGCGCTTGTTCAAGCAAATTTTAAGCACTCAATTGAGTTGTTGAGGTGCTTAAAAATAGTTTGATCGAGCCTTTAAACAAACCCTCGATTAATCCATTTTCAAACCTCAGTTAGCGTCTCGATCGAACTATAAAAGTTGGTAAGGGCATTGGCAGGTTATACTTTTTAATGGCTCGATCGAGTCACTGGTTAAGCATGTATGTCGCTCGATCAAGGGTTACTTCAATGCTCGATTGAAATTTTTTTATTTTTAATTTAAGTGCTCAATCGAGCATTTAAAGCACTTGATCGAGCTCTTGAAGTCCTAAAAATTACAGTTTCAACAACTCTTCTGCATATTTCTCTGCAACCCCATTTTGTACCCTATTGGATTCAGGGCAGAATTTGTCCTTAAGTGGTGGACTTGATCATGCTAGATTCGCGAAGGAAACCTCTATCCAATGGCATATGAATTTCACATTTTCGAATTCATATGATAATTTTTTATCTAATTTCTTTTAAACATGACACTTGAAATTTGTTTGTACAGTTTCAAAGGAGTTGAATAAAAAATCAATAACATAAAATATACACAAAGAAAAAATTTCAAAAAATACCACTATCTTCTTTTTTAATCCCTCTTCAAAAGTGTACTATTTGTTTTTCAATTTATTTAAAGAGTTGATATTTGTTTTACATGAAAACATGTGTATCCAAAATTCAATTGAAATATTACTTCGCCAACTTTGAAAAACAATAAATAAAATGTAATTTTGCCTAAGAAAATAAATTTTTAATATGAAAAACTTAGCTCTCTTTATGTAGATAATTCTTATCTATATATATCTATCTATCTATATATATATATATATATATATATATATATATATATATATATATATATATAATTGCACATTTTAAACTAAGTTATGCTACGTGAACACACACATACTTATTAAGTTTTGGGAAAATTTGAAAGGACATATATTGCATTTAATGGAAAATTGAGAGATTATACAACACTAAAAATTTTGCAAAAAATATAATTAGGACAAAAACATAATTCTCAACACATTTTATTTTTACTCCAAATCAAAATTCACAATACTTATATCAATTTTGAGGGGTGCAATTTGATAGAAGAGGAAAAAATTGAAATTTCATCACCAAATTTGGCCCAAAAGTGTAACCCATCTTGATGCTTTCACCCATCAAAAAGTCATGATTCAATAGAGCAACTATCCAAAGTAATGGTTGATCTATAATAGAGAAATGTAGAAATTTAGAATTTGAAGGCATCATTGCAAAATCCATAGGAAATTAAAATAAAAGCAGACAGTGCATACATTTCAGAAGTGCAGAATAATTTCAAGCTTACAAAGCAGCTTGAGTAATATTTGGATGAATCAGTTAGTGCACAAAATTTATCAGAAGCTAAGGAACATATTTGGATAGACATAAATGATGCAATTTTAGATTTCTGGTCTTCCATAGAAATCATTTTTGAACAAAGACCAACTATTAGAGAAAGTTAAAAGGGTCATTGAAGATATGAATGAAAAGTTGGACCACAAACCTAGAGAGGCAACTAGAATCATTAGGTTCCTAAATTCGAAAACCAGCGAAGAACTAGAAGAATTGGGAATTGAAGATATGATAGATGCAGTCCTTGAGGTAAGGAAAGTGTTGACTAGGAGGAATTTAATGTTGCAACTAGAAACAGAATGTGAAAATTTAGAAGTTAAAATTAAGAAATTTCACCAAAAGTTCTTTGTTCCTCAAGAGAAATGACTACCAACATTCAGGATTCTCACAGTGGATTGATTCAGCAGGAATACTATCAAAAATGATTAGGTGATACAGCAATAGACAAATCAAAATTTGCTAGATTCAAAAGAATTATTAGTGGTCAAAGTTTATTGTGGTACTTAGCAAATATTTTTTTTATTTCATGTGAATTCATCATCTTTTTTTCAGTAAAGTGACTTTTGAAAAGTATACCAAGGTAGATGTGGCCTACATAAAGGTGATAAAGTTTTCATGTCCAAATGATGATCAATTGGAGAAGAATAAAAGGATGTTGATTTGGAGGAAGAAGTTGTAAATTGAACCATTGAATAGAATGCAGAGTCACAAAATCAGTTTGAGGACCTCTTATTTGAGTTATTTTAATTAGGATTATCCAAATTGTATTGGATAAACATTTTTTTTTTAATGAAAAAATTGTAATAGGTTAGAATATTTTGAAAAAACTCTATATGTACTTTGTAATTTGAAGTAAGAAGGGTTGATACCTAGAGCATATTTTTGGAGTGATACTGCTGTAATATTTTCATCTTCAAGATAATCAAAGGATTTCGGTTTCCATTTATGCAGCATTTGTGTACATGTGAGTGTTTTCTAGTGATTTTCATAATCTATTTCTACATATCGTTTAGATATTGTAGGACATTGGGAAGGGAAGGGTTGAATATCAGTATCCCTGACATCCCTAGCAAGTTTATTTTCTATACTATGTTATAATTAAACAATTTGTTTAATTGGATACTCATAAATTAATAGATTATTGCTTCTATGTTATACTTAAAAATATTTTTTTCACTATAGAGATACATCTATACGTTTCCTCTTAGCTCAGATGATTAGATATTGTTATGAAACCAGCTCAAGAAAAGATAGAAAAGATAGATCAACACCTTATAATTCAGCCTCTTCGAGGGGGGAACCTCCTTTACATTACATAAATGAACAATTCTTGGATGATACAAATGAAAAGACCTCCTTTCTATATATAGGAGTCTAAGGGGTCATAACATAATCAAAGCCGACATAACAATAATAATGTAAGGGCACAATAATAACAATAGTGGGCTTCTATGTGGCACAATAATAACAATATGGGCACTACATGGGTACATCAATATAATAAGTGGGTTGTACTAATAACAATAAGGGGTTACACTAGTAGTATAGGGGCCTAACATGCCCCTCTCCTTCAAAAAGCGTTGTCCTCAACGCTTGAGTAGTTCTTGATGCTTCTGTATAAAATTCTTGTCCTCCCATGTGGAATCTTCAGCGGGTAAGTTCTTCCACTTAATGAGATACTCTGAAATTGATCGATTTCATAGCTGTCGGGTTCTTGTTTCTGTGACTGCTCCAGGTTCCAATATGCTTTTTCCTTCGTCTTCAATTTCTGGCAATATTGTTTGAATTAGGATCTTTTGCAACTTTTGAATAAGTGGCCATACTTCTTCATCCTTCTTCCATTCATCCCTTGCTTCGTTTATCCAATTTGGTTGGATAATAGAAATAGCACAAAACAATGCTTCCACATCCTCATCCTTGAAGAGTCTTCCCATTCGGTAAGGTCGCCATTTTTTAAGTGCATGTAGTATTGCCAACATTTCCTTCTCATAAATAGCTTTCTTGAGATATAGCAGTAAAAATACCCAATCACCTACATCAAAACATTTTTCACTACGATGTTGATCTACCTGTTGTTTCGTTTGATTTTGCACCAAAGTGGCGTTATCCTTTAAAAGTTGGAGAACTTGTTGTTGATGCTCGATGTGATCTTTCTCTGCATGAACCTTTTTCTTCTTGATATGTCCTTCTATCTCTGGAGTTTGAGGAGTGGTAATTTCTTCCAATCCTTTACAAGATATGGTCGAATTCCTTTCTTGATGCTCGATGTGATCTTTCACTTCTTGAACATTTTTCTTCTTGATATGTCCTTCTATCTTGATAGTTTGCGGAGTGGTAATTTCGACCAATGAATTACAAGATATGGTTGGATTCATTTCTTCTTTCTCGATGTGATCTTTCACTTCTTGCACCTTTTTCTTCTTGATATGTCCTTCTATCTTGAGAGTTTGAGGAGTGGTAATTCTTGCCAATGCTTTACAAGATATGGTCTAATTCATTTCTTCTTTCTCTGGGGTGGGGTCCTGGCGTATATCCTCTTCTTTTGATGTTTCTTGATCCTTTTCTTCCTCCTCTTCATATTCTATGTAAAATAATTTCTTCTCAGCACACTTATGACCTTTAGTGCATTTGCTATCACAATTGTAACAAAGCCCTTTTTCTCTTTTTTCTTCCAATTGTTGTGGTGTTGCTCTAAAGAAGGTGTTGCTCTTTGTATCCTCATAATGTGCTATCATTTCCTCTGTGAAAATTGACCACGTAACAAGTTGTTTACGAGAACAAAGCCCTTCATACCATAAAAATTGATCCGGTTCTAAATATGAAGATGCAATACATACCTTTTATAACAGTGGTACACCATGTAGATCAAAATATTGCTCCATATGAAGTATCCAATTTACTGGATCCTTGCCATCAAACTTCCTCATCTCGTTTTTTCTTCATTTTAGGAGATCAATCTTGAAACGACTGTAACTCTGTAATTTCGGATCTTCTAGTTCTGGAATTGCGACCTATAGTAGTCCTCTGTGTCCTCTTTCCAATGCCACCAGTCTGATCCAAATTGGATTCTCCAAGGAAGAGTTATGCACAATCTCCCAAGATGACCTGATTATAGACTAGTTCAGTAGAGCTAACTTGTACGACGTTCTACGAGTCACTGTTTCGACCTTTGGCTCTAAAAAATATCTACAAGAAACTACAGTCCGTCGTCTTTCTGTAACTTCTTACGAAATTTCAATCGGATGCTTAGAGAGAAAGTTATAATTATTTTCCCTAGGTCACCTGTTTGGAATGTAATTTAGGAGTCTGCAGAAAGACCAACTACTTCAGATCATATCTCCTCAAATATAGCGCGAAAAGCTCTGAAATTCGGACCCGAGCTTCAATGCGATCTCATCTCAAATGGGTTTTTCTTTTAGCTTCTAAAGCATCGCAGAGAAAACGTTATAGCGAAAATTACACGATGACCTGTTTGGAGCAGCAAAACCCTAGAATCCAAAGCTCTGATACCAAATGTTATGAAACCAGCTCAAGAAAAGATAGAAAAGATAGATCAACGCCTTAGAATTCAGCCTCTTCGAGGGGGCAACCTCATTTACATTACATAAATGAACAATTCTTGGATGATACAAATGAAAAGACCTCCTTTCTATATATAGGAGTCTAAGGGGTCATAACATAATCAGAGCCGACATAACAATAATAATGTAAGGGCACAATAATAACAATAGTGGGCTTCTATGTGGCACAATAGTAACAATATGGGCACTACATGGGTACATCAAATAAGTGGGTTGTACTAATAACAATAAGGGGTTACACTAGTAGTATAGGGGCCTAACAAATATCTAGGAAGGATATTTAGTCTTCTAAGTTCTTCTTTGTTCTTCCTTCAAAGAACTTATAAGGATTGCATGTTGTCATAATGGAACATTGACACTTTGATTAATCTAAAGGATTAAGAATTATATGAATAGAAAAGTATTTGCATCTTTGGATCATCCATTTCAATCAATACCCCTCACAATTTATGCTTTGGCACAGTTCTTTGGCCGAGGATTATCTACAAAGATACAGCATCCGATAGGTGTCATTGTTGGGGAACAAAATTTGAAGCAATTTTTCCTTGGTATGATGACTCAACTTTCCTCTTAATGGTGAATAGGAGGCTAGTAAGCTGAAATATTTCAACTCATGACTTCTTAGTTTTAAAATATGGCTTCACGCAGTTACACTAGATGTAACAACCATGGTTAAAAATCCATATAAGAAAATTAATAAAGGAAAAATAAGACCAAGGTCATGGGACACCTATTCGAAGATGAATGGTGGGAAAAAACATCATAGTGAGTGTCACTTTCAGTTTATTTATTGCTAAGGAAATTGGTAAAGGCATTGGCAAAGGAAAAGAGGCATTAATTGGCATTTTATTTATGAAATAATGGAAAATAAGAGAAAAGGAGGGTGAGAGGTCACAGAATTTCATGAGAGGAAAATTGAAGGAGAAATTGAGGAAATTGAAGAAAATAGAGGTCTCAATGATAAAGAGGGTTATGAGGATTAGTTCAAGGCTTTTGTTGGTTAAGCTTTTTCAGTTGAGACTTTTGTCAATTTTAGCTGGGAGCACTCTCTTTATTCTATCTCTCTCTCATACTCTTTCACACTTAGAGTTTTCTTGGAGCATTGTGGCCTACTTTGGATTTGGAAAAAGAAGGCAAAGAGAAAGAAGGAAAGCGTAAGGGAACAACATGATCCGTAGCTACATCAGGATTGTTTTGCAGGTAATGAGATGCATCTATGATTTCCTTGCTAGTTTTGGCATGCATGGTATATGCATGTGGTTATTTGGTTATGATCTATCATTGGCATGGAGGATTGCATGGATTTAGAGTGGTTTTTCATAGCCTTTCCATTTCCTGGATAGTCATGGTGTTGTGGGTTCTTACCACTTGTATTTTTATTATTGTTGATCAAGATCATTATGGTTATGGGTTGAGTTACTAGTTGTTGGATTCACTAGTTGGAACAAACACTCTAGAACCCTAGACAACTTGGGTTCAGTTACTAGTCCTAGATACCTAGCTGGAAAAACGCTCTAGATCCCTTGGTGGGTTGAGTTACTAGTCTTGGATCCTTGATTGGACAAACACTCTAGAGCCCATGAAGGTTGTGGGTTTAGTTACTATTTCATGGAGCCGAAGTTGGGAGAAACACTCCGGAGCCTTGCACAACCTTTGTAGACACCAATCTGGTTGGTGTTAGTCATGTCCAACCGTGAGGTGGAATCAATAGTTGAGGGTTGAGGTGGTTTGGCCTCTAGAAGCCCTGGTTTGGTTTTTCTTGGTTTATTCCATGAGATCCCACATTCACGCTTGGAATATGGCATGGGGGTGATTGGATGAAAGAGATAATTAGCTCATCCCATTCTATGGTCAGGTGGTACATGCAAGTCCCTAAATTTGTTAGATTTGCATATGTTAATAAGAGCTCTTTTCCTCTTGTCTTTCCATGAGTAATTGTACTTGTTATTATGTGGCTTTGATGGTTCTTTTATCATGGTGTATATTTTGTTCATTTCTTGGTTATAAGATTTATATTGGATATGGCTCTTGATGTGTTTTGATTTTTTAATGAATGGTTTCTGAATGAATGAGATAATAGATGTTATTGTAATTATTATGAGAGGGAATTAGTCCTTCTCGGTGATTCACAGATAACTTTCAAACCCCTATGTTTAAATATGCATTTATGACCTGTAGATTACATGTTTTTCATGTGTTTGACGAAATGAATGTCATGGTTAGGCCTGGTTAGGTCATTTTTTTTATTTAAATTTGATTGAATGGCTTTATCATCATGTTTGAAATAATTATAGAAAGTCTCACTGAGTTTTGGGCAATGGTATGGAGACAGGCCTGAAAAGGTGGCTTCGATTCCAGGGTCGCTTGCTCAAACCTGAGAAATTGGGGTTGTAGCTGCTATCTTGCAGGCTTATGCATGCGACTGGAGGCATATAGTTTCATGGATGCAGTGTTATTCTTGAAGCTAGGAGTCCAAGTTAGTGGAAAATAAATTTGACTCGGGGTTTGGGAACTTGGTGGGGTGGTTTAGCTCTTGGGGGTCCTATAGACCCCGTAGGAGGTGTTGAGTTGTCAGTTTGTCTTCTGCAATTAGCCTCACTTCCTTAATGGGACCTAGGAGGTTGGTTCATGTCATAATAGCTCCTCCTCTCATGTTTACCCTAGCATGATGGTGAAAATGGTTAGATATGGGAGGGGTGGTTATAAAATGGTATCAAAGCAGTATTATGTTCTCTTTGGGTGATATTTGATACCACAGAGTGGTATCAGAGCATAGTTCAAACACTTGGATGGGATGGGATAGATGCATGCATTGTTTTGGTTAGGGTTATGCATGAATAGTAAGTTAGACATACATCATCGTGGTCATTATGCAACTTGTGTCATCATGATGTAATTAGTATGTTATGTTTTTGATATGATTGGATGATATGGAGTAGCAGATGCATATCATTAGAGCGAGGTTGCAGCACTTGACCTTGGGGTAAGAGAAAATTTTCATATAGGTTTATATGTTGGGCATGCGGGTATGTTGGTTAATGGTTGTTATAAGCATTATGGTTATGTACATGCTTCTCATTTTATTGTTGTTGTCGTTACATACATGATATATGTTAGTTAATCAATGTGGACATATGCACATGCATTGGATAGTCATGAATGATAGTGACATGTTGTTATATGCATTGTGGTCATGCACTTGACGATTATGCTCATTTAAGATCTTGATGCTATATGTATCATGCTAATATGGATTCTCTTGTGATGATGGTTATGGTCATGATATTTAGGTATGAGTTGATATATATTTGTGATGTTGTGCCATACTAATATGTACAAACTTGTGTAGTGTGATAGCCTCCCTTGAGATACATTGAGGTATGAGTTTGATTAGGTTGTCTATTTGGTTTATCTAACATGGTATGTTTACAAGTTATCTAAATGTTTGATTAGTTGCATGATATGAGTATGTGTCTATAAGATTTCCTAAAGGAATGATTTTGTTTTAATATGTTGTACTAACATATATGTGCTGAGACAACTGATACACACTTGAGTGCAAATGGGTGCTAGTAGTAGTAATATGACTTATGGTTGTGAGTTGTTTGTTGATTATGACATGCCTGTTAGTATTGGTAAAGGTTAATTTCAAATTAATAGATATGATGTTTTGATATTTGGAACATGTGACTAACATGTGTGAACAGCTGCATGGAAACATGGTTGGAATTAGCATGACAAGGTAATAGTTGTTTTGTTTATATAACTAATAGTTGGGTGATGTGATAACACATAATAAGATTCAATTGCAGCCAAGAAAAAGGTAAAAGAAAAGAATTGGGTGAGAATTCATTTGGCTATGTTTGGAAACTGTAATTCTAAATGAATGAGTGCTTCACATGAATACATGAAGTCTTCTTAACCCTGATTTTGTCTGAAGTTATGTGAATATGTGTTGTATTCATCACCATGTATTTGATAGGTATAACAGTTGGTTTCTAGTTATAGCTGGATTCGTTAAGGAGTTGGAGTCTCTTGAGAGACGATATATGCATGTGTTCAAATACAAGGCAACATGATCGACACAACAAGGTAAGTTAATTGGTATATTGTATATTTATTTATGCACTAATAGTTGCATGTTTATGACAGTATGATGCAGGGAATTACATGGAAAAATAGACTGCCATGGAATCTTAGAGAAGGCTCAGGTTGAGCTTTCCTTGGAAGCACTAGGATCCCATGGGGTTGAGTCATGGTGTATGTTGAATTTTTTGTTCTTTCAGTTCTTTGTGATTTGTTTGTGCTTGATTTGCAGTTTTATTTATGTTTGGTGCATGGCCATGCCACTGTTATTGGTTTTTTATGGTTTTCTTTTTGTTTATTTCTTATTCTTGCCTTTTATGTTTTAAGGGCCTTGGGATTTGGTTGGGGAAGGAGGACAATTATTGGAGCTTGGGGAGAGCTGAATGAATCTCAACAGGTTATGTAAAACACAGATGAATCTTGGTGCATGAATAAAAGGCAGTGGAAGGTAAGAATATGATAGCTAGTTAGATTGGTTGGGTCCATTGGGGTAAATGGATGGTGGAAGTACAATCATGAGAAAGGTAACAAGAAAGGTAAAGTACATATATTTGAAGTGTCAAATGCCTTCATTAGGTTGGGAACTGTTGTTCTCAATGTTGTGCATGTGGTGCATGGATAAAGAGAGTTCTCTTAACCTTGAACTTATGATATCTAGTAATTTTGTTGTGATTATGATTATGTTGATGTATATATATGTGTATATGTGTATATATATATGTATGTATGTATGTCATTGTCTAACCGGGTCGTCCCGGATCATGATTTATTAATGTTAGAGTTTATATGAATGTATGTATGTCATTATATGACAAGGTTGTTAGGGATCATGATTTCTTTATGCTAGTGTTTATATGCATGTATATATATGTATGTATGTCCTTCTCTAATAGGGTCATCAGGGATCATTCTTGTGGAGGAATGATTGCTTATGCAGGTGAATGACATGAAGAGGTTCATGGTTTATGAGGAATCAAGTGGGAAGAGTAGCCCTGATAGATCTCTGAGGTTAGTATCATGTGGATATGAATTGATATTATGTGATTATACTATGTCTATGTTTATGCTATGGAAGGTAATGCTAATGGATAGATCAACAGAATAAAAGCAGCGTGACCTATGGCATGCTGGAACAAGCATGGATAGTGGAAAGACACTTAAGCAAGGGTTTCTTGGTAAGGATAGTGTGGTCTTAGGTTGCGTAGTATTAGTGTTGTGTACATGTAGGATATGCAGTATTTTGTACATATCATGTTGTGTGCATGTTGCATATTTGGTGTTATGTTCATGTTGCATATTCGGTACTGTGTACATATAGTGTTGTGTGCACATTGCATATGCAGTGTTGGGTACAAATGGTGTTATGTACATGTCGTATATGTAGTTCTATGGACATATGATGTTGTGTGCATGTTGTATATGTGGTGGCGTGTACATGTGGTGTTGTGTACACGTTGTACATATGGTGTTGTGTATATATGGTGGTAATTACATGTTGTACATGTGGTGATATGTACATGTTTTACATGAGATCTTGTGTGCGTGCAGTGTTGTGTGGAAGTTGTACATGTAGTTCTATGTGTACATGATGTTGTGTACACACTATGAAGGTGGTGCTGCGTACATGTGGTGTTGTGTACATGTTGTGCAGGTGGTGTTGTGTACATATTGTGCAGTTGGTGTTGTGTACATTTTATGTTGTTTACATGTTGTGCAGATTGTGTTGTGTACATGCGGTGTTGTATACACATTGTATAGGTGGTATTGTGTACATGTGGTGTTGTGTACACATTGTGCAGGTGGTGTTATGTACATGTGGTATTGTGTACGTGTCGCACATGTTGTATTTCATACATGGGGTAATGTGTTACGTTCATTGCGTAATCGTTTTATTATGACATGCATATTCCTTTTGTTATACTCTGTGTATGTATATGTATTGTGTGGTGTTGTACACTAGGTGTAGGTGTAGGTGTTGTGTTGTACACCCAGTGTAGGTGTATGTGTTGTTTTGTACACCAGGTGTAGGTGTATGTGTTGTGTTGTACACCAATCTATGTGCATGTGTTGTATGTTGGGTGTAGGCGAATGCATTGTGTGGTGTTGTATGTCGTGTCTAGATGTATGCATGTGATGTACACTATGTGTATGTATACATGCTTGAAGAGAAGATAAATCATTGGGTTCTTGTGGTGTGTGGCAACCAATCCTATGTGTGTACAAAAGGTCAAAGAACGAAGTAGAAGTGAAGGATCAATTGAAGGATAAGTATCAATATTTTATTTCAATTTTAATTACGCATGTGATATATGACTTTGATCTATGATGGTTACATGCGATCTATGATTTTGATTTATGATGGTTGTGTTTCAAGCTAACCAAATGTGATATTTTTATACATGATGATTTGATCAAAAGATAGCTTGACTTGTTGTGATAGGAAGTAAACAAAATTGCAGGTGCATCTTATTTATGAGCTACCAATGAGGTATGATTTAAATTTGTTTCAATTCATTTTTAGTCTAATGGGCATTATGTGCTTGGTACAGGAAAGTAGGGTAATGCCTTGTTTTGGTGGTTGTAATATGCTTCCAGAGAAATTAACAGCAATGGTGAAAGGAAATGTAACATGCAGTAGTGTGTTGGTAAATCATTCAGGACTAGGGCCATTATGTGGCACTGGTACCCAATAGTGCCCATTTGTTTCCATGAGCATGCCATGACTGGTATGATGGATTTAAGGCAAGGATATGCCTTGGCTTTTTTACCTTTTGATGTGAGAAAACCCTGTCAAGAGAAGGATCACCCAAGGGACTGTGTAGCACAGAAGGGGATGCCAGCGAAACTTGGAAGGTGTGTGAATGCACAGAAGGGGGTGACTAGATTTCCCGAGAGACTGTGTAACAGAGAAGGGATTGCTAGGAATGAATTTGTTTTGGTTATTAGCATTACAAAATGGAATCAAATCCACATTGGGAGTGTGTCCTGGAACAATGAGTCAGTAATTGTTCACTGAGAGAACAGGTAGCCTAGGATTGTAGCATTGGACATTGGATGCACGTTTGACTTTGACAGTGGATTTTGGACTTCCTTGGAAGGAAGTGAATCCTGGTACCACTTTTGAGGGTGGAGGTGTGAGCCTCTGGATTTCCCTTGTTGATTGATGCAGGCATTGTATCCTTTCATTTGATGGTTAGAGAAAAGGTGCACATGTATATGTGTATATTATTGTAAATATTGTAATGAGTTGTGTTATAAAGCTCTAGTAAATGGTATGATTTTCATGTTTTCAGAAGATGGCATTGTAAATATTGCAACGAGATAGTTTATAAATATCCATAGGTAGTATGTATTATTTTCAATGGTTTGTTGGTCAAGGTGTCATAGAACATCGAGGATGGTGTTCCCCCAAGGGGGGGTGGGTTTCTGTAATAGTCCCAGTTAAAAATACATGTAATAAAGTTAATAAAGGAAAAATAAGACCAAGGTCATAGGACATGTATTCCAAGCTGAATAGTGGATAAAAACATTCTAGTGGGTGTCATTCTCAGTTTATTTATGGCTAAGGAAATTTTCAAAGAGTCATTAATTAGCATTTTATTTACGAAATAATGGAAAATAGGAGAAAAGGAAGGTAAAAGGTCACAAAATTGCATGAGAGGAAAATTGAAGTAAAAATAGAGGAAATTGAAGAAAATAGAGGCCTCAATGATAAAAAGGCTTCGAAGGATCAGTTCATGACTTTTTCAGGTTAGGATTTTGATTGTTGAGACTTTTTTTTCAGTTTTAGCTAGGATCTCTCTCTCTATTATTTCTCTCTCATACTCTTGCACACTTAGAGTTTTGTTGGAGCATTGTTGCATAACTTGGATTTGGAGAAAGAAGGAAAATGGAAAGAAGGAAAGTGCAAGGGAACAACGGGACCAATAGTTACAATGGGATTTCTTTGTAGGTATCGAGTTGCATGTATGATTTCCCTGCTAGTTTTAGCATGCATAGTATATGGATGTGGTTATTTGGTTATGATCTATCATTGACATGGAGGACTGCCTAGATTGATAGTGGTTTTTCCTAGCCTTGCCATTTCTTGGATAACCATGGTGTTGTGGGATTTTCCACTTGTTTTTTTTATTGGCTCTTAGATTCTTTATGGTTGTGGGTTGAGTTATTAGTTCTTGGAGGTGTTGGTTGGAACAAATGCTCTGGAGCCCTAGAACAACTTGGGTTTAGTTACTAGTCCTAGAGCCTTGGTTGGACAAACAATCTAGAGCCCTTGGTGGGTTGAGTTACTGGTCCTGGAGTCTTGGTTGCACAAATTCTCTAGAGCCCTAGAAGGTTGTGGGTTGAGTTATTAGTTCTTGGAGCAACGGTTGGAACAAATGCTCTAGACCCATGGACAACTTGGGTAGAGACCAATATGGTTGGTGTTAGTTATGTCTGACCGTGAGGTGGAATCATTTGTTGAGGGTTGAGATGGTTTATCCTCTAGAAGCCATGTTTTAGTTTTTCTTGGTTTATTGTATGATATCTCACATTCACGCTTGGAATATGGTGCAAGTGTGATTGGCTAAAAGAGAGACTTAGTTCAGCCCAATCTATGGTTGAGTGGTACATGGAAGTCCTTGACTTGGTTGGATTTGCATTTGTTAATAAGAGCTCTTATCCTCTTGTATTTCCATGAGTAATTGTACTTTTTATTATGTGTCTTTGATGGTTGTTCTATCACGGTGTATATTTTGTTCATTTGTTGTTCATATCCTGGTTATAAGATGTATGTTCGCTACGGCTCTTGATGTGTTTTAATTTGCTGATGAATTGTTTATGAATGCATGAGCTAATAGATGTTATTGCAACTATTATGAGAGGGAATAAATCCTTCTTGATGATTCTCAGATAAGTTTTAAACCCCTATGTTTAAATATTCCTTCAAGACCTGTAGATTACATGTTCTCCATGTGTTTGATGAAATGAATATCATGGTTAGGCTTTGTTAGGTCAAGTTTTTTTTTCAAATTTGATTGAATTTATTTTTCATCATGTTCAAAATGATTTTGGAAAGTCTCACTGAGTTTTAGGTGGTGTTCTGGAAGCAAGCCTAAAAAGGTGGCTCTAATTCTGAGGTCGTAGGCTTTTAACTCAGAAATTGCGACTGCAGTCGCTACCTTGTAGACTTATGCATGCAACTAGAGGCCTATAGTCCCATGGATGAGTGTTACGCATGGGGTTGGGAGTCTAAGTCAATGAAAAAATAATCTAACTCAATGTTTAGGTACTTGGAGGGGTGGTTTAGCTCTTGGGGTTCATGTAGCCCCTGTAGGATGTGTTGAGTTGTCGGTTTGTCTTCCTCGGTTGGCCCCACTTCCTTAATGGTACCTAGGATGTTGGGTTATGTCATAGTAGCTCCTCCTCTAATGTTTACCCTCAAAAAATGGTGAAACTTGGTAGATATGGGAGGGTTCGTTACACTATATCTCAGTGTGATCATGAGTTTCTTGCACCATTATCAGATCTAAAGAGACTTGTATGAATCACTTCCCTGAGACATAGAATTGAAATTTCTTCTTCCTCTTCTCCACCAGAATCAATTGCACAACCTGAACAATTAGAATACATACCAATACCGCCTGATCTATCTGATTTACCCCCTATATTCTTGGAACTTATTTCTAAGGGAATAGATCTACAAAATTCTCTATTGGTTCATCAACTTGAGTCTTTTGAAATCCCTGTGTCCCTTTCAAAATATTTTGATACAGAAGCAAAACTTGAATTAAAATTACTTGGACTTAAACCTGGATATTTTATATCCTTTTTTATTCATACATATCCTTCTACTTCTGATCAACTTGAAGAGGAGTTCAAAGTTTATACAAATCCCCTAGCATCTAAAGATAAAGAGACAATTGTTCCTGAATTAAACAATTTAATTATTCATCCTTAGTTTTCAAAAAAACTTATAATCTCAAAATAACCATCCCCTAAGAAGCCTTCATCTCCTATAAAACCAAGTTCACAACCAAATTTTCAACCAATTATGGTTGGTGTGGGACCAGTTGTGGCTACTATATATGAAACATTAATATTTCCACAAGTAGATCAAATTCATGATTTCCCTCATGGATATCTAAAGCACTTACCTAGATACAATGGGAAAAGTATTTTTATTGGCCAAAACTCACACAATATGTTGGTAAATATATCAAAACTTGCACTACCTATGCCATCACCAAGCCAACCAACAAGAATCAAGGCATGTAAACTCCTATGCCTACTCCCAATCATCCTT
This sequence comes from Pinus tabuliformis, assembly GCA_031772625.1. Taxonomy (NCBI): domain Eukaryota; kingdom Viridiplantae; phylum Streptophyta; class Pinopsida; order Pinales; family Pinaceae; genus Pinus; species Pinus tabuliformis. The sequence continues at coordinate 836,150,184 of CM062815.1, forward strand.
GGGAATCCATATCTATTGACTATCTGTCTAGACTCCCCTCTACCAAACATGGTAATGTCTGTGTATTTGTGGTTGTTGACAAATTTTATAAGATTGCTCTAATGGTGGCCTATACGAAGAGTATCACAATAGAGGGCACTGCCAAAATTTTATTTGAATGAGTGTGGGTACATTTTGGGATCCTGCATACCATCATATTATATTGGGATTGCAGGCTCCTAATCACATTCTTGTCAAACCTATGGACATCATTGGACACCAAGCTTACTAAGTTGACTACATTCCATCTCCAGACTGATGTCCAAAAAAAGGTCATCAACAAGATGATATTTCACATACTATGCATGTACAAATCCAAGAATCCAAAAACCTAGGATGAGATCCTTTCCTATGTGCAACACAATTATAATAGGGATTTCCATAGCTTGACTAGTCCCAATCCATTTCAAGTGGGTATGGGATTTCAACCATTATGTCTGATTGATGTCGCTAGGCCTCATGCGACTATGCAGATAGAATATGTACATATACAATCTGAGGCCAATAAAGAAACCAGGTTTATTGAACGCATCTAGCACATATGTTAGTAATTTCACGACATCTTGGAGAAGTCCAATTCCAAGTACAAGAAACAACATGATCAAAATCAGGTGCCACATAAGTTTCAGGTGGCCGACAAAGTTTGGTTGCATTTGTAGAAAGAACACCTTGTCGATTCCCATCGGAAGATCTGACCACTATGATATGGGCCTTACATTATCACCAAGGTTATGTGATAAAAAAAAATGATTTCAGCGTTCCCCCATTCCTTGGCTTGCACCCAGTGTTTAACGTGGAGCACCTTCGGCCATACTTTCCACCATTGTTATAAACATCAAACATTGTAGATCAGCTAACACCAATAAAGATCAAACTAGATTATATGTAACATGCCACAACTGATCATATCAAGGAAGAGGGATAAAAAAAAGTTGCAAATAGAATATTCAACTGTATTGGGTTGTCAAAGCTGGCGAACTCCTGCACCAATGTAAGTGGCTTACTACAGACGAAGTTTAGCAGAAATTTACCCATCTCATAGAGGCACTCAATGCAATGGGGACCATTACTTCCTAAGGAGTGGGGACTAATCTAGGTGGATATTGGTGGCCACCTAGCTATTCCACTTGGACACCCACCACTGTTTCTTTCATTTTCCTTAATTATAGCACAATTTACTATTTTTTGCATCTTTTCGGGTCTTGAACTTCTAGAGCCATTTTGAGGCCCTAAACAATTTTTTTGGAAAATGAGAAAAACAATATCTCACATTAGAGGTTTGAAGTTTAAATTTCTATTCCTTGGATATATATATTTAACAATGTATCGTATAAATCAAATGGAGATCATATGCCAAATTTACGATCCCAAGAAGCTGATGTACGAATTAACCCCAACGAGGCCCACAAACTTTTGACACTTCATCTCCTAGGGTTAGGTTTTTGGATGTTTATGGTTTTCTATTGTTTCTCAATAATAAATAGGCCACTAAGCCTCATTGTAACATATTTAAGAAGGCATGTAGTTGCCACATCTCTTCTAAGAGATAAGCTACATCACCCAAGCTAGTTTGCTTCCATTCTACATGTAAACATTTTTCAATATTTGTTTTTAATCAATTGAAGTTCATTTTTTGTTGTAGCTTTGTGTCTCTATTTAATTATGTATTTCATTTCATTCTTTCATAAATCTGGATCAGTGTCGAAGCGGTCTGCTCTTTATCTATTTTTTTTACATGTCCCCAATGACGTCGGGGTATAAAGAGTTGGGACTTGAACTAGTTGAGCCCTTGCAAGACCATCCCCGCTGACATCAACAACCTCCCATGGAAAAGTAAAATAAAGGTGAGGGAGAAGAAGATCCTATCAAACTTCTGCTCGAAGAATCCCTCGAGCGACAAAGGAATGACATGATGGACAACTTTTCCTAGATCCTTCGGTGGATGCCAAAATCTAACACATCTTCATCTAGTAGACACTTTGGAGGCACCAACCCCTTCAACGTACAAGTTAAATTTCACACTCCTATATTTCAAGGCCAAATAGACACAGATGTCATAGGTAAGTGGTTAAATCTGCTGGAAGGATATTTTTGGTTCATGATTTTTTTGATAGGGAAAATATTACTTTTGCGCGCCTCAAATATGCCCCCCACGTCAACAATTAGTGGTAAACATATTGTGAGCAGAAGGACGAGAGGGAACCCTCACTATTTTCAGCCACACCCACTTGGAAATCCTTTTGAGACACCATCAAGGAACAATATCACCCTGTCAAGAGTTATGAATATAAGTACATAAAATGGACCATACTACTGTAGGGAAGTGACTAAGACGTGCCAAAGTTCATAAATATTTTTCATACCCTCCTAAAAAATTTGGGTATCAATGATTCTGAGAAACATCTAGCACTCAATTACCATGACACTCGACATAAACACATCTAATACGAAATGGAGTTACTGGAAATCTCCTTTCTTGGTGTCGCATATCAATATTTCGTCAAGATCGAGCAGAAAATTTAAACACAATAAGTGAGACTTTGGATCTCCGAATTTGAAGTAGGGAAAGGGAACCCCCAAAACACAGAACAAATGATAAATCCAAGACGAGGTCACCTAGGACAACCCATGAAAGCCGTAAGAAAATAATAGCACCATGAAGACAAAAGACATAGGAAAGTGGTGTGAGTTCCACAAGAGACCCAATCACAACACAAGTGAGTGTCGTGCCAAGAAGTCACTAGTGGGCGAGATGAAGGCTTCAGAGGCCAATGCATCTTCTAACTTTGATTTAGAACATGAAAAGTGGTTGAGATTGGGAAGCAAATTATCGATTTGGATCCCAATGCCACTATTGCGACCACCAAGGTCTAGAAGATTGAGCCCAATGATCCAGAGGAAGGGAAGTATCTCTTCCACTCATAGATGTGGGTAAACGAGTCTCTGCTAGAGTTCATTTTCAACAGCGAGATCCAAAAGAACCTCATATTAGCATAGGTCATTAAGTGGTTGGGTCTACCAACCACACCACACCCTCAACCATACACCATTGTGTGGATCGACCAAGGACGATATATATATCTTAGTCAGCAGTGTTGCCTTCCCTATAACATCAAGCCCTTCAAGGATGAGGTACTATGTGATATTTCTCCTCAAGAAGTTTTTGATGTGTTATTAGACCAACCATACTTGTGGAAGTGTCATGCTATTATTAGACCAACCATACTATTATTATTAATTTGGGAAATAAGTTGTACATAATACCGGTGGTAGACCCACCTACTACCATCTCATTAATCTTTGCTAAGAAATGCATTAAGCTCATCTCCGAGACTGGGATTTTTTTTTCTTTCTGATTCACTCTCAAAGTAAGGGAAGATCATGGCCCCCAGGAAGGGTTCCTCCACGCAGAATTCGCAGGTGGATAAGGTCATGGATGAATACAAGGACATCTTCTCCTCACCCACAAGGGTACCTTTGCACTGTCAAGTGAAGCATTCAATCGATCTAACTCTCAAATCACCTCTATCCAATGGGCCAATATACCTCTTCTCCATTCTAGAAAATGAAGAAATCAAGTGGAGGATCTAGGACTTGTTGTAAAAAGCGCACATCCAAACAAGTTCCTCACCTTGTAGGAGCCCGATGTACTTATACAGAAGAAGGATGGGACCTAGAGACTTTGCATTAATTATCGGGCACTAAAAATAATAATTGTAAGGAACAGGTATAAAATCCCACTTATTGATTACCTTTTTGACTAACTCAAGGAGGGCATGTACTTCAGCAAAATCCTTTTGAAGTCTGTCTATCACTAGGTTCCAATAGAACCCATAGATGTATGGAAGACAACCTTCAAATCAAATGAGGGCCTTTTTGAATGGCTGGTCATGCCTTTTGGGTTAAAAAATTCCCCTAAAAATTTTATGAGGGTGATGGATGACACCTTAGGTACCTTCACCAAATCATTCATGGTTTTATAGCTGGATCACATCCTCATATTCAGGAAGAGTTGGGAAGAGAACTTGCAACAAATAAAACAAGTCCTTCAAACCTTGTGGCAACAAAAATTTTGTGCCAACTTTGAGAAATGCACCATTGGCATGAGCCAGGCCTACTGTCAAGGTTACACTATTGATGAGAAAGGTATCCATATGGATCCAGCTAAGATCCAAGGCATTCAGGATTGACTAGCCTCGACCACTCTAACAAAGCTTCACAACTTTTTGGGCCTTGCTAATTTTTATTGGAGGTTCATGTTGGGATTTTCTCATCCCACTTGGCCTTTGAGTCAAGTTACCAAGGGTGGAGAGAAAGGAAATTTTTCGTAGTACAATTCCCAAGAGAAGGTGTTCATTGAGTTGAAGCACCACCTTTCCTCTGCTCTAGCACTCACATTTCCAGACCTGCAACAATCATTTTAAATTGAGACAGACACATTTTACCATGTTATTGGTGTTGTCCTCACCCAACAAGGACATCTGGTGGCCTATCACAGTGGGAAACTTTCCAATACAATTCAGAAACACCCCACCTATGATAAAGAGACTCTTATGGTCAGTGATCGTGCAGGCTTTCTGATAATGGAAAAATTACATTCTAGGGAAGGATACGGTCATCCTTACATATCATCAACCTCTTTAGTTTATATGAACACAAGGGAAGTTGCAGAATGATCGTTATCAGAAGTGGTCTACATATCTAAAACAATTATAGTTTAACATTAAATACAAGAAAGGAAGCATCAATCATTTGTCGAATGCCTCAATCGGTCCCAAATTGCACCACTGACTACTATTTTTAACTCTTATGGCTAGGAGAACTCTGGATGGCCACAACTGTACAAAAATATTCTAGAGTTGTCCACCACATAACAGATGTTACTGGCTGGCAAGCAAGTTCCACACTTCCACCTCTAGGATGCATTATTATGTTATCCAGGCCACCTTTGTGTTCCTTGAAGTGAGCGTGCGTAGTTGATTTGGGAGGCACACTACATTCAGGTCACATGACAGTTTAGTGTGGAGAAAAATGTGGTCCTAGTACGAAAGTATTTTTATTGGCCAAAAGATTGATAGGATGTTGGAAAATATATTAGATCCTGCACTACCTGTTGGTTTTCCAAGCCAAACATCAAGAAGCAAGGCATGTACACTCCTTTGCCTACTCCCACCAACCTTCAAAATCCATCTCCATGGACTATTTGTCTAGCCTCCTTTCTACCAAGCATGGTAATGATTGTGTATATTTGGTTGTGGAAATATTTTCTAAGATGGCTATATTGATGGCCTGCATGAAGAGTATAACGACAGGGGACACTGCCAAACTTTTCTTTGAATGGGTGTGGGTACATTTTAGAATCCCATAGACCATTATATCAGGTCAGGATAGTAGATTCCTTAGCAAATTTTGGTCGATCCTCTAGACATTATTGGACACAAACCTCATCAAGTCAATTGCATTTCATCCCCAAAATGATGGCAAAACATAGGTCATCAACATGATGATAGTGCACATACTACACATATACAACTCCAAGTATCCATGAACCTGGGATGAGAACCTTCCCTATGTGCAACACAATAATAAAAAATCTCTCCATAGATCTACTAGTTGCAGTCCCTTTCAAGTGGGTCTAGGATTTCAACCATAGTGTCTGATTTATTTTTTCGTGCCTCATGCGACTACAGGGAAAAAATACGAAAATGTACCTTCTGAGGCTGATAAAGAAACCATTTTTATTGAATGCATCGATCTCATCTACTAGTAGGTTCATCACATCTTGGAGACTTCCAATGCCAAGTACAAGAAAGGACATGATCAACATCAGGTGCCACATAAGTTCTAGGTGGGTGACAAATTTTGGTTGCATTTGCAAAAAGAATTCCTTTCCAAGTCCCATCGGATATTTGACCACTATGACACTGGCTTTACACCATCACGAAGGTTGCTGGAGATAATTATTTCGAGCTCGGCATTCCCCCATTCCTTGGCCTACACTCATTGTTCAATGTGGAGTACCTTCATCCATAATTTCCACCATTAATGGACATATCAGACATTATAGAACAACTAATACCAACATATCTCTAGATAGATTGCATGGAATAGGCCACAACTAATCAAATCATGGACACATAGATTAATAACACTTGCTAATATAAGATCCATCTGTATCAGGTTGTCAAAGCTACCCAATTCTTGCACCAAGGCAAGTGTCTTACTAGGGACCAAGTTCAACAAAAGTTTCAACATCTCATGGAGGCACTCAACATAATGGGGATCATTACTTCCTAAGGATGGATGACTAATCCAAGTGGATATTGGTGGCCACCCACCGTTTTGAGGCCGTTTACGATGTTTTTTTTTTTTTAAATGAGAAAGCCTATAGCTTGTGGCAAGGGTTTGCAGTCGAAGTCATACTCCTTGGATATATATTTCTAAAGAGGTATCGTACACATCAAACAAAGATCATATTCCAAAATTATGAGCCTCGAAATTTGATGTACCAACTAACCCCAATAGGGCCGACAAACGTTTGACACTTCATCTCCTAGGGTTAGGTTTTTGGATTTTTATGGCTTTCCATTATTTCTCAATAATAAATAGGCCACCCAACCTCATTCTAACACAGTTTAGAAGGCACATAGTCATCACATCTATTCTCATAGATAAGCTACCATCGCCCAGGCTAGTTTGTTTCCATTTTGCATGTAAACAATTTTCAGTATTTTTTATTAATCAATTGAAGTTCATTTTTCATTGTAGCTTTGTGTTTCTATTTAATTCTATATTTTATTTCATTCTTGCATAAATTTGGATCAATGGTATCATAACGGTCTGCTCATTCTCTATTTTTTTGTGCATGTCCCCAATGAGGTCAAAGTATAAGGAGTTGGAACTTGAACTAGTTAAGCACTTGCAAGGCTATCCCTATTGAAACCGATGACGAATAAAAGAAGGACGAGGGAGTAGGAGATATTATCAAACTGCTACTAGAGGAGGTCCTCGAGTGGAAAATGAATGAGATGATGGATAACTTTTCCCAGATCCTTTAGTGGATGCCAATAGGTGATGCCCCTTCATCTAGCATTCACTTTGGAGGCATCACCCAATTTAAGGTACAATTTAACTTTGAAATTCCTATATTTGAAGCCCAAATAGGCACAAATATCATATATAAGTGGTTAAATTTGTTGGAACAATATTTTTTGGTTCATGATTTTTTCTAATAGGGAAACGATTACTTCTGTACTCCTCAAAGTTTCCCCTCGCATCAAGGACTGGTGGGAAATATACTATCAACAAAAGGATGAGAGACAACCCTCATTGTTTTCAAGCCCAACCACTTGGAATGCATTTCGAGACACTGTCAAGGAAAAATATTACCCTGTAGGGAGTTATAAAGATAAGTACAACCATATTTGTGAAAGAACCATGCTATGTATAATTCCAGACCTCGCATTATTATTATTACTTTAGGAAATAAGTTATATAGGATACCAGAGGTAGTCCGCCTACTGCCATCTCTTTGATCTCTTCTAAGAAACGCAGTAAGATCATCTTCCAGACCACGAAATTTGTTTTCTTTCCAATTTTATCTCAAAGTAAGGGTAATATGTTGGCCACATCCATGGCCCCTAGGAAGGGTTCGTCCATGCATTAGAAGTAGGTGGATAAAGTCATGGAAGAAGATAGGGGTATCTTCTTCTAACCCAAAGGGGTACCTTTGCACTATCAAGTCAAGCAGTTGATCAATCTGACTTCTAAAGCACCTATACCTAATGGGATGATAACCACTTCTCCATTATGGAAAATGAAGAAATCAAGCGGCAGATCCAGGATTTTTTGCAAAAAGGACACATCCGACCAAGTTCCTCACCCTGTGGGAGCCAATTGTACTTGTACAAAAGAAGGATTGGACATCGAGCCTCTGCATTGATTATCAGGCACTAAACAAAATCATTGTCAGGAACAGGTATCCAATCCCACAAATTGATTACCTTCTTGACTAGCTCAAGGGGGAAAGTTCTTCAGCAAAATCGATTTGAATTTTTGTTATCACTAGGTTCCAATATAACCCACAGTTGTATGGAAGACCGCCTTCAAATCCAAGGAGGGCCATTTTGAGTAGTTCATCATACCTTTCGAGTTGAAAAATTCCCTTGCAACTTTTATGAGGTTGATGGATGACATCTTGTATCCCGTCACCAACTCGTTCATGGTTGTATATCTAGATGACATCCTCATCATCATCAAGAGTTGGGAAGAGAACTTAAAACACATTCAGTAGGTCCTCCAAACCCTATGACATCACCAAATATGTTCCAACTTGGAGAAATGCACCTTTGGCATGAGTCAGGTCCAATATCTAGGTTACATCATTGATAAGCAATGTGTGCATGTGGATCTGGCTAAGATCCAAGTCATTCAGGATTGGCTAGCCTCGACCACTCTAACAGAGCTTCACATCTTTTTGTGCCTTGCTATTTTTTATTGGAAGTTTGTGTTGGGATTCTCTCATATCACTTGGAATTTGAGTCAGCTTACCAAGGGTGGAGAAAAAGAAATCTTTTCCTGGTATGAGCCCCAACAGAAGAAGTTCATTGAGTTGAATAAATGCCTTTTCTCTACATTAGCACTCACATTACCAAACCTACAACATCCATTTGAAATTGAGACAGATGCCTTCGACTATGCTATTGGTGCAATACTCAACCAACAAGGACATTTGTTGACCTATCACAGTGAGACAATTTCTGATACAATTCAAAAATACCCCACCTATGATAAATATATGTATTTTATCATGCAGGCTTGCTGACAATGCAAACATTACATTCTATGGAAGGTGACAATCATCCACATAGATCATCGACCTCTTAAATTGATATAGAAACAAGGAAAGTTGCAAAATGATTCCCATTATAATTCATCTACATATATACAACAATTTCACTTGAATATTAAATACAAGAAGGGTAGTACCAATCATGTAGTAACAAGATGTTGGAAAATATATCACATATTTCATTGCCTATGCCATCACCAAGGCAACCATGAAGAAGCAAGGTCTATACACTCCTATGCCTACTCCAAACAAACCTTTGGAATCCATCTCCATGGACTATTTCTCTAGCCTCCCCTCTACCAAGAATGGTTATGCCTATGTATTTGTGGTCATTGAATTATTTTCTAAGATGGCTATATTGGTAGCTTGCAAGAAGAGTATGATAGTAGAGGACACTCCCAAACTTTTCTTTGAACTAGTGTGGGTAAATTTTGGGATCTCGGAGACAATTATATCATATCGGGATAGGGGTTCCTGAGCACATTCTATTCAAGCCTCTGGACATTATTGGAAACCAAACTCACCAAGTCTACTGCATTCCATCCCCAAATTGATGTCCAGATAGAGGTCATCAATAGGATGATAATGGACATATTATGCATGTACAACTCCAAGCATCCACAAAATTGGGATGACAACCTTCCCTAGGTGCAACACAGTTATAATAGAGCTCTCCATAGCTCGACTGGTCATAGTCCCATTCAAGTGGGTATGTGATCTAGATCTTGGGGGGAGGGCCCCAAGATCTGGAAAATTGAAATGGATCTTGGGGGAGAGGCCCCCAAGATCTGAAAAATTGAATTGCCAAATAAAAAGAGTAGAATGCCCAATAAAGAAAACCACAAAGAATTTTTTTATTAAAACAGATAATAACTGTAAGGACTACATTGTGGTGGACAATCTGTCCTTTTACAAAATGCGACTTGTTACTTATATTATTTTTCAGTTACAATACCACGGGTCAATTCCATGGGTGAATGAATACCATGGGTGGATGTCACAATACCACAGGTCAATTCCATGGGTGGATGTTACAATACCATGGGAAAATACCATGGGTGAATGAATACCATTGGTGGATGTCACTTACAATACCATGGGTGGATAAATACCATGGGTGGATGCCACTTACAATACCATGGGTAAATTTCATGGGTGGATGAATAACATGGGTGGATGAATACCATGGGTTGATGCCATTTTCCATTCAGATCATTCCTCCCTCCTTAAGAAGCAATGGTCCCCATTACGTGAAGTTCCCCCTACGAAGCCTTTGTTGAATATGAAGAGTCACTAAAGAGAAGGGTTTTATGTGGTTAACCTATAACCATGATGAATGAAGATTCGAGGATAGAGATACCTGTAATGCTTGTGACCACCTGTGATACTGACAGTGTGCGGCCTAGCAAATGGACTTCGATGAAGTGTGGATTTGTGGATGACCCATAACCATGATGAACGAAGACCCGAGGATAAAGATACCTTGTAATGCTTGTGACCAACTGTGATAATGACAATGTGTGGCCTAGCAAATGGACTTCGACGAAGTGCGGGTTTGTGGATGACCAATAACCATGACAAACAAAGATCTGAGGATAGAGATACCCTGTAATGCTTGTGACCAACTGTGATACTAACAGTGTGCGGCCTAGCAAATGGACTTCGATGACAAGGATTTTGTGCGGTTGACCCATAACCGTGATGTTGGTTGTTGATGAAGTAGTAGGTGTCTATATAACTTGGGGTGGGAGGGAATGTCTCCAAATAACCCAAGCCGAAATCTACTATGTTGAAACTGATGAGTGTGAAGCAGGTGCCTACTAAAGTGGGGTGGGAGGGCATGTCTCCAATGGGAACCCACTCTAAATGTTACTCCATAATTAAAATGGACATAACTCGGGCAATATAATTCAGAATATTTATAACCTGTTTTCAGAAACAGAAGGAACATTTTGCATCTTCCGATTTGTTGGAAATCCTTATCTGGACAATCTAGAATCTCATATTCACGTTGCAACATTTCCACCATCACAAAAAGTTATGAAAAAATAGTTGATTTTAAATCAGCGATATCTCCCACATCCGAACTCTGATTCGACCCATATTTTTTTTTAAATGGAGCAATTTTTCGAGAGGAGCTCAGATCTACAATCTCTTTTCTAAAATTCTTCACCAAAATTGCAAAAAAAAAGATAGGAGATCCACCATCCACGAATTTATGTCAGAAACATTTCTATAACATACCTGATTTTAAATCAGCAATATCTCCCTCATCCAGACTCTGATTCGGCCGTCTTTTTTTTGAATTTGGGTATTTTTTCGCAAGAAATCTAGATCTGTTATATTTTTTTTTTTGTAAATTTTGCACCAAAAATTTTAGATCTAATCTGCAAACTCACCACCCAAAAACATTCCTGTGAAAAAATGAAAAAAGAAAAATTCTTCCCGCTTGGCCCAAGAAAATAATATGTGGAGGTCGTAGCACATGCCTGAAGTTTGTTGAATATTGCTGCAAAATTTAAAATTGAAATATGCATCAAACCTTCATTCTCATGGAGTCATAACATGCTCTGATACCACTGATCCAGATCTTGGGGGCAAGCCCCCAAGATCTAAAAAATTGAAATGGATCTTGGGGGATAGGCCCCCAAGATCTAAAAAATTGAATTGCCAGAAGAAAAAGAGTAGAATACCCAATAAATAAAACCATAAAGAATTTTTTTATTAAAACAGATAATAATTGTAAGGACTACATTGTGGTGGACAATCTATCCTTTTACAAAGTGCGACTTGTTACTTATAATAATTTTCAGTTACAATACCACGAGTCAATTCCATGGGTGAATAAATACCATGAGTGGATGTCACAATACCACGGGTCAATTCCATGGGTGAATGAATACCATGGGTGGATGTCACAATACCACGGGTCAACTCCATGGGTGACTGAATAGCATGGGTGGATGTCACAATACCATGGGCAAATACCATGGGTGAATGAATACCATGGGTGGATGTCACTTACAATACCATGGGTGGATAAATACCATGGGTGGATGCCACTTACAATACTATGTGTGTATGAATAACATGGGTGGATGAATACCATGGGTTGATGCCATTTTCCATCCAGATCATTCCTCCCTCCTTAAGAAGCAATGGTCCCCATTGTGTGAAGTTCCCTCCTGCGAAGCCTTTGTTGAATATGAAGAGCCACTAAAGAGAAGGGTTTTATGTGGTTGACCCATAACCATGATGAATGAAGATCCGAGGATAGAGATACCCTGTAATTCTTGTGACCAACTGTGATACTAACAGTGTGCAGTCTAGAAAATGGACTTTAATGATGTGTGGATTTGTGGATGACCCATAACCATGATGAACGAAGATCCAAGGATAGAGATGCCCTGTAATGCTTGTGCCCAACTGTGATACTGACAGTGTGTGGCCTAGCAAATGGACTTTGATGAAGTATGGATTTGTGGATGACCCATAACCATGAGAAACGAAGATATGAGGATAGAGATACCCTGTAATTCTTGTGACCAACTATGATACTAACAGTGTGCAGCCTAGCAAATGGACTTCGATGACAAGGATTTTGTGCAATTGACCCATAACCATGATGTTGGTTGTTTATGAAGTAGTAGGTGTCTATATAGCTTGGGGTGGGAGGGAATGTCTCCAAATAACCCAAGCCAAAAGCTGCTATGTTGAAACTGATGAGTGCGAAGTAGGTGCCTACTAAAGTGGGGTGGGAGGGCACGTCTCCAACGGGAATCCGCCCTGAATGCTGCTACAAACATAAAATGGACATAACTCAGTCAATATAACTTAGAATATTTATTATAACCTGTTTTTGGAAACAGAAGGACCATTTTGCATCTTCCCATGTGTTGGAAATCCTTATCTAGACAATCTAAAATCTCATATTCATGCTGCAACGTTTCCGCTGGCATAAAAGTTCTAAAAAAATAGTTGATTTTAAATCAGTGATATCTCCCACATCCGAACTCCGATTCAACCCATAGTTTTTTTTAAATGGAGCAATTTTTCGAGAGAAGCTCAGATCTACAATCACTTTTCTGAAATTCTGCACCAAAATTGCAAAAAAAAGATAGGAGAGCCGCCATCCACGAATTGCCGTCAGAAACATTTCTACAACATAACTGATTTTAAATTAGCGATATCTCCCTCATCCAGACTCTGATTCGGCCGATTTTTTTTTTGAATTTGGGTATTTTTCGCAAGAAATCTAGATCCATTATTTTTTTTGTAAATTTTGCACCAAAAATTTCAGATCTGATCTACAAACTCACGCCCAAAACATTCCTGTGAAAAAATGAAAAAAGAAAAATTCTTCCCACTTGGCCCAAGAAAATGCTTTGTGGAGGACATAGCACATCCCTGAAGTTTGCTGAATATTGCTGCAAAATTTGAAACTGAAATATGCATCAAACCCTCATTCTCATGGAGTCATAACCTACTCTGATACCACTGATCCAGATCTTGGGGGGAGGCCCCCAAAATCTAAAAGATTGAAATGGATCTTGGGGGATAGGCCCCCAAGATCTGAAAAATTCAATTGCCAAAAGAAAAAAGAGTAGAATGCCCAATAAAGAAAACCACAAAGAATTTTTTTATTAAAACATATAATAACTGTAAGGACTACATTGTGGTGGACAATCTGTCCTTTTACAAAATGCGACCTGTTACTTATAGTATTTTTCAGTTACAATACCACGGGTCAATTCCATGGGTGAATGAATAGCATTGGTGGATGTCACAATACCACGGGTCAATTCCATGGGTGAATGAATACCATGGGTGGATGTCACAATACCATGGGGAAATACCATGGGTGAATGAATACCATGGGTGGATGTCACTTACAATACCATGGGTGGATAAATACCATTGGTGGATGCCACTTACAATACCATGGGTAAATTCCATGGGTGGATGAATAACATAGGTGGATGAATACCATGGGTTGATGCCATTTTCCATTCAAATCAGTATGGGACTTCAACCATTGTGTCTAGGTTATGTTATCATGCCTCATGCAAATACACAGACATAATCCACACATGTACAGTCTAAGGATGATAAAGAAACCATGTTTATTCAATGAATCCAACACATCCACCAATGGGTTCACGACATCTTGAAGAAGTCCAATGCTATGTACAAGAAGCAGAATGATCAACATCGAGTGCCACATAAGTTTCAAGTGGGAAACAACATTGGTTTCTTTTGAAAAAATAACACCTTGTCGAAGCCTATCAAAAATATGTCCACTCTGATACAAGCCCTACACCATCAGCAACGCTATGGGAGATAATGCTTTCAAGCTCAAAATTCCCTCATTCCTTTTCCTGCACCAAGTGTCCAATGTCGACGGCCTTTGGCCATATAATTTCCACCATTACTATACACATCAGATATTGCACATAACTAACACCAATAGGGCTCAACCAAGACTACATGGAATAGGCCACAAGTGATCAGATAACGGGCACATAGATCAAGAACAATCGCCAACATAAGATCCATCTATATCAATTTATCAAAGTTGGCCAATGCCTACACCAAGGCAAGTGACTTACCAAGGACCGATTTCAGCAAAAGTTTCCCCATCTCATTGAGGCACTCAACACAATGGGGAATATTGTTACCTAAGGAGGGAGGAGTAATCTAGGTGGATATTTGTAACCCCACCATTGTTTCTTTAAATTTTGTTAATTGTAGCATAGTTTACAATTGTTGTCAGTTTTTTGGATCTTGAACTTTTGGAGCCGTTTTGAGGTCCTAAACGACATTTTTTTAGGAAAACAAGAAAATCTAAACTTGAAATAGGGGTTTGTATTCGAAAGTTGTAAACCTCAGAAATATTTTTCTAATGAGGTATAATATGTATCAAACAAATATTGCATGTCAAAGTTACAACCCTGGGAATTTGATGTACCAATTAAACTCCATGCGGCCTATAGACATTTGGAGCTTCATCTCCTTGCATTAGGTTTTTGGATGTTTAGGGTTTTCCATTGTTTCTTAATAATACATAGGCCATCAAGCCTCATTGTAACACACTTCAGAAGGCATGCAACAATCACATCTCTTCTAATAGATAAGCTACCATCGCTCGAGCTATTTTGTTTCCATTTTTTATGTAAACAATTTTCAGTGTTTGTTATTAATTAATTAAAGTTCATTTTTCACTATAGCTCTGTATTTCTATTTAATTATGTATTTAATTCCATTTCTACATAAGTTTGAAGCAATGGTATCAGAGTTATCTGTTATTTCTCTTTTTTTGTGTGGATGTCCGCAACGAGATCGAGGTATAAGGAGTTGGGACTTGAACTAGTTAAGCCCTTGCAAGACCGTCCTTGATGACACCGATGACCTCCCATGGCCAAATAAAGAAAGACGAGGGAGCAAGAGATCTTATCGAACTGCTACTTGAAGAATCCCTCAAGCAGCAAAGGAATGAGATGATGGACAAATTTGCCCAGATCCTTCGGCGAATGCCAATAGGCAACACATCTTCATCTAGTTATCACTTCGGTGGCACCGCCCCTTTCACAGTACAAGTTAAATATGACGTTCCTATATTTGAAGGAAAAATATACAAAGATGTCATAAATAAGTGGTTAAATTTGCTGGAAGGATATTTTTCAGTTCATGGTTTTTCCAATAGGGAAAATATTACTTTTGCGCTCCTCAAAGTTGTCCCTCACATTAAGGACTGGTGTGAAAAACTACTGTGAGTAGAAGCATGAGATGGAACCTTCACTTTTTTCAACCACACCAAATTGGAACTCCTTCTGAGACATCGTCAAGGAACAATATTACCTTGTCGGGAGCTACAAAGATAAGTACATAAAATGGACCACATTGGTGCAGGGAAGGGACCAGACCATGTTGGAGTTCACAAATATTTTTCATGCCCTTCACATGAAATTAAGTATCAAGGATTCTAACTAGCATCTAGAAATCACACAGCGCTGACATGTAAGGGGGGGTCTGAAAACATATCGTGGGTCTTCGGATCACTGCAATGGGAGATCGAGGGATCGTGAAATGGGGGGAGGTTAACACTGGATGGCCCCATGACATAATTTTTGGTGCATGCATAATAACCCAAAGTCCAAAACTTAGGACAACGAACCATTTAGGCTTATTACGTCAAATTTTTTTATTTTCCTATCCTAAAGGAAATGAGGGTGCATTTCAACGTGCAAACCCTTTCAATTTTTTTCATTCTAAGAAATAAAAAATATTTATTTCAAACACTAAACTAATATACAGCTACAGTAATCCAAATTATACAGTTGGATTAATATTATTCACCTATTCTACCTATCTAATCTTAACCAAGATTAAATTGTTTAGCTAAGTTATTCATTCTAACCCGATTAACATAAATTGAAATTAGCTTGAACGTTATTAAACTGTATGTTTCATGAAGACAAGGATTGTGGCATTTTAAACAAGATGCACACAATTTCACATTTATTCTTTTTACAAAGCCAAAAGGCTAGTAATGGCACTTAAGATAGCATCACTTTCACATTTATTCATTTTTTTGTGGGGTTCATTTATCATTTATTTTATTTTTCCTCTTTTTTTATTTTTTGTATTTATACCCTCTTTTCATTTTTCATTTTCATTTTTATATCTTTTTTTTTTTAAATCATTTGCAGAAAGCTATATTATTTACAATCTAAAATACTGAAAGTAATTACTCAATGATCAGTTGATCCTACAAATTAACCCTAACAGGAGCCATCACAGAAGGTTCTGAAATAGAGGGAGTCACTTCACTAATTTTGATCCGGACTTAAACAGGAACACAACAAATTACAGAGATAACCATAAACATAGATATGCAACGGAAATAATACCTCATTTCATTAATGTAAAACACTAAAATATGCTTACAAGCAGTAATGGAAATAAACTAGCTAGGGTGATGGTAGCTTATCTCTGAGAAGAGATGTGGTGGCTACATGCCTCTAAACTGTGTTACAATGAGGCTCGAAGGCCTATTTATTGTTGAGAAACAATGGAAAACCCTTAACATTCCAAAACCTAACCCTAGAAGATGAAACGCCAAACTGTGGGCCCCGTTTGGGTAAATTGGTACACCAACTTCTTGGGGTCGTAACTTTGGCATACGATCTCTGTTTGACGCGTACAATAGCTCGTTAGAAAGATCTATCCGAGCACTACCATTTTGGGAGGCAACATCCGTCCATGGACCCATGTTGCCCCAGATTTCCCAAAAAACGTCGTTTAGGGCATCAAAACGGCTCCGAAAGTTCAGGACCCGAAAAACTACTAAAAATAGTAAGTTGTGCTACAATTAAGGAAACTGGAAATGTTGAGAGAAACAATGGTGGGGGTCCAGGTGGAGTTGGCAGGTGGCCACCAATATCCACCTGGATCATTCCTCCACCCTTAGGAAGCAATGGTCCCCATTGCGTTGAGTTCCTCCATGAGATGAGGAAACTTTTGCTGAACTTGTTCCCTGGTGAGCCACTTGCCCTGGTAAAGGCGTTGGCCTACTTTGACAACTCAATACAGTTGGATATTCTGTTGGCGAGTGTTCTTGATCTGTGTGTCCATGATCCGATCAGTTGCAGCTTGTTCCATGCAATCTGGATTTAATTCTGTGGGTGTGAGCTATTCTGCAATGTCGAATGTGTCTAGCAATGGTGGAAAGTATGGCCAAAGGCGGATCACATTGAACATTGGGTGCAGGCCAAGGAATAGGGGAATGCTGAGCTCAAATGCATTGTCTCCCACAGCCTTAGTAATGGTGTAAGGACCATATCGGAGTGGTCTCAGTTTCCGATAGGCTTCAGTAAGGCGTTCCTTTTGCAAATGCAACCAAACTTTGTCGCCCACCTAAAACTGGTGTGGCACCTAATGTTGATCATGTCGCTGCTTGTACTTGGCATTTGATTTCTCCAGAATGTCATGGACCTACTAGCGAATATGTTGGATGCGCTCAATGAAGCTAGTGGCCTTATCTGTTTCGGACTGGACATGAGCTGAATTTATGTGAGTAGCTGCAAGTGGCATGGCCACATCAATGGGGCATAATGGCTGGAATCCCAAACCCACCTGAAAAGGGCTATGGTCAGTGGAGCTGTGAAGAGCTCGGTTGTAGCTGTGCTGAACATAGGGGAGGCTCTCGTCCCATGTGCTTGGATGCTTTGAGTCATACATGCGCAGAATGTGTACAATCATCCTATTGACAGCCTCTGTCTGGCCATCAGTTTGAGGATGGAAGGCTGTGGACTTCGTGAGTTTGGTGTCCAGCATTGACCAGAGACTGGACCAAAACATGCTGAGGAACCGACTATCCCAATTGGAGATGATAGACTGTGGGATCCCAAAGTGCACCCACACTCGTTCAAAGAAGAGTTTAGCAGTGGCTTCTGCTGTGATACTCTTCTTGCAGGCCGCCATAATGGCCATCTTCGAGAACCTGTCGACGACCACAAAAACACAGTCATTTCCATGCTTAGTGGAAGGAAGGCCTGACATGTAATCCATGGAGATGGATTCCCAAGGTCGACTAGGGGTAGGGAACGAGGTATAGAGGCCGTGCTTCTTGATGGTCTGTTTGGCGATGGCACAAGCAGTACATGATCTGATGTACTTCCCAACATCCTGTCGAAGATTCGGCCAATAGAAATAATTTTGCATTACTGCCACTGTTTTCTCAACCCCGAAATGCCTAGCAGCCCGACTGTAGTGTGCTTCCCAAATCATCTTGGCACGCTCGCTTGAAGGAACACAAAGGTGACACAGGTGGCATAACAGGGCATCCTGGAGGTGAAAATCTGGAACATGCCGACCCTCCAAGAGTGTCTGGTATGTGTGGCCGAATTCTGGGTTGCTTTTGTAGAGAAGTGGCCAATCAGAAGTCTCGTGCCCACAACAGTTGAGCACGGTGGTTAGTGCCATGATTGGTGGTCGACTGAGGCAATCTGCAACATTATTGGTGCTACCCTTCTTATACTCGATATTCAAGTGGAATTGTTGAAGGTATGTAGACCACTTCTAATGGCGATCATTCTGCAATTTCCCTTGGGTTTGTATGAACTGCAGGGGTCGATGGTCGGTGTGGATGACCGTTTCCTTCGCAAAAATGTAATTCTCACATTGTTGGCAGGCCTCATAATGGAATACATCTCTTTATCATAAGTGGGGTACTTCCGGACTGTGTCTGAAAGTGTTTCACTGTGATATGCCACTGGATGTCGATGTTGAGTAAGGACTGCCCCAATCGCATAGTCAAAGGCATCTGTCTCGACCTCAAATGGTTGTTGTAAATCTGGTAACGCGAGCACTGGTGTCGTGCAGAGGCGATCCTTCAACTCTATGAATGCCTTTTGTTAAGATTCAGACCAAAATAATTTTGCTTTCGCTCCTCCCTTGGTGACTTGACTCAAGGGCCAAGTAATATGAGAAAACCCCAACACGAACCTGCGGTAGAAGTTGGCAAGACCTAGAAAGCTGCGGAGCTCTGTTAAAGTGGTTGGAGATGGCCAATCCCGAATGACTTGGATCTTGGCTGGATCCACATGCACCCCTGTTCATCAATGATGTATCCCAGATACTAAACCTGGGTCATGCCAAAAGTGCATTTCTCCAAATTGGCACATAGCTTGTGTTGCCACAGTGTTTGGAGAACCTGTCGGATGTGGTGGAGGTGCTCTTCCCAACTCTGGCTGAAGATCAGAATGTCATCCAAGTATGCTACTACAAATGAGTTGGTGAATGGCCGCAAGAGGTCATCCATTAGCCTCATGAAGGTTGCAGGAGCATTCTTCAATCCGAAAGGCATAACCAACCATTCGAAAAGGCCCTCCTTGGATTTGAAGGTAGCCTTCCACACATCAGAGGGTTCGATTCGGTACCTGGTGATATCCTGACTTCAGATCGATCTTGCTGAAATATTTCGCCCCCTTTAGTTGGTCCAAGAGGTTATCAATCCGCGGGATCGGGTACCTATTATGGACAGTGATCTTGTTCAGCGCTCAATAGTCAATACAGAGTCTCCACGTCCCATCCTTCTTCTGTACCAACATGATCGGGTTCCCACAAGGCGATGAACTCAGACGGATGTGACCTTTCTGCAGGAGCTCCTGAATCTGCCTCTTGATTTCATCGTTCTCTAGAACGGAGCGGCGATAAATTGGTCCATTGGGTAGCGGTGCACCTGGGGTCAGATCGATGGAGTGCTTGACTTGACAGTGCAGTGGAACCCCTACGGGGGAGGTGAAGATGTCCTCGTACTCCTCCACGACCTTGTCCATCTGTAGTTGTCGTGCGAAGGGGCCCTGTCTGGAGGCCGCGGCCACCGTCTTCTTCTTTCCTTGAGGACGTATCATCAGGAAAACAAATTTCCTGGTTTGGGAAATGAGCTTACTGCATTTTTTTGCAGTAATCAAAGAGATGGCGGTAGGTGGTGCTACCTCTGGTATCCTCTACAACTTATTTCCCAATGTAATAATAACAGCACGAGGCCTTGATTCATACACAGCATGTCGCTTCCACAAGTATGGCTGTCCTAATAATACATCACAAACTTCAAGGGGAGCAATGTCACACAATACCTCATCCGTGAAGGGCTTGATGTTGTATGGAAGGCGACACTGCTGGCTCACGCGAAGATCTCGTCCTTGGTGAAGCCACCCGATGGTGTACGGTTGTGGATGTGCTGTGGTCAGTAATCCCAACCGCTTCACGACCTCTGCCGAAATGAGGTTCTTTTGGCTCCCACTATCAACAATGAACTGCAACACGGAGCCCTTTACCCACATCTGGGAGTGGAAGAGACGCTCCTCCTCCTCTGGATCTTCGGGTTCATTTTTCTGGATCTTGGCGGTAGCAACAATGGCATTTGGATCTGCATCAATGATCTACTTCCCTTTGTCATTCCCCTTGTCGGGTTCTGACTCAGAGTCGGAACATGCATCTGATTCTGAAACCTTTAGCTCAGCCACCAGTGACTGCTTGGCCCGACACTCACTTGTGTTGTGAGTGGAGCTCTTATGGAACTCACACCATTTTCCCGTGTCCTTTTTCAGATTCGCGGTGCTGTTCTTTGCTTGCAGCTTTGACGGGTTGTCTTGGGCTGCCCTGCCTTGGCTTTGTCCTTTGTTCTGTGGTTTAGGGGCACCTTTCCCCTGCTTTGGATTCGCAGATCCAAAGTCTTGCTTCTTTTGTTTAAACTTCTGCTCGACCTTGACGGCATATCGGTATGCTGTGCCGAGCGAGGAGATGTTCAGGAATTGTATTTCTTCCTGGATGTACTTGTGCAGGCAGCCACGGTATTTGAGTATCAAATGCTGCTCCGAATCCTTGATACCCAACTTTGTGCGAAGGGTATGGAAAAGATTGGTGAACTCCGACACGTCTTGGTCCCTTCCCTGCCGCAGCGTGGTCCACTTTATGTATTCATCCTCATAGCTTCCGACAGGGTAGTACTTCTCCTTGATGGCATCCCGGAATGAATTCCAGGTGGGTGCGGCTGAAAATAGTGAGCCAGTACTTTCATCCTTCTGCTCGCAGTAGGTTTCCCACCAGTCCTTGACGTGGGGGGCTGCTTTGAGAAGAGCGAAAACAATCTTTTCCTGACTCAAAAATTCATGAACAGAAAAATAACCCTCTAGCAGATTTAACCATTTATCTACGGCATCTGCGTCTATCTGACCCTCGAATATGGGGATTTCAAAATTAACTTGTACCTTAAAGGGTGTTGCGTTTCCAGAGTAGCTATTGGAAGACGATGCGTCGCTTCTGGGTAGCCGCTGAAGGATCTGGGCAAAGATGTCCATCATCGCGTTCCGTTGTCGCTCGAGGGCTTCTTCGAGCAAGATTTTGATTGGAACTCCTACCCCCTCATCTTTCTTCTCATCCGCCATGGGAGGCCGTCGGGATTTGCGAGGCTGGTCTTGCAAAGGTTCGACCAGTTCAAGCCCTAACTCCTTATATCCCGACCTTGTTGGGGACATGCAAAGAAAAACAGAGAAAAAGCAAACCGCTCTGATACCACTGATCCGGACTTAAACAGGAATGCAACAAATTACAAAGATAACCATAAACACAAATATGCAGTGGAAATAATACTTCATTTCATTAATGTAAAATACTGAAATATGCTTACAAACAGTAATGGAAATAAACTAGCTAGGGCGATGGTAGCTTATCTCTGAGAAGAGATGTGGTGGCTACATGCCTCTGACCTGTGTTACAATGAGGCTCGAAGGCCTATTTATTGTTGAGAAACAATGGAAAACCCTTAACATTCCAAAACCTAACCCTAGAAGATGAAACGCCAAACTGTGGGCCCCGTTTGGGTAATTGGTACATCCAACTTCCCGGGGTCGTAACTTTGGCATACGATCTCCGTTTGACGCGTACAATAGCTCGTTAGAAAGATCTATCCGAGCACTACCACTTTGGGAGGCAACATTTGTTCATGGTCCCATGTTGCCCCAGATTTCCCAAAAAACGTCGTTTAGGGCCTCAAAACGGCTCCGGAAGTTCAGGACCCGAAAAACTGCTAAAAATAGTAAGTTGTGCTACAATTAAGGAAACTGAAAATGCTGAGAGAAACAATGGTGGGGGTCCAGGTGGACTTGGCAGGTGGCCACCAATATCCACCTGGATCATTCCTCCCCCATTGCGTTGAGTTCCTCCATGAGATGAGGAAACTTTTGCTGAACTTGTTCCCTGGTGAGCCACTTGCCTTGGTGAAGGAGTTGGCCTGCTTTGACAACTCAATACAGTTGGATATTCTGTTGGCGAGTGTTCTTGATCTGTGTGTCCATGATTCAATCAATTGCAGCTTGTTCCATGCAATCTGGATTTAATTCTGTGGGTGTGAGCTGTTCTGCAATGTCGGATGTGTCTAGCAATGGTGGAAAGTATGGCCGAAGGTGGATCACATTGAACACGCGGATCACATTGAACACTGGGTGCAGGCCAAGGAATGGGGGAATGCTGAGCTCAAATGCATTGTCTCCCACAGCCTTAGTAATGGTGTAAGGACCATATCGGAGTGGTCTCAGTTTCCGATAGGCTCCAGTAAGGCGTTCCTTTTGCAAATGCAACCAGACTTTGTCGCCCACCTGAAACTTGTGTGGCACCTAATGTTGATCATGTCGCTGCTTGTACTTGGCATTTGATTTCTCTAGAATGTCATGGACCTGCTGGCGAATATGTTGGATGCGCTCAATGAAGCTAGTGGCCTTATCTTTTTCGGACTGGACATGAGTTGAATTTATGTCAGTAGCTGCAAGTGGCATGGCCACATCAATGGGGCAAAGTGGCTGGAATCCCAAACCCACCTGAAAAGGGCTATGGCCAGTGGAGCTGTGAAGAGCTCGGTTGTAGCTGTGTTGAACATAGGGGAGGCTCTCGTCCCATGTGCGTGGATGCTTTGAGTTATACATGCGCAGAATGTGTACAATCATCCTATTGACAACCTCTGTCTGGCCATCAGTTTGAGGATGGAAGGCTGTGGACTTCGTGAGTTTGGTGTCCAGCATTGACCAGAGACTGGACCAAAATGTGCTGAGGAACCGACTGTCCCGATCTGAGATGATAGACTGTGGGATCCCAAAGTGCACCCACACTCGTTCAAAGAAGAGTTTAGCAGTGGCTTCTGCTGTGATATTCTTCTTGCAGGCCGCCATAATGGCCATCTTCGAGAACCTGTCGACGACCACAAAAACACAGTCATTTCCATGCTTAGTGGAAGGAAGGCCTGACATGTAATCCATGGAGATGGATTCCCAAGGTCGACTAGGGGTAGGCAACGGGGTATAGAGGCCATGCTTCTTGATGGTCGGTTTGGCAATGGCACAAGCAGTACATGATCTGATGTACTTCCCAACATCCTGTCGAAGATTCGGCCAATAGAAATAATTTTGCAGTACTGCCACTGTTTTCTCGACCCCGAAATGCCCAGCAGCCCGACTGTAGTGTGCTTCCCAAATCATCTTGGCACGCTCGCTTGAAGGAACACAAAGGTGACCCAGGTGGCATAACAGGGCATCCTGGAGGTGAAAATCTGGAACATGTCGACCCTCCAAGAGTGTCTGGTATGTGTGGCCGAATTCTGGGTCGCTTTTGTAGAGAAGTGGCCAATCAGAAGTCTCGTGCCCACAAGAGTTGAGCACGGTGGTTAATGCCATGATCGGTGGTCGACTGAGGCAATCTGCAACATTATTGGTGCTGCCCTTCTTATACTTGATATTCAAGTGGAACTGTTGCAGGTATGTAGACCACTTCTGATGGCGATCATTCTGCAATTTCCCTTGGGTCTGTATGAACTGCAGGGGTCGGTGGTCTGTGTGGATGACCGTTTCCTTCCCCAAAATGTAATGCTTCCATTGTCGGCAGGCCTACACAATGGAATACACCTCTTTATCATAAGTGGGGTACTTCCAGACTGTGTCTGAAAGTGTTTCACTGTGATATGCCACTGGATGTCCATGTTGAGTAAGGACTGCCCCAATCGCATAGTCAGAGGCATCTGTCTCGACCTCAAATGGTTGTTGTAAATCTGGTAACGCGAGCGCTGGTGCCGTGCAGAGGCAATCCTTCAACTCTATGAATGCCTTTTGTTGAGATTCAGACCAAAGGAATTTTGCTTTCGCTCCTCCCTTGGTGACTTGACTCAAGGGCCAAGTAATATGAGAAAACCCCAACACGAACCTGCGGTAGAAGTTGGCAAGACCTAGAAAGCTGCGGAGCTCTGTTAGAGTGGTTGGAGATGGCCAATCCCAAATGACTTGGATCTTGGCTGGATCCACATGCACCCCTTGTTCATCAATGATGTATCCCAGATACTGAACCTGGGTCATGCCAAAGTGCATTTCTCCAAATTGGCACATAGCTTGTGTTGCCGCAGTGTTTGGAGAACCTGTCGGATGTGGTGGAGGTGCTCTTCCCAACTCTGGCTGAAGATCAGAATGTCATCCAAGTATACTACTACAAATGAGTTGGTGAATGGCCGCAAGATGTCATCCATTAGCCTCATGAAGGTTGCAGGAGCATTCGTCAATCCGAAAGGCATAACCAACCATTCAAAAAGGCCCTCCTTGGATTTGAAGGCAGTCTTCCATGCATCAGAGGGTTCGATTGGTACCTGGTGATATCCTAACTTCAAATCGATCTTGCTGAAATATTTCGACCCCTTTAGTTGGTCCAGGAGGTCATCAATCAGCGGGATCGGGTACCTATTACGGACATTGATCTTGTTCAGTGCCTGATAGTCAATACAGAGTCTCCCAGTCCCATCCTTCTTCTGTACCAACACGATTGGGCTCCCACAAGGTGATGAACTCAGACGGATGTGACCTTTCTGCAGGAGCTCCTGAATCTGCCTCTTGATTTCATCATTCTCTAGAATGGAGCGGTGATAACTTGGTCCATTGGGTAGCGGCGCACCTAGGGTCAGATCGATGGAGTGCTTGACCTGACAGTGCAGTGGAACCCCTATGGGGGAGGTGAAGATGTCCTCGTACTCCTCCACAACCTTGTCCATCTGTAGTTGTCGTGTAGAGGGGCCCTATCTTGAGGCCGCGGCCACCGTCTTCTTCTTTCCTTGAGGGCGTATCATCAGGAAAACAAATTTCCCGGTTTTGGAAATGAGCTTACTGCATTGTTTTGCAGTAATCAAAGAGATGGCGGTAGGTGGTGCTACCTCTGGTATCATGTACAACTTATTTCCCAATGTAATAATAACAGCATGTCGCTTCCACAAGGATGGTTGTCCTAATAATACATCACAAACTTCAAGGGGAGCAATGTCACACAATACCTCATCCGTGAAGGGCTTGATGTTGTATGGAAGGCGACACTGCTGGCTCAAGCGAAGATCTCGTCCTTGGTGAAGCCACCCGATGGTGTACGGTTGTGGATGTGCTGTGGTCGGTAAGCCCAACCGCTTCACGACCTCTGTCGAAATGAGGTTCTTTTGGCTCCCGCTATCAACAATGAACTGCAATGCGGAGCCCTTTACCCACATCTGGGAGTGGAAGAGACGCTCCTCCTCCTCTGGATCTTCGGGTTCATTTTTCTAGATCATGGCGGTAGCAACAATGGCGTTGGGATCCGCATCAATGATCTGCTTCCCTTCGTCATTCCCCTTGTCGGGTTCTGACTCAGAGTCGGAACATGCATCTGATTCTGAAACATTTAGCTCAGCAACCAGTGACTGCTTGGCCCGACACTCACTTGTGTTGTGAGTGGAGCTCTTATGGAACTCACACCATTTTCCCGTGCCCTTTTTTGGCTTCGCGACACTATTATTTGCTTGCAGCTTCGATGGGTTGTCTTGGGCTGCCCCGCCTTGGCTTTGTCCTTTGTTCTGTGGTTTAGGGGCACCTTTCCCCTGCTTTGGATTCGCAGATCCAAAGTCTCACTTCTTTTGTTTAAACTTCTGCTCGACCTTCACGACATATCGGTATGTTGTGCCGAGCGAGGAGATGTTCAGGAATTGTATTTCTTCTTGGATGTACTTGTGCAGGCAGCCACGGTATTTGAGTATCAAATGCTGCTCCGAATCCTTGATACCCAACTTAGTGCGAAGGGTATGGAAAAGATTGGTGAACTCCGACACATCTTGGTCCCTTCCCTGCCGCATCGTGGTCCACTTTATGTATTCATCCTCATAGCTTCCGACAGGGTAGTACTGCTCCTTGATGGCATCCCGGAATGAATTCCAGGTGGGTGCAGCTGAAAATAGTGAGCCAGTACTTTCATCCTTCTGCTCGTAGTAGGTTTCCCACTAGTCCTTGACGTGGGGGGCTGCTTTGAGAAGAGCGAAAACAATCTTTTCCCGACTCGAAAATTCATGAACAGAAAAATAACCCTCTAGCAGATTTAACCATTTATCTACGGCATCTGCGTCTATCTGACCCTCGAATATGGGGATTTCAAAATTAACTTGTACCTTAAAGGGTGTTGTGTTTCCAGAGTAGCTGTTGGAAGACGATGCGTCACTTCTGGGTAGCCGCTGAAGGATCTGGGCAAAGCTGTCCATCATCGCATTCCGTTGTCGCTCGAGGGCTTCTTCGAGCAAGATTTTGATAGGATCTCCTACCCCCTCGTCTTTCTTCTCATCCACCATGGGAGGCTGTCGGGATTTGCGAGGCTGGTCTTGCAAAGGTTCGACCAGTTCAAGCCCTAACTCCTTATATCCCGACCTTGTTGGGGACATGCAAAGAAAAATAGAGAAAAAGCAGACCGCTCTGATACCACTGATCCGGACTTAAACAGGAACGCAACAAATTACAGAGATAACCATAAACACAGATATGCAGCGGAAATAATACTTCATTTCATTAATGTAAAATACTGAAATATGCTTACAAACAGTAATGGAAATAAACTAGCTAGGGCAATGGTAGCTTATCTCTGAGAAGAGATGTGGTGGCTACATGCCTCTAAACTGTGTTACAATGAGGCTCGAAGGCCTATTTATTGTTGAGAAACAATGGAAAACCCTTAACATTCCAAAACCTAACCCTAGAAGATGAAACACCAAACTGTGGGCCCCGTTTGGGTAAATTGGTACACCAACTTCCCGGGGTCGTAACTTTGGCATACGATCTCCGTTTGACGCGTACAATAGCTCGTTAGAAAGATCTATCCGAGCACTACCACTTTGGGAGGCAACATCAATCTATGGACCCATGTTGCCCCAGATTTCCAAAAAAACGTCGTTTAGGGCCTCAAAACAGCTCCGGAAGTTCAGGACCCGAAAAAACTGCGAAAAATAGTAAGTTGTGCTACAATTAAGGAAACTGAAAATGCTGAGAGAAACGATGGTGGGGGTCCAGGTGGACTTGGCAGGTGGCCACCAATATCCACCTGGATCAAATTTTGGGATTATTAGATACCAATATTGTGCACATATATTGTGTAGGGTTTGATTTTATATAGGGAGGTGCATCAAGGTAGACTCCAAGTACAAAAGATTCTTTAAAAATTCTAGGTCCAATGTCTTATATAGGAAAAGCATTCGAGCATTTCCCAACTATGGGAAAAGTGTTATCAACATCGATGGAGGAATGAGGCTTATAATAAGTGAGTTGATCAACAATGATAAAAAAAACCCATCAAAGGGAAACATCATGACATGAAATACATAAGAAGTTATAGCTTTCATAACATACACGAAACTTTGTCATAGTAAGATATTGTAACTTAAAGCGGAAAATATAACCTCAATGTCTACTAGGATTTTCTTCCTTTCCAGTTCGATTAGTGCGTTTTGATATACCCCATGGATTTTAGGAGAACCTAATTTCTTCCAAACATGCATGGACATGATGCATGAAGATGTACCTGATTTATTTTGCAATGATGGATTATGAGATTGCAAATAGTAATTGGTAATTGAAAATTAACTACAAATGGGAGTCGTGGTTCATAATTATCTAAATAGAATGTCATAAGGTGTGAATTGTTGGGGTATATCACGCCAAGAGTGTTCAAAAACAACTTGCACTTGGTGGGGTAAAATTGAAGAACTTTGAGGAAATACATGGTGGTCGGTGACTATTCCAAGTCATTGACAACAATATATTGTTGAGCAACCCTGATATGAGGGTTATGCATAGTTCATCGAATATGAATTATAGGAATTTGAGGTGTGGTATCTGGGTTCGAAATTTGCAGGGGTCATTTGTTTCAGGAATGATACCTTCATTCTCTAAGGGAGGGGGAGAGGGTGGGTAGTTCCAATTCTGAGTTTGTAACAAAACCTGATCTGGCTACTTAAAGATATTATGGTATGAGGGAGCCATAGATTGAGATATGGATGGTGCATCTTTTTGTTGAACCATGCCTTGAGAAGGAAATATATTATGCATGACAGTGGTAGATGGTTGTGGCTAACCCTAAGTGGAAGTGGCTTGATGATGCTTAGATTCTTACTATTGTCGGATTTATGGTAGCTGAGGGCAATGGTGGGTGTAATGATGATGCAATCACCAACAAATAGCATAAGGGAAATCAATCTTGTATCGTGACTAGCCCTATCCTCATCCTTGTCCTTGGCTATTGTTAGTCATAGGAGGAGCAAGATATTTTGCAAGTTGTTGGTTATCTGCATTAGGTCGAAACTCAGTCCTTCCTTCTTGGGGAAGATTATGATTTTCTATTCAGTTTTTATTTGTGATTACACCCTCAATTATGAAGGTTATATGGGTTTTCAAAATCAAGTTTCTCTAAGGACTGATCCTAATATTTGGAACTTGGTTGAACAAACTTAACTCTTGTACGGGGTTGTACAAGAGGTTGAGGAGGTCCCAGGAAACAATAATATGGGTTAGGCATTTGTAATATCCCATATCAGGAATATACCCCAAACACAAGAAAACTCCAACCAGAGATGGACTGGGAGGGCATTTACCAGATATGTCGCCTCTAAAAAGAGGACGAGATCCGGAGGCTACCTGGCCCTTTCCAGACTCTGTCTAAGAGTATAATAGAAACACACAAGTGGTATAATAGCCGAGAATGCTCACAGAGATACAAGTAACAATGATACTATATATATATCAAATAAACCATAAACAAATACACAAGAAATGCAGAGAGAATGCTAAGCCATTTTATTATACTAAGTAATAAAATGAGTACAGGAGGAGATAAGGAAGATGGCACCTCTACTTGCACAAGGAAAGTGAAGAAATACACTTAGAATAGCAAAGGAATGGCCCCTCTCTGATCTGCGTCCAAGCTGTTGGGAAAACTGTTGTGCTACTATTGCTGCTAGAAATCAAACGAGGATTTGGGACTACTCCCCTCCTCAAAAAAAGCTAAAACTCTGGAATCAGACTCTACTCAAGAAACCCAGAAAAACCCAGAAAGATTTCCTGGAATGGCTGACCCCCGAAAATCACCCCCTTGGGGTTCTGCGCAATTCCTCACTGCTCTGCGCTGCCACTGAATAGAACCCTCCGAAACTCAGCCCAGAACTCTGCCAAACTCCTCCAATATGCAAGATCTAATCTCTTGCTCAATCCCTTGGCTCAAATCCTCCACAAACCCTCAATCCAGACTGCTCCCAAAAAGAACTGCGTCCCTCTCCTAGTGCTGTGCAATCCTCCAGAACACTGATAAAACCACTGCTGAAATGCCAACGAAAATACCTTGCCCGAGTAGGCACTCGAAGTCCCCCAGGGCTAAGGGTGAGATCTCCGAACGGAGACACTTAATGCACTAAACAGTGTTGTAGACTAGCTAAACAGCCAGCATGCTCTAAGCCAAAATGACTATCACAAATGCACATAACCAAATGATCAAAATGAGGGGGATCCTCTCTCTTTTATAGCTTCTGCCTCTCTCAATCCCAATGATCACCTTCTCCTGCATGATTCCCCTTTTGCCACGTGTTCCTCGCCTCCTGCGCATTCCCTCCATGTGTCTGCGTGGGCTCCATTTCTGCGTCCCCTTTTTGGCCCCCTTGGCTCTCCCTTTAAGTCACAACGTTGAGCTACTAGGAAGTGACTTTTATTCTAAACGTGAGTTATGTCCCCCTTTATCACTTTTTTTATTTACAAAATAACTATAGAAGGCAAAATTTGGCAAAATCAAATATTCCAATTAGTTGGGGCTAATTAGGAATATTACAGTCTCCCCTGGAAAAATGTTGCTTGTCCTCAAGCAACTGAAGTGATGGATGCTGTAAGATCTTCTCATTCTCCCAAGTGGCATCCTCATTCGGCAAATTCTTCCACCTCACCAAGAATTCCCGGACCATCCTGCTTCGCAGCTGCCTCTCCCTGGTATCAATGATAGCCTTCGGTTGCAATACCAAATGCCCCTCATCATCCATGGCTGGTAGCTCATCTGTCACTATTACCTGCTACCCTAATGCCTTTTTCAGGCATGATACATGAAAAATGTTATGAATCTTGCTGACTTGGGGCAGCTCCAACTCATATGCAACCTGTCCAATCCTGCGTATCACCCTGTATGGCCCATAAAAGCGGGGCTTGAGCTTTTCAGCCCCCTTCTGCTTCAGTGACGACTGTTAGTATGGATGTAATCGTAGGTAAACCATGTCCCCCACCTCGAACTGCCTCTCTACCCAGCCCCTGTTGTCATACAACTTTTGCTAGTTCTGTGCTATAACCATGTTATCCTTGAGAGCTCGGAGGATATCCTGACTCTCTTGGATCCAAATCTTGGCTCTAGGAGCCATGCTGTCACCAAACATCACATAAACAAAAGATAAAGGATGATACCCATATAAGGCATAGAATGGTGACATACCAATGGATATGTCATGTGAAGTATTGTAGCAATACTCCCCCAGATGCAGCCACTTTAGCCATGCTCGTTGCTGCCCACTGACATAGTTACGCAAGTAGCCCTCCAGCCACTTGTTAACTATCTCTATCTGCCCATCCGTATGTGGGTGATAACTGGTACTCGGAGTCAACTCCGTCCCCATCAACCAGAAAAGCTCCTGCCAAAACCTGCCCATCAAACGGCTATCCCTATCACTGACGATGGTCTTAGGAAGACCATGTAGCCTGAAGATCTCCCTGAATAATAGCTTGGCCACCTGTGCTGCTATGTAGTGTGCGGATATGGCAAAGAAATGCGCGTACTTTTTCAATCGGTCAACGACGACAAAGATACAATCCTTGCCCTGTACCGTGGGCAATCCTATGATGAAGTCCATCAAAATGCTTTCCCATTTCCCCTCCGAAATGGGTAGTGGCTGCAATAAACCCGTAGGATGGCTCATCTTTCCCTTGTTCCACTAGCAAACATCGCACTCCCTGATATCCTGGAGTACGTCCTCCTTGAGGCCCTTCTAGGAGAACCTCTCTCTAATGGCCATGTAGGTTTTGGTAAACCCTTGATGGCCTGCCAATGGTGAATCATGTGATGCCTCAGTCAAGAAGATCTGATCCCTGTAATAGATGATCTCATCGATCACCCTGAACTGGTCATCTGCCACCTACCTGTCTAGAATCTCACATGCAAACCTGTCCTTGGAGTACTCTACTAAGAGTCGAGCCCTCCAGTCTGTATCCAAGCTCATAAGAGACAACATGGCTGGTCTACGTGAAAGGGCATATGCTACCACGTTGTTCTTACCTTTGACATATTCAATGTCAAAGTCATATGCTTGGATCTTACTGATCCACTTCTGCTGCCTCTCCTGCAACTACTTCTGCTCCAAAAAGAACTTGAGGTTGTTGTGATCAGTCCTCACCCTGAACCTGTTCCCTGCCAAATATTGCCGGTACTTAGCCAATGCATGCATGATGTCCAGCATCTCCTTGTTGTATATAGAATACAACCTCTCATGTGGAAGGAGCTTTCGTCTCTCAAAGGCTATAGGGTGTCCTCCCTGCATCAATACTGCGTCGATCCCCTCTCCCAATGCATCACACTCCAAAACAAATGGCTGCGTAAAATATGGCAATGCAAGCACTGGGCAGCTGCTCATAACCTCCTTGAGCCTGTCAAAGGCTCGCTACACTGTATCCAACCAACTGAATGCCCCCTTTCTCGTCAAATCTGTCAGGGGTGCAGCAAGTTGTGAGAAACCTTTGACGAACTTCCGGTAGTAAGTAAAAATGCCAATGAATCCTTGAAGTTCCGTCACATTTCTCGGCTCCAGCCAATCTCTGATGGCCCTAATCTTCTCCTCGTGGACCCTTACTCCATCCACTCCAATGATGTGTCCCAAGTATAACATCTTCGTCAACCGGAACTCACATTTTGAGAGCTTGGCATAGAATTGCCGCTCCTCCAAGATGCGTAATACTGTCTCAATATGCTGGAGATGCTCCTCCCACGTCCTGCTGTAAATGAGTATATCATCAAATAACACCAACACAAACTTCCTCAAGTGACTACAGAAGATGTGATTCATGCAAGACTAGAATGTAGCTGGGGCGTTGGTTAGCCCGAAGGGCATCACCAAAAACTCAAAGTGCCCATAGTGACATCTGAAGGCAGTCTTGGGAATTTCCTACTTCCTCACGCGAATCTGATGGCACCCTGATCTCAAATCAATCTTTGAGAAGAACCGTGCTCCTCTCAACTCATCCATCAACTCATCGATCCTAGGTATGGGGTACTTGTTCTTTAGTGTCCTCTTGTTCAGGGCCTTGTAGTCAATGCACATCCTCAATGTACCGTCCTTCTTCTTCACCAACACCATAGAAGAAGCAAAAGGACTCATGCTCAGTCGGATGTGCCCATGAGCTAGCAACTCCTAAATGGCTCGCTCTATCTTGTCCCGATAGGCCTTGGGATGCCTGTAGGAGGTAGTAATCACTGCCTATATGCCCTGCTCAAGCTCAATAGTGTTCTCAAACCCCTGGTCCGGTGGTTGACCTGGTGGAATCTCCCAAAATACTATGGCATACCGGTCAAGGATGGACTATATCTCCAGGTGCACTGTCTGCCCTGTAGTCCCTACTTCCGATGCACACAGCTCTAATGCCCACTCTATGTATCCCTTCCGGAAGACTGCCTCCATCTGATGAGTTGAAACAGTCTGAGGTGGATATGTATGTTGTCCCCGTATCTTCTCATGCCTCCCTATCTTCTCATCATCCCACTCCATCTCTAGGGTCTTCCAATCTGTCGTGACCTTCCCTAGAGTGATGAGCCATTGAACACCTAGTATCATGTTGGTGTCCAGAATATCGACCACGAAAAAGTGGTCAGTCAATGTGTAGGTGCCCATCGTCACTGAAAGCTCTAGAAGATATCGAGCACACGTCATGGTCTGATCTCCTAGAACCAAGACTGAAAACCCATCGAAGCTCTCTGTCTGTATGCCTCTCCTCTCAACCATCTGTGCATCGATGAAGTTGTGGGTCACCCCACTATCAACCAAAACTGACACTCGCTGGCCACGTACCATCCCTCGTACGCGTAGTGTCAGATACTTGGGAACTCCTCAGAATGTAGCAAGGGCCCCTCCGATGGGTGCAAAATATGCACCACCTACTACTGGCGGTGGAGGTGGCAAAGGTCCATGTCCATCATGGCTATCTCCTGCCTCTAAACCATCCTCGTCATCCTCTTCTCCACTGCTCTTGGAGAAAACCTCAATGAAATGTGCCTTGCTAGCAGCACATCTATGTCCTAGTGCCCATGGCTCTTGACATGTGAAGCACAACCATTTCTTCTTCAGCTCCCCCTTGACATCATCATCAATCTGCACTCGTCCTGGATTCCCTTTGGAGGTGGAATCCTCACATCCTTCCCCTTAGACTGGAAAGTCTGTCTCTGGGGGTAAGATGTCTGGGTCTTGGGTAAGACATCCTGTAGGTCCCAGGTCCTGCTGATAGCATCCTGAAGGGTGGTCGGTCTAGCGGATCTGACTAGACCCCGAAGTGGCTCTGCTAACCCCTCAACATACATATACATCCTCCGTGCCATGTATAGATCTAGCACCATCACTGAGACTCTCAAGAAATCTGCAATGTAGGTCTCTGGGCTCCCTGTCTATTTGAGCCTTGTCAGCTCAACAAAATGCTACTCTGGATCCCTCCGATCAAATCGCTCCATCAATCTCCTGGTGAACTTGGCATATGTCGTCACCGAGTGTCTTAGTGTAACCATCCCATGAAACCACCAATCCTGGGCCTCACCATCCAAATGCAATGTCGCCACCCTGATGGCCTCTGTCTTTGACATCTGGTTAAGCTGGAAATAAATGTCCAGCTTCTCCACCCAAGACCTTGCCGAACTGTTTGATGAGCCATCAAACGTAGGCAAGTGGAATCTACTCGCTGCACGGTGGGTGTCACCATCATGATAATGTCAGTACCCTCTGTGATGGTTGCGGGGTCTACTATCCCGCTGGAGCTGAACAAAATCATGGAATGAGAGGGCTTCCTTGAACTCCTGCCCATAGGCCTGGTACTCTGCAAAATAATCCCCCATGTGTCCAGGTTCTGCCTCCTGCTGGGCTACGGCCCCCGTGTCTGCTCCTAAGAAAGTGGGCACGGTAGAGCGTGTAGGGGCATGTGAGGCCACATGCTGCGTAGTATTATGCTTCTCTGGCAAATGGTGGGATGCACCCGATCCCTCACCAACCTGGAAAACTCGTGGGCTCTCACGCTGTCTGGCCTTTACCGCCTTGAATCTCTGCCCCATCACCTCAATCTGCGTTGACAGATCCTGCACTGATTTGAGGAGCATATCCGCAAATCTCTTCCCATCATCATCTGCCATTGGAGCCTCCTGCTCTGCGTCCACCACCGGCTCCCTCTGTTCTGCGCCCACCACAGGCTCCTCCTGTTCTGCGTCCACCACCAGAACTCAGTCTCCCTCTCCGTAGGTATTCTCCAACCTACGCCCAACGTCTCTATATCTCCGACCTCTGTAACAAATATAGGGTTTCTCCCCCAGTGTCATAGATTGCTAGCTCCACAGGCTGAACTAGATCTATGCTCTGATACCACTGTAATATCCCACATCAAGAATATACTCCAAACATAAGCAAACTCCAACCAGAGATGGACTGGGAGGGCATTTACCAGATATGTCGCCTCTAAAAAGAGGACGAGATCCGGAGGCTACCTGGCCCTTTCCAGACTCTGTCTAAGAGTATAATAGAAACACACAAGTGGTATAATAGCTGAGAATGCTCACAGAGATACAAGTAACAATGATACTATATATATCAAATAAACCATAAACAAATACACAAGAAATGCAGAGAGAATGCTAAGCCATTTTATTATACTGAGTAATAAAATGAGTACAGGAGGTGATCAGGAAGATGGCACCTCTACTTGCACAAGGCAAGTGAAGAAATACACTCAGAATAGCAAAGGAATGGCCCCTCTCTGATCTACATCCAAGCTGTTGGGAAAACTGTTGTGCTACTGTTGCTGCTAGAAATCAAACGAGGATTTGGGACTTCTCCCCTCCTCAAAAAAAGCTGAAACTCTGGAATTAGACTCTACTCAAGAAACCCAGAAAAACCCAGAAAGCTTTCCTGGAATGGTCGACCCCCGAAAATCACCCCCTTGGGGTTCTACGCAGTTCCTCACTGCTCTGCACTGCCACTGAATAGAACCCTCCGAAACTCAGCCCAGAACTCTACCAAACTCCTCCAATATGCAAGAGCTGATCTCTTGCTCAATCCCTCGGCTCAAATCCTCCACAAACCCTAAATCCTCCAATATGCAAGAGCTGATCTCTTACTCAATCCCTCGGCTCAAATCCTCCACAAACCCTAACTCCTCCAATATGCAAGAGTTGATCTCTTGCTCAATCCCTCAGCTCAAATCCTCCACAAACCCTCAATCCAGACTGCTCCCAAAAAGAACTGCGTCCCTCTCCCAGTGTTGTGCAGTCCTCCAGAACACTGATAAAACCACTGCTGAAATGCTGAAGATACTACTGCTGAAATGCCAACGAAAATACCTTGCCCGAGCAGGCACTCGAAGTCCCCCGGGGCTAAGGGTGAGATCTCCGAACGAAGACACTCAATGCACTAAACAGTGTTGCAGACTAGCTAAACAGCCAGCATGCTCTAAGCCAAAACGACTATCACAAATGCACATAACCAAATGATCAAAATGAGGCGGTTCCTCTCTCTTTTATAGCTTCTGCCTCTCTCAATCCGAATTCTCACCTTCTCCTGCATGATTCTCCTTTTGCCATGTGTTCCTCCCCTCCTGCACAGTCCCTCCATGTGTCTGTGTGGGCTCCATTTCTGCGTCCTCCTTTTGGCCCCGTTGGCTCTCCCTTTAAGTCACAACGTTGTGCTACTAGGAAGTGACTTTTATTCTAAAAGTGAGTTGTGTCCCCCTTTCTCACTTTTTTTATTTGCAAAATAACTATAGAAGGCAAAATTTGGCAAAATCAAATATTCCAATTAGCTGGGGCTAATTAGGAATATTACAGCATTCCAGGGAAATTTTGATCGGTGCATGTCACTCTATGTGTATGAGGTGTATTTGTGGTGGGAGAATTAGGGATTTGTCAGGGTGGAGCAAATTATTGGTGTACTACGACAATTTTTCCTTATGGAACAGTTTGAGTTGAGGGTTTGGTGACTAAACCAATGAGACCATTAATCACATGAGCTACTCTAGGTATGGTTGATTCAAGGTTACAATGTCGAGATGCATCAAGAAGAACAATATATAATATCTTGATTGATAGTAAATCAAGTCATATTGTTGGGCTTTGGTAGTGGCCTCGGCTTGAATAGAAGACACGGTTGAAGCGACATCTTTGGCGATCAGAGGGACAAGGGATTTCAAAAACCAATAGAGAAGTAATGAGTCATCGAGTTCAATTTTACAGAGGTTACAACATCACTTCCATTCATGAATGTGGTCTAAAATGTGGATATTCATAGTATGGTAGAAATTCGAGAGAATTTCAATCCCAAGATCATGGTAAATAGGAAATTGGTAGTACTTTATAAACTCTAGTGTCAATGAATTGAAGGTGGAGTGTGTCGAAGTAGGTTTATCAACATACCATTTTGTGAAGTCATTCTTTAGGGCTCACTAGAATAAGCGAAGGTGAACAAAATAGTATGTGTAAGTGTTGGTTGAACACAAAATATGAAAGGACATCACATGGTTAGCTGGGTTCTCCCTCGGTTTGGCCTCAAATTTCAGGGTATTTATGGGAATCTTTGGGCCAATTCGCATCATGATGAATAGGATCATTGATGAGTTTGTTCAAGTTTGGAAGGTTAAGACATGCCATAAAGGGTACAGTGGTGGGACCAGAAGTATTTTGTTGTTATCTATCCATATTGGTGAGTGAGGATGCTTACGGAGGAGTCAACACTGAGGTAGAGATAGAAGGTGACTAAGAGGGAGTCCCTTGAATGGATCGAAGTAGTGAAGTTGCTAGTAAAGAGAATCTGGCTACCAACACTCAAGACGGCATTTGTTTGGTTACCTTTTTATCAGTTGGAAGAGCATACAATTCCCCTTCTATAGGAGGAATACTTTGAAGCCTCTGGGACCAACATTTTGGGCCAAGTTCTTCAATGGTGACAATTAAATTGAATGCGGGGAGATGTCAAGAAAATGTGGTTCATTTTCCTAATTATTACGCGTGTTTTTTTTAAATGATAAGAAAAACTTAGGAAAAAATGTTCAATAACAATGTTAAAAACAAATTTAAGGTAATTTGAATTCACACATTTATGCAATAGGAAAATTAAAAGCGTTCCTAGACACCTAGACTTATTGTCCACTCAACAATACTCACTGGAACCTTTTAGCAAGCCACCACCGATGGGGGTCTCAAGTCCACTAGATTGATGGTACTCACATACTTAATGGAAACCAATTATAATGATGGAGATTAAGGAGTGCACCAGTGACCACTGAAATATGATCCAAGTATCATTTCTTCCCACAATGGTCACTTATTGGGTAAGACAATGTTCCTAAGATTGTTCACTGTAGGACCTTTTCCAATTGAGGGAGAAGAAATTGGCCCTCAAATGGTATGTGATCAACTCATAACCAAATTGGTGGGTAGCCACTAAGTCAGTGCACTAACTAACATACCTTGAGTTTAACCTCGAGGTGACACGACGTCACTTATCTTGGGTAATATTTTCCATATAGTTATGAAGGATTTTTAGCTCCGTACTCAATTGACTTATGTTTTAGGTGGAAATGATAAAATGTTATTTTTTGTATGCTTAACTCAAGTGTCCTACATGAACTACTTAATTATTTTATGCTCCTCCTGTGGAGGTTTAATATTGGTGAATTAAGATTGTGGGTTGATTTTAAAGGAAAATTGAATTAAGGAGTGATTTATGTGAAGAGTGATATGTCTGTGAAAAGAAATAATATAGAAGAAATTAATAAATAAGTACTGAGTTTTTCAACAATTGTTCCTATACTAAAAATTTCTTACTTTCTTAAATAACACAAAAACCTTACTACGTAAGGGGAGTAAGGACCAAAACATAATATGATGTTGTTTTTCATAGATCACTCATAAGATCACAGGGTAAAGAGCACATATAATATTCTACTTCGGAGTGAGACCTCGTCATGTATGAAGTGTTTAAACTAGAATTATACGGTTTCTTTGAAACAAAATATAAACTTTGTTTGTAAATGGAAAGCAAAAGAAACTCTATTTAAGGTGCATTAGGCCACCAGTTAAATATAATTTATGATTCTAAGCTAATTTTTACCCTACTTAAACTATTAGACGTAAATTTTATTTAATTGTTGCTTATTATGATTGTTGATTTTACGGGTTGCAGAAAACAAAAGAAATTAGTTGCAAGTCTCAGACATGATAATAGTCATTTCCAGTTGAGACAGACTCTAACCTTGCAGTTTTATCACAATTGTGTGACTATTACAATCAAATTTGTGTGGTATTGCACATCTGCTCAAGGAAATCTCGCGCTATCGCACGTGAAGTGACGTCATTTCCACATGGTAGATTTCCATGGGTAATTTCACTCTTATTCTTGCAAAAAAATTCAACAATACAACATATATGAGAAAAAACAAGGTACCTACAAGAAAATGTAAGAAGAGAAAACTAAAACAAGGAAACAAGAAATAAATTAAGTTCTAAACCCAATAGAGTCGTCACTCCTGTTGCTGATTATTTCCCTCAAGCATGTACTAAAAGATGAAATAATCCATTTTTTAGATGGTACATGCAACATTTTTTTTTGTATAGAATCCAGGTTAGATCCATAATCTATAAGACAATAAAAATTCACAATTACTTATATAAATAAAATAGAAAAAGATATCATCTTACAGACACAATCCAATGGAAAAGACAAGAACTAAGTCCAGTGCTCATCAAATCTACTGTAACTTCACCTCATTGTGCAAAAGGTTGCTAGGGGAGTATCTCAATCTCTCCCGAGGGGTGGGCATTGTATATCTCTCTCTCTCTTTCTCATTTATCCATTCTTCTGCAAAAAAATGTCAACATAACCTTGCTCTAGATATCTCCATTAATTCCTTGGCCTAACTATTCTTTTATAGACCTGAGTGGATAAGATTTTTGGGGAAAACTTTCCATAACTACTACAGATCATTATAATGGAAAAAGATGAGTTGGGATAGATGTTTCCTCAACCATAAGGCAGGAATATCGATATATCAAACTAGGCACTGCCAAATCCACCAATTGGGCAATCTAAAATGTGGAAATATCTGTTTCACGACTATTTTGCTAAAATCTTTGTAGCCACATGAGTTCGCTGGAGAACATATAGCGTGTGGTCCCACACAATTAGTTAGAAAGCTATAAGTGAATGAAATTCCAATTTCTTCCTGTCTATTTTCATATCTCAAGAAGTTCTTTCACCAAGGACTACTTTTACTAATGTTTGAACATGTTTATGACATGATATTGTTCTGATATCTCTTGTACAAGAGGTGTTTGAAATTTTAGGATAACATAAAATCTAATGCGATCATAAACCTATTGGTAAATATAACCTAAAAGAAGCATTCAGTATTAGAATACATGTAAACTCGAAACCATATGAAAATATTTGGAATAAGGTATGAAGACTACAACTTTGGCTAAAATTTTCCCTCTTCCTTTGGTTACTTCTATAAAGGAAAATTATTACATGGGATAGCCTTCAACAAAATGGCTTCCAAGTTCCCTCCTACTTCTATTTATGTCTCTCCAATATGAATAGTGGAACACCTTCATAATGGATGTCCTTTTGCCTCCTTGATTTGTGACAAGTAGCAAGGTATTTAGACATTCAGACCAATCTAGAGAAATCCTAGAAACCACCATCAGAGATTGGATATCCACAAACTTCACTCAACCTATTGTGAACGGTACATGGAAATTGCTTCTAGGATTCACTTTATGGGAGACCTAGAAAGAAAAAAATAGAAAGATATTCAAAAGTACTTTAGCTCTGGAAAAGTTTGTCTAGGAAAGGATAACTAGGGGCATTAGAGATACTATCATGGCCTCTAATTGGACCATGCAATATTGGGTCTTCAACTCCCATAAAAGGAAATTATGTTTTCCTCAAATATGACCCCTTCAAATATCATTCCCTTTGTTCCAACTAGCACACCTAGATGTAATAATCCAAACACTTACAGCTTACCACAAAATGGTTCCGTAAAGCTAATTTTTTATGGGGCTTCAAAGGGAATGTTAGTCCAACAAGCATTGGAGGAGACTTTCAAAACAAGAGGAAACATGCTTCACATATATGATAGCTCTACTGGGATAGATAGTAATAACCTAGTGGAGCTTTTGGACTTAGAATTTGGACTACAAATTTCCATTATAAAGGATTATAATTCAAACGATGCAAGAAAAATCCAAAATCAACCCTCACCCTCCAAAGTCTCAAATTATTGATGGTTAGAAAGAGGTCTTGAGAGAGTGTCAACATGGATTTTATGCACCCTGGTCAACAAAGAGTAAGTGACTCAAACCGAGGCTCTTTAACATCACAAGCCATTTGGAGTAGTCACACCTAACGGGTTTAGAGGATTTGTTAGCCTTTTGGCCCTTCCTTTTTTCAAAGGAAAAGACAAGAGAACCTAGAACTATGCTAAAACTAATCTAAATGAGTGCAATGGTATATAAACAATAGAATAAAAATATTATTTAATATATGCAAATGTACATATATAAAAATATAAAAATGGCTAGAAACTAATGTAACTAGCATGAAAGATGAGTTATATATAAATATAAGGAAATAAGGAATATTGTTTCTAAATTACAAATGAAATTAGATTATGATTAATATATTGATGCAATAGGTTAATGAAAGGAAAAAATGGTGCAACAATACAACTCCCTAATCCTTAACATAAAAATTGCTTGATGATGTTGCTTCAAGGCTGCAAATACCTTTCACTACACTAAGTTAGTGAAAGTATGACTGAGGCTAAAATGAATGTAATAGCTGCTATAAAGATAGATATCTCGCCATCCTTAATTTACGAAGTAATTCAATAAACTAAGGAAAATAATATTGTTTAGATTCAAGAGCTATTAGAATCATGAATACTAATTTTGTTCATGTGTGTAGGATTTTTCTAGAATCAAATTCAAAAGAACTAAGACCTCAGAAATAATCAAGTTTCAATCACACCTTCAGATGAAAATGGAAAAGGTTGTCTGCCACCATTAACACACATAAGAGAAAGAATATGATTAAGAAGATACCAATTAAACCATTGTATATTCATGAAAGTAGAACAAATAGAGTCTATTGTTTTCACAGTTTTTTGAGCAACCAACTTACAGGAAAAATAGAGAAAGTGCAAGTTACCACCATGAAGCAACGAATGAAAAGTATGTAAATCTTGTTCAATTGTGTTAAAACAAATTCAAAAAGCTTAAAATTAGAGAAATGATGCTTAATTTCATAGCTTCCAATTGCTTGGTCTCATCCTATTCTGATATAGCCCATAGCCAACAGGGTGTGAACCCCCTTCACCACTAATATCTATCCTAGTTACAGATCGATCCTTATGAAAACATCATGGATATGTCCTTCCTCCTCCCCGTCTCTATAATCTTACCCCCCCTTTTATACACAAAGGCATAGCCCTTATACAGTTACAAATCGAAACTCTATTCTTCAGGTTACAAAGATTTCAAATCCGGGCCTACAATCTATGAAATCAACAAAGAATCCAATCAACATTTTCCAATAATTGAGATCATTTTTCAATCTAAGGTCGAAGCCAAGGTAGATATAATCCATTGTCTACTTGTGTGCCCAAAATATTCGACTTTAAGTATATCCTTTCTAGCATTTAGCACATCAATATTATTGATAATTACAAAGTTTTGGCAGATTCGGTGAGTCACCTCCAAATTTAACATAAATGAACACATTATTTGGAAGACATATAGTGATGAGGATTTGCATGCTAATCCAGGATCAAAAGATCTTAGTTGGAGGTAGAAGATCGCTTTTTGTTCCCTTTGTGGTGCACTGTGAATCCTGCAATGAATTAACGAAGATGTTAGGAAGTGAGTAGCAGTTGGAAAATCCATCAAAATTCAACATAAAATAAATACAAAGTCTACATTGAATAAATTATTCCCTTTTTGGTACTATCAAGTTCTGCAACAGCATTAGAAACTTCATTCGATTCACTTGCAGAATGACAAAATGAGAGCACTCCAAGCGTATAATTCGATCTCATAATTTCCCCAAAATCCTATGCAATCACATACTGAATCAAAATGTTCAAAAATAGTGGATATAGTTGAGAAAATTCCATGGAAATAGAAGTCATGGCATTTAGTTTTGTTTTACCATTAATGAGATATATCCACATGCATGCGATGCAAAAAAACGTAAGTTTGTAGTCAAAACAAACCCATCGAAGACTTTGTTCGAAATGTTTTTTGAATATGCCAACAATATATCTCATTAGTAGATATCCTCTCTACGAGTTATGTTTATTCACCAGGTAGTAAAAAAAATTAAATATACTATTTTTTCTACACAAAGGTGAAGATGTGGCGGATTGGTGTAATGGTTCCATAAATTGGTGGCAGATCTGGACCCTCTTGATTTAGTTCAAGTTATGCAGACATAGGACCCGTGGAGATGAATCTCAATGCCCATATGTTGTTCCAGCGGTGTAAGGATAGTGGGCACAAATCAAATCGAAAAGATTCTATGTTGAATGACGATTCGAAGAAACTTGAAATATTAAGTCAATGCTCAACTTAGCGGTCTTATCGTGACAATACTCCACGCAATTTTTTTATTATGG
The DNA here is from genome assembly GCA_031772625.1 of Pinus tabuliformis. NCBI lineage: Eukaryota > Viridiplantae > Streptophyta > Pinopsida > Pinales > Pinaceae > Pinus > Pinus tabuliformis. The sequence goes on from CM062815.1 coordinate 836,193,873, forward strand.
TTATGTGAAATGTCCCATCTCAATCAGGTGGAATAGTTTCATGGTGTTTATATGGACTATAACTTTCAAAGTAATTTACTAATATAGCGCCTCCACCTGGTGTATTTTTCCCTCACTGGAGGATGAGGGAAAAATAATCAATCTAGACCACATTAAGGCTCAAATTTGGTCAAAACATATGAAGGCGTTACATTATGTGATAGGCACCAGAGAGGACTGCTGCAAAATCAGAGATTATGTCTCGGCTCTTTACACTTTGAAGTTCACATGTTGTATAAAGTCATAGCCCATTCATAAGTTATTTGCAATAACCCAAAGAAACATGATCATGTTGTTGCTATTGAATGAGAAAGTGATCGATAAAATCAAGCAACTACTAAAACCAAATCCCTCAGATACCTCGAAGTTCATAATCCCACCTATAAATCATGTCCATTAAGCTCATTTCAATCATGCAAAATGAAAACTAATTACAAAAGTTGGATAATGAGTCATGAGGTCCCATAAATTTTGTCAAAAATGTAGAGGGGTTGTTAGGGGGGCTACAAATGGTGACCAAATGGGAAAACCAGTTATCTCTAGTTAGGTAATTTGAAACCTATAAAAAATAAAGGAATGAAGTATTAGATAATACAGAGTGTTAAATCTCAAATATCCTAAAAGCTTTGTCCTAGATTTGTATAAATAATATTTTTAAAATTTTAGCAGACACAAATCATAACCATCATCGTCTAGGAATTAATTAAATTATTACCACATGAATTTAGCAAATTTTATATATGCAACAGTAAACTTCATCAGGAATGAGTTTTGAGAAAATAAAGTAACCCATTAAATTATAGTATTGAATTAACTTCTATACTATAGGCATGGCCACTACTACCAGCAGACGTTTATAGCCTCGAAAGGGATTCCTTTTAACCCATTGAGATGCTAGTGTCCAATCTATTAAAAATAAATACATCATTTCAATAATTATTGAAATGTCAATTGAATATCATTGTCTTAGCTTGGTAACCAGTTGATGGCAGTGTCATTCATGGGAACTAACAAAGTGAACAAGCTAGCTCATGATGAGAACTCTTGTCATTCATCCTTAAGACTAAAAGTCATTACCCTGCCTTGGTGACCAGTAGTGTTAGTGTCAATTTGTTAGGGACTATTGTTATGGTATGCTAGCTCATTTTGAGATCTCCTATCCTCCAGTTACCTATTTATTTTTTAAGGTTCAACTATGATTATAGTTAATTTCCAAAAGATTGCTTAATAGATGGGGAGGCAAGTCAGCTCCATAAGAGCAAGGGATGGCATGAAAATTTTTAGGTAACTAATCTTTTCTTGACTAGTCTCACTTCCCAAGAGATAATTACCTTAAAAGCAACAGTTGATAAAGATACTTTCCTTCCTTAGAATCAGGGTTAAAATTAGTTCATTGGATACTAATGGAAAGATTTAAGAAAAAATTTGCAATCCAATATAAGTTTTATTAAATCAGCGACTTGACTTATTAGGAGAGTTGAGAGTCAGCGTAATGAAATCATCTCTTCAAAGAATACTTCCTTAAAGGATAAGATTTCGTTTATATCTATATATATATATATATATATATATATATATATATATAGATATATATATATATATATATATATATATATATATTAGAGAGTGTACTAGTTCCCAAACGATCATGTTGAAGAAAAACCAGAATAGGATCAATCCAAACCAACAAGAAAGAAAATCAAGAAATTAACAAATATGAAATGAAACAAAACCACACTAGCTCATAACATGAAAATACCATGACAATGAAATAGCTTAAAATGACAAGGAGATCATATTCTAGAAATAAAAAAAAGTTTGAAAATGTATACATTCTATCTCTATGGCATTTTAATGATATAATCCTATACTTGTATTTAATATTCAAAATAACCATTATGCAAGTTATCACATGTTTTAGAGCTTTTATTTTTAAAAAAATCATAAAACACTTGAGAAGTTATAATATAGATTTCTAAAACTCGAGAGGAGTATATAAATTCTATTTTTCTCATACATTTTTATTACATACTTTTGTTTTATTACTCTAAAAACTCATTGTTATTTATTTTATATATAATAAATAATATAAAAAATTACTAATTTATAACTAAATATTTTTTAATTAATTTTATAACGGCTATTTATGCGTCCTTGCTATTTATTCCTTACGATTGACTGATTTTTTCACCAGTGTCCTGAGGATGAACCAAATTAGCTAGTTCGAAACGTTGACCAAATCCTAATGATGTGATTAATCCAAAAGACATTATTATTCAAGGAATATATATATCAAACATAAAAGGAATCTTAGTAATATAAACTTTTCTTAGGATATTCTTGTTTCACAATCTTAACATATTATTCAAGTTAAGTGTTTCCTACTTGAGCCATGAAAAACAAAGTCCTCAAATTTTATGATTCTATTGTAGCCTTTGCAACAACCCTCCAAAATTCCCTACTTTTCAAAATTTTGGATCCCCTATATTATTTATGTGTCTATCACTTACTTCCAAAGCCTTATCAGTTAGTCCAAAACCCTTGTGACCCCGTCACAAGTCTAACTTTCAGAGACTAAAAAGTTTATTTTTTTTCCTAAGTCACAGGTCACGTCTAGTCATCTTTCATGATGCTAAAACCCGCGACCATGTGACCTACTTAAGTTTGACCAAGTTAGGTCGCTAAGTCACAAGCTAAAAATTGTGACCTTTCACTCTTCTTGAGACTTCGTGACCTCGTGCCTGATGAGATCACTAGGTCACAAGGGTTCCCAAAAATGATTTCCCAGCGACCTTGTAACCTTGCGACTTCATGACCTCATGCAAGAGGTCGCTAGGTCGCATGGGTCACTAAGTTGCAAAAGGATAAATTATCTCCTAGTGCGACTTGGTGATCAAGTGCTCATAAAAATAGCTCAAAATTCAAAGTTGTCGGATTGGTGTGGAACCTATAAAACCGCGTAGTGATCGTCATCTTGAATATGGCACAACTCATTTCACAGGAAATGGACTCCATATGACTCCATAAACGAGTTTTGTACACTTTCCTACACAACCAAATTTTCAAAAAAAAAGGACAGCCCAATCAACAGTTTGTACTACTGACGTGGTGTTGACTGGGTAGGTGATGTGGATGTTGACTTGGTCAAAGGGCTCCTCGACTAATGAAATTGTTCCAAGTGGAACATTCTGATTGGTCAGAATGTAGTGGTTTTTATTGGTTGGAATGATGGCCAACCACGGGCTAATACGTGGCCAAGATGGAGGCCACCACGTGGCATCCCAGGAGGCAAGAAAAAATGTTGCTATAGTCTGAGCAGAGGGAGCATGGGTCGAACCGCGACCTCCCAACACACAACAGATCCCATTGCCAATGCACCACGCGGATGTTACTTAACCATTATATATGTGCATTTTTAATAAATTTTAATGCCGCATAGTTTGGAGGTTGGTGCAGGCTTAACTGCCCCATGTGAACACTGCTACCGTTAACCACCAAGGTTTATGCGACCACCAAAGGAAAAGGGTCTAGCGCTGGGGGCCAACCCTTGGGCGCATGGCCCCATATAACCTAATCTCTTGATTTTTAGGCCTCGGAGGCCAAATTATCCATCCAACAAATCCCCCCAGATTTCGATGGATTTGGTGGCTCATTAGTGGAAATCTGGGTGAAAATGAAGGTTCGGTGTCAGATTTTGGGAAATTTGCGAAGTGAATAGTGGAGAAACTAGGAGAGGGCATAACTTCTCCAGCTTTCGACCAAATTGGGTGCAAAAAGAGGCTAGGTAGCCATTTTTGGACATTCTGGACTCATTGGGGTAGGTTTCATAAGCATTTGAGCATTACAAACACATCTTTTTACATATTTGAGCATAATAAAGAGGCCCAAGCCATTAGAAGCTGGACCAAGGAGACGTAACCCAGGAGGGGTGAACTCCTTCATCGTGTTCCTGCTGTGATGTGTTTTTGGTGATGTTATATACATTTATATGTCACTATTCTGTTTATTATTTATGTTAAAATTGCTCATAAAATTAACATAAAAACTCAGTTTCACTTGCAATAAACTCATGAATCCTTAAGCACATGAATAACATTTTGTTTATAATTTGAGGAGGATCTTAGCACAACAAAACTAATATTCTTAATCATATCATTTTGGTATCAAAGCACTAGGTTTTCTTTGTGCAAGAAGGATTTAACTGTTTGCAAGTTTATGTCATGCTTACAAGGTTAAAACTCAAAAGAGGAGAAGGGAAGTTGGTTGAAAGCCCTGAAGTTGGGTCAAGGGGAAGGAGGGCAAGGTTGCCACAATATCCAACACCAGTTCTTCCTCAAGTTGTAGTTGAGGCTCCAGTGAGTATGGCTCATGAAGGAGAACCTACAAACATGACAGAAGATGAGAAGGTCTTCAAGAAGGCTTTCTTTGATATGACAGAGATGGTGAAGGTCCTCTATGAAGAGAGGAATACCAAGCTGCAGGGTGAAAGCTCCAAACCTCCCAAAGGAGAAGTTTCTTCAAGAGGAGGTAATGGAAATGGAGTTAAACATCCACCCTCTCCACAATATTCTTCATCTTCTTCTTTAGAGGCATCTTCACCCTCTTCCACTAACATAACCCTTACTCATACTCATCAACATACCTCAAAAGGAACTGGTAAATCACCCTTATTAAAACTTGATGTTAAATTTGAGCTACCCATGTATAATGGTGAAGTGAATGTAGAGAAGCTTGATAATTGGATTCGTTAGTTGGAGGTCTATTGTAGAATTCAAAACCTTCAAGAGGATGGCATAAAGATTTAGTTAGCTTCCTTGTTGGCTTATGGGGGCCTGACCCATGTTTGAAGTTATTTAGCCAAACAAATCCCTACACTACTGGCCCTTTCGGCATCAGCCTATAGAGTGCGGACTGAAGTCTCACCCGAAGCAGTATGGGGGAATGCTGGAACCAAGTTTCCGCACCCTTTGGATGTCTGTGATGTCAATTTATTCCAACTAGACCTGCCTTCCGCAGGTCGTTTTGTGCACTATTCCAACCTTTAATATCCTCGCAAATTGTCACAATCGTCTTTCACGCAGCCCTAACCAGGGGCTGAGATGCTTTTGCATTGCTATGGCAACGAACTGCACTATTTCCCCAAACTACACCGCATATATTACTTATCTTATTAACAGGTCTTGATTATCTTTGCATAAAGAACTATTCTCACTTGCATTCACTTAACAATAATAGTTATATATATTCGCGCATCATATAAACAATAGAAGTGCAATTCATACCCAATATACCCGATGCATAAAACAAGAAATAAATACACATAAATGATATGAAACTTCACTTTATTAATACTTCCAATTGTTACAGACTCGACTCACCATGCGCACTCATCTACAGGGGTCCGCACACTCAGCTGCAGACTACTAGGCCTCTGTGCACTCAGCTGCAGAGCCTTCTCCTACTCTATGACCCACAACTAGACTTTACACTAGATCTATGTCATACACATCATATGTTCATCTTCCTTTATTTTTTTTTCTTGCTATCAAACTACTTAGAGCCTCGCTCTATTTATAATATCCCATAGTCCATGAACCATGGGTAGATATCTACAGCCGACATTACAATAACAAAATTGAGGGTGGAAAAACCTATGACTCTTTGAAAAACTACGCACTCCGTGGCCACAAAATGTAGAGTATTTACATCAGAATTACAATATTTGACCAAAATCTGGGCTCTAAGCCCCAAAACGTTCCTTAGGCGAACTTGCGCCCAACAGGCCCCCAACACAAACATCGTGACTCACCCTCAAGTCACTCTGTCAGTGCGGAGGTCTTTTTGCGAAGACCTCCCAACTCTGACTGGATCGCTGCAAGTTCGATAGTGCACTGAGCGGCTGCCTACTGTACTTCCTCTGCGCATTGTTCAGTGACCGCTATCATTGAACTGATGCCCTGAATCTTTTCCTGTGTTACTTGCAGAAGTGCAAGCTTTGCTTTTATGGATGTTGTAATGGTATAAGCCTCATTGATCCATGGCTATAGGCACACCTTCAAAACTGCTTCCTTATGCCGAGCAGCATCCACCTTCTCCTTTAACGCTTTAGCCTGCTGCATCGTCGTGAGCCTCAGTGTAAGGGAAACTATCTGCGCGATCCCTTTTACTTCACCGTATCTCTGATGTAGCTCACGTGTCTCTGTCTCTAGGCACTATATGTTCAGGTCCTCCTGCAGAGTGGTGAGGACCTCGAACGACTCCTCAAATAGCTTTGTGCAGTCTTTCACTACACTGTTAATCGCTGCCATTACTGTTGTGATCGCAGTGGTGCGATGTTCCTTAACCTCTGGCGGAGTTAAAGGATGTGCCTTCAACTACAATTCTGTTATCTGAAGGTTCAGCTCCAGCTGAACCCTGACCATTTCTGCCTTTTCCTCGCACCCCTTCTACTAATTTATGGATGCACGCCTCTATCGGTTCGTCTGCTTGGATGGCCAACTCTGGGACCATCTGGCAGGCTTCCTCCACCACCTTCACTATTTGTCTATTCTGCGTCACTACCTTGTCGCGCTGTAGACTCAAATGTTCAATGTTGATGCGTTGCTCACTCATTACCTATAGTGCACGACCCTCCTGGCTCGAAGCTCAGAAGTGATTTCATCCTACAAAATATAGAGCATCTCCCAAGGGAGCACAACCATGTTTAACCTGATTCCCTTCAACCCGCTGACCATAGGCCTATCGGCCTCATTTTCTGTAACGAGTGCTCGATCTTGCAGCACTATTGTGTTGGTTGTCCGGGTGCGCAACATTTCCTCAACCATCGATGTTCCAACTGCGAGGCTGGTTGACACTGTGCCAACCTGCAACTCCTATATCTACGTCCGAAGAGCCCCCAACACCACCCTGTGTTGCTCCTCAAACTGCTGGAGGACCTCTGCGGTGACGTCCCTCACCGTCTTGCCAACATCATGGATATCCCCCTTAGTGAGGGTGATCAAGTCGAACAAAGTCTTTGAGGCCTTCATCTTCTTGTGAAGCCCTACGTGCTATCTTGGGCGTGGATGTTTCAACTAGGTGGACATTGTTTGCGGGTCGGTGCCACCTTGTTCTATATCAGTCTTTGGCTTAGGCAAAGGCGACTTTTGTCCTTCGCTCTCTTCTTCTGCTACCTTTTGTTGCTCCTTGGCCAACTTCGCAGCATCATGTGCCACCTAGGCCTTAGCCGCTGCTTCTTCCTTCCTGCATTTTTTGCCATCTGTGCCATCCGTATTTTCACCTCTTCCCTATTCCACTGCGTGGCAGACTTCTCTACTTCCACCGCGGAACCAGCTAAGGCACGCCACTCCAATGGCTAAGACTCAAGTACCGCGAAGATGACATCGTCGGTCGCCAAATAGGGTAATTCACGCCACGTCTTCGCGGTGTCCTTCCGCACCTTGATGTAGAAATGGTGGAAATCTACCTTTGCGATGTAGGAAAGTTCCCTCTATGGACAGAGACAACCCCCCTAGCCCTAGAGTGGGTCTAGTCACAGCAAGACAAAAACAATAATAAATTCCTTAAATAGTTCTCGTTAAAGAGGCCTACCTTCAACTGGTGTTCGATGAAGTCTTCGTCACGTTGCTTCAGCTATCGCTTTCTTCTCCATAATGAATGATGCACCTAAAACAACATAAGAAAACAACAAAACACCTAATAGAGCACAACAATGCACTATCTACTTATAGAGTCAAGGAACCATAAGCTATCAACATAGATTTCATACATGATATAGGAAATAACCATTGATTGTATTAATATGAACAATAGTAAATCTTACAACCATGCCTTGACGTCGCAAGCTTCCTTGAAGGGTCCGATCAGTATGTCTCCATAAGCATTCACTCTCAAAGGTCTCCCAAAAAGAGTGATGACTCTCTCTCTCTCACCCAAAAGCACAAGTACGAAACTAAGGCAATTACAACAAGGCTTCCTTCTTACAAAACCATTTAACACTCTCACAACATGAAAGGCAATCCAAACTGTAAGCTATCAATCCCACAAGCTAAGAACTAGCACACCAAAACTCAACTAGCACTCTCAGAACTCTGAACTAGCTGATCATAGTTAAAGCTGATCCTCCATAAATGAGGGGAGAGGAATCTTATATTCAAGGGAGGTTACTCAAAAGGCGGAACCACCATCTCAAATGAGGAGTGGTGAACTTCATTGACCCAACAACTAGCTCCAAAACCACCTGGAAGCATTTTGTTTGAACTAATTCGCCATATCTAGTGTCGAGATATAAAAAGGGTCTCTTTCACCTCTAATTACCTCACATTAATTTGTCAATCCAGGAACGTTTTGTTATTTCAAAGAGTGTCTCAGTCTGAGGCTATCATTTGCCAGAGTAATGCTAGTAGTACAGTGCTCAAAAATACAAGAGTAAACGGATGCTTGTTTACAGCAAACTACTTCAAAAGATTAAACCACACATTCAGAAAACTAAGCAATTTATCAGTCAAGGGTTCAGTAGCAGTAACTCATCCCTTTGTAAACTGATGGAACTAAAGGAAATCAGAGAACAGATCGTGGATCTGGGAGCCGGACAGTAAATGTCAGTGCTCACTACAGCCTTAGATCGTTCTTCACACCAAAATAACAAATGACAGGAAATGGAACAGCAGATAAGAAATGGAATAGCAAATAAGAAATAGAACAGCAAACATGAAATGGAACAACAAACAGGAAACTGTAACAGCAATTAAGTCTAACAAGCAGGAACACCTTAGTCTACAAGATCAAATGCACTAATCGTGACCTACAAGAATCAAATGGCAATCCTTCACTTTTAAGGACGAATTGAACAACACACAAAAATGGAACAACACTGATTAATGCTAGACTATAGAACAGTGCTTGAAAACCATATATGCACACGGCACACCTTAATAGTAACCTGATCTTGGTAAACCAGTTATCAATCTCAGTTATAAAGATTACGACTGTATTTTAGAATGGAACAGCAATGTCTATAGATTCAACAATCGCAAAGAACATAATCCCTAAGATGAGTTCAGTAGTACCAATGAAATAAGTGTACAACATAGATACTCTATAATTAAACAACAACAGTATTCTGTAAAGACCGACAGTATTATATCAACACTTAAAAGAACAGTGATATGTTGCAAAGTTAATACAATAGTTCTGTCTTTAGAAACCTCAGTAAATTAAACATAACAGAGCATGTGATGTAAACTAACAAAACACATCAGATTACCAAATAACGCTGATAAGCAAACCACGCATAAACCAAACGTAATAGTACAGGAGCAAGTGTCCTCCAGGGCCGGGCCCTTAGCCTCCAGGGGTACACCGCTTGAAGTTATTCTAGACTCAGAGATGAAATAGAAACCGAGTTTGTATTAATGCATAAGACAGAATTACAGTAGATCAGTTCTCAACGAGACTCAATGATCAAAGTTTCAATCTTAAGAGAAATTACATAAAACATAACAGACTCGACAGACCCTTCGAGCTAACAGTGCTGCCCCTTTTATAATGGTGAAGGCGGAGATGTCTAGGTGAAAAAATAGTTAAAGCAGTGATCCCTCAAGATCAAAGGATCCTGAGGGATTCACCGAACTGTTAGTCCTCAGTTATCTCTTTTCTTTCTTGCGCCGAGCTGATATCTCCACTTCCTTTCCAGGGCTGATTCACTTTGATTTGTTTTGCCTTGTTTGCATACGGTTCCATGTCAAAGGGACAGTGGTTAACCCGTCCTTGTCCTTTCCTTTGGAACGACATTTTTTCGTTTTTCCTTCTTCCTGCATAAGAAAATGACAATTGTCAGTGTTTTCGTTTTGCACATTAATCTCACAGGTTTTATTACAATTCCTTATCATTTTCCTAGTTCATGATGCAAAAGGTTTGTAAGTTCTAATGAAAAGATGCTGAAATAATTACCAAAAACATACCTTATTTAGTACTCCACACACCCCCTCTGCTTACCCTTTTTTATGCCCTCATGAAAACATTGTAGTTGACATGTAAGGCAGTGAGAGAGTAGGCTGGAGATGGAATCTCATGTGGAGGTCTACAACCATGATGCATAACTAGGTGTTCAAAGAAATGGCCTGTCTAACCCTCAGGCATCTCATACAGGGCTTGGTACCCAGGTGCAGGGTGCCAAATAATTGGACTCCGGAACCTATATCCTAACCAGGATGGCCCTGCCCTCAAAATGACTTCACCATAGAGGTGCAAGCGGTTGGCGGCTAACTTAAAATTTTCATACTTAAATGGTTCCCTGAGTTGGATATTCGGATTAGAGATCTGATATCGAAATTTAGCCGCATCAATGGCAAGGTCTTTGATAGTGAAAAAGTATTCTATTCCCTGCCGATTGATTGTTGTATGAATGGGTCCTAATGCTTCAATTACACCTGGAGTCTTCATGAGGTTCCTATGTTCTCTCCACAACTGTACTGGATCCCTAGGCTCAGCTCTTACCCACAAATCTAATCCGTTTTCTTGCCTTTGGAAAGAATTATAGGCTTTAAGCCATTTAATTTTATTAACCTCAAATGAAATAAATGCTTGTAATTGGATATCCCCAACAAAAGGGCCAGGGTTCAGCTCGATCTCCTGGTCTAATACAAGGTTATGCAAATAAAACTCACACAGTAGTCTTTGAACTTTTACCCCGTAGTGCTTACAGCAATTTATAAAATCATTGATGGTATTAATTTGTATGGGAGCACCTGCTTTAACAACCTTTATTTTCAATTGCAAATATCGTTCCATTAAAAACAATGCATAATTCTTAGCAGGGGCTCTACATGCTAGGACGTCATTGTACAAAGAACATAAGGTATCCATCTGCTTGATAACTATATCTAACCTACGAGTTACCTTCGCGACTTTTTCTTCTTCCCTTCGCCACCCTTCAAAGGCCTGGCTTTCGGATAGATTGACGTTCCTAAGCTGTTGCTGTAGCTCTTCATACCTTTCTCGAGGGACCATTTGCTCTATGAGCTTTTCTGCTACTTACTGAGCTTGCGTCAAATCCTCTTGTAGGGTTACTGTTCTCGGATCTCTTTCCCATGCGGCGGTGGAGACCGGGAGTTTTACCTGAATTTTCCTATTGCGTTGTCTTGCGTTCATGGCCCGTATCACTCCCGAGGGTGGTGCCTCTGTCTGAATTTCTTTATCACAGGTCAATATATCATCCGTTTGTATTTCAACATGGGTAACAGTCAAATGTTGTTCCTTTTGATTTTGAACAGCAGACTGTTCCTCAACAACATTTGGAACAGCAGCCTGCTTTTCGACAGGGTTTTGAACAGCAGGATGGACTTTGGTCCTCCGATCCTTTGTCTTGAGGGGTTTTGCTGGAGTAGTTGCATGTTTCCTTCCTGAAGTCCTTTTTACCCTTTTCCTTGCTTTCAAAATCCTAATCTGCTATCGAAGCTGAACTATTACATTCAATAGCCTTTGCTGTTCTTTCAGTAATTTCTTAATTTCCTCAATTTCATTAGAAGGAACAGCAGACTGTTCACTGCGGCCTAGACTATGACCTGGTTTAATTTCTTGGTTTTCGATCTGGGGTGCTTCTTTGTTGCTCTGCTTTGGTTTCTTCGGGGCAAGAACCCTAGCTGGTTCTGATATTTCTTGGGTGACTTCCTTTTCTACCCCACCTTCTTCCGTAATTCCTTCTACTGTCATCTGGCTAGGAATGGATTGTTCCTGTTCTGCATCTCATGTCATATTTTCATCATGAATAGGCTGACTCTCCTCTTCTACCTCCTCTGCATGTAATTCTTCAGGTGCATTTCCCTCCTGAGCAGAGTGTTCTTTTGGTTCTTCTTCAGCATGGAGATCTGATGGGCTGGAAGGTTGGCCATATTCGCCCATATTGGCCAGAATTTTGGCTAGTTCCTCTTCTCTCAATGGATTCTGCACTGTGCTGCCTTCCTGCTATTCCGTTTCCTCCTCCTGCTCAGATTGCTCGGTTTCTTCCTCCATTTCTCCTTCCTCATTTTCCTGCATTCCTTTCTCATTGTCTTCCCCTTCTAATCGTGGGGGTTGCTCATCCCCTGTATCTTCTATCTCTACCGGTTGGCTGGTATCTCCTTGGGGATTCTCCAGCCTCCCTCTTAGTCGTGCTAGTCGGACCGATTTCCTTCATTTTTCTGGACGCTCAGGTGTACTGGTGGCATGTTTACGTTTTGGGGATGGTGTGGTCAATCCTCCATCTATCATGGCAATTAGCTCTTCCCAGCTACTCTGTTGCTGGGCAAGGCTATGGTTGACTATTAACCGTATCAACCCATGATGACTAACAACTAATTCTACACATTGTGCCTTTTTTATGTTCTATGCAACGTCATGAAGTAATGAATTCAAAAATGCAGGTAAATTTACAGAGCATTTTTTCTTTAATACAGCTAAGAGTTTAAGGTGTCGTGGTCTTACCATGTCTTTTCTGCCTTCACAGGTGATGTAGCTTTGAATGGTCTTTGCCAATTCCACCCACGGCTCTCCTAATGCTGCTAGCAGAACCCCCTTTCCTCTAATTGTCAAGCTCTGGCCTTCCTCCTGGAAGGTTTCTATGATCTTCTGCAATCTCTCCTTCTTTAACGTCCATACAGGTCCAGCAGCTGGCAGTCCCGAGACTTCTGCGATTATGTCATCGGTGACTGCTATGTGTCTCCCCCTCACTGTGGAGTGATCCTCTTGCAAGTTCTGCAAGAATTCAATTGCTACAGTCTCGTTGGATTCCTGTAAGTGATTGAGATAAGTTAGCCACCCTGCTCTTGCCAGGATTTCCCATGCAGCATCAGAGACTGTTAACACCTACGGTTCTCTACGAATCGATCTTCCTCCCATGTTTATGGTTTCGCTGTAAAATCTCAGAATTTTGACAATAGAACAGCAGCTATTCACGCTGTTAAAACACTGAGAGGCTGACAGACGCAAGGCTCGCTCAAAATCTAATGCCGCAGAGTATACAATCGAAATGGATTAGGAACAGCAAGTCATGCAAAAAGTTAAAAAATAGTATACCGTTGAGCCGTGCTATTCCCAAGTACGCAGTTTCCCGAATAGTGGTCTGACACGTAATCCAAGGAATGATGAGGTTAACCTCCCCCCCCCCCACAATGTGATAGGCCGTCCCAGCCGTCAAATAAAGGAGCGGCGTGCCATTCTGTTCTAAAGCATAGTCATAAAGGAACAGCGTATGGCAATATGCCATGTTTACAAAAGTAGCAGATTATCGAAATCGAGGTGTAGAGTCGGATTGCTTAATACGTAAGAAACTGTTGTGATATGATGCGAGGCTGGGAGGATAGGACATCTGTCATGGATACAGAGTCTCATGCGGTCATTGTCAATTGTTCTGTCATGATTGGTGATAATAGATTTACATGCGTTGTATGGTTCGGGAAATAATATATATTCTTCTTATGTGATTGATTACTAAGGTATAAGAAACAAAAGGGTGCTAATAATTACCTATTGGTGTAAATAATGTGACTTCAATACCATTAACAGTGCTCTGCTGCCGACAGGTGTCCATAACCTTGGCAGAGTTGTTTATTTCACCCATGGAACCATGATCCTTTGTGTATGCTTAGGAAATGTTGTGTGATGTCAAAATGTAGGCCATTATGCTGGCTTGGTGACCACTGAGCCATAATGCCATTCACGAGGAAGGAGCGAAAGGTGGGCAGGCCGGCTCATGATGAGACCTCCTGTTCCAAAGGTTCTTATTTGATATACCTTTTGGACCATATCCCTGGTGTGGTGGCCATAGTGGGAATGCCACTTCACTTTCTTCCTCATGATCATGGTAGGCTGGCTCTTTGATGAGACCCCCTATCCTGCATTTGACAACTTATATAAACAAGTCAGTTTGCTCTTTTTTCTTTCTTTTTCATAAAGTACTTTCCCATTTATACACAAAGGGTGGTTCAACACTCCTTAAGAGTAGGAATGGTGGAAGAAGTCTTAACATCTCAATAGGAAGATATAAACCCTTTGCTCCTATTCCTGAATAATAATCAAAGAGGATTTAAAAGGAACCAACATGATAAATATAACCAATCAGAGCAGAGTTAGTGGAACAATGACAGCAAAAGATAATGGGTACGTGTGTCCTTCCCTCTGTCCTTTTACCAATTCAGAGCAATTTCTTATAAAAATAATGATTTTATAATTCACCGATTTCTGTATGTTGTGATTTTGTATCCATTGCATAAGTGCATAGCTGTATTCCAAAAGACTTGAAAGAACAGGAACAGTAAGCATCCTTAATTTAGAACAGCAAGGGGAGCAAGCATAAGTAAAAGGAATACGAGGATGTTGTTGTTTCAAAGAGGAAGAGCAAAAGAATACAAGTGTGTTCCTTTTGGAAAAAGGAACAGCAGAAAACACAAATGTCGTTCCTTTGGAAAAGGAACAACAAAAATCGAAAACGTTGTTCCTTTGGAAAAGGAACAACAAAACACACAAATGTCGTTCCTTTGGAAAAGGAACAGCAAAAATCGAAAATGTTGTTCCTTTGGAAAAGGAACAACGGAACACAGAAATGTCGTTCCTTTGGAAAAGGAACAGCAAAAAATTGAAAATGTTGTTCCTTTGGAAAAGGAACAATAGAACGCAGAAATGTCGTTCCTTTGGAAAAGGAACAACAAAAATCGAAAATGATGTTCCTTTGGAAAAGGAACAGCAAAACACCCAAGTGCCGTTCCTTTGGAAAAGGAACAACAAAAATAAAAAATGTTGTTCCTTTAGAAAAGGAACAGAAAAACACCCAAGTGCCGTTCCTTTGGAAAAGGAACAGCAAAAATCGAAAATGTTGTTCCTTTGGAAAAGGAACAACAAAACACCCAAATGTCGTTCCTTTGGAAAAGGAACAACAAAAAGAAAAAGTGTTGTTCCTTTGGAAAAGGAACAGCAGAAAGCAAAAATAAAGAAAAAGAACAAAATTAAAGCAAAATGACGGCTGATCCAAAAGGTGTTGTTCTTTTGAAAAAGGAATAGCAGAACGAAAATGCTGTCCCTTTGAGAAAAGGAACAGCAAAAATAATAACATTGCTGCTGCTTTGAAAAGTAACGGCAAAGCGTTGATTCAAAAATATGTACAAATGATTCAACAAAAGAAAAGAAATTATGTACAAACTATGAAAAGAAATAAATTACTTAATGAATCACAGGTGAGGAAGACTTCTCTCCCTCCCCCAAAATTTCCATATCAGAGTCTTGGCGTAGCTACTGGCAGAAGGACTCCTAAGTGAGTGGTTTGCGATAAAGATGAACTCGGTGGCCATTTGCCTTGAAGGCATATCCAGAACCATCAATAGTGATTAGAGTAAGAGTACCATTGTCATGTACCCTTTGGATTTCATATGGTCCCAACCAACGAGTCTGGAGTTTCCCGGGAAAGTCCTAAAACCTAGAATCGTACAGAAGTGCCCAGTCTCCTTCGTGGAAGACTTTATTTTTAATGAGAGCATCATGCCATTTAGCTCGCTGCTGTTGGATAAGTGCAGTGTTTTGGAGTGCAGAGAGCCTGATTTCATCGAGCTCATTGATCTGTTGTAATTGATTAATCTGTGCCTCAGTTAGATCTAAGCCAACTTCCTGTGTTGTTCGCAATGTTTGGATTTCAAATTCTATGGGAAAAATGGGTTGCTTTCCAAACACTAATTGATAAGGTGAGTAACCAGTGGTACTTCTCCATGTTGTTCTATAATCCCACAGTGCTTCTAGTAGTCTGGCAGCCCAATCACGTCTATGTGACGCAATTGTTTTTGTTAGGATTGCTTCTATTATTTTATTGCTGCTTTCTACCTGACCATTTGCCTACGGGTGGTATGGAGTAGTGATTTTATGCTGGACATGATAGTTTTTGAGTGTTGCAGCTATTTTGTTCCCAACAAACTGTGGTCCACCGTCTGTAATTATATCTCTTGGAAGGCCATAACACACAAATATATGGAACAAGAACTATATGACAAAATCTTCTGTAGCTCTCGACAATGCCTCTGCTTCAACCCATTTGGTGACATATTCTGTTGCCACCAAAATATATGCTTTCTGGTTTGAGGGTGGGTTAATTGGTCCAATGAAATCAAGGGCCCATTGTTCGAATGGTTCAATGACTAGCTGTGGGTTCAAGGGCATCTCATCAGACTGACCAGTGCGTCCTGATCTCTGGCAACTGTCACAAGCTTGGACGAATTTCTTTGCATCTTTGAAAATTGTAGGCCAATAATACCCTGTTTGCAGCACCTTATGTCCAGTTCTGCGATCGGCGAAATGTCCGCCACATGGTCCGTCATGGCAGGCTTTTAAAATGTCGAAGATTTCATCCTCTCGAACGCATCTTCTGATATGCATATCTGCCCCTGTGTGGAACAGGTAGCCTCCAACCCAAGAGAATCGAGCACTCCGTTGAACAATCTATTTTCGCTCATTAGGGGTTAGATGTTTCGGTAGTTTACCTACTGCTAGGTAATTGGAAACATCAACATACCAGGGTGTTTGACCGGCCACAGCAAATAGATGCTCGTTCGGAAATTGATCTTCAACTGTTGCTGCATCGATTGGCTTTGGCATTCTTGAGAGAAAATCGGCTACAGGATTTTCTTTTCCAGGTCGATCCTTGATTGTAATATCAAATTCCTGCAATAAAATCAGCCATCTAGTTATTCTGCCATTTGTGATAGGCTTGTTTGCTAAATATTTGATGGCAAAATGATCTGTATACAAGATAACAAGATATCCAGTAATGTAATGTCTAAACTTATTGACAGCATGTATTACAGCTAGAAATTCTTTTCAGTAACAGTGTAATTTAATTCAGCAGGGGATAAATTTTTGCTGATATAATAAATTACATATGGTTTTTTATCCTGTTCCTGCCCAAGGACTGCTCCAATGGTGGTATCTGAGGCATAAGATGATATCTGAAATGGCAAATCCCAATTTGGTCCTCAAAGGACTGGAGCTGTGGACACAAGCTTCTTCAAATCTTGGAAAGCACGTTCACAATTTTCTGTCCAAAGAAAATCAACATTACCAGTTAGTTCATACAGAGGTGCAGCAATATGCGAAAAATGTTTTATAAACCTCCTATAATAACCAGGAAATCCAAGAAAACTGCGTACCTCCGTTTGAGTGGTAGGAGTGGGAATAAGCAAAATTATTTGGATTTTGGCTGGGTCTACCTGAATTCCAGCTACTGAAATATAGTGTCCTAGAATAAGTCCTTCAGTCATCATCATATAGCATTTTTCATGGCTTAAACAAAGCCTGGTAGCAATGCAGCGTTGTAGGACCTTTTCCAGTGTATCCAATGCTGGATCGAAATCGTCTCCGTACGGTGTAAAGTCATCCATGTATACTTCAAGTCCTTCATTTATTAAGTCTACAAAAATGCTGAGGATAGCCCTTTGGAATGTGGCAGGAGCATTGCATAAGCCAAAAGGTAGAACTCTGTAGGCAAATGTTCCCCAAGGACAAGTAAAAGTGGTTTTGTCTTGGTCTTCAGGGGCAATCTGAATCTGATTGTATCCACTGAAGCCATCCAGGAAAGAAAAGAATTTCTTTCATGCCAAAGTGTCTAATACTTGGTCAATGAATGGGAGAGGGAAGTGGTATTTTTGTGTTGCTTTATTTAGTTCTCTGTAGTCCACACAAATTCTCCATTTCCCATTCTTTTTTGGTACCACCACAAGCGGAGAGACCCATTTACTATCGGATATAGGATAGATGAAATTGACATCTAAAAGTTTTTGAAGTTCAGCTTTTACCACATCTTTTAGATGAGGATTAAGTCTCCTCTGAGGCTGGCGAACAGGTCTCGCATCTTTTTCTATGTAAATGTGGTGTGTACATAATTGAGGGTCAATTCCTTTCATATCAAGGTAGTCCCATGCAAATGCTTCTTTATATTTCCTCAACAAATGGATGAGCTTCGTTTCTTGTTCGGAGGTGAGGTTGGCATTAATGTTTAAGGTTTTTCCTGGTTTGATTTCCACAATTTTACTATTTGCAACAGAGGTAACAGGTATTGTTTGATCATGTGGATCTTTAAGAGGATCTTCTTCTAATTCATTATCGAATGTTGCCTTTATCATGTGACACTGTGTGCGGGATCTGAATTTAGTTTGACTAATGAATTTATTAATGGCATCGTCCTCTGTCTGGTCTTTAAAATCAAGTGCCTCTTGTATAGTTAATGGAGATCTAATGTTGTCAGTAAGGTATGATACAAGGTGCTTATTAGTTTTGATCATTGTGACACTTGGCTGTGCTGGAGGATATAAGGCTAAGTTCTTGATATTCGCTCCCCTCGTTATGGTCATATTGCCTTGTCAGCAGCCAATATAGGCATCGGCAGTTGCAAGCTAAGGTCTACCTAAAATAAATGGGTGTCCATCAAGTCGGCTTTTGGTATTTATTATCAAAATATCGGTCGGATATTCCCAGGAGTCAACAGATACCATGACATCATGTAGTGTGCCCTCTGGCCTAACCACAGATCGGTCAGCCAGTTCTAGTAAGGTAGAGGTGGGTTCTACAGATGTAATGCTTAGCTTCTGGCAAGTAGTAGTTGTTAAGATGTTGATTGCAGCTCCTAGGTCCACTAAGGCATTAGGGAAGGTTTGACCATAAATTTGTATGGCTATTGGATTTCCTGGGTCTTCATATTTAATGGGTGTTTCTTTTCCTGATAATAAGTCAAATAGAGTGCCAACTACTTGGACTCTTGGATTATTTGCCATATTCCTCCTTGATTTCTTTACACACAATTCTTTGATAGTCTTTGCATATATCGGGATGTCTTGAATGGCTTGGAGGAATGAAATTTTTATGTACAAATTTTGTAATTCTCCCAGAATGTCAAAATCAGGATATTGTGTAGGTTGAGGTATGATTAATCGTTCTGGGAACGGGGGAGAGGATGTGGTTGCTTGGTTATGAGTTTGTTGCTTGTTCACATCTTCTTCTTGTGACAGTTGTTCTCTGGGTAACTGATTTTCAACATGGGCTGTCTTATCTCCCTCAGTTTCAATAATATGCCCAAATCTTAGCTGAAGATCATTACACTCCCTCAGATCGGCTTCTATTTCTGATGTTTCTACTATTTGGACAGATTGGACCGGTCTGTTATTTGGATTGGGGTTGGGTTGGGCTGGGAGTTGCGGTCTCATATTAGACTGGGGATTTTGTTGTAAGGCTGGCAGTGTAGGTTGAGGGAGCGGAATGGTTCCTACTGGCTGATGCATCGGTCTTTGCCAGTTTGTCTGCCAGGCTAGACTTTGTGAAGTAGGGGGCGTCCATTGTGCTGGGTATGCGTTACTTTTCCAATATGGTGGGGCATAGGGAAAATTCGGCCAACTAGATTGGCTTGCCTGATTCAGCCACGGGGTTGATGAAGGAAACGACTGTGGTGACCAATTTGGAAATGGAGGTTGAGGTTGATTTTGCCACATATTATATTGTTGAGCATTATACTGTGGAGACTGAAAAGAAGAAGTTGGGTCTGAAAACATACCAGACTGTCGTGGCTGCCACTGACGGCACTGGTTGAGCAGATACACCGATTCTGGCTCTTCTTCTGCTTCCTTATATACTGCTTTTAATCTGGGAAGTGAGGGACAGCTCTCCGTAAGGTGATCTTTTGTGCAGATGGCGCATGTTTGGACTGCATCTAGTGGACATTCCTTATGGCTATGTTTCTTCCTGCAGCGGGGACAAAAGATTGCCAAATTCTGCTCTGCCTCCATTTGCTTCTGTTTGGCCTGCATAATATCAAGTTGTGTAGTTAGTGTCCCTAGTATATCAGTTTTAAAATTTTCCAATAAATTTCCAATTTCTGCACGCGTTACTCCTTCTGTTGAAATCTTATTATCTCTTACAAACCGATCATGTTCTGCCGGTTTTAATCTTGTGCTGCCTCTCGAGCTCCTGATACATAAATCAATAATGTCAACAAAATTTTCCTGATAAATATCTCCTTTTCCAATAATGTTTAATGTTTCAATCCATTGTTCCTTCATACCCCTAATTAATGCTATTTTTAACACATTATCAGGTAAAGGTAGTGATGCATAAGTAGATCTTTGAAGATTATACTGAAAACGTTCCACATACTCCTCTAATGTTTCATGTGGTCTAGCTACCATCTGGAATATTTCGTCCTTCAGTTCTCTAGACCTGCAATAGTCCTGATATTTTTTAGAAAAGATTCTTTCATTTGATCCCAATTATTTATAACCCCACCACCTAATCCCATAAACCATCTTAAGGCAGCTCCTTTTAATGTAGATGGAAATAATTTCAATTTTTGGGGGTCAGTGGTGTAATCATATCCCCTACATAGCACATCGAACTCAAATAGAAATGCATCTGGATCTTCTGATGTAAGATCGTGGAATGTAGGGATATGTTGAAGAGGTATTGCTTTCATAGGCGCATTTGCTGCAGTATCCACTATGGGGTATTGTAATGTACAGGTTTGGGTGTTTGGTTGGTTTTGAGCCATTTGGTCGAATATATGCCAATAACCTTCTGGGATATCTAGGAGGGTATTCCTAGGTTAAGAGGGAATGGCTTTAATAGGAATGGTTTTAATAGCACTTCCTCTATCTGGGATAATGAGAGTGCCTAATGTCTGAGGAGATTTAGTTTCTTCAACAATGATTTTTGCAACACTTCCCTTGTTTGGGCTGTTCAATGGCTGAGTTGTCCCAAGAGGAGACCTCGGTTCCTCAGTTTCCCCTATCTCTCCTCCTCCTTCACAAAGATTGTTGAAATTCCCTTCTTGCAATAGTTCTAGAGTAGAATTTTCAATTTCTTGAAAGTCCTGCTCTTCAGTTTGACTATGCACCTCAGCAAAGGCTACAGATGGTGATCCTGTGGCCTGAAGGGAACTAGTAGGCTATCTAGAAATAACTTTTCTGGGTCCTACTGAAGGCTGAGATTCTGCTTTCTTGAATATTTCGTCTATGAAGGTTTATTGGCCAAGGGTCACCGGCCCCTTAGATTTTTCTGGCTTGGATAGAGATTTGGAACTCTTTTCTGGATTTTTCTGCTTAGTCATGCACACAAATCAACTGCTAGATTCTACCCAAACAAAACAACAACAAATCTGTAGGAAAGTGGGAAGAGGAGCAGGGTTGTTACATGCTCCACACATAGGTTCTTACCTTCCATTTTTAAAACCCAATTCTTCCCTAGCAGGTTCTTTCACTACTCTGAAAAAGAACAAATGGCTACACTCTTTCCCCGGCAACGGCGCCAAAATGTCGAGCTATAAAAAGGGTCTCTTTCACCTCTAATTACCTCACATTAATTTGTCAATCTAGGAACATTTTGTTATTTCAAAGAGTGTCTCAGTCTGAGGCTATCATTTGCCAGAGTAATGCTAGTAGTACAGTGCTCAAAAATACAAGAGTAAATGGATGCTTGTTTACAACAAACTACTTCAAAAGATTAAACCACACATTCAGAAAACTAAGCAATTTATCAGTCAAGGGTTCAGTAGTAGTAACTCATCCCTTTGTAAACTGATGGAACTAAAGGAAATCAGAGAACAGATCGTGGATCTGGGAGCTGGACAGTAAATTTCAGTGCTCACTACAGCCTTAGATCGTTCTTCACACCAAAATAACAAATGACAGGAAATGGAACGGCAGATAAGAAATGGAACAACAAATAAGAAATAGAACAGCAAACCTGAAATGGAACAGCAAACAGGAAACTGTAACAACAATTAAGTCTAACAAGCAGGAACACCTTAGTCTACAAGATCAAATGCACTAATCGTGACCTACAGGAATCAAATGGCAATCCTTCACTTTTAAGGACGAATTGAACAACACACAAAAATGGAACAACACTGATTAATGCTGGACTATAGAACAGCACTTGAAAACCATATATGCACACGACACACCTTAATAGTAACCTGATCTTGGTAAACCAGTTATCAATCTCAGTTATAAAGATTACGACTGTATTTCAGAATGGAACAGCAATGTCTATAGATTCAACAATCGCAAAGAACATAATCCCTAAGATGAGTTCAGTAGTACCAATGAAATAAGTGTACAGCATAGATACTCTGTAATTAAATAGCAACAATATTCTGTAAAGACTGACAATATTATATCAACACTTAAAAGAACAGTGATACGTTGCAAAGTTAATACAATAGTTCTGTCTTTAGAAACCTCAGTAAATTAAACATAACATAGCATGTGATGTAAACTAACAAAACACATCAGATTGCCAAATAACGTTGATAAGCAAACCACGCATAAACCAAACGTAATAGTACAGGAGCAAGTGTCCTCCAGGGCCGGGCCCTTAGCCTCTAGAGGTACACCGCTTGAAGTTATTCCAGACTCAGAGATGAAATAGCAACCGAGTTTGTATTAATGCATAAGATGAAATTACAGTAGATCAGTTCTCAACGAGACTCGATGATCAAAGTTTCAATCTTAAGAGAAATTACATAAAAAATAACAGACTCGACAAACCCTTCGAGCTAACAGTGCTGCCCCTTTTATAATGGTGAAGGCAGAGATGTCTAGGTGCAAAAATAGTTAAAGAAGCGATCCCTCAAGATCAAAGGATCCTAAGGGATTCACCGAACCATTAGTCCTTAGTTATCCCTTTTCTTTCTTTCGCCGAGCCGATATCTCCACTTTCTTTCTAGGGCTGATTCACTTTGATTTGTTTTGCCTTGTTTGCATACGGTTCCCCGTCAAAGGGACAGCGGTTAACCCGTCCTTGTCCTTTCCTTTGGAACGACAGTTTTTCATTTTTCCTTCTTCCTACATAAGAAAATGACAATTGTCAGTGTTTTCATTTTGCACATTAATCTCACAAGTTTTATTACAATTCCTTATCATTTTCCTAGTTCATGATGCAAAAGGTTTGTAAGTTCTAATGAAAAGATGCTGAAATAATTACCAAAAACATACGTTCTTTAGTACTCCACATCTGGGTCGTCGTAGGTCAAACACTGAGACTCAAAGACGATGTTGCAAGGCGTTAGTGCATTCTAGGCTATCATCGCAGGCAGGATACCGATGACCTATTACGATCCCTAAAATCTGACCGTCGCAGAGAACAGATGTACTCTTGAAACGGTGTCGCGAGTTTCTTGTTTACTCTAGTCCATCATCGCAGACAGAATACTGATGTCCTACGACGGTCTTAAAACATAGGCAAAAAGGGTCAACTTCAGGATTAATGATCATGGTTGATCTTCTTGAGCGATATGGAAGATGTGGACACATATTTTGATGTATGACATAGAACAGATTCCATTCAGGGATCGACTCTACCCGGGATCAAGGGATGTGGGGTCGGTGACCAAATACTATGTAACAGATGCCCCCTAAAGCATGAAGGTCAAGGGATTGGGAGGGGTGAAATGCTTTACGAAACCATAACTAAACCGAAACACCATCCCGGAGAACTTGCAGATGCAAGTACAACTGATATCTCTGGTAGTGAAAGAAATACATGTAGTCAAGGCATGGGCGCAGCCATCCAAAAGACAAATAGAAGTAGCCTATGGTATGGATGCAGCCATCCATTCGAAAAGACCATATGAAAACATAGGTATGCTCGCATCCATCCAGAAAGACTCAAGTATTGTTGCAACCATCCAATCAAAAGAGTCATGTATAACTAATCCACGCAACCTGGACTTGTGTGATCTGAGCCCAGGGTCTTGAATCCCGACCTGTCCATCGTACAGTTTCTAATATGCAAATAAATGTGTTGAAGTCGAGCATACTAAAAAATCACTTGATTTTCAACCAATGATGTGAACCATTAACAAGCGCGAGAGAGACCACCAGTAATGTCAATGGTTCTCAAGGTACTGCTAGTACAATCCACAAAGTGTGAAGAATGATCTAGAGTCGAACACTTATGGAATCACCCGATCGAAGACAAATGATGCAAGTCTATCGTCGAATGTGAAGAACTTATCATTGAGGCATGCAAGCTCCAAGGTACCTAAAAGGAGTCTCTAGATCAACTTCCTAGATAATGAGTTGATGTCGACAGGAAGAAATCCGTCGCAGGAGGGCCATAATGTTTCCCACATCAACGATGCGAGACAAAGGAACAAGATGTAGATGGATGAAACAGAGAATCAGAGGAGGATGTAAGGGCACAAACTACAGAAGGATTAAGCTCTTGAACATATCGGCAACCCAACTCCGGAATGTGGCAGCATTTTGGTACCAAGGGATCGAAGGTCATGCAGAGATAGCAGGGATCGAATGGAATGAGGCAAAATGAAGAACCCAAACCCTGGAAGGCCAATGACGAAGTGAGGATATCCCAAACCCAGTGAGAAGCAACAAAGGTGTCAATGTTCAAGAGCGACAAGCTGCCGTAGGTAATCAACAGAATATTTCCAAATTTTTCCCCCACCATTGCTGGTGAGTACCCCAATTATTTTTGAAACACAAGCTTGAAGGGGATAGCATATGCTTGCAATATAAGCTTGTCCTTCGGACAAATCCAACCTAGTGAAATTTTAACTAGCCCTAGGGAGGAGAAGCTCGGGCCTCATCATGGCAACGAGTCCAATGTCGTCAGGGTTTAACAAGTCTGACATAGGTGAAACTCGGAGTCTTTCTCATATTTAGAGAGTTTGAAAAAGACACGGAAAAGAAAACTCCAGAGGTCCCTTTTCGTAAATTTGTCGCTCGAATTCGAAAAGGTCGAAAACAATACCCAAGGGAACCTATTGACCACGATAGATAAACGTATACCTTTTTCGTAAGTAATCTATCCCATTCTGTAAAAGGGGTAAACTTATACTGGGTAGATGACACTTCATAGCCTTTAACGAGTTCAAAGCGACAAGAGCTCGATAATCTTTTCGTTTTTAAAAAGGGTCAGAAAAGAGCTTGAAAGCGAACCCCCCATTTTATTTCCTTTACGAGTCAAAAAGGGAAAAGTACTTGGCAATCTTTTCAGCTTTTACGAGTCAGAAAAGAGCTTAAAGGTGACTCGTCCTAGAGGAATGAGTGGTATAAAGGGTAGCAACCAGTTCCGGCAATGGTGGAACTGCTCAAAACATGTAATGGTCAAGAGGCTGGCTAATAAAACCACTCATCACTGTGGTCCCTCAGGAAAGGAAAAACAACCAAGTGAAAGCATATGATCGGTCAAAGAGATGGCGACGATGGAATGAAACAACCAAGGCTCATCTAGCAGAAATTAGCTGATAAAAATGGCAATCACAAGATGTAAATCGGATGTGGGTTCATTTTTACACAAGCTCGAACCATGGAGAACTCTGCTTGGATTTGGTTTCATGTTTACACAAGCTTGAAATGAAAAACTATGCTTGAATAAGTTTCGCATGCCCCCAGCATAATGATTCAATCGATGTACATGCCCCCAAAGCTTCATTGCATTCAACTAGGTGGATGTAACGAGGGTTCACTTTCAAGATCCAGGAAAGAATTGACTGGGATTTTATGAGATCTCAATCAAAGACTCAATTGGGAAAAGGGAGTTGTTTCATGTTTTAATGAGGTTGACACAGTGAAAGAACTATCTTCAAGACATTTGTTTGATTTTTTAACGAGGTTGACACAAGATCAAGAACTCTCCTCAAGATGCCTTGATTCATTTTTTTAACAAGCTTGACACAAGACAAGGAACTATGCTCCATACCCCTTGTTTCATTTTTTAACGAGGTTGACACAAGATCATGAACTATCCTCATGACCCTCGTTTCATTTTTTAAGGAGCTTGACACAAGATAAAAACTATGCTCATCACCCCTTGTTTCATTTTTTAACAAGGTTGACATAAGAAAAGAATTATCCTCATGACGTTTGTTTCATTTTTTAACAAGGTTGACACAAGATCAAGAACTCTCCTCAAGATACCTTGATTCATTTTTTAACGAGCTTGGCACAAGACAAGGAACTATGCTCCATACTCCTTGTTTCATTTTTTAATGAGGTCAACACAAGAAAATAACTATCCTCAGAGAAACTATTCATGGACCATATGAAAACAGGACTCCCAAGAGGTCTTCACTGGACAGAAGGACCAC
Organism: Pinus tabuliformis; assembly: GCA_031772625.1. Classification (NCBI taxonomy): domain Eukaryota; kingdom Viridiplantae; phylum Streptophyta; class Pinopsida; order Pinales; family Pinaceae; genus Pinus; species Pinus tabuliformis. Next base: position 836,220,019 of record CM062815.1, read on the forward strand.
GCTCCGGGAAGAATACAGGTCATTGGGTACCAATGACAAATTGGGTCCCAATGCCCCCAGTACATGATGTACTAGATCATCTGCGTGATCATCAATGGAGGTAGAACGGGTAGCCACATAATTGACCTATGGCAGGGAAGGTACTGCTAGAAAACAAGAGCCGATATGGGATGATGGTTGCAAATGAGGTACCTGGTGACCAAAGAATGACAATTGATCTATAGTCACAATTCTTTGTCACGTGGAAAACAAACCACATGGAAAAGCAAAGAAACAAGAGCTCCCATCACATAACTATAGTCGTGGCCAAGGAGAAGATTGAAATCAAATTTACCCTGGATGACCATCACGTCTATATAGACAGTTTTACCTCCCAAAGTAATAGGGAACTTCGGAAGGATCCCTAAGGGTTGACTGGTTCCTCCATCAAAAGCCAACAGATTCTAGGTGGCAGGCACAAGCTGTGGGGAGCCCAAAGCTTGCTAAGTAGTGGAAGACATGAGGCTAATAGACGCACCCTCATCCAATAGAGTGTCAGGTACTGCCATATTGTAGGCATGCACTGTGATCTGGAAAGGCACATACGATGGGAGGCGAAAAGTATTCAAGTGACTCAAATCGAAGGAAATGATAGAACTACTTGGTGGGGGTATCGCATGATTTCCCCCATGCGCTGCGAGAATAGAAGAAGGACTCTCCTGAGCAGCTGGGACAGGAGGGTCACTTTTGGATTCATGAGAATCTGAAGAAACCAGAAGAACATGAGCAGTATGATCATTATGTTCTTCTGGGACAGAATGAACAACTGGTGGCGAAACCAAGCCAACACTCTCTTCAACCAATGGTTGGTCGGGAATAGACATAACACAGTCAGGCTCAGGAGGAGGAGGATGAGCAAGAGAGGAATCTAACTCAATCTCTGCACTAATTGGAGGAGGGTCAGAAGAAAGCCTCTGATAACCAACCGAAAGGCAGGGTTGAGGAGCCATAATGTTTTCCAAAACTATGGAAGTTTTATCCATGAAAGGACAAAGGTGAAGAAGATGTTCACCTTCACATAACCTACAGGGGAATCTAATCTTCCCTTTCTTCTTACCACTGCTAGCTGAAGGTGTAACATCGACATGATCTTCAGAGGTTAATAAGGATGGGCGAATCATATCTCGAGCCATACTTCTAAGATCCTGGGAATACCAGGACAATCTCGAAGGAAATGGTGACCCTTGCACAACTTGCAAGGAAATTTGACCTTTCGTGGAGGATTAGAAGGTTTTTCTACCGGAGGTGCACTCAAAGCAATAGTCGCATGGTTGGCCTCTCCCTTATCCAACTTCTTCTTCTTCATCTTCCCCTTCTTTTTCTTATCCCCCTAACCCTCCCCAATGGAGTTGCCAACTTGTGATGCAGGTAAGTTCCCTCTGCGGACATAGACAACCCCTCTAGCCCTAGAGTGGGTCTAGTCACAACAAGACAAAAACAATAGTAAATTCCTTAAATATTTCTTGTTGAAGAGGCCTGCCTTCAACCGGTGTTCGATGAAGTCTTCATCTTTTTGCTTCAGTTATCTATTTCTTCTCCTTAATGAATGATGCACCTAAAACAACATAAGAAAACAACAAAACACATAAAAGAGCACAACAATGAACTATCTACTTATACAGTCAAGGAACCATAAGCTATCAACATACATTTCATACATGATATAGGAAATAACCATTGATTGTATTAATATGAACAATAGTAAATCTTACAACCACGCCTTGACATCGCAAGCTTCCTTGAAGGGTCCAATCAATATGTCTCCATAAGCGTTCACTCTCAAAGGTCTCTCAAGAAGACTTATGACTCTCTCTCTCACCCAAAAGCACAAGTATGAAACTAAGGAAATTACAACAAGGCTTTCTTCTTACAAAACCATTTAACACTCTCACAACATGAAAGGAAATCCAAACTGTAAGCTATCGATCCCATAAGCTAAGAAATAACACACCAAAACTCAACTAGTGGTCTCAGAACTCCAAACTAGCTGATCATAGTCATGGAATATGCTTTTATAAGAGGAGGAGCCTCCATAAATGAGGGGGGCGGAAGCTTATATTCAAGGGAGGTTACTCAAAAGGCGGAACCACCATCTTAAATGAGGAGAGGCGAACTTCCTTGACCCAACAACCAGCTCCAGAACCACCCAAAAGCATTATGTTTGAACTAATTCGCCATATCTGGGTCATCGCAGGTCAAACACTGAGACTCAGAGACAACGTCGCAAGGCGTTAGTGCATTTTGGGCTGTCGTCGTAGGCAGGATACTGATGACCTGCAACGATCCCTAAAATATGACCATCGCAGAGAACAAATGTACTCTTGCGATGGTGTCGCGAGGTTCTTGTTTACTTTGGTCCATCGTCACAAATAGAATACTGATGTCCTGCAACAATCTTGAAATGTAGGCAAAAAGGGTCAACTTCAGGATTAATGAGCATAGTTGATCTTCTTGAGTGATATGGAAGATGTGGACACATATTTTGATGTATGAAATAGAACAGATGCCATTCAGGGTCCAACTCTACCCAGGATCATGGCATGCAGGGTCGATGAAAAAATACTGTGTAACAGCCTTGAACTCCACGAAGCTTTGCAAACTATTGTAGACCGTGGGCGATAACCGCGGCTTGCGATTACTCCCCATTCTAATGTTCATCTCCATGAATACCTAGAATATTTTGTTGTCCCTTATCCTTTGTGCATCAATGTTTGCCCACAGCGAAGCATACTTCGCTACCTCCAGAAGGTCCTGCACGATCGTCAGGAACTGGCTATCTTCGGGAAATTCCCATGCCACCAGTACTATTGACAACATAAGCCATGCATAGTGAAAGTTTTTTCCCTGCTCCTGTGCCTCGTGGCAGTTCTCAAGGAATTCACTGCATAAATAGTTTGCCCAGTTGAAGTGGACCCCTTCTGTGCATTATGCTACTAGTGCAACCACCGGCACGGGCAACTCATCCGCGCAGCACCTCCGCATCACCTTTCCTGCCAATATCTGCGTCACGGCTTTGATGGCAGGCTTGTTGATGCTGGAATTTACGTACCCTCTCTTCTTCTTCTCTAGCTTAAATTTCTTTTTCATGGCCTCAGCGATGGCCAAATCATCATTCTTCCCCTTTGAGATGTTTTCTAGGTCCTCCCTTGCGCAAGGGAGCCGGGTAATTCTATGAATCAAATGGTTTGTGATGGGGATGGGCTCCTCCAGCCACAAGCAGCCATCATGTACCAGGCAGAGTAGCTGCCTGATGACAAAAATGGTGACTGGCGTTCGATGGTAATGCAACACCCAGAGCAGGTTTAGCAACCCTTCTTTCTCAACTCCTCTCAGCCATTTGCGCAGCTCCAACTCTATAATTCCAGTTGACACATCTTTCTTCTGGCACATTAGCTGTGCAGTTGCCAAATGTGGGAACTTCTTATGGTCCACGAGGTCCTAGTCTTCAAATTTTAGTATGGGCACTCATCCCAAGTGCACTCCTTCATAAATAATGTCGTCAAGGAGCAGCAGAGTTTGTAGAGAGCTCTTTCTCTCATCTATATCTTTGGGCACCTTCACTTTACCCTTCCGTAGAGGAACATATGCAGGCAACCTGGTTACAGGGTCCACACCCTAGGTTTCGACCTCCATCTATACATCCTCCTCCTCAACCAGGATTTCTTCGAACTCTTCTTCCTCATCGGCCTCCAAATTGATAGCCTCCCCCTTTTCTTCCATGCTGAGCCTAGTCCTCAGTAGATTTCTAGGTGATACGTGTACCGGTACCATGGTCCACTTGTCTTTCTTAGGTCTTGACGTGTGCAGTGATTTATGGATTTCTGCGACTATCCCGACACTTTTAGGGGCTTCCACTTTCATAATGGTTTGCATGGCTTCCTCAGCAGTAATTTCTCTAGTGTCCATGGCTTCTTCAGGTGCTGCCATAGTGCGATTCCACAGTTCTCTCAATGTCTTGGGTAATTTATCAAGCAACGAATTCACCTTCAGAAGAACGAACAAGTCTCGATTCATGAATGTCTGCATGCGCAATAGCTTGGTTCTCAAATTGCCAAGTGTTGTTTGTTGGACAACCCTTTGTAATTTATAGTGCCATTTGAATCTGAATTCAACCATTCCCCCCACATTCGGTCCATTAATGCTCAATTTGCGGCAGATTTTCAAGAATCTAGCCCATAAAGTTCGCCTTAAATGCCCATCGCCCACTCTATTTGGCCTCAAACCAAGCATCACATCATGAATAGTGACTGCAATGGTCACTTTCCAGCCGACCTATGCGGCAGCACAGCTATCCTCGCCCTGTCGCAGACCCTGTGACACTTTGCTACTGCATGCAGTCCTGACATTGCGCAGTTCCCGAGCATATTAGTTTATAGTCCCATGCCTCCTTTTAGCTGCCTGGAGTGCTAAGACTATTCTTCTGTTGGCTAGTCAAATGGTCAGGCCACCTGTGTATGGCTTCAAACAACTACCATTTACTTTTCCTGGGAAAGGGTCTCCATTTAACTTTACCAACTACACCGTGCCTCCATCTGTGATCTCCTTAATAACATACGGTCCTAGCCAATGCATTCTGAGCTTTCCAGGAAATTATCAAACTTAATCTCATACAACAGAACCAAATCATTCACCTTAAAGGTGCGCAACTTAATATGTCGATCGTGCCATGCCTTTTCGCACTGCTTTTGGACTTGCTGGTGAAATCCAGCCAAAAATCGTTCTTCTTCGAGCTCCTCCAATTGCGCGAGCCTCTCCTCCAGAGCTCTGTGATCCATCATACCTGTGAGCACTGCTATGCACAGACTAGGAACGATGTATTCCATAGGAATTATGACTTCCACTCCATAGACAAGCCTAAAAGGTGTCTGTCCCATTAGTTTCTTGCATGTCATCCTATAAGACCATAATAATACAGGTACGCGCAGGTCCCAATCACTTTGTTACGCATTGAATACCTTGTTTAACACTTCTTCCTGTAGAATCTTATGCGCAATTATTCCTCCTGCATAACGTCTTCCCAACATCAAGAGCCATCTGCGAGCTTGCCCCCCTAACACATGCTTATTGACCATGTATTTCAACGTGGAGTACATGTGCATCTGCAGAAGTTGTTTTCCATATGCCTACACCCACTTGGCCAGACACGCATGCGGATCATCCCGTCCATTGTACTTGTCGTTAGTCGCACCCTAGGCTTCCCAAATCATGTGCACATCATTCTCCTACATTCGCACTAGTCGTCAAAGCTTCCTTTTTGAGTACCCCACCATCTCACGGGCGTAGCGCACAATACCTAGTCCAAGGCCTAGAAGCGTTGCTTTTCTGGAACTTCCCTTTCAAATTTATCCAAGAAGGTATCTACCTCACTTAAACCATCATAAGTAGGCAGATCTCTTACTTATGTCGATACGCAATGCAACAACCTTGTCATCATATTACAATTTAGTGTAGTTACCTCATGTAACCGATTCTTCCATCACTCTATTTCTTGATCAGAATCCAAAGTACAGGAGCTCTCACGCTATTATCTTGTAGATGCAGTCCAAATCATCATCACTTTCATAGTCACGCACCGGCTCCGTATAGCACAATCCTTCAGCAGGGTCTAGGGGTATAATTATGCGTAGTGATTTCTTCTCAAAAATCATCTTGCGCTTCTTTAGATTTATCACCCCATTCATGTCAATGGCCTAATCAATTCCTAAGAGCACAGGGTAGGGATTTCTATCATCAACAATCTTTATCACTTCAAAGTCTACCAGCACGCTCTATCCCTCAATATCCATAGTTATTCCCTGCAATCTCCCCATGGGTATTATTTTCTGTTGGTTCGCCATTCTTAGTTGAATTGGAGACCATTGCAGTGCAGGTCTTCCCATTCGCTCCCATGTCTGTTTCAGCAGGACATTCATATCTAATCCCAAATCACGAATTACTTGGTCCATCTCATATTCTATGATCTACACGGTTAGTCTCATTTCTCTTCCCGCCCTTGTTTTATTTTTTCTGATCTTCCTGACTAAGTGCGATTCTCCTGGCGCGGTCCAAGCGCATCTGTTAATGAGTTCTTGTAATCCTTTTACAACCTTACTATTGTGCAGTAGCTTCATACATGTTTCTAGGAATATTGTGAGCATAGATGGATCCATCTCCGGCTCTGGTTTATCTTTGTTTCCTAAAGTGGAGGCACCAGCGAAGCTCTTCTTAGCTTCCATGAAGGTTTCCTAAGTGCGCTCCAAAGAAAACTCTGCTTCTTTCACCAGAGCCTTGTGAACCCAAGTACTATCTTCTGGATGTTTTCCTTTGTCATCACCCGTCGTAATTCCACTTCGGAGCATAATGTTCACATTCATATCTTCCTCACCTGACTCAGACCTCATCATCTATAGGTTTTGAGTTGGGGGAGGAAGTAGCGCTCCTTTGTCATGTATCCTAGCTATTAGCATAGGACAATCTTTTGTTTCATGATCAAACAATGTGCAATACAAACATGACGGGCACATTGGATTTGTGCAATCATAGGCATAATGTCCTGGCCCTCCGCAGTTGTAACAAATCAACTAACGTGACCTCTCCCAGGTCCTCCTTCACCTCGGCCTCGTCCGCGCCCTTGAAATCCTGTCCGCGCCATTCCTACATTCTGGTCAAGTGGCCACGTTTTGGCCTAAACTCTAGAGGTAGGAATTCTATCCATCATCAATTCATAACTTCTACAAATGCACTCATCATGTCCCACTGACCTACAAAAATTGCAGAAAAACTCTTACAAATTTTGCGTATACTTCTGTAACAAGTGGAAGTTGTCTGTGGCATGTTTTCCAACTATTTAACAAATCACGCACCACAAAGAAGGCGATGCGCTAGGTCCTTCTTGCAGTTCCAGCCATAGAGGCATCGGTCCTCCTCCTCTAAGGTAATTTGTAAAAACTGGGTAGTGGTCCTTTTCATGACCCTAACCCTTGCATTTCACTCACCATACCTATTCGCGCACTTCTGGTTGAACCGTCCTGTCTTGTTTTAGACTCTGCATATCCAAGCATAATTTTTTTAGCTGCGCATGGATCTGCTGAACTCCTAGGTTAGGATCATGCATCAGGGTCTCACGTAGCCTCATAGCAATTTCTAAGGCCTCTTCCTGAGTCATTCTCTTCTGCTGCGATAGCGCACTCCTTAAATGTGGCATTAGCGAAGCTACAAACCACTTGTGATGTTGTTCGTCTATCAAATTCATATTAGCTTTGCAAATTGTACATTTCAACCTCTAATCCAGCTCCCAAGGAGTCTACCCTGGTAGCATCGTGATCTCTTTAAATCCAATGATCGACTGTGCTTCAGAATTTCACCTGCTAAATTCTCTATTTAGCGTTGTTTGGATATTTGTGATTCTCGCATTTGGATTATCATTGGAGTACTTAATATACCAAGTCAGCGCGCGATCGTGAAGGGTGCTAACTAGTGTCGCCTTCTTTATATGGTCATTTGTAACTCCTTTTGCTTCCCATACAGTCATTACCATGAACCATAATTGGTCTGGATCCTCATTCCCCAAACCTTTGAACACAAGAAACTTCACTATGCTTGCCATATTGAATCGCGATGGTGGTGGTGGAGTTGGTACGGGTGAAGATGGAGGTGATGGCGGTGAAGCTAGTGGCTGTGTGGGTGGAGGTGTTATTCGTGGAATTCCTTGTCTTATCAGATGGATCGCAGTTCATGGTGAGACCTTCGCGACCTCTTCCTCGTCCCCTCGCAGAGGTGAAATCAAGGGGATATTCTCTAGTCCCTTATTTACTTCGTTCCTGTAAGCTTTTCCACTTCATGTAGCCCCAAACATCAAGGTAAATGCATAACCCTCTTTTCACACAATAGCATTTTAATCCAAGTATTCAAAGACTTTACGTACTTACCTTGCGGTCCTTTGAGAAAGCGTCACTCTGCCTCGCTATAGTTGACTGAGGTGTCGACCGTGAACTCAGTAATGAATCCTCCTATAATATAATCGAGCCAATGATCAATGACGCGCGCAATATTATCCTCCGATGCTTCCAACCTTCGCACTAACTCTGGGGTCCACACAATAGGACCATCAAGCTTCCACCTTCCTTGGCTATCTGCTAGCTTTGCAATCCACTCGTATAGCTCAGTAGGGAAGGACACGAAAAATATTTCATGGATCTTTGTGTACAAGTAGCTATCTAGTCACTCTTCTTTTGACAGTCACGGATTTCTGTTCTCCTACGCCACGAACTTGTGAATTATTCTGTCCAACCAAACTTCAATTGCCTTCTTAGTTGGATTCTAATGATATGTCATTAGACATCTCTATGCAGATTCTAGTACCTGCAAGGGAACCATTTGTTGGCTTATGGGGGCCTGACCTAGGTTTGGAGTTATTTAGCCAAAAAAATCCCTAAACTACTGGCCCTTTCAGCATCAACTTATGGAGCGCGGACTGAAGCTCACCCAAAGCAGTATGGGGGATGTTGGAACCAAGTTTCCACATCCTTGAGATGTCTGTGATGTCAATTTAGTCCAACTAGACCTGCCTTCGCGCAAGTTGCTTTGCACACTATTCCAACCTTCAGTATCCTCGCGAAGTGTCACAATCGTCTTTCGCGCAACCCTAACTAGGGGCTGGGATGCTTTCGCGCTGCTATGGCAGCGAACTACACTATTTCCCCAAACTACACTGCATATCTTACTTATCTTATTAACAGGTCTTGATTATCTTCGCGTAAACAACTATTCTCACTTGCATTCACTTAACAATAATAGTTATATATATTCGCGCATCATATAAACAATAGAAGTGCAATTCATACCCAATATATCCGATGCATAAAATAGGAAATAAATACACATAAATGATATGAAACTTCTCTTTATTAATAATTCCAACTGTTACAGACTTGACTCACCATGCGCACTCAGCTGCAGGGGTCCATGCTATTGAGTGTAGGAATTACACTTAAGCAAACTCCTCAACACTTAATTTGTTAACCCAGGGGATTTGTAAACTTAGAGACGAAGCACAGGCAATGCCAGAGATGGTATAAATCTTCCTAATATAAATCCCTACTTTCTTTAAAGGAAAGATTGCATAATCAAATTAAGAAGAGAAAAAGGCAACTTGAACCATCAAAATAATCTAAGACTGGAACAAGGAAGAATGCATTTGCAAGAGGGAATTAAAGATAAAGGGAAATCACTCTAGCTAATTATTGTTTAACTACTGAGTGTGTGTTTTTCTTTAGCAGATACACTTAGCAGTCTCATCAGATGGGCCCTTAAACTTGCTCCTTTAGAGATTTCCTTCTTGCACTAATCTGTCCTATACTATCGCAGTCTACTTGCACTAGTGCATGAACATAGATTTATGCAGAAGGTATAAATGGTGTCTTTACTAAAGGCATTTTACTTCCTTCAAGGGCTTGAACTTTTCCAGGTTCAAAGCACTCAGATCCCGTGGCAAGAAACTAGTTCTTGCACCGGATCATAACTTCCTGCACTTAGAATTTAATTCTTAAAATGAGTGCTTAATTATTGCGAGTGCTATTATACTGTTAAACAAAATTTCACACATAAAAAGTGAATGTTTTTTATCTTAACAGAGTGCAGGAATAAAGAAACAATCAATATGCATTCATCCTGTCATGAGCATTTAATGAAAGAAAGAAGATTGCAGAAAGTAGACTAAGAAGGCTTGCTGCATCACACCAGCGTGCACTAGTGCAGGTTCATTTCTCCTGCTTGGACCAGGTGGGGAAAATCAATCAAACAGAATTGCAGAAAAGGAGATGTCACACCAACGTGCATTGGTGCAGGGTTACTTCTCCTGCTTGGATCAGGCAGAGGAAAACCAATCTAAAATCAAGTGTAGGAAAGGGAATTTATCTACTCCACACAACGGATCTGCTTTCACTCAGACAGGAATGCATGTGCTTAAAATTAAATCACACTTGACAATGTAAACACAAGTTACAAGAAAACGGGAAATCGGGTAAACATGCTGGGTTGGCTGGGCCCTAACCAACTAGCACGTTTCCCTTTTAAATAAAAAAACTGCTCAGTACCTTAATCAATTCATCAGCTCAAATATAGAAACGCAATTTGTGAAACATGAGGTGGAGCTCCATTTTATTAATTCACTGAGGCAAGTACATACATTAATTTTAGAGAATTATTTATTACGGAGCAATGGAACACATAAAATACTGTAGAAATATAAACACAGAAAATGCATAAAACAAGAGAGACACAGATATACGTGGTTCACCTAGTTTGGGCTACGTTCACCCCGAAAAACCAGTCCTTCCTTTCTATTATCCAGCAAAATGAAGAGACACAACCTACAACAAATCCGTTGTAATATCCTTTGTTTTCTCTCACAGTCTCACCTCTCTGTTTCTCGCTCTGAGAATACACATCTATGTCACAGCCTCAAAATACAATGCCCTCATATAAAGAGAGGGGTTACCTTCTAGGGCAAAAAACCCTAAACTAAACATAAGTTCTACCGTCACATCATCTGCCTAATGAACGGCCCAGATTGACTAGAAATTACTATACTTTTACAAGGCAATTTTAAATCTATTTTTTTGGCTTTGGGGGACCGCTGGCCCCCGAACCCCCCAGCCGGGGGGGATTGGCCCCCCCGGACCCCTGCCGGGGGGACAAGTCCCCCCTGCACCCTCCCACATGGAGGGGTGTACAAACTTCCTGGGGTATACATCCAGCTGAAACAAAAACCTCTGAACAATCATTCTCCACACGCAACAATCTCCCACTTGGAGAATGATTGTAGCAACTCCACCGCTGCTTCATTTGTTGGACAATGACTCCTCTTTTGGACCTGGCTGTTTCTCATCTTCATCGTCATCCTTGAAGACTAATTGAAACTGATCATGTTCTCAGTTTCTCCCTGGTTACAACTTTTGTTAGCATCTCTGCAGGATTCTGGCTAGTGTGTATCTTTTCCAGCTTCAACTCTCCATCTTCCAACACTGATCGTATGAAATGGTACTTGAGCTATATGTGTTTAGTCCTGGAATGAAATGTTGAGTTCTTTGCAAGATGAATGGCACTTTGGCTATCACTGTATAGCATGCCCATATCATGCTCCTTACCCAATTCACCCATAAACCTTTGTAACCAAATCATTTCTTTACTAGCCTCTGTAGCAGCAACATACTCTGCTTCTGTTGTTGAAAGCGCAACAACACTTTGGATTTTTGAAACCCAACTAACAGCTGTTCCACCAACAGTAAATACATATCCTGTAGTGCTCCCCCTGTTATCTCTGTCACCTGCCATATCTGCATCAACATATCCCTGTAGAGAAATTTTTGAACCACCAAAGCATAATGCTTGATTTGTGGTACCTTTCAAATATTTGAGAATCCATTTCACTGCCATCCAATGTTCCTTTCCTAGATTGTTCATGTACCTGCTTACAACTCCCACTGCATGTGCAATATCAGGCCTTGTGCAGAGCATTGCATACATTAAGCTTCCAACTGCTAATGCATATGGAACTTTAGACATATAATCCATGTCTTCTTGGGTCTTTGGGCACATTTCCTAACCAAGTTTGAAATGGCTAGCAAAAGGTGTACTAACTGGTTTTGCATTGTGCATATTAAATCTTTTCAACACCTTTTGTATGTACTCATTCTGAGACAATGTTAATTTGCGATTTTTCCTGTCTCTAGTGATTCTCATACCAAGGATTTGTTTTGCAGCTCCCAAATCCTTCATTGCAAATGAATTTGCCAATTTTCTTTTGAGCACATTTATTTCCTACATGTTAGACCCTACAACAAGCATGTCATCTACATATAATAACAATATAATATAGCTGCCATCATTTTGCTTTTTCAGATAAACACAATGATCAGAGTGACATCTAGTATAAACTTGTTCAGACATAAACTTGTCAAATTTTAGATACCACTACCTTGGAGCCTATTTTAAGCCATGCAAGCTCTTCTTCAACCTGCACACTAGTTTCACATTCCTTTCACCTCATATCCTTGTGGCTGCTACATATATATCTCTTCCTCCAAATCCTTATGGAGAAAGGTTGTCTTTACATCTAACTGCTCAAGATGCAAATCTTCAGCTGCTACTAGACTTAAAATAGTTCTGATTGAAGTCATTTTAACAACAGGAGAAAATATTGCATCAAATTAAATACCTTTCTTCTGTGCAAACCCCTTCACCACAAGTCGAGCTTTGTACCTCTATTTTCCTCCATCTTCTTCCTTCAGCCTGTAAACCCATTTATTCTTCAATGTAGTTTTTCCTGCAGAAAACCTGACTAAGTCCCAAGTCTGGTTATGCATTAAGGAGTCCATCTCTTCTTCCATGGCTACCTCCCACTTCTTCCTACTTTCAACCTGCATTTCTTCTTCATAACATTCGGGTTCACCAGAATCAGTCAACAATAAATAATATAATGAACGAGAGTATCGTTCAGGGGGTCTACTTATCCTGGTAGATCTTCTAACACCAATTTCAGGTGTTTGGGGTGCCTGTTGCTGTTGTTATGGTTGTTGATTATTATTATTTTCAGGCACCTTTACTTTTTCAGTGATTTTGTCAAGAACTGCATATTCCTTCTTTTCTTTTTCTTACTTCTTTTCCTGCAACTGATTCTTATACAAGACCTTTTCATTGAATATTACATCTCTACTCCTAATGATTTTGTGATTTTCATAATCATATAAGCAATAACCAAAATCATTAACACCATATCCAATAAAGGTACATTTCTTTGACTTTGCCTCAAGCTTTGTTCTATTTTCTTTATCGATATGGAAAAAAATCCTCACAACCAAAAGGCTTTAAAAAGTAGTAATTTACCTTTTTACCTGTCCATGCTTCCTCTGGAACACCACCATCCAAGGAACTTGAAGGCCCTCTAATTATTAGATAAATAGCAGTATCTACAGCATCTGCCCAAAACTGTAAAGGCAATCCTGCATGCAATCTCATGCACCTTGCACGCTCCATGATTGTTCTATTCATCCTTTCTGACACACCATTTTCTTGTGGTTTTATTGGAACTGTCTTTTCTCTGCAAATTCCGTGCTCTGAACAGTACCTATCAAACTCTTTGCTACAATATTCACCTCCATTGTCTAATCTAAGACACTTCAATTTCTTTCCTGTCTCAATCTCAACCAAAGCTTTCCATTTCTTGAAAGTATCAAATACATCAGATTTATTCTTAATACAATAAATCCAAGTTTTTCTATTTGCATCATCAATAAAGGTAACATAATAACGAGAGCCACCGAGAGATGATAACTGAGTAGGCCCCCACACATCTGTATGCACAAGCTCTAATTTTTCGCTCTTCTTTTCTTTCCCAACTCTGAGAAATCTGACTCTCTTCTGTTTTCCATAAATGCAATTTTCACAGAAGTCCAAATCAACATTCTTCAATCCCGGCAACAAATTCCTTGAGTGAAGAATCTTCATCCCCTTTTCACTCATGTGTCCGAGCCTATGATGCCATAATGATGCATCTGCTCCTTTGGAAGTTAAATCATTAACAGAGTTAGAAATACCATTGCATAAATACAATGTACCAACCTTTTCACCTTTTGCTGTTACCAGGGCTCCTTTGGTGACCTTCCGAACTTTATCTGTGAAAGTTGTCACACAACCTTCACCGCCTAACTGCCTTGTTGAAATCAGACTTTTCTTTAGATCTGGAACATGCCTTACCTCCTTTAGTAGCCATTGGTTTCCATTCTGTTGTTTTACAAGAACCTTAGCCATTCCAACAATTTTACAGGGTTTATCATCACCCAAACGAACTTGTCCAAAATCTCCTTGAACATAGTCATGAAAGTATTTCTTATCAGGTGTGGCATGGAATGAGGCCCCTGAATCTACCACCCAAGAATCAGTAATATTTTTGAAAGAAAGAATCAAAGCATCTTGTAACACCTCACCTGTCACATTTGCCTCATGATTGTTTTCTTGCTATGCATCTCCTTCTTTTCCCTTCCGAGATCTACAGTCTTTCTTTAGGTGTCCTTTCTTTCCACATTTCCAGCACACTATCCCCGGTCTGGACATGGATCTGCCTTTCCTTGATTTACTACGATATCCTGAGCTCTTTCCTCTTTCCATTTTTCTTCCCCTAGACTCTGCACTCAAAACATTACCCGATGTCTCATCGGAGCTTTTCCATAGCATTTCCTCGCTAAGGACAGCACCAACAACATCATCAAACTTTAAAGTACTAGATCCAGAGACAGAGTTACTAATGGCCATTACTAAACCATTCCAACTTTCTGGCAATGAGCACAAGAATAACAAAGCTCTAACTTCATCTTCAAAGTTTACCCCTACAGAACTTAACTGACTTGTAACTGTATTAAAATCATTTAACTGATCTACGACAGATCCACCTTCCGACATCTTCATATTAAATAACCGTTTCATAAGAAATACCTTGTTTGAGGCTGAGGGTTTTTCATATAGTTTCGACAACGCCTGAATCAAACCCTATATCATTGTTTCCTTCGAAATGTTGAAGGCGACTGATGCAGTGAGGCACAACCGTATTGTTCTGAGTGCCTTTATATCGAGAAGGTTCCATTCTTCATCTGTCATAGCCGTCGGCTTCATTGTTTTTACGCTCAATGGTAGGTACAGATCTTTCTGATACAGATAATCTTCCATTTGCATCTTCCATAGCGAGAAGTTTTGGCCGTTAAATTTCTCGACCTTAAACTTACCATCTTCCGCCATTGCTCCCACTCGAACGAGGAACCATTCTTTCCTACGAGTTTATCAGCCAAATAGACCTTTGGCTCTGATACCAGTTGTTATAGAATTATTTATTACAGAGCAAAGGAACACATAAAATACTACAAAAATATAAACACAAAAAATGCATAAAACAAGAGAGACACAGATATATGTGGTTCACACAGTTTGGGCTACGTCCACCCTGAACAACCAGTCCTTCCTTTCTATTATCCAACAAAATGAAGAGACACAACCTACAACAAATCCGATGTAATATCCTCTGTTTTCTCTCACAGTCTCACCTCTTTGTTTCTCGCTCTGAGAATACACATCTATGTCACAACCTCAAAATACAATGCCCTCATACAAAGAGAGGGGTTTCCTTCTAGGGAAAAAAATCCTAAACTAAACATAAGTTCTATCGTCAGATCATCCACCTAATGAACGGCCTAGATTGACTAGAAATTACTATACTTTTACAAGGCAATTTTACATCTATTTTTTTGCTTCGGGGGCGCTGCCCCCGAACCCCCGCTAGCCCCCGGACCCCCGTTGGGGGGGTAAGTCCCTCCCGCACCCCCCCATGTGGAGGGGTGTACAAACTTCCTAGGATATACATCTGGCTGAAACAAAAACCTCTGAACAATCATTCTCCACACACAACAATTAATACATCGTCTAGCCCAGATTCGGGCGATAACAAAATACAGCAACCTGTTACCGCCTCTCTGGCTATGTCTCTGTTCTCTTCTACTGTCAAAAACTTCCCCTTAGTCTTATTTACATTCTAAATTATATAGATCTTTGGCCAAATGCCAAAATAGATCATTCAACCAATTACATAACCAAACGCAGAATTTAGCTTTTCAGCCTTCAAAATTAGACAGTTAGCAAAACTTGTCGTGGCCAATCTCCAGCTTTCGTCCTTCCCAGATTTGATCTCGGCTGCCTTTGGATCAATCTTTCTATCGTGGTTGAAGCTACTCAAAATGAGGCGGTGATCAAGGAGGTTCGGATCTGCTAGAAGGATTTGTTGTGTTGGAAATGGTGCAAGATCTGATCCTGCACTAGGATCAGTGGTCACGGTAAGTACTCTAACTACCAAATAAACATTGGAGATATCGATAAGTTACAAAGAGTGATTAAAAGTAAGAAATCATGTAATAAATGATTAATTAATTCTAAGTTAAATTAAAAGTATGAAAAATAATGTTTATACGAAATATGTCATCGTGCTTGGACTGGTGCAAGATGAGGGTGTATAAAAGAGGTAAAACAACGGTAAATGGTTATGATTTAGGAAGGGGAAAATGGAAAAAAGAGAGAAAATTAGGGGGCTAACATCCTCCCATCCCTAAGCTATTGTGTGTCCTCACACAACTCTTTACCTTTGCAAAAAACCTTCAAAACTTTGAGCATTCTAGCTCAATCCTACTCTGACATACTGACATCAGCCTGCAATGTTTTAGACTTCTTCTTTCTGATGTTCTTTAGTTTCTTTGTCACCTTTTTAAGTCGCTTGAAACATCGCGCAGCTCGATACTTCCAAACTCTAACTTCTCCTTTCTTTTTCTAGATCTCCGTAGTTAATTCTTCTTTACTATGTTCTTTATCCTCCTGCGCTTTAGCTATGAGCTGTTCTAAGTTCTGCACTTGAAGCTCTAGTTCAACTATCCAAGCAGCAGGAGTTACCAAATATTCTTCTTCTTCTGTCTCAACACGGGCTATGTCTTCCTCAGGGACCTCAGTATCCCTCATGGTTACATTAAGAAATTCTTCTTCTTCTAGTTCTTCTCCTTGCACTGGTGCAGAAGGGGATTCAACATCCTATGGGGACTGTGGTTCATTGCCTACACCAGATTCTTCATTCTTTTTCTGGGGCCTTTTAATGAAATTGACCAACACATTGTCATCTTCGACCTCTACAAATTTTGTTGCGTCCGCAAGGACTGACAGGTTGCTTCTTCAGGGGTTTGTCCCCATATTGGTGGTGTAGAAGGAGTCTCTTCAACACGTGCACTAGTTGTCTTCTTATTTGGATATGGGGCCCTTTCTTCTATTGATTTTTCAGGTCATTTCCTTTTTGCACTGGTGCAAGAAGGACTCCCCTTTACATTCTTACTCGGACCCTTGCTTGTGCTGGCAGGGTCCTTTGTCTCCTTTCTAGCAGCTATCGTTTTATGTAGCTATTTTAAAAGCGCCTCCCAGGTCATGCCTTTAACTTCTAATTGTTTCTGGACCAAAATCATTATCAGGCCGTGGTGATATAACTTCTTGTCGGCCTGGTCTTCCTATCCATCCCGCACACCCTTGGCCATTTTTTCTAAGATCTTAAGCAAAAAATGGGGGAAATTCATCCTCCACCGGATGTGTCGGGCGGCTTCGAAATGCTGCAACATCCAAAAATGGTACAAAAAAGTGCGGGAGCACCTTCCCTCGCTGGTTATGAATTTCTGTAGGATGAAAAGGAGGTCCCACCACTGTCCCAGTAGAGCATTTCACGAAATTCCTTCCTTCCAATCTACCTTCATCTTCTTGTCGACGATGAAACACTGCCATCGCTTCCTTTCTAGTTTTTTATTTTTAAACAACTGCTCACCAGTATTTTCCAAGCCTGTCGTTGTTGCTATAAACTCTTCTGTAACCTCAAATTTTAGAGGCCCAATTTTTACTCAGCCATTTTTTAAACTTCTGGCAAACTGTAAGGCCACTTCACTGTTGTTCCCATCAAACTTTTGTAAGAATTGAAGAAAGCTCGAGTCTCGCAATAGTGCAAGACTATTGCGATACTCAACAATCTATTCTACCCTACTGAGAGACGAAGGTTCGCTTCAAATAGGCGGCATCGCTGCTTAATGGCTATGAACAGTCAAGAATTTACATGCAACACCAGGAAAATTGGTTCTTATAGATAGGGATCCAACCATCCACCATCCCTTCCATCTTATCACCCATTCATTCCACTGAAATAGCTGTGGATGCGTGGCATCTTTGAGATCATGCCGAATTGGTACTTGTGGCGGCGTTTTAACAGCTAGGTGAGGTAATCATTACGAGTGAAGGACATCTAGGATTATGGCAGAAAGGGGCAATTATATCCAAGCAATGGTTAAACACTTCCACACTCCTTCATAATTCAAAAAAAGAACTTAGCATTCATTACAAAATGATCATGATTCTTAACTTAAAAACACCTTGTACTTTAAATAATTTTCTCCTAGTTAATATGATAGCACAAATACTCATTGACTAAGTGAAAGGACTTCTTATAAACTTTCATGATGACCACTTTCCTATGATGTATGCTATGAAAAGAACAAATTGTACTATGTTTCTGACAGGGTGCATGCTTGCACCGGTCTACTTGCACCGCTTAAACTATGCTATTCTGCTGGTACCATTCTGCTTGCATTATTATATAGGACGACATGCTTGCACTAGTGCAAGCATATTATCTATAAAAAAGAACGGGGAATTTAAGTAAAATATAGGCTGAACTTCCAACATGGCTTCCTCAACTTATACTAGAAATTTTCTTCGCCCTTTCTTGATGCTTTAGAGCATATCCTTTTTCTCTTTGTGCGCGAGATCCTGCAATGAATTCACGAGGGAACAAAGAAGTGGGAAAAGGGAAATTTCAGAATGGGAAGGAATTCTGTTACAGGGATTCCAGGAATAGTACCACAAGAGGGGATAAACAGAAGTGGGATAGGAAAAAATTCAAGGGTAAAGTGGGGTTTTTATGAAACGGACAGGGTAAATTCAGAAGAATATGGGAAGGTTAATCATTCTGGGATTGAAGAAGAAAACTGAGGGAATATTACGAAAGTGGAATATGAAGAAAGGCAAAAAAATTTCTGGAAGGTCTGCCTACACTGGTGCAAGAAAAATAACTGTAGTGAAAATTAAGCGTTACTTGAATAAAAATATCCATGCTAATTACCCCAATTGTATAAAGGTTGGTTCTACTGAACCTACTTTTACTTGGTGGTCGCTAGCATATCTAAAGATCAAGAAACATTCTCTTTTTATTAGAAATTTTTTATCTTCTTGCCAGCAAGCTACTTTTTAGGTTGATCCTTCTGCAATCATGTCAGCGAACTGATTTTCATAATTACAGGAAAATATTTTTTCTTTCCTTTTTTTTTTAATTGTAATAAAAAAAAATTAAGAAGAATAAGAATTCATGTTTTCAAAAGGTTGGTATTACCATTCACCACTACCATCTCGAATTGCTGTTGGACTTGCTGTGTAAAATATTTCCTGGCAAGTGGCTGAAAATGCTTCTTTAATTTGTGTCCATTTATCAAGAATACTGAATTTTTTCCATCAATAGTTTTAACTTCTACTGCTCCATTCTCGAATACTTGGATCACTTCATAAGTTCCCATCCAACGTGTATGGAATTTCCCTTTAAAAATTTTAAATCTAGAATCATAAGGGAGCACCCAATCACCTGGTTGGAATTGCTTTTTCTGAATAGACTTGTCATGCAACCTTTTGCGTTGCTGCTGAATTAGTATGTTCTGTTGAACAACATCGCTACGAAATTCATCTAACTCATTTAATTGGAGAAGACGTTGTTGTTGTGTTTCAGAGAGATCTAGTCCTAACTGAACTGCAATTATGAAAGTTTTGATCTAGAATTCAATTGGTAACATAACCTATTCGCCATATACCAGCTCATATGGTGTATGTCTCGTGCTATTTCTCCAAGTGGTTCTGTATGCCCACAAAGCTTCTGGTAATCTTTCAGCCCAGTCTTTCCGATGCATATTTATTGTCTTTGTAAGAATGGACTCGATGACTTTGTTTGTGGATTCCACCTAGCCATTTTCTTGTGGGTGATACGGTGTGGATTTCTTGTGCCGGATCTTGTATTGCTCCATGACACCCTGTACCAAATTAGAAATAAACTGCGGACCATTGTCAGAAACAATTTCTCTAGGCACACCAATTCTAGTAAGATTTTAGTAAAAAGAAAATCAACAACAACTTTTTATGTAGCAAAGGAAACAACTTTAGCTTCTACCCATTTTGTAACAAAATCTGTACAAACCAAAATATTCTTTTTACTTAATGAAGTTCAATTTATTGCCCCTATAAAATCAATAGCCCATTTTTCAAACGACTCAATCATAACTTGGGGGCATAAAGGCATTTCATTGGTTTGATTAGGCTAGCCCACTCATTGATAACTATCACATCGCTTGACATATTGTTTGGCATCCTTAAACAAGGAAGACCAAAAGTAACCAGCATGCAATACTTTATATGCAGTCCGCTTATCAGTGAACTAGCCTCCACAAGGTTCATCATGAGCATATTACAATATGTCAAACATTTCCTCCTCTCTTAATCATCTATGGATAATCAAGTCTGGACCAGTGTAAAAGAGATCTCCTTGAATCCAGAAGTATGCAACACTTTTCTGAATAATATTCCACTTTTCACAAGCAGACAAGTGGGGTGGTGTTTTCCCAGTAACCAAGTAATTAGCAATTTCAACAAACCATGGAGAATCTGTTGACATAGAAAAAATATGTTCATCTAGAAAATCATCATTAACAAGAGTTACTTCACCATGATTATCTAATCTAGAAAGAAAATCTACTACAACATTAGATTTTCCTGGTCTATCAACGATAGTAATATTAAATTCCTGCAACAATAGTAACCACCTAGTCACTCTACCGCTAGTCAATGGTTTGTTCATCAAATATTTAATCACAGAATGATCGGTATGTACAAATACTTCATATCTTGTAATATAGTGCCTGAACTTATTAATTGCAAAAATTACAGCTAAAAACTCTTTCTCTGTAACTGTATCATTTAATTCAGCGGAAGACAAATTCTTACTAATATAATAAATAGCATAGGATTGCTTATCTTCCTATTGTCCTAAAGCTGTGCCAATAGCCAAATCTGAAGCATCAGAGGAAATGTGAAAAGGCAGGGACTAGTTAAGACCTCTCAAAACTGGTGCCTATACTAACTTTTCCTTCAATGTTTCAAAAGACTATTGGCAAGTTGTGGTCCAAGAAAATTCACTATCCTTAGCTAGAAGTCGGAAAAGAGGGGCAACTATCTTAGAAAAAATTTCAATGAATCTTCTATAGTAACCAACATATCCTAAAAAACCTCTTACTTCCCTTTGAGTTTTGGATGCAGGAAAATGCAGAATGATTTCAATCTTTGTTGGATCAACCTAGATACCTTTACCAGAAATCAAATAGCCAAGTACCAATCCGGCTTTGCACATTAATATACATTTCTTGTCACTCAAGGCGAGATGGGCTTCCTGACAACGAATAAGTACTTTCTCCAGATTTTTGAGAGCTTCTTGAAAAGAATCACCAAACACAAAAAAGTCATCCATATAAATTCCTACAAATTCTAGATCAGCAAAAATGGCCAGGACTGCCCTTTGAAAGGTAGTCGGGGCATTACATAAACCAAAGGGAAGCATTTTATAAGAAAATGTACCCCATGGACATGTAAAAGTAGTTTTATCTTGATCTTCAGGTGCAATGTGTATCTAGTTATAGCCACTGAAGCCATCCAAAAAGCAAAAAATATTTCTTTCCTACAAGGGTATCAAGCACCTGGTCAATGAAAGGGAGAGGGAAATAATATTTGAGAGTGTGTCTGTTTAATTCTCGATAATCAATACAAATACGCCATCTTACATATTTCTTAGGTACTAACACTAATGGAGAGACCCACTAACTGTCGGAAATATGATAGATAAAACCGGCATCCAAGAGTTTCTGTACTTCTTCCTTCACAATATCTCTTAGAGATGGATTCATTCGCCTTTGGGGTTGTCGGATATGTCAGGTTCCTTCCTGAATATAGATATGATGTGTACAAGTTTCAGGAGGAATACCCTTCATATCTTCATAGCCCCAAGCAAAGGTACTAAGATGGTTTTGCAGCAAATTCACTAGCCGCTCTTGCTAAGATGAGTCCAAATTTGAACTAATATGCAAGGATTTACTAGGGCTAATCTCAACAAGAGTAGTATCAAGCTCAGTAGTACTCAAGGGAGTGGTCAAATGTAGTGGTATAGAAGAATGAGAATCATGATTATCTTGAAAATCTAGGCTGAAAACCTAGCTCAATGGCTCAAAATTAGGCGTAGTGTCTAGATTATTCAAGAAATCTTGAATCTCATCTTCTTGTGAAGACCCAGTATAATTCTGGATAAGGGAAATGGGCTAAGTCTCCTCATCACTGCTTTGATCCAAACATAAAGTATCTCGAAGGTCCTGAATGGATCTGGCAAGGGGTATAAGGTGACTTTCTTCCTAGAATCTCCATACGAAATATACATATCACCGAAATGACATCCAATATATGCATCGACTGTAGCAAGCCATGGTCGACCGAAGATTAAGGGATGTCCTCCTACTGGGTTCTTTGGCTGAAGCACAATGAAATCAACATGATATTCCCAAGAATCTAATGAGATGATCACATCATCCAATACTCCTTCTGGCTTAATTTAGATCTATCTGCTAATTCAAGCACAATGGGAGTAGGGTGAAGATGAGATAGCCAAATTTGATCCATGGTTTGCTTAGTCATGAAATTAATGGTTGCCCCCAAGTCTATAAGAACATTAGAGACAAGGAAATTACCAATCTAAACTGAGACAACAGGGTTTCTAGGATCAGTATATTTTTCCATAGACACACATCCCGTCATCAACTCTGCTGCCCTACAAACAAATTGAATGGTTTGGGGTTCCAATCTATTCCTCCTGGGTTTCTTGAGATAGAGTTCCTTAATAATCTTCATATAAATGGGGATTTCTTTGATGGCTTGAAGCAAAGGTATCTTAATGAAAATATTCTGAAGCTCTGATGCCAAGCTAGTCTCAGAAATAGGCTCACTTCTTTCCATTACTAGCCTCCCTGGGAAGGGAGGTTGGTTGGAAGAAGATGGCAAGCATTTAGAGGGTAAGGGCTGAATAGTGATAACTTTCGGAGAATGGTTAAGATTTTCCTCTTCTTCTTTTTTCAACAATCACTATAGGTTGCTTATGATTTTCTGATGTTACAGTCCTTCCCGATCTTAATTGAATATCATGAACCCCAACTGGAATAGACTGATACTCGAATGGTAAAGGTGGGTTTGTTACATAGATCATTTGCACTGCTTTATTATTGTTAGGATTTGGCATAGGTTGAGCAGGAAACTGAGGAGGTACAAAAGGTGGAGGTAAAGGCAACAGTGGAGTAGACTAACTTCGAAGTTGAAGCATTGAATAAGATGTATGCGTAGATGGATATGATTGCATAGGTGGATGGTAGGAATATGGAGAATGAGTTGGCCCTCTCCAACCTTGTTGCCATGGTTGAGAAGGTTTCCCATGCTGATATTGATTCCCATAATGCCACTTCTGATTAGTGTTAGGATAAGAATATGCATGTGAATTATAACCAAAATAGTGTGGACAAAATTCAGGAGCCATACCTGCACCTACCTGAGGCCAATTTCTTCTTGCTCCCATAGCATACAAGTATTCAGCTTCAAGCTGTCCCCTTGTAAATATAGCTTTAAGTCCTAGTATAGAGGGACATTTTTCTGTGACATGATCTTCTACACAAATAGCACACTTATTAGTTTCTTTCAAATTAAGAGGAAACTCTTTAGGAGGATGCTTGTCTCTACATTTCGGACAGAAATACATAATGACTCTTGTTCCTTCATGAGTCTTTGTTGAAATTTTAAAGAGTCCAACTGTTTGGTAACAGTATTAATTATATCAATTTTCATGTTTTCCATTTTACTTTCTAGTCCAATAATCATAGCATCAGTAGATACAATTTTTCTATTTCTATTTCGAGTTCCTCTACTGGATCTATACTGATTTCTTGAAATTTTCCTGCATAATTCACAAATTTGTTCAAAATTTTGCTGAGAAATATCACCTTGTCCTAACAGATTTAAATTATTTCTAGCATTATCAGTAAGTCCTCTTAAGAACAAGGATTTAATAGAACTGGGATCAAACTTAAGTTTCGACCTTTGTAAAATATACAAAAATCTTTCTAGGTAATCTTCAAAAGTTTCATCATCATCCTGCATGTCCCGAGTTTTGCAATATTCTTGATATTTAGACAAAAACACTCTCTTCATCCGATCCCAATAGGTTATAGTGTTTCCTCCTAACCCCATAAACCAGCATAGAGCTGAGTCCTTGAGAGTAACAGGAAATAATATTAACTTCTGAGCGTCAGTTGAATAATCATAACTTCTACACAGAATATCAAACTCGAATAGAAAAGAGTCAGGATCTTCATGAACTTTACCATGGAAATGAGGGAGAGCTGATGGTGGAATATTCTTCATTTGCGCCACAGTATCAGGGTCCACAATTGGAAACACAAAAGTGGATTTTTCTCCACTTACCTGGTTTTCACCAATCCCTTCCACGTGATCTTAATGGTCCGCCATTGTTTCCCTTTTACTTGAACCGCTCTCAACAGGCTGAAACACACCTGAGCTGTTGTCACTAGAATCCAGGTGGATTGTTCCTGCGTGATGGGTTTGAATTGGATTGGGCCTCCTGCTTACAGAAGGAGAGCCAATATGAGAATAGTTTTCAAAATTCTTTCGGCCCTTAGTGGGCTTCGAACCCTTACCTTTTCTAAGCATTCATTTCAAAAAAAAAAGAAAAATAACAAACAACTTCTAATAAAAATGCTGTCAAAAATCAATTAACACCAGTAAAATTCCTTGAAAGAATATTTTCCAAACAATACTACAAAAATAAAGGAAAATTTACCTCTATTGTATAATCAGAAAATTCTTACCAAATCAAATCGCCTCCCCGGCAACGACACCAAAATGTTGAGTGTAGGAATTACACTTAAGCAAACTCCTCAACACTTAATTTGTCAACCCGGGGGATCTGTAAACATAGAGACAAAGCACAAGCAATGCCAGAGATGGTATGAATTTTCCTAATATAAATCCCTACTTTCTTTAAAGGAAACATTGTAGAATCAAATTAAAAAGAGAACAAGGCAACTTGAACCATCAAAATAATCTAAGACTGGAACAAGGAAGAATGCATTTGCAAGAGGGAATTAAAGATAAATGGAAATCAATCTAGCTAATTATTGTTTAACTACTGAGTGTGTGTTTTTCTTTAGCAGAGACACTTAGCAGTCTCATCAGATGGGCCCTTAAACCTGCTCCTTTAGAGATTTCCTTCTTGCACTAATCTGTCCTGTACTATCGCAGTCTGCTTGTACTAGTGCAAGAAGAGATATTTATGCAGAAGGTATAAATGGTGTCTTTACTAAAGGCTTTTTACTTCCTGCAAGGGCTTGAACATTTCCAGGTTCAAATCACTCAGATCCCGTGGAAAGAAACTAGTTCTTGCACCGGATCAGAGCTTCCTATACTTAGCATTTAATTCTTAAAATGAGTGCTTAATTATTACAAGTGTTATTATACTGTTAAATCAAATTGCACACATAAAAATTGAATGTTTCTGATCTTAACAGAGTGCAGGAATAAAGAAACAATCAATATACATTCATCATGTCATGAGCATTTAATGAAAGAAATAAGATTGCGGGAAGTAGACTAGGAAGGCCTACTGCATCACACCAACGTGCATTAGTGCAGATTCATTTCTCCTGCTTGGACCAGGCAGGGAAAACCAATCAAATAGAATTGTAGAAAAGGAGATATCACACCAACGTGCACCGGTGTAGGGTTATTTCTCCTACTTGGACCAGGCGGAGGAAAACCAATTTGAAATAAAGTGCAGGAAGGGGAATTTATCTACTTCACACAACGGATCCATTTTCACTCAGACAGGAATGCATGTGCTTAAAATTAAATCACACTTGACAATGTAAACACAAATTACAGGAAAACGGGAAATGGGGTAAACATGCTAGGTTGGTTGGGCCTTACCCAACCAGCGCGATTCCCCTTTAAATAAAAATGTTTCTCAGTACCTTAATCAGTTCATCAGCTCAAATACAAAAACACAATTTGTGAAACATGAGGCATAGCTCCCTTTTATTAATTCACTAAGGCAAGTACATACATTAATACATCATCCAGCCCAGATTCGGGTAATAACAAAATACAACAACCTATTACCGCCTCTCTGGCTATGTCTTTGTTCTCTTCTACTATCAAAAAATTCCCCTTAGTTACATTTACATTCTACATTATATATATCTTTGGCCAAAGGCGAAAATAGATCATTCAACCGATTACATAACCAAACGTAGAATTTAGCTTTTCGGCCTTCAAAATTAGACAGTTAGCAAAACTGGCCGTAGCCAATCTCCAGCTTTCGTCCTTCACATATTCGATCTTAGCTGCCTTTGGATCGATCTTGCTGTCGTGGTTGAAGCTGCTCAAAATGAGGTGGTGATCAAGGAGGTTCGGATCTACTGCAAGGATTTGTTGTGCTGGCAACAGTGCAAGATCTGATCCTGCACTAGGATCAGCGGTCATGGTAAGTACTCTAACTACCAAATAAACATTGGAGATATTGATAAGTTACAAAGAGTGATTAAAAGTAAGAAATCATGTAATAAATTATTAATTAATGCTAAGTTAAATTAAAAGTATGAAAAATAAAGTTTATACAAAATATGTCACCATGCTTGGACTAGTGCAAGATGAGGGTGTATAAAAGAGGTAAAACAGTGGTAAATGGTTATGATTTATGAAGGGGAAAATGGAAAAAAGAGAGCAAATTAGGGGGCTAACACGTGCACTCAGCTGCAGACTACTAGGCCTCTACGCACTCAGATGCAGAGCCTTCTCCTACTCTACGACCCACAACTAGACTTTACACTTCAGATCTATCTCGTACACATCATATATTCATCTTCCTTTCTTTTTTTTTCTTGCTATCAAACTACTTAAAGCCTCACTCTATTTATAAAATCCCATGGTCCACAGACCATGGGTAGATCTCTAAAGCCGACATTACAATAAAAAAATTGAGGGTGGACAACCCTATGACTTGTTTACAAACTACGCGCTCCGCGCCCACAAAATGTGGAGTCTTTACATCAGAATTACAATCTTTGACCAAAATCTGGGCTCTAAGCCCCAAAACTTTCCTTGGGGGATCCCGCACCCAACATTCCTTGAGAATGGAGGGTGCAACACTAGTATGGTGGGAATCAAAGACACAAGAGGAGATAAAAAACATAGTAAGATCTCAATTTATTGGTTTGATCTCATTGCTACAATTAAAATCCAATTCTACCCTCTAGCTTATATGCAAAAAGGCATCATGAATTGGTAGAACTTTAGACAAATTAAAGGTCAAAATGTGCAAGATTACACCCAAGAATTCAGAAAAAGGTCTCTAATCTTAGGTGTAGATTTGCATTCACAAGACATGTTGTTGAAATACATAGGGGGTTTACACACTTACATTAGGCATACTATCTTAATTTTAATCCCAATAATTTAGATGATGTATGTGTGCAAGCCACTCATCTTGAGGCAAGAGGGAAAAAGACTCCAGAAGAAGGTAGTAAAAATCCATTTAAGGGTAAAGGAAAAGAAAAGGATTTCAAAGGGAAGGGAAAGAAAAATGAATCTATCAATAAGGAAGGAGAGAAATTAAAATGCAAACATTGTTCCAAAGAGGGTCACGATGAAGCTCATTGTTGGAAGCTTCGTCCCGAAATGAAACCAAAGAAATTCAACAAGGAGGGAAAACAGAAGACAACTGCAACCACTCAACATGATTTGGGATCCGATTTGGGTGATGAAACTAAAATTACAGCCATGGGTATGAAAGGAAAATAATCCATTGCTAGCACTAGTACTTCAAATTCACACAATGAAAATCCAAATGAAAAGAAGAGGATAGAACTTTTTCACAGAAGGGTGATCTCAAAACATAGCAAAATTGATACACTTTTCGACAGTGGCTCTCAAGTCAATCTTATCTGTGAAAACACTGTCAAAATTTTAAACTTGGAAATCATTCGACATCATAAACCATATCCACTCGGATGGGTATGTGACAATGCACAATTGTAGGTTACTAGAAAGTGTAAACAGAAATTCGCCATTACTGCAAATTTCATAGATGAAGTGGAGCTTGATGTACATAGATATAAAAGATATCTTCCATAGACATGAAAAAAAATAACATTTGTTCAAAGATGGAGTAGAATATAATGTGAGATCTCATAGCAAGAAACTAAATCTTTCACTTGTTGATGTGGGGAAAATGAAAAGACTAGTGAATTCAAGCAATAATTTTGTGCTTCTAATGATAAAACCCAAGAATGATGTTGATAATGAAGCTTTTAAAGGTTGTGATTCAAAATTGAAATCTGAATTGGTTGATGTAGTTAACCAATATGATGAGATGTTTCAGGAACCAAAAGGATTACCTCCCAAGAGAGGAATCCAACATGAGATACAGTTGCAACAAGATTGTCCTCTTCCTAACATTGGCATGTACAGGATGTCAGTGATGGAAAGTGCAGAAATTAAAAAGAAAATTCAAGAGTTGTTGGATAAAGGGATCATCAAGCCATCTTCTTCACCATGTGGTTCACCTATTGTTTTTGTGCCAAATAAGGACGAAACATGGTGCATGTGTGTGGAATTCCGTGCGTTGAACAAAATTACAGTAAATAATTGTTACCCACTGCCTAGAATATATTATTTAATTGATCAATTGAAAGATGAAAAGTACTTTATTAAGTTGGACTGAAGGAGGGGCTACCATCAAATTAGAATTGCTGAAGGAGACATTTGGAAGACAACATTCAAAACAAAACAAGGTTTGTTTGAATGGCTAGTTATGCCTTTTGGTTTATGTAATGCTCTTGCTACATTCATGCGTGTGATGAATGATGTGTTGAGGTAATTTCTTGATGATTTTGTTATATTTTACTTAGATGACATCTTAATTTTCAGAAAATATCTTGATGAACATGTCATGCATGTGAGAAAAGTACTTGATGTCTTAAAGAAAGAATAGTTGTATTTAAAGATGTCAAAGTGTGAGTTTGGAAAGACTTCTTTAGTTTACATGGGTCATATTGTTGGAGGTAATGAGTTGAAAATAGATCCCTCTAAGGTTTATGTCATTTTGAATTGGCCAAGGCCCAACATAGTTACTGAGGTAAGAAGTTTTTTGGAAGTAGCCCAATATTGGAGGAAATTCATTGCTAACTTTTCTTTTATAGCAACTCCTTTGCATGCATTGACAAGTGTGAAAAAGGTTTTTTAGTGGGGAGGAAAATAACAAAAGGCCTTTGATGCATTGAAAGAAAAGATCATTTTAGCTCCAGTACTTGCACTTTCAAACTTGAGATGGTCATTTGAGATTCAAACTGATGCTAGTGACTATGCCATGGGTGCAGTCCTCATGCAACATGGTAAGCTTATCTGTTTTCATTCAAAAACCTTCAATGGTGCAGTGATTAACTATCCTACATATGACGAGGAATTGTATGCATTGGTGCAAAGTGTGGAAAAGTGGAAACACTACTCGATGGGTAAGGAAACAATCATTCACACTAATCATCAACCATTGCAATACATGCAATCTCAATCAAAATTGCAACAATCAAGGCACTTCCTATGGATTGGTTTTCTTCAACAATTCCACTTGGTAATGAGGTATACTAATGTATCTACAATAAAGTTGTTGATATGCTTTCTAGGCCTATTGTTAGTGCAACTAGTTTACTCGGGCACAATTCTTTTTGCATGAAAGTTATATTGAGAAATATGAATTAGACAATGACTTTCAGGATGTTATGCAAGCTTGAGTCAAGGTAACCAAGCAGAGGAATTGGATTATCATTTTCATGATAAATTGTTGTACCATCTTGGAAAGCTTTGTATTCCACAGGGAGAAAGAGTCAAAATCATAAGAGAGGCACATACTTCTCTTATTTTTGGTCATTTCGGTGTAATTAAGACTATGGCACATATACAGAGGTATTGTTATTGGCCTCATATGCTTGAAAGTGTGTCACATTTTATTAAAGGATGTTCATTATGTGCAATCAGTAAGCCTAGCAATAGGAAGTTAGGATTGTACACACAACTTCTTGTTCCTTCACGACCGTGGGAGATTGTTTCTATGGATTTTGTAGGAGGTTTTCCATTGTAAAAAATAGTTCATGATTATTTGTATGTAGTTTTGGATAGGTTCAGCAAAATGTGTATTTTGATGCCATGTAAAAAGAAAGTTAGAGTGGAACAAACTGCTCAGTTATTCTTTCAGAATGTATGGGTGCATTTTGGATTTCCCACATCCATTGTTAGTGATCGATATTCTCGCTCTGTTGGGAAATTTTGGTCAATATTATGGGGATTCATGGACACCAAATTGAAAAAGAGTACAACATTTCATCCACAAACAGATGGTCAAACAGAGGTGGTGAACAGAAAAATGATACATCTTCTTTGTGGGTATTGTAGCAAGCATCCTAAGTTGTGGGATGAAAATTTGCATTATATTAAGCATGCTTACAACTGGACCAAGCACTCTTCAACTCAAACATCGCCATTTGAGGCATGTTTGGGATACTTGCCTAAGTCTCCTTTGGATTTCATTTTTAGAAAATATGTTGCTATTGATGGTCATAGTGATATAGACAAAGCAAGAAGGTTCATTGAACAAATAAAATTGGTACACCAAAGAGTTCAAGAACAACTTGAAAATATCCAAGGCAAGTACAAAGCAAGGCACGACAAGCATCGTGTAGATCACAAGTTCCAATTCGGTGATGAATTTTGGCTTCACATTAGCAAAGAGAGGCTCCAACGAGAAGGTAAAAAGCTAAAACCAATTAGATATCGTCCATTCAGAATTTTGGAAAAGATTGGTAACAATGCCTTTAGGTTGGATTTTCCTTCATATATGAAAATTTATGTTGTTTTTAATGTTGAAAACTTAAGGTTTTATGAGCCTCCATTGATTGAAGATCAAGGAGAAAATGTCCAAATTCCTTCCATAGAGGATTTTTCTCCTGAATACCTTGATGAACTACAACAAGACACCATTCTTGACAGAAGAACAAGGTCTTCAAAACGAGGGAATGTGGATTACCTTCGAGTGGGGCTCAAGGGAACAAATCCTTCAAAGGCAAAATGGATCGAGATTGGAAAGGTGAGGGAACTGTACCCTCACCTGTTGGACAACTGAAAGTGATATTTTGGAGTCCAAAAGGCTTCCAGTGGGGAGGAATGATTAGGTGCTCAAAAAAATAGCTCAAAATTCAAAGTTGTCGGATTGTTGTGGAACATGGACGACCGTGTAGTGCTTGTCATCCTGAATCCAACGCAACTCATTTCACACAAAACAGACTGCATATGACTCGAGAAACAATTTCTATTCACTTTCCCAAACAGGCGAATTTAAAAAAAGGACATCCCACTCAGTAGTTCGTACTACTGACATGGTGCTGACTGGGCAGGTGATGCAAATAGTGACTTGGTCAAAGGGATCTTTGGCTAATGAAATCGTGCAAAGTGGCACATTCTAACTGGTCGGATTTTAGTGGTTTTTATTGGTTGGAATGACGGCCAACTACGGCTTAACACGTGGCCCAGCCAGAGGTTGCCACATGGCAGCTCGGGAGGCCATCAAAAATGTTTCTATAGTCTGAGCGGAGGCAACAGGGGTCGAACCTGCGACCTCCCAACACACAACAGAACCCATTTTCAATGCATCACATGGATTTTACTTAACCATTATGTATGTGCATTCTTTATAAATTTTAATGTTAAATAGTTTGGAGGTTGATGCGGAATTAACCGCCCCATGTGAACATGGATACCTTGAGGGCTAGCTCTTGGGCGCATGGCCCCCATATGACCTAATCTCCTGATTTTTAGGCCTTGGTGGCCAAATTATCCGTCTGACAAATCTACCCGGATTTCAGTGCATTCGGTGACCCATTAGAGGAAATCTGGGCAAAAACTAGGGTTTGGTGCGAGAATTTGGGTAATTTGTGGATCGAATAGTGGAGAAACTAGGAGAGGTCATAACTTCTCTAGTTTTCGACCAAATTGGGGGCAGAAAGAGGCTAGGTAGCCATTTTCGGACATTCTGGACTCATTGGAGTAGGTTGTAGAAGAATTTGAGCCAATGAGCATTGTAAACATATGTTTTTACACATTTGATAATAATACAAAGGTTTAAGACATTGGAAGCTGGACCAAGGAGACGTAGCCCAAGATGGATGAACTCCTTCATCATGTTCCTATTGTGATGTGTTGTTGGTGATGTTCTATACATTTATATGTTGTTGTTCAGTTTATTATTTATGTTAAAATTGCTCATAAAATTAACATAAAAACTCATTTCACATGCAATAAACTCATGAATCCTTAAGCACATGAATATAATTTTGTATATAATCTAAGGAGGATCTTAGCACAACAAAACTAATATTCTTAATCAGATCACTTGGAAAACTCTGTGACCCCACACATGCGACTTTTTTTATAAATAGGTTAACCTCAACATTCATTTGGTCATTTTGTTTGGTCACTCACGGGACAAAGAGGCTCGACGACTTGGAGAAGCGCGTGACCCTACCAAATAAGTGACTCTTCCTCTTCTCGGTTATCATTATTTACTTCCATTTGTCCCCTTCCTCTACCCTAACCCTTGATATTCCTAATCTAGAGGATTTTATCCAAGGTTAACATCCCATTTTAATCTAGAAACCCTTAGCCAACCTATTCTTCCTCTGAAACGAATTTTTACCAGGTCACTTAGCCCAATCTCTTCCCTAAGAAAGCTTTCCCTCTCAGTGATCAAGTTTTCTAGTCCAGTAGGTCTGGAGGGACTCATTTTGAGCT
Source organism: Pinus tabuliformis (assembly GCA_031772625.1). Taxonomy (NCBI): domain Eukaryota; kingdom Viridiplantae; phylum Streptophyta; class Pinopsida; order Pinales; family Pinaceae; genus Pinus; species Pinus tabuliformis. The sequence goes on from CM062815.1 coordinate 836,252,680, forward strand.
TCTTTCCCTTCGTTGAGCCACCCTGAGCAATAGGTTGCACGACCAAAATTCGTAATAGGAAAAAAGGTGTGACCTTGCGACCCTCACAACCTCCTAACCTCCCTTCATTGCGACCTTGCAACCCATGTGAATTTTTGACCCCCGCGACCTTTCCTTAACTACGACCTATGAAACCTGACTTATCTTGTAACCTAGCCTTCCCTAGTCACTAAGTCACATAGTTTATCATCGCAACTCTGTGACCCCCTGACCTTTTGCGACCTCAAGACCTATCTTAGGAAGAACTATTCCTTGAGAACTTTCCAGGAACTCTAAAGTTGTTATTCATGTTTTTCTCCTAATTGTAATTATTCATGTCATCTCTCTCATCATGGAACTTTTTTTTTGACATGTTAGGCGACATCGATCTCGAATTAATCTTGATCTCCTCTTTCTCTGGCGAGGTGGAAGTTCCAGTAGTCAAGCCTTCCCGAAAGAGCTGTGAAAGGAGTATACATGACATCTATCAGGTCTCGCTACCTCTTATTTACAGGGACACTACATGCAAACTCAATAAGAGCCCCAAGCTCTCCTAAATTGATATTTATGCAAACTTTTCTAAACACGACATTCCTAAAAACTTGGAGGATTTCCATGTGTACATCAACGTTAAGAGGTCTAAGCTCCATAAAGTGGCCTCGCATCCCCTTGTCTTTTCGTGTGTGGAAACCATCGAATAGATTATACAGAACATAGACATATATCGATGGGTAGTGAGGAATCATGCAGGTGAAGCATTCACAACTATCTCTTCGACATACATTGTTTCTTATTACAGGTTGGAAAAAAAGGAAGAATCATTTAAAACCTGATGGCTGTGAGGATTTGTAATTCGAACTACGAACATCCTACGGAATTGGTGGCAAGACCCCTGGTGAGCTCCAGTATTGCAGCAATGATGCTGCAACTCCTAGGACTCCCTTCTTTACTTTTATCAACCCGGTAGTTTGTAACAAACTTGGAAGCGATGGTGTTGTATGCACAAGTACTAGCTCTTGCCGCAGGCTGTCACTTGATCAGCTGGCACAAGTCCGCTAGGAGCTCAAGCCAACTTCTATGAGCTCTTAGAAGAAGCTTTTAACTTTGATGGATGAAATCTAACTCAAAGGAGGCTAATATACTTGCAGAAAGAAGTTGAAAGCTGAAAGGAAACGCAAACCCTAGCAAACCCTAGTTTTACCGATTAGCCCTACTGGTTGAAGAAAAGAGATGAAAGTTGCAGAAACGGATGCCATTGACTCTTGGAAAGGTGGAATGCATGTGACTAAGCTACTTCTGAATGAAAATATGGAAAACACATCTTTTTGTATTTTTGAGTAATTTTATAGGATTAGTATGCATGTGCTTTAACTATGTTTAACTGTGTAGGGGTTTATTGGCGAAAGGAAATGGAGTGGGCACTTGCAGGAGGTTGGGAAGGTGAGAAGAGGGCATAAGGGGTCCCTAGCACCCTTCTAGAGAGTTTCACAGCGATCAGATATTGAGAAATTTCTCATGTGATCTTCTACAGGAAGTCTGCAGGGGTTCTACAGGATGTTCTACAGGAAGAGCCGAGAGAGGATTTTTTAGGGTTGATGGAGGAAAACCAGTGGGAAAGTGGAAATGGAGGTTGGATGAGGTTGTGAAGAGTTCCAGGACCTAGTGAATGAGGCTAGGGAGTGACGAAGACGGTTGGATTTGTTCCAGGATGGAGGGAACAATGTGGCACAAAAAGGAAGAAATTAGGTCAAACTGGCAAAGTGTGGTGAATGAAGGGAAGGAACCCGGAATCTAGGGTTGGAGTAGTTGGTGTGAGGAAGGAAGGATAGGTAGGGATGGATTACAGGTGATCTACGCACAATCTCTCAAAACTAATCAAAGAAAGACTAAAAAAATCAGAGATCTATCTACTATGACCTAATCTGACCTAGAAACCAGAATCATGATGAACAACAAGTTTTGAACAGTAAATCATGCAAGACAACTATGGAAACCTATGCAAGAACAGATCTAAATATGCAAGCATGACTGGTATCAACTTTTCCATCTAAAAATCTAACACTTGCAATTGCAATGAAAGGCAAAACAGTGTTTTTGTGGCAGCGAGTATGCCTTGGTCTCAGCTCATGGTCCTAAGGAGGGAGAGATGAGATCAAGGATTGCTTGGTGGACTTTTTGCAGGTATTTTCCTTTACCAAACTATCAAATCAACCTGAAGCATGAAAATCTATTTCAATCATCAAAATCAACCTAAGTAACAAAGCAAGATGTTAATCTAAGTAGCAGAAATTATTCTATTAATTCAAAGAAAACACATAATAGTACACAAAGGAGGTGCTAGCAGTTTGGTTGGGCCCAACCCCAAGAGCGACAGCCTCCTAAAAGAAGCACAGAGCTGATGCAAAGTGAAACTGATCTCCATTACTCAAAAAATAACCATGTCACAAAAATGTTTACAGCAAAAGCTCGAAAATGAGCTGAAAGGCAGAGCAGCACTAAAGTGCAAAAATACAACTGTTCAAAAGCTAAACTATGAAGGCTGGAAGCCTTCCTACTTATGCACTACGAGGACCTCCAACAACCCTCCTCAACTCAAGGGGCTTGGCTGCTCAAAACTGCAAGTAATCAGCCACTTCACAAAAGCTGCTCAGCTGCCCTTGGGGATCATCTTCGGTGGGTTGTTGAACTCCGAGCTGATGGAGGAGAACTCGAGGAAGGGGCCATTTAGTGCAGGAGACACCCTTCCTACAAATCCTCAGCCTTGTTCCCTCGTATTTGGCTGTCAACTGGCTCATAAATGCTTGACCTTGGTCCAAAAGATGTCCAAAAATCTGCAATAAGCACGTATTAGACTTCATGGTCAAGTGACTATTCTCATTCATTCAATTAACATAAATATACTCAAAATCATGCATAAAATATGAAGAATGGTGGATTAATGGAGAACAATAGGCAAAATGAGCCCAATAAGTTACCCATTTTTGGGGCTCATCATCACCCCCCTGCTAAATGGGTTGCTCATCCTCTGAGCAACTAATCCAACTCATCATCTTTGATTGCTTTGACTACCTCTCTCACATCCCAGGCTTCCGAGGTGATGTCTTCTTCTCGATCATGGAACCCTGCTTTTCTCTCTACTTCCTCCCACTGCCTATGCTCCTCTTCTTCTTTGACTCCTTCCAGCAGTCCTAAAAGCAAGGGAGGACTGAACTTTAGACCGATCCAGTTGGCCTGCATATTTTGCATTGATTTTTTATAGAGTGGTACAAGCATGAATGCAGTTATCCCCCAACAGTCTTTCCATGTCCTCAAAGTGAGCAATGGCCTGAGCTTGTCTTTCAATGTAGTCTGGGTGAACCTAGGGGTTGTTGGCGAGGTGCTGATGGGCATACACTAAAGCTAAGGGATCTTCTGGTTCTGCTCTGATCATGAGTGGCTCCCGTAGCTCCCTGTCCATAACATTCCGAATTTCTGTTGCCCTCTTTTCCTCATGGTTTAACCAAGAGGCCATGGCCATGAGTTGCACATCTCCCAATGAAGCATTGGGGTCCCACAGATTCATGTTTAGAAGGGCCAATTTGTGTAAATAGAACTCTGATGACTTGGCCTTATCTTCTGCGGAGCTACTGTCACACAAGTCCATAAACTGATGATAATTCTGAAATGGAATGCTGCCCCTCTGGGCCAAGGTGTTAATTTGGAACTGCATCCATTGATCCTTAAGATATAAGGCATATGACTTGGCAGGTTGCCTACATTGTAAGGCTTCTACTGCCCAGCTGGCCAAGCAGGCCATCTGGGCATCTTTTTCTTGCAACTCTTGTCATAAACCCTGTATCTTTTCTGCTACCTAAGATTCCTGTTCTTGCAGCAGTTTTGTGAGCATCTCCACATTAGCTTGTAGCTCTGCCCCCTTCTGTTGTTTCTCAGTTGCGTCCTTGTCTACTGGAGGTCCTTCTTGCTATTGTTTCTCCCTCAAAATGGACGAGCTACCTTCCTTGTGTACTTCCTGTAGCTACAACTGTTTTCTTAGTAGCTCAATCTCCTCCTGCAGCTGGGCTCTTTTGCAGCTTTCTACATGCCTGACCATGGCCAGTTCTCCTCTTAACTCTTTTAACTGCTCTTCCATGTGGCCTATGTCCTCAATTCCCTTAGATTTGGCAATTTTCATCCATGTGTGTTCGAATTCTCTCATGTTCCAATGCAAAGAAGAGTGGCACAGCAAATTTCTGTGGGATGATTTTCCCACCCTCTAACAGGTTGTAGTATGATCCCAAGCTAGGCTGAGGGCTTGGTTCCAGTATCTCCTCGGTCTTTTCCTCTCTCTGTGACGATTTGGCTGCCTTTTCCTCCAATTTCTCGGTCTCTTTTAACTTAGCCAGAGTTTCCTGTAGTGATGTCTCAGCTTCCTGTAGAGTTATCTTTGAGTCCATCATCCTAATTCTCTCTCTCCAGGTGGAGGTTTTTGGGCTTCCTCGTTCATAGGTGATAGAGATCATTGAAGGAGACTCCTCTTTTGGTTTAGTTGTTGTGTCCTCAATGAAAATTTACTCCTTTGACTATGGCTGGGGTCTGCCCACTTTTATCCTTGTGCTTCTCCTTGCTTTAAAGTACATGGAGGTTTGCCTCTTTCTCTTCCCTTTTTGTTTTGGAGGTGTGCTTAAGGCAGCAAGCACAGTTGTTGCCTCCCTTTCCAATATCTCAGGTGATTTCTCCTCTTGTTGTCCTTTTTCCTTGCTTCCTGTAGAAATCCCTGTGTCAACTATTTCTGTTTGTGTTGCTGAGATTTCAGGGTGTGTCTTTTCCTTTTGTTTCTGTGTGCTTGCTTTGGCTGTGGCAGCCTTCATTTGGGCTTTTCTGGCCTTCTCTGTTCTACTCTGCATCCTCTTTTCCCTTGGTGTTTTTGCTGTTGTTTCTTCCTTTATCTTAGGCTCAGCAATTTGGCCCATTTCCCCTTTTTCTTTCTGTTCTTTCTGTGCTTAAGTGTCCTATGTTCCTTCATCATTGTTTTTCTCACCTTCTTCAGTGTGTTCTCCCTCCTCACTGCTGGATGGGGTGATGTTTTCGGCCAAAGTTCTAATGTTGTCATCCCTGGACATGTTTCGGAAGATTTCCCAAGATATGGGGACAGTGTAGGTCTGCAAAGCATCTTCCACCAATAGTTTGATGAGTCCATGATGGACCAACTGATCTGGGATCCCCTCATTGAGCTTTGTACCACATTCAATTAGTGACTGAAGAAGGAAATAGGGGATGCTCAGTTTCTTAGCTGCAGGAAAGTCAATCCCATGGCTTAGTTCACAAAGCAACTTGAAATGATATCCATAGATGATGCTAAACCTCCCTTCACATGTGATGTACTTCATAATTTGGAAACTGACTTCACTCTAGAGAGGAGGCAAGCTGGTTCTTCTAACCCCATTTTTGTCTTCTACAGGATGCTCCGTGGGAAGAAAAAATGACTTCTTAGCAATTTGGCCCAATGATCTCTCTTCTTTGCTCCAAGGGAGCCCCAATGGTAGACCAATAACTGCACTGATGAGCTCAGGGCTGAGTTCTAGGGTCAAACCCCTAAAACTAACTGTGGCATGTGTTGTTGACTATGGTTTCAGGGACATTAAAAACTCCTCAGTTATCTCCTCATCATGACCCTGAATTTTGTCAAAGAAGGATATCCAATTTGCTCAGGTGAAAAGGTCCACCACCTCAGGATGCTCATGCAGTTTGCTAGAGTCTAATGGTTCTTTCCTTATGAATCCTCCTGGCATGGTGAGAGTGCTCTTTTTATGCTTTAATCAGAAAAGGAAATGCCTTTTATGGTTTCCCCTGAACCCAAGAAGGAATTTCTCGAGTGTCCAATATCAACTAGCAACAATTCTTTGGTTTTAAGACTGTTGTCACCCAGAACTCGACTGTCTGCTTATGAAAGGATGAATTTGGTTTTTACAGACAGAGCACAAGGTTCAAGTTTTCTTCTCAACACCCAGACAGATATGCAAATTCAAATTTTTTACACACACATGCTGGCCTCCATGGCTACATATATCTTCCCTACAAGAGAATTAAAAAAGGAAACGTGGAGGAGAATTTTGATGCAGAAAACTGGGAAACTAAGTGCAATACGCAAGCAAACGTTTTACTTCCAATACACAGGCAGATTTTTCCTCTGAATTTCCAATCTAATGCCATTCAATTCACCACCTTGCACAAACACATCATGCATAGAGGAGTTTTTCGATCCTACCTCGTTTGGAGCTCCAAATTTGATGAAAAATATGAGGTCCTCCTGCTCCGGAAAGCTGTGCAAGTTTTCCTGTAGAAGGCCCCCGGTTCCTATAGAATGTCCCTGTGCTGTTGAGCGAGCCCGATACGCGGGAGATTTTCGAAAACAAGCAGAAAAACCAGTGGAGGACGACTGGTTAACAGTTTTTGGAAGCGGAGGACGCGTACTCCAGTCAAGGACGTTGCAAGTGCAAGATGAACAGAAGGTGGTGTAAGTTTCAGCCGGGCATCTTTTAACTGCGGCGTGATTCGTGGTGAGGCGATGAGGTGGCTGGACTGGACCGTTCGTTCGATGTCACAGCCATAATGTTTCGGCATGTTTCTGACTGCCATCACCTCCCCTCTACTGTTATCCGCCGCCACCACTACCAGTCCCGGCGATTTCTCCCTGAATGGACACTCCACACATGTTGACTACACATCTCGTCGACAATTTTGAATGTAACAGGGCTCGTTTGGATCCCGCGAGGATATGTAACTGGCTGAGGGTGGCCAGTTGACTGGCCACCGATTTGACTCAAACCGAACCATTCCCATAGGCATGCAGCTTTTAAAATATAATTTATGTAATTGACGAATGAGTTTAGGCACTTACCTGTGTGGTCACAACCACGTTATGCAGACTTCAGGTCTTGGAACCACTCCTTCATTTGCTGCTGCTTCATGCACGGGTTTTGGAACCCATTCCTTCATTTTTTGTCGCTGCATGCACAGGTTTTGCTTGGCTTCGACTGCTGCTAATATTCTCACATTCAAGGAGAGCCCTTTGTATGTCTCCTTTGTCATCTTCAGCTGTCCCTATCTCCAGAGTATGTCTTCCAGAGGGATCAGCTGCTATAGGATTCCTGTAGGATGTCCTGTAGCTGCTTCTCCTCCTGGAATGCAATGCTAGAATGAGAAGGGCTATACTACTGATGAGGGGTTCGACTGATGAGGCGTCCAGATGGAGATTGATAGGTATGGTGAGTGAGACACTACTACTTGATTTGTCACTAGAAGTTCTTGCTGGCAGTATGAAGAAAACGGGGTTTTTTTTGTGATTGTGCAGGAACAAATAACAGGATGAGTGCAATGGAGGTGTAAAAGAGATGAAAAAGGGTGACATACAGTGATGGATGTAAACAGGGATGTTTACAGGTCTCATAGGTAGATTCCCAACCTTTGGATTCTCTTCTGAGATCAATTTTTCTCGTCTGTGGGTTCTACAGGATCTTCCTGTAGAAGACACAAAACTTCCTATAGAAGGTGAAATATTGGCCTGAATGAGATCAAATCTTAGGAAAGGGGAGTGGTCATCAAGGATATGTTTGTGAGGGATGCTTGCAGCCTGGTGTTGACCTCTATCCTTGTTTTGTGTGATCCTCCTAACCTGCAACATCCTTCCTGCAACCTGCAATTTGTTCAACAGAAGTCAGGTTTATTTTTCTGTGTTTTTTCTTTTTTCATTTTTTTTTTCTAAGACAGTCGGGGCACCTCCAGGAGGTTTTCACCCTCACTACCTGCCCTAGGCGCCTCCAAGAGGTTTTAACCCAAGGATCTTTTATTCTTTTCTTGTTTTTTTTTTTTTTTTTTTAGGTGCTCAGAATGTGGATGGGGTGGAGACAGGGGCCTGTTCCACTACCAGCACTGATTTATCCAGAGTTTCAATGAACTCCTGCTTAGAAAGGGGCTTCCTGTAAATCTTCAAACGATGCCCATTGATGAGCATGGGGATGGCTTCTTCATCAATGGTTCTGATAAGGACTGAACCATTATCATTACATTTCTCCACTGTATATGGTCCCAGCCATCTTGTCCTCAGCTTCCCTTTGAAATCCTTGTATCTTGAATCATATAACAGTGCCCAATCTCCTAGCTGAAATTGCTTCTCTTTAAGGTGCCGGTCATGCCATATTTTTCTTTGAAGTTGGATCACCTCTGAGTGGAGGAGAGCCTGCATTCTTTGTTCATCCAGTCCATTCAGCTGAAGTGGTCTTTCCTGTTGTGCATGGCTAAGATCTAGGTCCAGCTGAGCTACCAACCTCAATGTTGTATTCAAATTCTATGGACAGCAAAGCCTTCTTCCCATAGACCAGCTCATAAGGTGTGAAACATGTTGTAGTTTTCCAAGTGGTGTTGTAGGCCCAGGTGGCCTCAACCAAGCGATCTGCCCAATCCTTTCTGTTGCTGCTCACCACTTTAGTCAAGATCTCTTCTAGAGCCCTGTTAGTGACTTCCACCTGCCCATTTGCTTGCGGATGATAAGGGGTGGAAGTTCTGTGCTTATTCTTGTGATGAGAAAGTAAGTCTTCAATCAGGTTAGAGGTAAACTGGCTTCCTTGATCTATGACTAATTCTCTTGGGTAGCCAAACTTATAGAAGATATTTTCCCTCAAAAACTTAGCCACTTTTTCTTCTATTGTTGCCTTGATTGCCTTTGTTTCTGCCCACTTTGTGAAGTATTCTGTGCACAGAATGATGTAAGCTTTTTGTCTTGAAGGAGGGTTGATAGGACCCACAAAGTCCGTGCCCCACTTCTCAAATGGCTCGAAAGTCACCTGAGGTTGGAGGGGCATTTCATCCCTTGGAGTCGGTTTCCCCATCCTTTGACATCGGTCACATTGGCTGATGTATCTTCTGACATCTTGATGAAGAGTGGGCCAACAGTAGCCTGCCTATAGAATTTTGAAAGCGATTCTTTTTGCTGCAAAGTAGCCTCCATAGGGTCCATCATGACAGGTCAGGAGGATGTCAAAAACTTCCTCCTCCCTGACACAATGCCTCAAAATCTGATCTGGCCAAGTTTGAACAGGGTGCCCCCAATCCAAGTGAATGGGGCGCTTTTCCTCACGATCTTGCTCTTCTCTTTCAAGGATAAGTGTGGCAGGAATTGTGCCGAAACCAAGCAATTTGCTATATCAAAAAACCATGGCAAGAGTACTGAAATAGCAAACAGGTGTTCATCTGGTAGTTGATCATCCACCACCCCTTCTTCTCCTGCAGGCAAATCTATTCTAGACAGAAAATCAGCAACAACATTTTCCTTACCTGGCTTGTCAACAATGGTCAAATCAAATTGCTACAATAGAAGTAACGATCTAACGATACGAGCATTTACATCAGGTGTACAAATGTTTGATAACCAATGATGTAGTGTCTGAACTTGTTTAGGGAATGGACTACAGCTACGAACTCTTTCTCGGTTACAGTATAGTTTAATTCTGCCTTGGATAGGTTTTTGTTGACAAAATATATGGCATACGGTATCTTCTCTTCAACTTGTCCTAAGGCAGCTCCTATAGCTTTGTTCGAGGCATCTGTGTGAATGTGTTTGGTCAATTTAGTGTGTCCTAAATTGCTACATTAATTATCAATACGGGAGTCGTAAACTGATGAAGTGCGGCGCACTATATGTGGAAGATAGCCTCTTTCCTATATTTTTGTCGTTTTTCAATTTTTATTTTGTTTTGGGGGTTTTTATCTTCGTTTATCTCCTAATGTGAATGGCTATTCCTGGGTCTTTAGAAGGCAAGCATGGATATGGATTTTAGGCAATTATGTCCTCTATAATGGTTTCCAGCACTTAACACTTCAGAAGATCTTAGAATGTACTAGTGATGACAGTAATGCTTGAATAAGAATGAAAGATGTGTTGCTATCTAAAACAAGTAAGTAATGAACTACTGATCATGAAACTATCATCTCTGCTGCTGTCTAAATACAGAAAAATGATTTAAGCTACTGCACTCAAAGAAATAAAAAATTGCAAGGAAAGTAAAACTAAAATCAAATTACATCATTCATAGTTCGATCTCTCGCCAGTTAGTCTAGATATGGCTTTCAGAGATAATCATCAATAACATGAGCAATCAGATATCTAATTGTAGAAAAATAAAACTAAAATCAAATCACAACATTCATAATCTGATCCCTCGCCAGTTACTTTAGCTATGGCTTTCGGAGGTAACCGTCAATGATATGAGCAATTTAATATCTAATTGCAGAAAAGTAAAACTAAAATCAAATCACACATTCATAATTCGATCCCTCGCCAGTTAGTCTAGCTATGGCTTTCAGAGGTAACCATCAATGATATGAGCAATTTAATATCTAATTGCAGAAAAGTAAAACTAAAATCAAATCACACATTCATAATTCGATCCCTCACCAGCTAGTCTAGCTATGGCTTTCGGAGGTAACAGTCAATGATATGAGAAATTTAATATTTAAGCTAACTAACAAAGCAAGTAAACAAAACTAAAATCAACAAAACAGAACTGGAATTAAAAACTAGGAAAAACAAATTCAGTAGAGAATTAATTCCATGTCTTTAGTCATTGTGAAAATTATATGCAGATGGCCGGGCTGCCTACTCTATCTTGAAACATACATGCACTGATCAGTGTTATACAAAGCTATAAAATCATGAATAGAAGTGGAATGTTAATACCATGATAATTGAAATATACACATGTGGAATATATGCAATGGAAATAAGGGAACAATGCATGAAACTTTACAGAACAATGAAAACGAAACCTCAGCATAAAGGGGCCCTCTGCACAGCCTCGGTCAACATGCTATCAATCCAAGATTATGTTCATGCAATCATGTAGAAACAAAGTCTTCTCATATATTTCCAAACACAGTTACAGCAATAAAACTAGTGTCACGGCACAGTGAACTTGAACAACAAAATTACTTTAACAAAAGAATAAGACTATGCATTATCGAAACGTGTTATTTATAACAAAGTTTACATATCTGTTTTTCTTGTAGAACTACATGAATAGGAGACACGTAAAAGACAGCGTCCATGGATTTAGCGTACTGGTTGCCGAGAATATTAAATCTATCAACTGTGGCTATTAGATTCGCATCATGGGTCAATCTACAGGTGGCAATAGACCCTAGAGATTTAGGAACGGCCAGGCATCCTTCAGAATCCTTCACGTGCTAGAAAACAGAGTCTGGTTGCCGTAGGACTCTTACGTTGGACCACCGTTTGACCACCGTTGACCACAACTTCCCTTGATGAATTCGGCTGAACCAATAGGACCTGATTCATGTCCAGGTCATTTCTAACTTGCCCATGTGGCTTGTTTTTCCTAGTGACACCTGCAACATAGAGTTTAACAAAAATAGCTACAGAAAGTGACTGGATTCCACAGCTAATGAGAAAAATCTAGTTCAAACAGCAAACACAAAAACATAGTCAAAAAACCACTTAAATGCTCTTTTAAAATCAATATGCAATGATATCTGATAGCTTATGGAGAGCTGGTGAGCAGAAAAAGTCTGGGAAAATGTGTAGGAGAGATGTAATTTCAAAGCTCTACATACCCCCACTCTGAAGGTGTTGCATGTCCCCATGCAACCAAAATTTTGATCACCCTCCTTTCAGCTCATGTGTTCTGAGACCTCTGCCAATACATCTAGCCTTCTTTTCTTCTTTCTTGGGACCACTATCATCCTCGGCTTCCTCATTAGACACCTGAACTTGAGGTTGATGAGAGCCCTGTTCAACCTTTTGTTCTTTTTCTTTAATTTTCTATTTTTCTTTTGCCATAGCCCAAAATGCAACATGGTGTTATCATGAATAATCTTATCTAATCTGCCCTGTTCCTTCAATGTTTCATTTTCTCTTTTGATGTGTTTATTTAAGACTTCCAGCTCAAAAACTTCTTGTTTTAGTGACTGGATTTGAGATTCTTGAGCTGTATTAGGCTGGGCAGATGAAGTGCCTGGATCTGTGGCCGTTTTCTCCAAGGACTCTATATAATCATACATTTCTTGCTGGTTCGGGTCTATCTCAGGTGTGGTCTTTCTTGGGCTGACCCCAAAATCCTGTTGAGAAGGACTGATTTCAAAATCTGGCCGAGAAGGACTCATGTCAAAATCTGGTTGAGAAATAGGAGTATGGTGGGGACCATGGCCAGGAGGAATTGTTGAAGGTTGTTCTGGTGTTTCCCCTCCTAAATCAATAAAATGGGGCCCTTTAGTTTGTATTTTTCTCAACTTCCCTTTAAGTCTGGAACTTCTCCTCAAATTTTGTGGGCTAGTGTCCTCTTTCTCCCCACTCTGTTTTTCTTTCCCTTTCTTCTTTGCTGCAGCTGATTGTTCCTAAAGGTAAACTAGTCTTTCAGACAGTATTTGGTGGTCCTCTTCTGAGGAAGGTTCTGGGGTTTGATAGACAGCCTCAATACTTCTTTTCCCCTTTGATTTTCTTGGCTTCTTACCCTCAATCTTTTCCTTCCTACTTTCAGATAGTTTTTCCTCCCTACTAGTTTCTTTGACTATGTTAGTAGGAGTATCCTGAATTTTATCACTTGTTTTCTTTCTTCTGCTTCTCCTTGATGTGCTGCTTTCAGGGGTTTCTTTTGGGTCTTTGAAGAAATTTCTAACTAAAAACTACTCCCAGGTGTCCTTCTTTTCCTTTAATTGCCTTTCAATCAAGATTTTCACAAGGTAATGGTGATACAAGTGGGGTTCTACATCCCCCAGATTCTTTTGGACTGTGGTGGACATTTTCTTCAGGCTATTTAGCAAGAAATAGGGAAAATTAAGAGTTTGGTTCTCTAGAAAATTCATCAGCAACCGAGTGTGATACATGTACATTGACCCGAATCGTCCCTCACAGGTAATGAATTTCTGGATTATTAATAGTAAACTAGCCTATTTTTCTTATAAAGCAGAGACAGGGGTTCCTTTATTAAAGATGGTTACATCCATACCTGGATTTCATAGGATAACCCTCCATGCTCTCTCGTTAAAGCTCTTATTTTTGAACCACCATTCTCCCTCCTGTGGAAGTTCAGTTGCAGCTACTATGGATGCCTCTGTGACTGTGAATTTAAGGTCTCCAATCTCTGCTTCTATGCCGTCAAAGGACCTCGCAAAAGTCTTTGTAACTTCCTTGTTGTAGCCTTTGAATTTCTGAATAAATTGTAACCACCGTGCTTTCCTTAGCATGCTTTTCACTTGCGGATACCCTTCCATAAATTTGGGCCCTTCCGGTTCTGCTCTCAATAGAGGACCCATTCTTTCCTCCTGTCTTAAACACGTCTGCATGGGTATTGGATGAACGGAAGTGAGACGGTTGGGTTAGCGTGAAATGGATAGGATTTATGGAGAAAAACTAGTGACTATAGATAGAAAATAGTGAATAGGTAGCGGGAGTGAGTTTATGCAGTGGAGTAGAGGCTTGAACAGGGTAGGAATACAAACGTGACCTCAATAGAATAGTAGGGGAGTAAAGTGAGCCCGACAGAGTTTTAAACTGGATGTCTACGAAGTAGACGTAAACATGCTCAAGAAATGGCTGCGGAATTTGTGTGGTAGAGAAAAGTTGTGATCAAATCAACCATGTCCCATAATTACAAGTGGAGTGTCAAAGTACAGCCGAACACGAGTTAAATCTGGAGGCTTGATCATGAGGCCGTTTGAAAATAAATGCAAGGTTTGTGGAGGAATCATATAAAGGTCGTGGAACGGTTATGGAACTATCAATGCCAATCATTGCATATAATGGAGTCGTGGTTTCAAAACTATATAAAATGTGCTCTAAATGCTATTTGAAATAAATCTTACCCATACCTTGGAATTTTTGCCACTTTTTGTCCATTAACCTCTGATCAGCTGCTCCTTGTTGATTCTCTTAGGTGCCTCATATCTTCAAAATATGTGCTTGGTCATACCTGCATTTGTTTTTCATGATCATTTAACTAACATCTGACTGTCAGTTTTGAAAAACAGAGTGATGGCTGCGGAAACTGGTTATGGCTGTGGAAACTGGGTTCATCTGCGGAAACTGACACAGCAATCATATGACTGAATGGAGATGGATAAATGATGACTGAATGAATGAAAATGGTCATGAAAAAAAATTTATTGGCGGAATGAAATGAAATGGATGAAATGGAGTGGAATGAAATGAAGTGGAGTGGAATGAAATGAAATGAAATGAAGTGGAGTGTCACAAAACTATGAAATGGGAGAGAGATTTTTTTTTCGAAAAGATAGGGCGTCAGGAGTTTCTGATTTTCGCCCTGTATTTTTTTTTTTTTTTTTTTGTTATGTTGAAACAGAAAAGAACAAAGGTTAGGCTGGTGGAGAAGAAGGATTCTTCTTCACCAGTCTTATTGCAGAACTATCTTGAAAGATTTTGACAAATTCCTCTTTTGAGAGTGGCTTATGATAGATCTTTAATCTGTGGCCATTCACAATAAGAGGAGTTTGATGTTCATCAATGGTTTTGATTCTTACTACTCCATTGCTAAAGATTTTGTCAATCTCATATGGCCCAAGCCAATGAGTCTGAAATTTTCCTTTAAAATCTTTAAACTTGGAATCAAATAGCAATGCCCAATCTCCTTCTTGAAACTTTTTCTCCTTGATGTATTTGGCATGCCACTTAGCTCTTTGATATCGAACTAGATCAGTTCTTAGGATTGCCTCTTGTCTGATCTCATCTAGCTCATTCAACTGTTCCATTCTATGCTTTTGGGCTTCTGATAGATTCATTCCCAACTGAACTGCCATCTTGAACGTTTTGACTTGGAACTCAATGGGGAGCAGGAGTTCTTTCCCATTAACAAGTTCATAGGGAGAATGTCCTATTGTATTTCTCCATGTAGTTCTGTAGGCCCACAAGGCTTCAGGAAGCCTTTCTGCCCAATCTCTTCTGTGTAGATGAACAGTTTTGATGATGATAGCTTCAATAAATTTGTTTGTAGACTCCACTTGACCATTTGCTTGTGGATGGTAAGGAGTAGATTTTCTGTGCTTGAATTTGTATTCTTCCATCAGCTTCTCCACCAGGTTGGATGTAAATTGACTTCCCTGATCTGTCACAATTTCTATTGGAACACCAAAATGAGTAAAAATATCCTCATAAAGAAAAATAACAACTGAATTTTCAGTAACAGAAAATAATGCTTTGGCTTCTACCCATTTAGTGACATAATCAGTACATACCAAGATATACTTTCTTTGTTTGATGGTGGGTTAATCGGTCCAATGAAATCTAAAGCCCATTTTTCAAAGGGTTCGATGAGTACCTGTGGTTGCAATGGCATTTCATTTGAAAGGGTAGGTTTCGCTACTCTTTGGCAGTTGTCACACCTTTTGAAATATTGTTTTGCATCTTTGAAGAGGGATGGCTAAAAATATCCTAAATAGAGGATCTTATAGGTTGTCCTTTTGTCAACAAAGCGTCCACTGCATGGTTCATCATGACATGCTTTGAGGATATCAGGCATTTCATCTTCCCTAACACATCTTCTGATCACAAGATCTGGCCCTGTTTTAAACAACTCGTTAGAAATCCATGAATATTTTGAACTCTCCTGAATAATATTTCTTCTTTCACTAGGAAATAAATGTGGAGGTAGTTTCCATGTAACCAAATAGTTAGCTATATCTGCATACCAAGGAGTCTTAATAGTTACTGCAAATAAATATTCATCAGGAAACTTATCCTCTACAGGAGAATCTTCTTTAGTATTCTGAATCCTAGACAAGAAATCAGCTACTGTATTTTGTTTCCCTGGTCTATCCAACATAGTAACGTTGAATTCCTGTAAAAGTAGGAGCCACCTTGTAACTCTGCCATTAGTAACAGGTTTTTTCATTAGATATCTAATCGCAGAATGATTAGTATGAATAAAAGTTTCATAGCCTGTTATATAGTGTCTAAACTTATTGATTGCATGAACAACAACTAAGAACTCTTTTTCAGTTACAGTATAGTTCAACTCAGTGGGAGTCAAATTTTTACTGGTATAGTAAATGGCATAAGGAACTAAATCTTTTTGACCCAACACAACTCCTAGAGCTGTATCTGAAGCATCTGTAGAAATATGGAAAGGGAGTTTCCAATTTGGTCCTCTCAAGATAGGCGCTTCAGATATTCTTGTTTTCAAAGTTTCAAATGTTGATTGACAATCAGGATCCCATTTGAATTCACAGTATTTTGTAAGCAGTTTGAAGAGTGGAGATGCTATTTTAGTGAAGTTTTCTATAAATCTTCTATAGTATCCAGTAAATATAAGAAAACTTCTAACATATTTTTGACAATTTGGAATAGGCAATTTGGAGATGACTTCAACTTTTGATCTATCAACTTTAATCCCATCCCCTGAAATATGATGTCCTAAAACAATACCTTCAGTAAACATCATAAAGCATTTTTCATGGCTTAATGAAAGGTTTGTCTCTTTACATCTTATAAGGACTTTTTCCAAATTTTCTAATGCCTCTTCAAACGAATTACCATAAACTGTAAAATCATCCATATAAACCTCTACACAATCATGGATTAGATCAGAAAAGATTCCTAATCCAAAAGGAAGCACTCGATAAGCAAAATTTCGCCATGGACAAGTAAATGTGGTCTTGTCCTGATCCTCAGGTGCTACCTGAATTTGATTATAACAACTAAAACCATCCAAAAATGAAAAGTAATTTTTGCCTGCTAATGTATCTAATACTTGATTGATAAAGGGCAAAGGAAAGTGATCCTTCAAGGTTGCTTTGTTCAATTCCCTGTAATCAATGCATACCCTCCATTTACCTTTCTTTTTGGGTACTATAACCAAAGGAGAAACCCATCGGCTATCTGACATTTTTCCTACGAGGTGGATTCTTCTTGTATCTCTTGGTTTCCTTCCTGGTCTTTTGAGACTCAACTCCTTTATTGTTTTTGCTAGAATACGAATCTCTCTAATGGCTTGTACCAAGGGAATCTTGATGCATACATTTTTTAATTCATCTAGGAAATCATAGTCAGGCAACAAGATTTGTTTTTCCACACCTTTGTCAATTTGTAATCTTTCAGGGAAAGGAGGTGTGGATGAAGATGCAGGTTCCTCAACTACATGAGTTGTGGGGGTTGACTCTTCTTATTTTTCTTTTTGAATGTTTGGGTTTTGAAAAGATGCTTCCTCAGAACCTTTATTGGCTTTAAGAGAATCCTCCTTAGAGGTATCTTGCTCTTGAACGTCTATAGAAGGTTTTTCTAAAACTCTACCAGACCTGAGTTGTACATCATTGAGAGGAACAATCATATAGGTAGGAAATTGTTGTCCTTCTACCATGTAAGCATTCTGAGGATTTTTGTTATTGGGATTTGGCAATGGCTGGGCTGGTAGTTGATTTTTCTTTTTTTGAAATGGAAGCAAGAGTTGAGAATTTGGATTTTGTTGAGAAGGTTTTTGTTGCGGAAATGGTAATGAAAGTTGTGGGTTTTGATTTGGAATTTGTAGATTTTGTCGATTTTGAAAAGATGGAGGATATTGATAAAATTGAGCAAATCTCCAATAAGGATTTTGCATCCCTTGTGCCCATGATTGATATGGATTTTGAGATTGGGGCCAAGGTTTTTGCCAAGAATTCCGATTTGGTGGGAGTTAAAAGTTAATAGGATTGTTAAATCCTTGATTTTGTGGCCCCTGCCATGGTCTTCTTGAAACAAAACAAAGGGATTCTACGGAATTTGGATCTTCTTGAAAGACAGCTTTGAGTCCAGGAATTGGAGGACAATCCTTGGTCTCATGGCTTTCTAAGCAAATCATACATGTCTCTACAACTTTTGCATCCAAGGGACATTCCCTTAAAGCATGTTTCTTTCTACATTTTGGACAAAAGATGGCTAAGGCTTTGGCTTCTTCTTTCTGCTTGTTTTGTATTTTAAGGGTGTCTAGTTGTTCACTAAGGCTCCCTAAAATATCAGTTTTGAATTCATCAAGAATATTGCCAATCTCTGCCCTACTTACTGATCCAGTTGCAGATTTATTTGCTCTAATAAGAGAAGGATCTCTAGGCCCTTTTCCAGTTTTAGATTTTCCCTTGAGAGATGGACACATAGTTCTGCTATGTCATGGAGTGGAAGTTGAGAAATATCTCCCTTCCCCATCATGTTTAAAATATATATCCATTCATCTCTAATGGCTTTCAATAGAAGGGCTTTCAAGGTTTCCTCATCTAAATTACTCATTTTTGCTCTCTTTAAGTTGTATTGAAATCTTTCAAGTAAATCCTCCAAGTTTTCATCTTCTTTTTGCATCATCTTGAATACCTCATCCTTATGATTGGTGGGCATACAATAATCCAAGTATCTATCCAAAAATGTTTGTTTCATATCATTCCAAGTCCTAATAGATTGAGTGACTAATCCCATAAACCATTTCAAACCAACTCCTTTCAGTGTTGAAGGAAACAGTTTGAGTTTTTTAGAGTCTTCCATATAGTCATAGGTTCGGCACAAGACTTCAAACTCAAATAGAAATGTTTCAGGATCCTCACTTCGCAACCCATAAAAGTTTGGGAGGACAGATGGTGAAATATTTTTCATTGTTGTATGGGTCTCCTCATCAGCTATAGGGAATCCAAATGAGTTATCTCCATCCCTATTTCCCCCATTGTTACCTCTACCTCCTCCATTGTTTCCTCCTCCTCTACCTCTACCTCTACCCCCTCCTCCAAATCCGTTTACTACTTCCTCTGTCATGATAGTTTCCTCAGAGTTCTCAAAGTCCTCTGGTTCTTCTATTAATGGTGAACGAGGAGGAATTTCTCCCTCTTCTTCTTCAGGTGATTTTACTTCTTTGATTACAATATGTTCCCCTGTAGAAGTGAAGAAAGGTTCTTCTCCTAGATCAGATTTGATGGATAGTGTGAGAGAGTCTCCTAATTCAGCTGCTGCCCCTTGAATTCCAGGAATCCTAAGGCTGGGAGTGTGAGTCGGAGATGATGGAGGTGTATCTTGTCTATGCCTTGAAGTAGCTGGAGTTGTGAAAATCAAACTTTTGGCCCTAGCTATAAACCTTCCCCTAGAATCTCTTGCTCTATGCATGTCATTTTTTTTATTTTTTATTTTTCAAGTTGGGCTATTGATTCTCCTTCTGATCTTCCAAGTCACACTAGGTGCAAGAAGAGAGCATAATCAAGAAATTATTAAACTAACAACTCTCTTTTATGATCCTCCACATCACACTAGGTGCAGGAGGAGAGCATACTTCAAGAAGTTATCAATTTTTCCCTTTTTTTTTTAAGAGATTGGATACCTAGTTACACTTCCCCAGCAACGACGCCAAAATGTTTGGTCAATTTAGTGTGTGCTAAATTGCTACATTTGGCGCACTATATGTGCAAGATAGCCTCTTTCCTATATTTTTGTCGTTTTTCAATTTTTATTTTGTTTTGGGGGGTTTTATCTTCGTTTATCTCCTAATGTGAATGGCTATTCCTGGGTCTTTAGAAGGCAAGCATGGATATGGATTTTAGGCAATCATGTCCTCTATAATGGTTTCCGGCACTTAACACTTCAGAAGATCTTAGAATGTACTAGTGATGACAGTAATGCTTGAACAAGAATGAAAGATGTGCTGCTATCTAAAACAAATAAGTAATGAACTACTAATCATGAAACTATCATCTCTGCTACTGTCTAAATACAGAAAAATGACTTAAGCTACTACACTCAAAGAAATAAAAAATTGCAAGGAAAGTAAAACTAAAATCAAATTACATCATTCATAGTTCGATCTCTCGCCAGTTAGTCTAGCTATGGCTTTTGGAGATAATCATCAATAACATGAGCAATCAGATATCTAATTGTAGAAAAGTAAAACTGAAATCAAATCGCAACATTCATAATCTGATCCCTCGCCAGTTAGTCTAGCTATGGCTTTCGGAGGTAACCGTCAATAATATGAGCAATTTAATATCTAATTGCAGAAAAGTAAAACTAAAATCAAATCACACATTCATAATTCGATCCCTTGCCAGTTAGTCTAGCTATGGCTTTCGGAGGTAACCATCAATGATATGAGCAATTTAATATCTAATTGCAGAAAAGTAAAACTAAAATCAAATCACACACACATAATTCGATCCCTCGCCAGTTAGTCTTGCTATGGCTTTCGGAGGTAACCGTCAATGATATGAGCAATCTAATATTTAAGCTAACTAACAAAGCAAGTAAACAAAACTGAAATCAACAAAACAGAACTGGAATTAAAAACTGGGAAAAACAAAGTCAGCAGAGAATTAAACCCATGTCTTTAGTCATTGTGAAAATTATATGCAGATGCTCGGGCTGCCTACTCTATCCTGAAACATACATGCACTGATCAGTGTTATACAAAGCTGTAAAATCATGAATAGAAGTGGAATGTTAATACCATGACAATTGAAATATACACAGGTGGAATATATGCAATGGAAATAAGGGAACAATGCATGAAACTTTACAAAACAATGAAAATGAAACCTCAGCGTACAGGGGACCTCTACACAGCCTCGGTCAACAGGCTATCAATCCAAGACTATGTTCATGCAATCATGTAGAAACAGAGTCTTCTCATATATTTCAAAACACAGTTACAGCAATAAAACTAGTGTCACGGCACAGTGAACTTGAACAGCAAAATTACATTAACAAAAGACTAAGTCTATGCGTTATAGAAACGCGTTATTTATAACAAATTTTACATAACTGTTTTCTTGTAGAACTACGTGAACAGGAGACGCGTGGATTTAGCGTACTGGTTGCCGAGAATATTAATCTATCAACTGTGGCTGTTAGATTCGCATCATGGGTCAGTATACAGGTGGCAACAGACCCCAGAGATTTAGGAACGGCCACACATCCTTCAGAATCCTTCTCGTGTTGGAAAACAGAGTCTGGCTGCCGTAGGACTCTTACGTTGGACCACCATTTGACCACAGCTTCCCTTGATGAATTTAGCTGAACCAATAGGACCTGATCCATGTCCAGGTCATTTCTAACTTGCCCATGTGGCTTGTTTTGCCTGGTGACACCTACAACATAGAGTTTAACAAAAACAGTTGCGGAAAGTTGAATCAGCTATGGAAAGTGACTGGATTCCGCAGCTAATGAGAAAAATCTAGTTCAAACAGAAAACACAAAAACATAGTCAGAAAACCACTTAAATGCTCTTTTAAAATCAATCTGCAATGATATCTAATAGCTTATGGAGTGCTAGTGAGGAGAAAAAGTCTAGGAAAATGTGTAGGAGAGGTGTAATTTCAAAGCTCTACAGAATGTGAAAAGGTAGGGCCCAGTTTGGACCTCTCAAGATTGGGGCAGTTACCAGCTTATCCTTCAACACATCTAGAGCCCCTTGACAGCTGTCAGTCCATATAAACTCAACATCTTTCCCCGAAAGACCAAACAATGGAGAGGCTTGCTTACTGAAATCTTTAATGAACCTTCTATAATATCCCGCTAAGCCTAAAAAACTCTGAACATCCCTTACCTTTTGAGGAGGTGGAACCCTTTGGATGATAGCAATCTTGTTGGGATCCACCTGTAAGCCTTGCTGAGAAATTGTATGACCTAGCACGGTCCCTTCAGTCATCAAGAATTCACATTTCTCAAGACTGAGGGACAGGTTCATCTCAATACACTTAGTTAAAACTTTTCCCAGGTTAGTCAATGCTTCTTGGAAGTTGGACCCATAAGGAGTAAAGTCATCCATATAGATTTCCACTGAATCATGAACCAACTTAGCGAATATGCTCAGTACTACTCTCTGGAAAGTGGCAGGAGTGTTGCATAACCCAAAAGGAAGGACCCGATAGGTAAAGGTACCCCATGGGCAAGTGAAAGTGATCTTATCTTGGTCTTCTGGGCTAATTTGGATCTGATTATACCCGCTAAACCCATCTAGGAAGGAAAAGAACTTTTTCCCTGCCAAGCCATCTAACACTTGATCTATGAAAGGCAAAGGGAAATGGTCCTTCTTGGTAGCTTTGTTAAGTTCTCAATAATCTACATAGATTCTCCACTTCCTGTTTTTCTTGGGCACAAGCACCAGAGGAGAAACCCACTCGTTGTCAGAGATGGGGTAGGTGAATCCTGCATCCAATAACTTTTGCAATTCTTCTTTGATGATGTCCTTAAGGGCTAGATTCATTCTCCTCTGAGGCTGCCTGACTAGTTTACAATCCTCTTTAATGTAAATGTGATGGGTACAAACTGAAGGGTGGACTCCATTCATCTCCTTGTAGCTCCAAGAAAAAGCATCCAAATGGCAGTTCAATAAGCTACACAGCTCCTTCTCTTGAGAGGGAGATAGGGATGAGTTGATCTTCAAGGTTCTTTCAGGGCCAAATTCCACATTCTTAACTCGGGAAGAGGTCGGATCAGCCACACAGAGATCCACTAAAGCACTGGCTTGGGTGTCTCCTACCAATTCTTCTAATGGTAGCACACTGGGAGGTGGATTTTGAATTAAATTCTCAATAAGGTCATCCTCGGTTTGAGGACCTCCCCTGGTGGCTTCCACGGTGCACACTAGTGCAGAGTAGACTTCATCCTCATCTTCCTCCTCCAACCAGAGAGGTAAGTCATGTTCGAGCAAAGGTTGGGCAGGAGGATATAGGACTAGCTGTTTGGACATTGGCCCATTCTTAATGGTCATTCTCCCAGCTCAACAATTGATGTAAGCATCTGCAGTAGCTAACCAAGGCCTTCCCAAAATGATGGGATATCCAGTGAGTTTTTCCTTTGGTTGAAGGACCAAGAAGTCCGTAGGGTATTCCCAAGAATCAACAGAGACCATGACATCTTCCACAATCCCTTCAGGAGTCACGGTGGAGTGGTCTGCTAACTGCAGTATTGTCGAGGTCTTTCTTAGGGAACTTTGAAGGTTAAGTTTGAGCATAGTGTCCCTGGTCATCACATTAATGGCAGCCCCTAGATCAATCAAGGTGTGGGGGATAATGGTGCCATCGATGTGGACATCAACCACAGGACTCCTAGGGTCCAAATATTTTGGACAGATTACTTGTCCCAACATAAGATCGGACAATTGTCCTATGACATTGATAGTTGGGGCATCTCTCTTGCGCCTGCCTAGGTGCCTGAAACACTTCTCTTTAATCAATTTGTTGTAGATTGGTACATCTTTGATGGCCTGAAGAAGTGGTATTTTTACACACAACTGTTTAAGTTCTCCCAGAAGTTCAGTCTCTTCTGGGTTTGGTTGTGTGTTTCCAGTTAGTCTCTCAGGAAAGGGTGGAATGGCTTTGGGTTCACTTTCCTGTTCCTCTGCTTCATCCTCCTTAGGAGGAGGTTGGCTATCTGGGAGGACCTTCCCAGATCGAAGGTTGATCTCCTGAATCTCCACAATGTAGGTAGGGCATGTTGTCTCTCTAGTATATACCTGTTGGGCCTGTCTGTTATTGGGGTTCGGATTCGATTGAGCAGGCATCTGGGGTTGTCCTGGAGGACCAGGAGGTAATGGTTGTGGTTGAGCAGGTGGTGGAGGCAAACTGGCGGGAGGAGAGTTGTACTGGGGCCTCCACCCATGTTGCGGTGCATTCCACTGAGGTTGTGGTTGAACATGAGAATGAAACAAATGAGCAGCAGGTTAAGTATGGTATTGAGGTGGATATGACCAAGGAGGGGGTGCGGACCAGGAAGGATGAGCAAGGAGACCCCAAGAAGGTATGTGAGTGGATTGGTTGGGGTTGTGATACGTTTGGGATGTCCCTTGCATCCCCTGCTGGTAAGGTCTGGATCCATGTGGCCTCCTCTGGTTGAGGAAGTAGAGTGGTTCAGTGGCTCCTTCAACCCCTTGGTATACAGCTTTAAGTCCGGGTAAGGTTGGGCACTAGTTTGTAGGGTGGTCTTCCTCACAAACGAAACATACCTCTACTGAGTGCAATGGACACTCGTTCTTAGGATGCTTCCTCGTGCATCTGGGACAAAAGATGGTCAAAGCCCTCTCAGCTTCCTCTTTCTTCTGTTGGATTTGGAAATATCCAGTTGCATGGCAATGGTCTATCTCACCTCACTTTTAAGGTCTTCCATCTAATTTGTAAACTCATGTTTGGAGAAGGTGGCACTAGATGAAAGTGGATTCCCCCTACCTCTTTTCCGGGCTTCGCTAGAACAGTTTCTAAACACAATCTTTATGTCATCATAAGGTAGTTGGTAGATGTCTCCTCCAGCTAGCAAATGGAGGGTATTTAGAAGGTCTTCAGGGACTCCTTGGAGCAGAACCATCTTCAGAGATTTGGGGTCAAGTATGCACCTAGCCCTTTTATAACTGAGTTGGAACCTTTCTTCATAGTCTTCCAAAGGCTCATCACTTCCCATGGTCATTCGAAAGATTTCTCCCTTTGTTTCCTTTGACATACAGTAGTCCCGGTATTTGTTGTTAAAGGCTTGCTACATTTGAGCCCAAGTTGTGATATTGTTTCCAGGTAACCCCATGAACCAGTGTAGTGTTGCATCCTTGAGGGTAGAGGGAAAGAGTTTCAACTTTTGCTCATCTTCTGCATAGTCATAAGTTCGACAAAGGACAGCAAACTCAAACAAGAAGGTATCAGGGTCTTCAGTGGTCAATCCATGGAAGTGAGGTAAGGTTGAGGGTCTGATGTTTCTCATTTTTGTGTCCCCATTTGTCTCCCCGATGGGAAAGGCACCTTCTATTCTCTCCGCATTCCCTATATCGTTTCTGTGTTTAGCCATGGTCTCAAGAGGAACGTTTTCTTGCTCTTCTTCTGTTATAGGATCTTCGTATATCTCTGGAGGTTCGCCTATAGGTTATTCTGGATCACTTCCACCGAAGAAGAGAGAAGGGTGACTCAGTGATGTGGTGGGGGTGTTGGGTAAGAATTTCCCTGTATGGTCTCTGTTCCTACGAGGCATGAAATGAAATATTTTTGGTTGATTTTTTCTTTTTTCTGCTTGTACCTGCAAAACTGAAATAGATTGAACTGCAACTAACTAAAATCTATCTTGCTAAAATGAAAATGCAAAATTGAAATGAAAGTGGGAAATGACTAATCTATGTTGCTGAAATGAAATTGCAGAAAGGAAATGCTAAGCTATGCTTACAGAATTGAAATTGCTGAATTGAAATGCTAATTTACGCTTGCAGAATTGAAATTGCAGAATGGAAATGCTAATTTACGCTTGCGCAATTGAAATTGCAGAATGGAAATGCTAATCTACACTTGCAGAATTGAAATTATAGTCTAGGAAAGTAGGAAATGTCTAATCTGCTTTTGCAGAAATGAAATTGCAGAACAGAAATGAAACAACTACTCTACTCTTGCTGAAATAAACTACTTAGCAGAAGGTTGTAGTAGAAAATAGAAGAAAAACAACAATCACAAATACTCTGACGCTTCCCCGGCAACGTCGCCAAAAAGATGGTGGGCACCAGTATTGCAGCAATGATGCTGTAACTCCTGGGACTCCCTTCTTTACTTTTATCAACCCGGTAGTTTGTAACAAACTTGGAAGCGACGGTGATGTATGCAAAAGTACTAGCTCTTGCCACAGGCTATCACTTGATTAGCTGGCACAAGTCCGCTAGGAGCTCAAGCCAACTTCAATGAGCTCTTAAAAGAAGCTTTTAACTGTGATGGATGAAAGCTAACTCAAAGGAGGCTAATCTACTTGCAGAAAGAAGCTGAAAGATGAAAGGAAACGCAAACCCTAGCAAACCCTAGTTTTATCGATTAGCCCTACTGGTGCAAGAAAAGAAATGAAAGTTGTAGAAATGGATGCCATTGACTCTTGGAAAGGTGGAATGCATGTGACTAAGCTACTTCTGAAGGAAAATATGGAAAACACATCTTTTTGTATTTTTGAGTAATTTTGCAGGATTATTATGCATGTGCTTTAACTATGTTTAACTGTGCAGGGGTTTATTGGTGAAAGGAAATGGAGTGGGCACTTGCAGGAGGTTGGGAAGGTGAGAAGAGGGCCTAAGGGGTCCCTAGCACCCTTCCAGAGATTTTCACAGTGATCAGATTTCGAGAAATTGCTCATGTGATCTTTTACAGGAAGTCTGCAGGGGTTCTATAGGATGTTCCACAAGAAGAGCTGAGAGAGGATTTTTGAGGGTTGATGGAGGAAAACCAGTGGGAAAGTGGAAATGGAGGTTGGATGAGGCTTTGAAGAGGTCTAGGACCTGGTGAATGAGGCTAGGGAGTGATGAAGACGATTGGATTTGTTCCAGGATGGAGGGAGCAATGTGGCACAAAAAGGAAGAAATTAGGTCAAACTGGAAAAGTGTGGTGAAGGAAGGGAAGGAATCTGGAATCTAGGGTTGGAGCAGGTGGTGTGAGGAAGGAAGGATAGGCAGGGATGGATTACAGGTGATCTACACACAATCTCTCAAAACTAATCAAAGAAAGACTAAAAAAATTAGAGATCTATCTACTGTGACCTAATCTGACCTAGAAGCCAAAATCATGATGAACAGCAAGTTGTGAACAGTAAATCATGCAAGACAACTATGGAAACCTAAGCAAGAACAAATTTAAATATGCAAGCATGACTGGTATCAACTTTTCCATCTAAAAATCCAACACTTGAAATTGCATTGAAATGCAAAACAGTGTTTTTGTGGCAACAAGTATGCCTTGGTCTCAGCTCATGGTCCCAAGGAGGGAGAGATGAGATCAAGGATTTCTTGGTGGCCTTTTTGCAGGTATTTTCCTTTACCAAACTATCAAATCAACCCAAAGCATGAAAATCTATTTCAATCATCAAAATCAACCTAAGTAACAAAGCAAGATGTTAATCTAAGTAGCAGAAATTATTCTATGAATGCAAAGAAAACACATAATAGTACACAAAGGAGGTACTGGCACTTGGGTTGGGCCCAACCCCAAGAGCTACAACTTCCTAAAAGAAGCTCAAAGCTGATGCAAAGTGAAACTAATCTCCATTACTCAAAAAATAACCATGTCACAAAAAAGTTTACAGCAAAAGCTCGAAAATGAGCTGAAATGCAGAGTAGCACTAAAGTGTGAAAATAGCCCTCCTCAACTCAAGGGGCTTGGCTGCTCAAAACTGCAAGTAATCAGCCACTTCACAAAAGCTGCTCGGTTGCCCTTGGGGATCATCTTTGGTGGGCTATTGAACTCTGAGCTGATGGAGGAGAACTCGAGGAAGGTGCCATTTAGTGCAGGAGACACCCTTCCTACAAATCCTCAGCCTTGTTCCCTCGTATTTGGCTATCAACTAGCTCATAAATGCTTGACCTTGGTCCAAAAGATGTCCAAAAATTTGCAATAAGCACGTATTAGACTTCATGGTCATGTGACTATTCTCATTCATTCAATTAACATAAATATATTCAAAAGCATGCATAAACTATGAAGAATGGTGGATTAATGGAGAACAATAGGAAAAATGAGCCCAATAAGTTACCCATTTTTGGGGCTTATCAACCCCTCCACGTTTCAGGTAAAGAATGACCAAGTATACAAGAGAGAGGGTTTAAAAAAGGTTTACCAACTCATTATCGCCATGATGAATTGATTGTATGATAGGTCTGTCATTGTTACCTTCCACAGGACATGGGTCGTTATCATGTATGTCGTCACCACTAGAGGTAAAGTTTTCAGGTGGGCTAGTATCTTAGTTTTTTCATTAAGGACTAATATAGTTGCATCCAAACATCCTAAGGCATATCAGTAGTGACAGTTTTACATGACCTTGTACCTATTGGTCATGGTTTGTGCTAGATGCCATTTTGACCATTGCATCTACAACTAGACCACAGTTGTGGTGCAGCTGGTACACCATCATTATAAGATCTTTTGGGAGCTAGGTTATAAGAGTGTACATTAGTCTACCTATGAAACGTTCATCACCCCATTATACCAGTTTATTTTTAGAGAAGACCCTCCTTTCATGTCGAAGAGGGCCATGGAGACTCTTACTAAAGTGGCAGATTGGTTCCCTATCCAAGAGGGCACATTCATCAGGGTATTTGGCTCATACAAAACCCCTCATGTGCTTCCTATATTTTCCACAGATAAATTACTATTGTAGGAGGTATGTTATCAAATGACCCAAGGTTTTTCAAAGACGCTGAGTAAAGGGAAGAAGAAACCCTGACCCGCCTTCCCTCTCACTATTGGAGCTTACACGATTGAAAAATTCAAAGAAGTTGAGGTGGAAACTAAGGAGATAAAGTGGTTCCATTTTCTGACTCTAAATCACTTTACCTGTTACCCCAAAAGAGTAGTAGCATCTCACGGCAAGAATGCAAATTTCAACTAGTCATACCCACATACTAGGCACACTCACGAGGACAAAATTAGGAATTGGTACAACACAGCAAGGGAGTTCATCCCAAGTGAAAAACAAGAAAAGGAGGACGAGAAATTTGGGAATTCCCTTGAAAATGTGAGCCTACAAGAAAGGTCCACTTCACTTAAGAGGAAGAAAGAGCAACAAAATGTAGCAAGGAAACTAAAGAAGCACAAAGGCAAAGAAACAGGAAATCCCTGGAATGACCAAGATGAGGGCGAAGATGACAAAACAGTAGAGGAGAGAAATGTGAACTTAGTAAGGAAAAATCAAGACCTCAATAGGAAAAGGGAAGAATAACTAAGATGATCGTAGAAATTAGGAGACCACTAACTCAAAGACTAGCCTGAAAAGAAAAGAGAGGAATAAGAGGAATTAAGAAAACAACAAGAAGAGGTCAGAAAGAAAGCAAGGCAGGAATTTGAACAACAAAAACAATTCAAGGAGAAATTCAAAATGCCTCCGCTAGATGTCCCCATGTCCACTCCCATCACCGGAGGGAATCTTCCTCTCAAATAACTAGGAATTCTTGACGAGGATGAGGAGGAATTACTAGACCTAACCAGGATTACCTTCAATCAGGTCAATTACAAGATCATGTAGGAAAGAAGGAAATATTATGCTAGGAACCCTACGGGACCTTTATCCATGGCCATGGAGAAGGAAATCATCCTAGATACTACATTAAACCCAGAGATGATAGCCTTAGCTAAGACCACCTTTTTTACTGCAACCAAGCTGAATGTTGGGAGAATGAACAAGAAAATTGCAGAAATCTAAGGCAAACTCTATGAATCGGAACAAAGAGATGCTAGAGTAGAAGAAGGTAAAAAGAATCTAGAAGAAAACAATGTGGCACTTCGCTTAGCCCACTTAAGCATGAAGGAATTAAAAGCCACAATTAAGGAAGAGAATGAAACCCTGAGAGGATCCTTGGATGTGGTTTATGAAGAAATTTCAAAGTTGCATCATATTATGGCCCCTATCCTAGCTATACAGGCCAACACGAAAGAAAAATCATCCATGCTGAAAGAAGCCATTACAGCTTTGGATAATATTCATGAGTGGAAAAACAAGTATCCATAGGCATTGGTGGTTCTCCCAAAGATACATTGGATCACCACCCAGAACAATAAAGTCTAGCTACACATTAAGATCAAATCACGTCATAAGCTAGCTAGAGATGTTGACAAGGTTCTTGCTTCTTACAAGAATCTTTTGAGTGGATTGGATTCAGTGATCGAGAATCATGGGGATCCTTCTATTGAATAAGTGAGGAATTAGGATGACATCCTATAGGATGTTTAAGCATCTATCGATACTTTCAGTCAAGCTACCAACACAAGTGAATTACATGTTACGAAGGATAACATTATATGGTACTTGGTGGAACTGGTGAGGATATACAAAAAGCTAATGAATATAGCCAATAAGATCAATGTCAAAAGAAGCACTCTCATTCTAGACACCTTTGAATGCCTACATAGACATGATGAAGATCAACCAAAGATAGATCTAATAGCTACTAAATACAAGTTTTGGCAGACCTACCTCATGGAGCAGTTGCACATAGATGTTCCAGAATTATCTATTACTAAATTGATAGGGTAGAATTAACTTATTTTGTTGAGAATAGAGAGATAATATAGAGTAGAACAAAGTAGGAATTTGAAGAGTCATAAGGAAGTTTAAAGGTCATGAGGAAGTCTAAGAGTCAAAGGTAGACCAAAATTCACCCTATTTTCTATAAAT
Source organism: Pinus tabuliformis (assembly GCA_031772625.1). Classification (NCBI taxonomy): domain Eukaryota; kingdom Viridiplantae; phylum Streptophyta; class Pinopsida; order Pinales; family Pinaceae; genus Pinus; species Pinus tabuliformis. The sequence goes on from CM062815.1 coordinate 836,282,804, forward strand.
ACACCCTCATGGCGTATTGTAAAGGAGTTTTAGGTTTGGACTTATTATGGTGCATATGTTTTTGAGAACTTGTGCTATTCTAATGAATAGAAGGAGTAATATCAGATTTCCACTATTGGTTTGGATGAAGAATTTGTACTTTGATGCCATGAATATTATTAGCTTAATGAATTGGAAGTTCCTATGAGCTTTGGTGTACTGTCTCCTCATGTATCTTCTGGTGCTATGATTTTTCCTTTACAACACATGGATGATATATGATATGCTAAACTTATGCTTATGTTGATAAACTTCTTTATTGATATTGGCATAGTAATATTGTGGATTATGCACTCACATAGGTTTGTAAATGCTTAACCATCTTGAACTTATTCTTGGTTGTTAATTTTATCCTTTAGCTATGCATGTTCTTAATTTAAGTCTTGCTAACGATACTTTGCTTAGGATTCACACTTCGAGGTTCTAATATTTCTATTTATGGTATCTTTTTTATGGAGCATTCATCAATTACTCACTTTTGTTTGTTAAAGTTTATGTATTTTGTTTAGCTGATAATCCCTTTCTTGTTCGAAGAAAACTTCAATCATCTATATGGAAATCAATACTACATACCGAACAAGGTCCCTAAACCAAATGGTGTAGAGTCTAATTGGGATTCTGCACCGTGGAGATTCCCTAGCTGTTGGTGGTATATTCCAACCTGTCAATAGATTTGGCGCTAGAAGGAGGGGCTGATGGCCTACACCAACACACGCCCTCACCCTGAAACTTACCATTAATCTAGTAATCAACCTCGTCCTGCTTCTCCTGTAATGCCTCTCCATCCCACCTTTGGCCCGCATTTTATAGATCTCCATATCTGGGACTCCTAGCCTCCTACACTCGAGGATGCCCTCATGGGAGAGGAATCTCCTCTCTATGAAATCAAATACAACCAGTTGATGGATTTACACCATATCACTTGTCAATTTGCTAGAGATTTGAAGTGCATTCTTGCCAGTAGATCACTCCCTAAACCACACACCTCCAAGCCTCACCATACTCGTCAGGGAATCCTGATTAATTCAGTACCACGTCTGATTGGAATCATTTTTGATAATGCAGACACCATTAAAAGACTCTCGATTGAAGGATTGGAAATCCCCCCAGCATCCAATAGGGAATGCCCAAAAAGCACAGTCATGGGAGGTAATAATCAACAACGATATGAGAACACATAGGAAAATAATCAACCATCATCGGAAGATATGCAAGTTAACAATCAACCGCTGAGGGGAAACGTTGAGGTGACCCAGGGGTAGGGAAATAATGAGAATATCATAAACCAGATTAATATTTACAATGTTGATCCTCCCCATAACAAGTGGCCTTTCAGGTTCCCAACGAACCTGGGAAACTTCAAAAATGTCAGGAAATTTAGATAATTAGGACATTTGAGGGTCCCTCAAGGTGATGGTAGACAACCACCCAAATTAGTAAAGGGTCTAGGTTGGCCACTAAAAGTGATTCTGTGGGCAATGCCAGCCATGTCATATTCCCTCTGCCACAAAGAGCCAGCCGTCGACAACCTTTAGCTTGGATGGCTCAGTCCCCTTTAGGCATCTGAGTCCCCCTTCGCAGTATGCCCTGACACCCTGAGAAACACCTTTCGAATTTTGACCCTAAAAAGGGAAGCATAGTTGAGGACCATATCAACAATTTTTACCTAGCCTTGCAAATAATGAGAGTGCAATATGATGATGTGGCTTTCAGGTGTTTTCCTCATACCCTACAGAATGAGGCCACAACATGGTATTGCTCCTTGCCTGTGGCCTTCATACCAACTTAGGAGGAATTCTGGAAAAAAATTCTTGAGAATTTCTCCGAGGACAAGACACCATCCACGATCCTCACTGAATTGAGCACATTAAAGTGCCATAGGAAAAATAAGGTCAAATATTTGAACCATCAATTTACTACCATCTTGAATAAGTTTCTAACATATGTGGCTCTTGATGCTTCCATCACTGTTGACTATTATAATATAACTCTCCCACTCGATATCGATGTTTTCGTCAAGCGTGAAGACAAATCCACCTTAGTGGAGAAATTTGTAGAAGCTCTTGCAATGGAGAAGGAGTTTTTGTCTATGGGAACCCTTGAGCATGACACCCAGGACGAGTCTAAGCCAAAAAACAAGAAATCACAAGCCTCAAATAACAAATTAGGGGATAAGTGCAAGGATTCCTTCGACTTTGAGGGTTTAACCAAATCCCTGAAAAAATTGATGAATGAGGTCTCTGAATTGAAAGGGAAGACTAGAGAGACCTCTTTGGGTAGTAAAACAGAGAAACCTTTTTTCCGAAGGAGAAATAACCCCCCTCAAATTCATCTCAAATTTCTAATACGAATTTCAACGTAGAAAAACTGGGTAAGGATAATTTACGCACTTTTCAACAAGCCTCTCATTCAGAAAAGACCTGTCCACAATGGATACATAGCATGACTATGGTAGTTACGCAACTCCTAGAGGATCAGGCCATTGGAGATGATGAGGAATATTCTAACAATCTTAAGGAAGAAACCACACCTCCAGATGAAAACACAGGTTTCATTGTCCTAGCTTTTAAATTCATCCACGGGGGAGAGGTCCAATCCCTCCAAGAAGCCAACATAGGCGACACTCCCCCCAAGCCTCCAAAGACTTATAATCTTAGGAGCAAGGGCCGATATCAGATTCTACACTGGAAGAGAAAAATAAGGAATTACTGAGGAGGATCCTCCCTCCTAACAACTCAAGTCATCCATTGACCCCTACTCCTAAGAGTTCATCTAGCCAAAGCTCGAAGGATGCCTTAGCAAGTGGAAAGGGAAACTCATCTACTCCCAGAACCTTGGCTAAGTCCGCCCAATCCCCTTCACTTTTGAAGATACCCTCATAAGGCATTGTACTTTCAGACTCGGGATATAACATCATTGAAGATATGAAGAAGACACGGGCCAACACTTCATTCTATGAACTTGCCAATATATCCATCCAACATGAACTAATTGTCAAAGCCTTTGTTACCTCATCTTCAACCAATGAAGCTACCTCTTCCACAAATAAAAGCTCTCCCAGTCAGTCTCTGGCCTTAGCCAACCTCTAATCTATTGTTAACACTACAAATGAAAATTCAAGATGTTTGACTTTCAAAATCTTCAATTGCACAATTTCCTTGTCGATTCTGGTTTGTCAACTAATGTCATGCCTTTGTCAGTGTGAAAAAAGTTAAAAATTCAACCTGAGAAGATAGATGCCAAAATCATCCAATTGGATAGATCTCAAATTCCCATCGTGGGTGAACTAAATAATGTGATAATCAGGTTTTCTTCCGACTCTAGGGTGCATCAATGCATTGACTTAGTTTTTTTTACATTCTCGAAGCATATGGCTTGTTGCTTAGTAGGGACTGGTTGAGAAAACTCCAGGGGTATTTTTCCACTGACTGGTCCCACTTATGGTTGCCTTACAAAGGAAAGAAAAACCAGATCATAGTTAACAATGAACCCTACATGAAGCATATTGTCATAGATCTTGAGGGCCCAAATGAACCCATCTATTTTTCTTAGGAAGAGTTGGGAATGTGTTTTTTGGAAACCGATATTGGGTGTTATCAAGCCTTTCCATTGCCCATCCCACCTAACATGCAGTTGGAACTCCTTCCTTGCCCTCCAGCTGATGCTAATGAATCTTTTACTATAGATGTAAATACATTAAGCATAGATGTAACCAACAATGAAATTTGGAATTTGTATTATGATCGGTCCATGACTCAAGATGGAGTCGGCATAGGCTATATCCTCATGGACCCCAAAAAGAAAAAATTGATTTCTTGTAGGTTATAATTCTAGTGCACTAACAACACTGTGGAGTATGAGGCGTTGATACTTGGGCTCAAGAAAGCTATTGACCTAAAGGTAAAATGTTTGAAGGTGATTGGTGATTTTGTTCATCATGAGGCGAGTACAAAATACAATTCATTGTTTATCACCACACCTAAAAATTTATCAACAGGAGGAATGGAGATTAATCTCTTCCTTTAAAGAATTTAGTATTAATTCTATTTCCAGGGTTAATAATGTCATCGTTGATGCTTTAGCTAATGCCGCAGCTAGGTTTACACCTTTAAGGGATGGATTTTCTATTGAGATTGTTTATAAACCTGTTGTCCTGGATAACATAACTAATCTACGTGTTTTCAATGATGATCAATAGATACTCGATTTTATGGTGAACATTGAGGTATTTAAAGATGCAACGATAGAGGAGGAAGAGCATGAAAGGTCCTTGCAAGAGGAAGAAAATGAGCACAAGGGAAACCCCATGCCCAAAGGTGTGGTTACACTAGAAAAATTATTTGATTTGCAGAACCGTTTCCAGGGCCCACCAAATACCAAGACACAAAGTTCCACACTCTCACATGAGAAAATTAATCTCGGGACTAAGGCCAACCCCAAGTTTATCAATATGGGTGTTGATTGTTCTCCTAATGAAAGGAAATCCTTCATAACCTTATTCAAAAGGTATCAATATGTATTTGCCTAAACGTATGATGGCCGGAAGACATCTGGTCCCTGAATCATTCAACATGTTATTCCTATAAAAGAAGGAGTCAAATCATTCGAGAAGAAATTAAGGAAAGTGCATCCTACGCTAAAGCCCCTCATTCAAAAGGAGTTGAAGAAATTATTGGATGCACGTATTATTTTCAAAGTCAAGAACTCTACTTGGGTCTCAAACTTGGTTCTTGTATGAAAGAAGTCCGGTGAAATTCGGTTGTGCGTTGACTTCCAAAATCTCAACTGAGCTTCAGATAAAGATAATTATCTGACTCCCTCTATGGAGTAGATTCTTCTAACATTATATGATTTGGAAATTTTCTCCATTCTCGATGGTTTCTCCGGGTACAACCAGGTGCTAGTTGTCGAACCAGATCATTTAAATATGACCTTCAGAACAAAGTGGGGAACTTTTTCATTTTGATGCATGCCCTTTGGCCTTATCAATGTTGGAGAAACATTCCAAAGGGTGATGGACATCACTTTCAGAGGATTAATGGGTCAGAGAATAGTCATTTTTATAGAAGACGTCACAATGTTTTCGAAGAAGATGTTAGACCACCTTCACCATCTAAAGCATATATTCGAGCGATACTGAAAATATGGGATTTTGTTGAACCCCAAGAAAAGTATATTCACAGTATCAGAAGGAAATATTGTGGGGAATATAATAAGAAAAGACGGAATTACTTTCAATCCTGATCGCGTAAAAGATATCACACAAATCCCTCTCCCTAGTGGCAATAAAGGTATGCAATCTTTCTTGGATAAAATCAACTTTCTCCGCAAATTTATTTCCAATTTTTCCCAGATCATTAAGCCCTTCCAAAGTATGATAAAGAAGGATTTGAGGTGTAAATGGAATCAATCAGAGAAGGAAGCATTTTATCGTATCAATAAAACAATCGCAGAAGCCCCTTCTCTATATAGCCCAGATTTGAGAAAGGACTTCATTTTGTACACTTTCACCTCAGACTTATCCTTAGTTGTCGTGCTTCCACAGAGGATGGTAGAAATGATGAACAACCCATATCGTTCATGATAAAGGGACTACAGGGTGTAGATATCAACTACCCAAACATATATAAACTAACATATGTGGTCTATAAAGCAGTGAAACATTTCATACCCTACATTCTCAATAATCATGTCACGGTGTTTGTCCCTCATCCTACTATCAGGTCTATGTTCATCTAACAAATGTTGGGTGAGAGAAGGGCCAATTGGATGACTTTCCTCCAAGAATATGACTTGGAGTTCAAGCCCTCTCACACAGTTAAAGGGCATGGGTTATGTAAATTAACCATTGAAGCTGCAAACCAACAAAATGAAGAATCAGAAGGTTGGGATCACGAGATCGAGATGTACCAAAACAAACTCACTGCTGCACATGACTCTTCACCTTGGTACGCTGATATGAAGCAGTATTTAGGGCAAGGGACCTTACCTCCTACCTTTTCCGTGAGATAGAAAAGGGTTGTGAGACTCAAAGTTGCATCCTACCAATTAATACAAGGGAATCTATTTCGCAAACACCACCATGGCATGTTACTCAGATGTTTGGAATTTGATGAAGCCCAGCGGGTGTTAAAGGAGCTACATGATGGGCTGGCAGGAGGCCATTATGTCGGCAATACTACAACACATAAGATCATGAGGGAAGGGTTTTACTGGCCTACCCTTTTCAAAGACACACATGTGTATGCTCGGAAATGCCCCATTTGTCAAAAGTATGCTAGAAGACAATCTTGGTCAATCGCTCCCCTCTATTCTATAGAAGTAGAGGAACCTTTTCAACAGTGGGGACTGGATGTCATCGAAGAGATCGTGCCACACTCATCAAAAAAACATAGGTATATACTCATGGCTACAAACTATTTCACAAGGTGGGTGGAAGCCATTCCATTATAGAAAATCAACGATGAAGAGGTAATATCTTTTGTCAATCAGTACATCATGACTAGGTTTGACGTTCCAACCTCCCTTTTTTTTTATAATTCTACTTATTTATCATCTTTAAGGTTATATGATTTTGCTTTGGAAAATGGCATTGTTTTGAAACATTCAGCTAACTATTACCCCCAAGGAAATGGCCTAGCAGAATCCACCAACAAGAACCTAATCTGCATTATCAAGAAAACCTTGTTGTCACACCAAAGGAACTGGCACAATTCCTTGAACAATGCCCTGTGGGCCAACCGTGTCACCACAAAACCATCTCTTAGAACATCCCCCTATTTTTTGGTCTATGGGAAAGAATCCATCTTACCGCCCAACTTGTACCTACCCTCTCTCCAGTTGTCGCAAGAGTCACAAGGCACCCCTTTCCCTACCATGCAAAACCGAATTGATACCCTCCTCAAACTGGAAGAGGAAAGACATAAGGCTAGGGAGAAGTTTGTCATTCACCAAAGTCGAATGAAGAGATGGTTTGATGAAAAATATAAAGGGGATAATGAGTTCAATGTGAGTGACCTAGTCCTCAAATGCGACAAGGCTCATGAGGACAAAGGTAAACACACCAAATTCCAAGCCTTGTGGATTGGTCCCTTTCAAATTAAGGAAAATATTGACCAGCATACCTATAGATCACATACTTTATAAGGGATGGTTGAACCCCTTCCCATAAATGGCCATGACCTCAAATTTTATTTCACCTAGCAACTCCCACAGTTGCTTGTCCACCCCTATACTATAGTCTCCTTTTCATTTTCCATGTTTTTCTTATCTTAGCCCCTCCTTTTTCCTTTAACCTTTCACCTTCTTTATGCCTTTTATTTTTTTCCTTTAATAATGTTTTTGCCTTGAATAAAATTTCTGGAGCATTTCCCTGGTTAGACACCCTAGGGTTGAGGTAGCCGCTACACTAGTGTCTGAGCTATAATTCTTTCTGTGCCTGCACTTGATCAGCCCTAAAGTTGCGACCAACATAGAGTGTTGATTTTTTTTTAGTGGGGAACTCTAGTCATCCATGGTACCCTATCCTTCAATAGTTAGCCCTTACTATTGACTTGGATGTAAGTTTTGAATGAATTGGTTTATCCAGCTGGCTCGAGAAGGGGAAAGGAAAAACCTTAATGAGCAACACATATTTTGGGAAAATAATAATGTCTCTAAAAACCAGAAACAATCTCTCCTGCAAGTAAAATAAGTTGAGATACTTCATCCACCCAGGTTAATAAATTCCATATAACTAAGTTCCAATGAGCAAACTAAGGGAAAAAGGATTAAGAAATGCTTCCTGCATAGAGAGGCGATGAAATGACGTTGTTAGGGTATTGTCCAGGCTCGCTGGCAGCGGAGCAATGTTTTTGATTTCTAGGTAGTGACTCCGTCAGGGTATTGTTAAGGCTCGCTGGTAGTGAAGCAACACCAGAGATCTATAAATACTATACCGAAACATTTACAACTCATATCATTATTTTCACCCCTATATCGAGCCATCAAGAAGGTCTTTACTCTGTGTGGCAACAAGCCAAGTCTATGTAGCTAGGGACTATTGATCTATACTAAAGTAAACATAGAGGCATCAATGGGACACACAATATTGAAATGAATCACTCATAAAGGTCTTCTTCATCCCGAGATCAAGCATAAGCAAAGATACTGAGGTTCTAACAACAAATCACCAATTGTTGTAGCCGCTGCAAAAAACCTCCAAAATTCCTCACTTTTCAAAATTTTGGAGCCCCCATAATATGTCCATGTCTCTCACTTACTTCCAAATCCTTATCAATTAGCCAAAACCCTTATGACCTCATCAAAAGTTTAACTCTCGGAGACTCAAAATTTTATTTTTTTTGCCTAAGTCAGAGATCGCGTCTAGTTAGCTTTCATGAGCCTAAAACCTGCAACCATGAGACCTACTTCAGTTTGACCAAGTCAAGTCACTCAATCGCAAGTTAAAAATTATGACCTTTCACTCTTTTTGTGACTTCACGACCTCACGCCTAGTGAGGTTGTTGGGTTGCAAGGTCACAAGTCCTCGAAAATGATCACCCAATGACCTTTCGACCTTGCGATTTTGCGACCACATCCGAGAGGTCAGTAGGTCGCATGGGTCACTAAGTCACAAAAGGATAAATTATATCCCTGCCTGACCTGGTAACCTTTGTGACCCTACATATGCAACCTTTTTTATAAATAGGCTGACCTCACTAGTCATTTGGTCATTTTTTTTTTGTCACTCACGAGACAAAGAGGCTCGACGGTTTGGAGAAGCATGCAACCCTTCCAAGTAAGTGACTCTTCCTCTTCCTAGTTATCATTACTTATTTCCATTTGTCCCCTTCCTCTACCCTAACCCTACATCTTCCTATTATAGATGTTTTTATCCAAGGTTAACAACCCATTTGTTCCAGAAACCCTTAGCCAACATATTCTTCCTCCCAAACTCATTTCTTCCTGGTCACTCAGCCCCATCTCTTCCCTAAGCAAGCTTTCCCTCTCAGTGATCAAGTTGTCTAGTCTAGTAGGTCCCTAGGGACTCATTTTGAGCCTCTTTCCCTTTGTCAAGTCGCCCTGAGGAACAGGTTTCCCTACCAAAAGTCGTGATATGCAAAAAGGTGTGGGCTTGCAACCATCGCGACCTCACAACCTCCCTTCATTGCGACCTTGCAACCCATGTGACTTTGTAACCCCCACGAACTTTCCTTAACTACAACCTATGTGGCCTGACTTATCTTACGACCTAAAACCTATGCGACCTGACTTATCTTATGATAGGCTAGCCTACCCTAGTCGCTAAGTCGAATAATTTATCTTCATGTCTCTGTGACCACCTAATCTTTATTACCTTGAGACCTCTCTTTGGCAGATTTCTTCCCTAGGAACTTTCCAGGAACTCCAAAGCTGTGATTTTTGTTTTTCTCCTAATTGAATTATTCATGTCATCTATCTCATCATGGGATTGTTTGTTTGGCTTGCCAGGTGACGTTGATCTTGAGTGCATATCAGTCTCCTACTCCTCTGGTGAGATGGAACATTCGGTAGTCAAGCCTTCCTGGAAGAGCTCTAAAAGCATAATAAAGAAGATCTACCAGGTCCCACCACCTCCTATTTACAGGGAGACTGCATGCAAACTCAACAAGAGCACCAAGATCTCCTGGTTTGATATTTATGTATATTTTTCTAAACAAGATATCTCTGAAGACCAGGAGGATTTCCAAGTTTACATCAACGTCAAGAGGTTTAGGCTCCGCAAAGTGGCCTCACATCCCCCTTTATTTTCGTGTGCATAAACCATTGACTGGATTATACAGAACACAAACACAGATCAGTGGGTAGTGAGGAATCACACAGGTGAATCATTTCTAGTTATTCTTCGGTGGAAATTACTGCATATTATAGGTTTCCAGAAAAGGGGGAATCATTTAATACCCGATGACTATCAGGCTTTATAATTCCAACTAAGGACATTCTGAGGAATTGGTGATAAGACCTGTCCACGTTCCGGGTAAAAAATGACTAAGTATACAAGATAAAGGGTCTAGAAAAGTTTTACCAACTCATTGCCGCCATGATGAACCGATTATACAGCAGGGTTGACACCGATACCTTCCACGTGACATGGGTCCCTATCATGTATGCCGTCGCTACTAAAGGTACAATTTTCAACTAGGCTAGTATCTTAGTTTCTCCATTGATGACTAATATAGTTACAACCAAACATCTTGAGGTAGAACAACCGTCAGAGTTTTACATGGCCTCATACTTATTGGATGTGGTTTGTGTGATATTTCATTTTGACCATTGGAGCTACAACTAGACCACAACTGCAGAAAATATTGTATAAAAACACTATAATATCTTTTGGGACCCAGGGTATAAGAGTGTACATGATTTTGCCTTTGAAATTTTCATCACCCCATTATACCAGCTATTTTTCGAAGAAGACCCTACTTGCATGTCGAAGAGGGCCATGGAGACTCTTGTTAAAGTGGCAGATTAGTTCCCTATCCAGGAGGGAACATTCATTAGGGTCTTTAGTTGATACAAAACCCTCATGAAATTCCTCAATTTCCCATAGATAAATTATTATTACAGGAGTTATGTTGTCAAATGACACAAGGATTTTCAAAGATGTTGAGTAAAGTAAAGAAGAAACCCTGACCCACCTTCCGTATCACTATTGGGGCTTACACACTTGAAAACTTCAAAGAAGTTGAGGAGATAAAGAGGTTCTATTTTGTGCCTCTGAATCATCATACCTATGACCCCGAAAGAGTAGTAGAAAATCATTGCAAGAAGGCCAATTTCAACTGGTCATACCTGAACACTAGGCACACTCACGAGGACAAAGTTAGGAATTGGTACAATGCAGCCAGGGTGTTAAGCACAAGTGAAAAATAAGAAAATGAGGATGAGAAAGCTGGGAATTCCCAAGAAAATGTGATCCTACAATAAAGGTCCACTTCACTCAAAAGGAAGAAATAGAAACAAAGGAAGTGGGGAAACTAAAGAAGCACAAAGGCAAGGAAACAGACAAATCCCCGAGCTACCAAGATGAAGACGAAGATGATGAAACGTTAGAGCAGAGAAATGTGACCTTAGCAAGGTGAAAGAAAGAGCTCAAGAGGAAAAGGGAAGAAGAACTAAGACAATCGTATAAATCAGGAGACCAGCAGCCCAAAGACTAGCCTCAAAAGAAGAAAGAGGAAGAAGAGGAATTAAGAAAACAAAAAGAAGAGGCCGACAAGAAATCTCAGCAGGAGCTAGAACAAAAACAATAATTCAATGAGCAAGTTGAACTGCCTCCGTTAGATGTCCCCCCGTATGCTCCCATCATCAGAGGGCATATTCCTCTGAAAGAGCTAGGAATTCATGAAGAGGATGACGAGTAAGTTATAGACCTAACAAGGCTTACCTTCAATCAGGTCGATTGCAAGATCATGCAAGAAAGAATGAAATATTATGCTAGGAACCCTGCAAATCCTTTATTTGTGGCCATGGGAAAGAAATCATCCTAGATACTATAGTAAACCCTGAGATGATTGACTCAACCAAGTTTGCCTTTTTGACCGCAACCGAGCTGAATGTTGAGATAATGAACAAGCAAATTACAGAACTCCAAGGAAAACCCTATGAATCTAAACAAAGAGTTGTGAGGACAAAAGAAGATAAAAATAAGCTAGAAGAAGAGAATGCAGAACTTCATGTAGCTCACTCAAGTTCAAAGGAATTACATGCCACAATCAAGGAAGAGGCTGAAACCCTAAGAGGAGTCATGGCAGTGGTTTATGAAGAAATGTCAAAGTTGCATCTTATTGTGGCCCCTATCCTAGATATACATGCCAAAAATAAATAAAAATCCTCCATGATGAAAGAGGTCATTACAGCTCTAGACAATATTCATGAGTGGACAAATAAGTAACCAGCGGCATAGGAAATTCTCCCAAAGAAAGATTGGATCACCACTCAGAACGATAAATTATAGCTACGCATTAAGATCTAATCATGGGATAAGCTAGCTAGAGATGTTGACAAGGTTCTTACTTCTTACAAATATCTTCTGAGTGGATTGGAGTCAATGATCAAGAACCATGGGGTTCCTTCTATTGGGGCAGTTGGATAAGTGAGGAAGAAGGAGGAAATCCTACGCGAGGTTCAAGCATTTATCGACACTTTCAGGAAAGTTTCCAACACAACTAACTTCCAGGCTATAAAGGAGAACATTACACAATACATAATGGAACTAGTGAGGATGCACATAAAGCTAATGAATCTAGCCAATCAAAACAATGCCAAAATAAGCACTCTCTTTCCGGATGCCCTTGAATTCCTACATAGACATGATGAAGATCAACCAAAGATATCTCCAATAGTTGTTCAATACAAGCTTTGGCACACCTACCTCGTGGAGCAGCTACACATAGATGTTCCAAAATTATCTATTACTAAATTGATAGGGTAGAATTAACTTATTTTTTTGAGAATAGAAAGATAGGATAGAGTAGAACAAAGTAGGAATTTGAAGAGTCATAAGGAATTCTAAAGGTCACGAGGAAGTCAAAAGGTCATGAGGAAGTCTAAGAGTCAAGGGTAGACCAAAAGTCACCCTCTTTTCTATAAATACACCCTCATGGCATATTGTAAAGGAATTTTAGCTTTGGACTTATTCTGGTGCATATTGTTTTGAGAACTTGTGCTCTTCCAATAAATACGAGTAATAGTAGATTTCCATTGTTGGATTGGATGAAGAATTTGTACTTTAATGCTATGAATAGTATTATCTTGATGAAGTGGAAGTTCCTATGAGATTTTGTGTACTATCTCCTCATGTATCTTCCAGTGCTATGAGTTTTCCTTTACAACACATGGATGGTATATGATATGTTGACCTTATGCTTATGTTGATAAATTGTTTTATTGATATTGGCATAGTACTATTGTGTATTGTGCACTCACTTGTGTTTGTAAATGCTTAACCATATTGAACTTATTCATCGTTGTTAATTTTATCCTTTAGATATGTGTGGTCTTAATTGAAATCTTTCTAACAAAGCTTTGCTTAAGATTCATGCTTTGAAGTTATAGTATTTCTATTTATGGTATTTGTTTTATGGAGAATTCATTAGTTACTTGTGTTTGTTGAATTTTATACATTCTATTTAGCCAATATTCCCTTTATTGTCTGAAGCAAACTTCAATAAGCTATATGGTAGTCAGGCCTACATACCGGACAGGATCCCTAAACCAAAATGTGTAGAGTCTAATTTGGATTCTGCACTGGGGAGATCCCCTAGGTATTGGCGGTAATTCCAGCTGGTCAATATACTCATAAGAAATATTTATAATAAAATACTATGTTCAAAAATATAAGAGAAAGAGTTAAAGTAGATTTCCCTCAATGTGTCAGGGTAGTGACTCATCTGGAGTTAGCATAGCATACTTGCATAATTGTTTTAAAAAAGAAAGAGAAAAAGTGAAAAAATAACTAATATACTCCTAAAACTACCCTAACTAATCAATGGTTACAATGTCAAGTGTAATCATATATCCAGTGTAACCACCGAAGCAACTTTAATCCTATAAAAACAAAGCAGTTCCAAATCAACAAAAGGAATTGGATTTCTTTAGAGTTGAAAATAAATAAACCATAATTACTCACATGATTTACATTTATAATTGAAGCAAGTATGTTCTTACCATTTTGAGATAACTTAGCTCAATAGGACTGCTCAAGCCAATCTCCAATCATATCCTAAAAAGTACAATGGTTACCATCGAAATATTTGAAAGAAATTGGAGATGGAAAAGGTCCTTGATTGTGATGAGTAAAATTTTGGAAGTGAATCTTGGCACCATCATTATTATTACTAGGGTTTCTTTCATAAATAACATCTAGATAATCAGAAAGTATGATTATTGTAGGTTAACAAAATGTCCCACTTTCTTGATAATGTTCATTTAACTCACGTATTTTGAAACCAACAATTTGAGATGGATTGACATAATCAAACAATAATTTTGAACACTCATCACTTGTTGCAGATATTGCGGTTAATATGGTGATGAGAACCAATAATTGACTAATAATGATCTTCAATCTCAAGTAGTTGATGAACACAACATTCTTCATTAAATACAAGTTTATCACAATCAATAGAAGAGAGACTTTTAGAAAAATTTGAATCATTACCTAATCCCTCTACTAATAAAGAATTTGGAGGAATATTATCACCATGAGAACATATAATTGAGATTTTAGACTTATGTTTAGGAAGTTATATTTGATCATCTAGCAAATCATCATGATAAGCATCATAACAGACTTCCCTCTCCTGCAAATCATAAAAAATATTAGACTTATCAACATTGAAAAATGGATATGTAAGAGATTCGTTAACACAATGACAAACCTCAACTTCATGAACAAGGTCTAAGGAAACTTCATCAATCTAACTTTGTTGACTAGCAGGATTTTCTTCTTTAGTTAAATCGAAACAAGTTAAAATAGAATTTTGAGTATAAAGTTCCAATGAATCAGTATTGCAAGTATTAAGACTCATAAACAAATTAGGATACATGAAATAGTGACTACCATAAGTACATATGGTTTTCATGAAAAGAAACCTCTACCATGAGTTTATTAATTAAAATTTGGTTAATAGATGAATCTTTACACAGGATAGTAGGTATTGGTTCTAAAACATCATGAACATGATTATTGGTTAAATCCAAATTTTCTATGAGATTTTTCTTTACTAGGTTTTCCTCTTGACAGCCTATATTTAAAGGAGTTTCACGAATAGTTTCCAATTGGGACTTACAATCTAAATTTATTTCAGATTGTTGAGAAAATGGAAGATCAATTCCTATTATAAGTGATTGTGAAGGGATTTAGGATTCACCAGTTGGCACTAAAGATTCAAAACATGTCTAGTATTGGCCATTTGATCACCATCTATGTTCTTTTCATTCTTTTGTTTCTTACTAAAAGGATCAAGATTAAGAAACCATAAGGTTATCTTGTTCCTAGGGGGTAAATCTTCGAAACAAAATCTCTAGAAAAGTACAATAAATCTAGAAGAAAATTCCTACAATGATTCATTTTCATGGTTAGATAAACTATTGATTTCTAAACAAAATGAGTCATAATCATTGTCTTGATGTATGGTAAGAAATACTTCAGCGAATTGATTCCACGAATGAATGGATTTAGGTGGCAACACTTTGAACCGATTTCTAATTCTTCCCTGGAAAATAAGAGTAAACAACCTGCAAAATTCATCATCATTAAAATATCCAAAATATTTACATTTAAGCCGAAAGTGATGAATATGTACAAAAATAGAAATAGAATCATCCTTGCCATAAAATATTATCTTTGACAAATGGTTAGCTATCCTTTTGGAAATGATCTTAGTAGGTCAGCACAAACTAAAAACATGCTCCAAAACAAAATTTGGGAAAGGATCCATAAGAAGATAAAACATTCAAAAACCAAGAATCTGTGAGGTAAGCTTGTCAATCAAGCATTTTCTACAATGACACTAAAAGGAAGAAAAATAAATCTGGAATTATAGAGCCTAATGGTTTAATGATTTACTCAATTAAATTTTCCTTAGGCCCTCCTTATACAACATTTTGTTGATACATGCTTCATGCACCCTAGTCAACACGAAGGAAGTGACTTAGAACAAGGCTCTTTAACAACCCAATCCATTTGGAGTAGTCACCCTCGATGAGTTTAGAGGCTTTATTATCCTTTCAGCCCTTCCTCTTTTCAAAGGAAAAGACACAAGAACGTAGAATTATGCTAAAAATAATCTAAATGAGTGTAATGGTATATAAACAATAGAATGCAACTACTATTTAATATATACAAATGTACATATATACAAAGATAAAGATGGCTATAAGTTAATGTAACTAGCATGAAAGATGAGCTATATATAAATATAAGGAAATAAGGAATTTTGTTTCTAAATTACAAATGCAATTAGATTATGATTAATATCTTGATGCAATAGGTTAATGACATGACAAAATAGTGCAACAATACAACTCCCTTATCCTTAATAGAAAAATTACTTTATGATGATGCATCAAGAATGCAAATACTAATGACTATACTAAGTTAGTGAAGGTATGACTGGGGATAAAATGAGTGTAATAGATGTTATAAAGATAGAAATCTCTCCATGCTTCATTTGAAAATTAATTGAACAAACTAATGACAAAGAGACAGTTTAGATTCAGGAGCTATTATAATCATTGAGTACTAATTTTGTTCATGTGTGTAGGATCTTTCTAGAATCAAATTCATAAGAACTAAGACTTGAGAAAAAAGCAGGTTTCAATCACACCTTTAGATGAAAATAAAAAAAGGTTGAATGCCACGATTAACACATATAAGAGAAAGAAAATGATTAAGAAGAGACCAATTAAACCATTGTATTTCCATGAAAATAGAACAAACAGAGACAATTATTTTCATAGTTTTTCATGAAACCAACTTACAGGAAAAACTGAGAAAGTGCCAGTTACAACCATGAAGCAATGAATGACAAGTACATAAATCTCATTCAATTGTGTTAAAATGAATTCAAAGAGCTTACAATCAGAATAAATGTTATCACTCCAATATTTCTTTTGAGTTTATGAGAAAGAAATGATAGAGTTAACCACAAACATACTTTGGAGATTAGGATCTAGCCTTCCTAATGCTCAAACAGGGCTCTCTCTTTATGTTTTAACTTTGTTTAGTTAATTGATTTTAGGCTAGTTATGATTGTACTTGGGTTTTGATTTCGATTTGGTAGTTGGATCACTTACATAGATGGATAGAGAGATGTCTTTTACCATTGGGCTATGGGGTCAAATGTCAAGAAAACAGGACTGGATCAAGTTCTAAAAATAGTGTCTACAGGGCAAGGTAGCTGAGTTACTTCAGATCTCAAGGCTGGATGGTGAAGTGGTTTTCAATCGGATCCAAGGAGCAATTAAGGGTTCCTTAGACTGGATTTTGAATGAAGTGAAAGAGGTCAACCAGGATGGGAGAGAAATTAAGGATTCTCAGATCCGGATATCAAAAGAAAACATAAAAATTATTAACTGTTCAAGACAGAGTGTACTTAAACAAATTCTGAAATAAATTTCCAGTTAATTCATTCACTTTAGATAACATTTAAGTTTGTGAGATACATAAGAAAATAACAAATTTGACAAAGAAAATACTTCACTGTAATAGCTCAACACATGAATCATGTAATGCAATCTCTTTATTACTCAGTCTAGTCTGCTGACTTGAAAAGATTGGTACAATAACCCTCAGGTTTCTGATCAATACAACTCTACATATGTATAGCAATCCACACTCAATACTTCGAATTATAAAGTATTTATCCATAATGAGTTTACAAAATATCCCAAACTGTCTTGGGAATTAATCTAGGAGAAATAAATATCTTCATGCTAGAAGATAGAGACAGATGTTCAACTGTTGTATGTTGTCCCTGTTTATTAGGTTGTGTTGTCTTTATGATCTAATATTTTGCTTTTTATTCTCTGCTTTGTTGTTGGTCTTCACGTTGGCTCTTCTTTGTATTTTGACATTTCAACTAATACACTTTCAACTAATACTCTTTTACATGGTTGATCTATCATAATTCTTTTATTGTGTTGTTTTCACCCTCACTGTACATTTTTACATTTTGATTGTGTATTTTTACAGTAAGTCATTCAATTTCTCCCATGTGTCTGCATCTGGTAATTGGATATTTACCATCTTCTTGTAGATTTCATCTACCTCAGTGTATTTGGCAAAAGTGGGTTTATTTACAAAAAGGTGTTTTACCTCATGCTGGAGGTAAAACAAGTTCTCAAAGGTCTGATATAGGACCTTGCCAGTAGGCATCCCCTTCATAGATGAAGTGTTTACCTGATCCCTTGCCACTTCTCTAATTCTTCTGTTGTAGTCTTCCTGTGGCATCAATTTGTCATTTATTACCAAGGGATTGGCAGACCTTTCTGCCTCAAAACATCAAACTTCACCATGAACCTGTCTATAGCCAGCTGCATGGTTTGGCACTTATCCTCAAGGTTCAGCATCAAATTTCTCTTGGTGAGCACCTTCTTAACCTCCAATATTGTACCTGTCCTGTCAGGTATCTCCAGCTCCTGTAATTCATATTTGTTTTTGGAGTTAAGGAAGTGAATGATCCTAGTGGCTTCCTCTGGCATGTCTCCCAGTTCTGCTTTAACTCTCTGTATGGCTTCTGTAGCCTCTTTCACTAAGTCACTTTTCTCAAAGATTACTTGAATGGATGGCCAAATATCATTGACAGAGTTAATGATATTGGCCCATAATTGTTCCTTAGCCTGGCCAAGTGGCTCCTTTAATGTCAGCTCTTTCTCTAAGATCTTTATCCTTTCATTCATTTTGGTTTTCTTTTGTACTTCTTCCTTGTGCATAATATGTTCAAGTTTATTGTCATTCTCCAGACTGGTTATTTTTTCCTTAAGCGTGTTCATCTCTGTGGTATGAATGGACATGTCTTCCATTGCCTTGACCAACTTACTTGCCTCATCACCTGGATGAGTTGTTGTTGTTGTCAACCCTGTTGCTAATGTAGACGTTGTAGAAGCTGGGATGGTTGTAGCCAGTGAAGCTGTAGGAGCCAGTGAAAATGCCAAGGTGGAGGGAACTGTTGTAGTGACTGTTGGAATGATAGTGGTAGGGGCAGTCTCTAAACTGGCATGTTGCAACTGTATCAAGTTGTCCAACTCCTTCTCCATCTCTTTTAGTTGATCATTAAGTTGGAGAACAAGGTCCATCATTTCCTCCTAATGGGTTTGGATTTCAAGGACCTCTATTTTTTGTGGGATCTCTGAATGAGGAAATTTGAGTTGTTTTTTGAGAACAACAATTTCCTCATTCTTTTTCTTTATTAACTTCTCAGCAGCCTTGATAACATTGGGCTCATGTCCCAACTCAATTACCAAATCCTCCAGTGACTTGATCTTGTTGTCCTTGGCCTGTGAGGAGGCCTTTTCCAATTTATATTGTGTTGTAATATTATCTAATGAAATTTGCAGCTTATGTGTAGTCATAGCTTTACCTTTTAAGGTGGAATAAATCATCTCACCTACCTACTTGTGGAACTCAATTTGGTCAATGGGATGAACATCCCTGGACAAAACCTCAAAATCTATTTTTCTATAGTCTACTAATGTTTTTGGCTGCTGGACTGTAGGTTGCATGAATGAAATCTGCATTTTTCCTGTTTTGATGTCAAAGGCTGAGATCAACCTTCTTTCATTGTTGGTGTCTACTTGAAGTATTGGGCATAAGTTTCAGCCTTCAACTTCTCATTCCTTAACTTGATTTCCTTGTATCTATCTTTGATATCCTTTTCTTTATCCACAGGCCTAGTGAATGAAGAAACCTCAACACTGAGTTGTCTCTCAATAAGTTGATTGTTTAATGTCGAGGGATGGTTATTTTCTCCTAAATTTGTTGTGCCTTTGATTCTTTCCACCATTGTATCAGTGTCAGTGATTTCCATTGAGTCAATGGTGTCTTCCTATTCAGTTACAAGATTAATCTTGAGCCTCTTCTTGTAATTGATCTCAAACTATTCATCTATGGTTTCCATAGCTGAACTAGAACCTTCTTCCCTATTTCTCTTTGGATTCCTGTCTTCATTTGCTAGATTCTATAAAACAGAAGGGATATTCATTTGTTCTCCTAATTGTGGAACCTACAGGAATGAACTTGTATCAATCTATTTTTCTACATCAATCAATGTATTTTCTACATCAACTACAGTACTATCCATGTTTATTAGAGTGTTTTCCAACCATTCTGATTGGTTGGAAAATCTCTCAATGTCTGGTCTGGAATGATGGATGAAAGGTCCCAATTTGACCTTGAGCCTTAGCTTATTTATGACTCCATGAAGGTCATACTACCACATAAATATGTTCTTGAATTTCATTTCTTGGAAAATCTTATCTGCCTCTAGTCTAGCTTCTCTGGTATTACAAATGAAGGGGCCCAATTGATTTTTCATTTTGAATTGGGTTTTCTTCCTAGCTGCTAGGAAATTTACTTCATCAGAATTTATAATCTGCCTAAAGTATTCTAGTGCAAATATCCTCATGGGGAGGTATTTGGGTAGTTTGTAAGGGGCAAGTTGGCATCCATATATTCTTATTTCTATGTGGTTCTGGTACAGATACCAGTCTCCCACTTTACTGTTCTTTGCCAACTGTAACACCCTTTTGATCTCTTGATTGATTCTAGGCTGAGGGCTACTGGTTAGCATATTCATAACTGGATGGACAAATGAATCAATGAAGTCCTTTTAAGTGAATATAGTGGAGTACTTTTGGATCAAGGGTGTCCAATATATAACTAACCTTGGATTTCCTTTGGTATCCAACTTTTGGATGCTGACAGGGAATTTATCTGACTGGTAGTACAATAACATATGAAATAAAACTAAAGAATACTTGAAAACTCTCTCAGTTGGTAGTCTGGTGAACTTCTCATGCATTCTGTCTGCTATGAACTGAGCATAGTCGTAAATTACAACAGGAGGCTTGCCTGGGATAAATATGGAAAGGCAAGCTAGGACAACCTCATCCACATGTTCAGTTGTAGTGTATCCTAGAACGCAGGAGAGCATGGTTATGATTTGTCTGTCTCTCTCAGAAAAATGGTGGTAGCATATGGAGAAATTTCTATAGGAGTATGACACTCCTCTATGATGAAATTTTGGAAACTTTGGGCTATTCTGGGAAGGTCTAACTTGGTATAGAGGTCCAACAAGTCTCCAATAGAAAGTGGGGTCTCACTTGGGCTTGGTTGGACCTGCAGCATTTGGTTAATGGATTTTGCTGTGATAGTAAATAACACTTGTTGGTCAGGGGTGAAAATGGCTCTTTGGCTGGGAATGTAGCAAGCATGACAGAAGTGGATGATTTCTGGGAATGGGTGTACTTTTGGAAATAAATATTTGGGCAAATTAGACTCCCAAAGGTGAATGTCATCATTCTAGTTTAAGAACTTGTCCTTACTCCAGCAGTGGAGATTTAGAAGGTAGGCAGGGGAAGTTGTGTCCTTTATTTGGAAATATCTATCTGCTAATGCAAGGTGGTTGATGTCCAGGTGAGGGGTTTGCAAAGGTCTCATGTCCAGAGAGTTTTGGGAAGCCATAATTGGATTTATAGATATGAATTAGGCTTGTAGTGGTTTCGGGAGTGAGGTTTAGAAGCTCTGGTAGAGTGGGAGGGTAGTTAAAATCTATAAAAGAACGGTTTGGGGCACACAATAAATTTCTCCTCAATTTAGGCAAGTTTCTTAATTAATTTCAATTAATTAACCGTTCAATTTTAACTGTGTGTTTTCAAATTGACAGGGTCGTTCTAGTTTTTCCAAGAATACCTATAAATTGATGGTTTGGCATGCAAATTGGGTTCAGTGGTGAATGCAGAGGTTACTGTGGTTTCAACTGTCAAATGGTTGCTTTAATTGGGTATCCAGAGCTTCTTCAGGCAGCAGACAGTAGTCAAATTGGTCGTAGAGGTTTCGAGGTGTTGCAAATGGCTAAGTAGTAGTTTATAATGAAAATGAAAGAAAAGAGTGAATTGAGGCTTTTCCGGCCTTTTAACAGGTAACGGTCACATTTTGGTGCGGAAAATATAATGAACAGTGGGCAGTTTTTGGCGTGGGCGGGGAGGCGGTTTTCTAGGCCATCGCACCGCTTTTGGAAGGCAAGCAGTATTTTTCACGAGCACGGGATCTAACCCAGTGCTGTCATGTAGCAGAATAGTGCCCAGGAAAAGCCGTGAATCTCGTGTGTTCTTGGGTTGTTATAGATCAGACGATGAACCTGCGCGATATGGATGTACACCGTCGGATCTAGGGGCAGGAGATCGGAGGGCTATCGCGCAGTTGAGTTGCACGGAGGGAATCGGGAAAGGGATTTGTGGGGCCCGGGATTTAATTACAGTTAATTGTAATTATTTAACCAATAATGTCGAGATTTTCAATATAAACATATGGTTAATTAAGGTGGGACCATGGTTTATGTGGCGAGGTTTTTTTAACTACACCAAGGGTTGGTGGGTTAAAAAAGGGTATTGGGGAAATATGAAGCGGGGAAGTTAATTAGATAAAGCGGGGGCATAAAGACTTAGGATAAGGGGGTTTTGTGGGTTTTCTATGGGAAAAGAGAAATTAATAAGGGGGGAAGTGATATTTGTAATGGGGAATAGGTTTCACACTAGGAAAATGGGTTTTGGGAAGGGGGGATGATTTTTGAAAGGTAATTTCTAGGGAAATGTGTGAAATGAAGGGGTAAAGGTCAAAATGAGGGGAATGGTATTTATAAGTGATGAAGGGATAATGGGGAAATTAGCAAATAAGTATGTGGGGGTGTAGTGAAATGAGGGGAAATTAGTAAACAAGCTTGTGAATATCCTTTCTTTCTCATAAATCCTCCTGCACATGAAACATAGGATTAAGCATGATAAATGTGCTTTTGACTCAGCAACCTTGTGCATTTTCAACCTTTCTTCTACCTACCCTTTATTTACCCTAAAATTTATCTTCATTTATTGGGTGCATTTGAGCTTGTTGACTCTTTATTTCCTTTTCTTTTGACAAGCAAACTATCTAATTCTAACCTTATAACTTCCAATGGCTCTCATTAAACTGATGAGCTCATTTTTATTCTCTACCTAACCATTGATCTGCAAGGTTAAAAAATTTGGCTAGATCTTTATTCTCTATCTATCAACATGAAATTTAAGGCATGAATGAGTCAAGATTAAGATAATTGACCATCATGGATTGTGGCATTTCTTACAAATTGCACACAACCTTATTTTGCATAGTAAATTAAAAAGTAGTGGTGTTAGAAAATAACATATATGACAGAGAAATGCAAGACATATAATATGTGGAAAAACACAAACACATAAAACTAGAGAGTCACAGATATATGTGGTTCACCCAGTTTGGGCTACGTCCACCTCGAACAACCAGTCCTTCCTTTCTATTATCCAGCAAAATGAAGAGACACAACCTACAGCAGATCCGCTGTAATATCCTCTGTTTTCTCTCACAGTCTCACCTCTCTGTTTTTCGCTCAGAGAATACACATCTATTACACAGCCTCAATACAATGCCCTCATATAAAGAGTGGGGTTGCCTTCTAGGGAAAAAAACCCTAAACTAAACATAAATTCTACCATCAAATCATCAGCCTAATGAATGGCCCAGATTGACTAGAAATTACTATACTTTAACAAGGAAATTTTACATCTGTTTTTAGCTTCGGGGGCGCTGCCCTGGATACCCCCACCGGGGGACTGCTGGCCCCCGAATCCCCCAGCCCGGGGGATGCCCCCCCCCCAAAAAAACCCCCGCGGGGGGGACAAGTCCCCCCTGCACCACCCCGAATGGAGGGGTGTACAATCTTCCTGGGGTACACATCCTGCTGAAATAAAGACCTCTAAATAATCATGCTCCACACCCAACAAGTGGCATTTGAATTTGCACACTTTCATGATCTATTTTATTTCTTTTTGGGGTTCATATTTTTCACTTTTTTTTTATCTTTTTCTTTCTTTTTGTCCTTTGATTATTCTTTTAGGACATACTCTCTTTACATTTTTTAATTTTTAATATGGAAAACATTTTGTTGAAAGAAAAAGTATGTACAATTTTACAAGACTAACCATAGCAAATTAAAAATTATGAATCCTATTATTATAGGACCCTAACAGTGGCTCCACATGGGGATGGCATTTCCTAGTGAAATGTCAAGAACTTTAAGATTAGTAGCCTTTGAAACTGTGACTGTAGTTAACTTGTAAACTGCTCTTTTGTGATTCTGCTTTATTCATACTTATGATGGTGAACCCTTCAAAGCTCAAGGCCTTCTCTCCGGGCTTCAAATTTTAAAATATTACCATCCAATCCAATCTAAACTCTGCAATGTTATATACAATGAGTAAAGTAAAGTGAACTACTGTTAATCTGTGGATAAATAATGCTTCAACATTCTACCATTAATAGGTCCTCCAAGTAGATCTGCTCCATCTAACTATCTCATGAAAAATGCATTGTTACCTCTATAACCATAAATTATGTAAGGGCCTTGCCATAGGAAATCAAATTTTCCATGTTTTCCCTTATCTTCTCTTCTAGAATCCCATTTAAGTACTTTGCCACCTATGTAAAAATCATCAGCTTTGGTCTTTTTTGTCAAAAATATTTTTGATGTTATCCCGGATCACTTGTGATTTGACATAGACTTCTTCTATGGTTTGTTGCAAGTGTATTGTCTAATTTATCCTTCTTTGGATATCATTTGGTTCTTCCTGCAACTCTTGAATTATCTTCACCACTGGCACTCCTAAAGAGGATGGAAAAAAAACACCCATTCCATATACTAACTGATAAGAAGATGTACCAATGGACTTTTTGGTAGTTAGTTTGTCTGCCCATAAGGCATTTACCAACTTTTTGTTCCATGTCTTCTTGTTTTCTTCTAGTAGTTTCTTGATGATATTAACAAGGCTTTTGTTTGAGGATTCTGCAAGTCCATTACCTTGAAGGTAATAGGCAGTGGAATAGCCAAGAGTAATGTGATATTTGTTACAAAAGTCTACCATTTTCTTGGATTTAAAAGCAGCTGCATTATCAGTAATGAGATTTTGGGGGCATCCAAATCTTGAAAGGATATTATTTTCAAGGAATGAGATAATGACAAAGTCTGTGGCTTGTCTAGAAGGGATGGATTCTATCCATTTAGTAAAGTAATCAGTGGCTGTCAAAATCCATTTATGTTGGGCTGAGGAGGCCGGGTGAATTTCCCCAATGAAGTCTAAACCCCATTGTTGAAATGGAATTTTTGTGGATATGGGTATGAGAGGTAAAAGCTTTCTTTTACCCTCAAATATTTGGCACTTGTGATAGGAGGTCACATGTTTCTTGACATCTGCAAAAAGGGTGGGCTAGTAAAAACCTACCCTCAAAATCTTGTCAGCAGTTGTTTTCCAATACAAGTGTCCTCCACAATCTCCTGCATGAAATTCTTGCATAATTTTGTCAGCTTCATCTTTCAATAAACAATTTAATAGAATGCCACCATTATCTTTCCAAAATAAAGCATTATCTATGATACAATATTTCATTGATTTCATTTTCAAAAATCTAGCTTTAGTTCTAGATAAACCAAGAGGAGCTTGTAAGTTTAGTAAGACAAATATGATATTTGCATACCAAGGTGAATCTGTAAAAGGTTCACTGATCTGTGGAGTTTCCATCTCTTCCTGATCATCTAGGGCACCAATGAAATTTATATCTAAGGCCTGACAGTTCAATTCAGCGATGAGTTTAGCTAAACCTTGGCCTTTGATAAGTTGTGTAGGCTTTATTTCTATGTCATATTCCAAAATAGTGGAAATCCATTTGCCTCTCTTTCCTTCAGGCCCATTTTGTGTGAAAATGTCCTTTACTACTAAGTTTGGAACATAAGCAATGATGTGTGAATACAAGATGTACACTCTGAAATTTTTAATAGCTTTCACTAAAGCAAGTGCTTGTTTTTCCATTATGTTGTACTTTAGTGTGGCATCTCTTAAAGATTTACTGAAAAATAAAATAGGTTGTTCATATCCTTGATCATTCTTTTGCAACAAGATTGTTGCAATAGTATGTTCTAAAGCAAAATAAACAATTATAAAATCTTTTTGAAAATCAGGACTTATGAGGACTGGAATTTTGGTAAGTGCTTCTTAAGTGCTGAATCTTTCCTTAACATGTTATTTAGTTCTCTAATTAATTTTGCTAAGTTTGAAATGAATCTCCTAAGAAAATTTATTTTGCCTAAAAATGACTATAATACTTTGATGTTTCTAGGATGAGTGATGGTCAAGATTGCCTCTATTATAGTTGCATATATTCCAATTCCATCTTTGGATATTATGTGTCCCAAGAGTTTACCTTCTTCTAGACTAAAGAGTGTCTTTTGGGGATTTAAGGAAATACCAAATTTTCTACATTTAATGAAAAATCTTCTTAGGTGATATAGATATTCATTATCAGATTTTGAAAACACTGTGATGTCATCTTGGTAAACAACTAGAAAGTCATGGATTTCTTTAGCAAAATCTATATCCATAACTCTTTGTAATGTTTATCCTGCATTCATTAATCCAAAAGGCATCTTCAAATACATGAAAATACCCCAAGGAGTAGTAAATGTAGTCTTTGCTTGGTCGTCTAGTTGAACTAAGATTTGGTTGTATCCAGAGAATCCATCAAGCAATGAAATTCTGGATGAGCCTACTACCCTCTAAAGAATGTGGTCCATTTTTGGGAGAGGATAGTTGTCTTTTAATGAGACTTTGTTCAAGTTTCTGAAATCAACACAGAGTCTGATTTCTCATGTTTTCTTCCTAGTAGTGACCAAATTAGAGACCCAATCTGAATATCTGATGGGTGCTATGACTTGGGCATCATACATCCTTTTTACATCCTTTTTACATCCTTTTCAATTCATGGCATAAGAACTAGATTAATTCTCCTAAGCTTCTGTTTAAAAGGTTTATTATCTTCTTTGATGGTTATCTTGTGTTGAATTATGTTGGTGTCATAAGACTTAAGGTCTTCATAACTCCAGGAAAAGACATCTTGAAACTCTTTGAACAGATTTATATATTTAACCTTTTCATCTGGAGGTAAGGCTTTTGATATTTTGATAAGCTTGGGTTTTTCTTCAGTTCCTATGTTACATTATTCTATATATGCTCTTAAAGGCTCCATTTTTGGTTTGCTAGCTACATTATTTGAATCAAACAAATCTTCTAATGGAACTCATCCCTTAGGAAAAAATTTATTTTTAAGGTTCATAAATTCAGGATCATCATTCATTATTTCTTCTATTTCTACATTTTCTAAGTTATCTATTTCTACTTTAGTGAAATTAGTGGGTACCTATATCTAAAGTATTTACATCTACCTCACTATCAATGTTATTATCTATTGTACAATATGTATCTATATTACAGTTTTGAAACTCTCCTTTAGCGTTCATGAAATCATAAATTTGGGAATCTTGTGAGAAAATCTACCAATACTTCAAATTGTCAGATATTACAGGCCTATGTCTCACTTCTGCATTGTACTGGTGGTTAGGCTGAAAAGGAAATTTGTAGGTACTAGAAAAATTGGTCAGACTATGGACTTGCATATTATGTTTCCTAGGAATGGTAGCAAAATCGGTTTCCAAAATGTCTTTAACCAAGTCTAGGACAATTTCTCTATATTGGATAAGTCTAGGATTATTCACAGAGTATTCACCTTTGATTTTTTTAATAATCAATTTTGAGTCTCCCATTATAGAAACTCTCTTGGCTCCAAGTTTTCTAACCATTTGTAGTGCTAAGATTAGAGCTTCATATTCTGCCATGTTGTTTGTGTATTTAAATTTTAATCTAAATGCATGACCTTCAGAATGATTATTTTCCATGTTGTGAATCCATACTCCTACACCTGCTCCCAATCTATTCACAGATCCATCAAAATCTAATTTCCATAAGGGCTCATGAAAATTGTTTTCACTATTAGGAGCTTTGTATTTTTCTTCTATAGCTGTGATTTCATTTTTGTCATGTTTTGAATTGTACAAAATAAAGGATTCCATATCATAATGCATGGAGTATATAGGGAAATTCTATGGTTTTTCTGCACTACTCACCATGTATTTCATCAATGTTTCTCTATAAAGTTTTCTTTCTTGACCAAAAATAGATATGGTGGCATATGACATGTCTAATCGTAAATATCCCTGCAATTTTTCTCCCCATGAGCGAGATAACAACATTCCATACTTGGGTGGGATATCAGCAACTACTATTTCCACGACAATACTCTTTGCTGGGCAATGGACTAGATTCACACACAAATCTTTAATCGAACCAAGGCACTTGACTTGGCTAGAATCAAACGAAAAGAGGTCCTTGTATGGTCTAATGATATCTAAATTTAGTCTCTCCATGATTGCTTTTGGCATTAAGTTATGGGATGCCCATGAGTCTAGCATAGCATTATGTAATATTTTATCATGAACATTCAAGCTAATGTAGAAAAGAGGAATACCCCCTTGTTGATGTGTGCCATTTACTTCAGGACCAAACAATAACTCAGGTTGATCATCATTCAAATTCACAACATCCTCTCCTTCACCTATATTTAATGTTTCAATGATTTGTGATCTATATGATTCATTTTTCACTAGCTCGGCCAAAGGAACTGATATTTTCAATTTTTCTATTTCTATATTAATGTTGAATGACAATTGAGTTTTGCTTGATTGGATGAAATCTTCCTTAGTAAATGTGGTCTGTGTATTTTTATATTCTTTTTCAGTACTAGGCAATTCAATTTGTGTCTCAGTTGTTTTTTTTTGAATTCTCTTAATTGGAATGGTCTGAGTGAGAGTTTCAGTTTTAGTTTCAGATGAATTTATATCTACAATTTTTGGGTTGGAAGTCTCCTGAGTTCCCCTAGGGAGGATTTGTAGGATTTTGGTCACAGGAGCTTCTGTTGTCTTTTTAGTTTGGGTTTGGATTGATCTCTTAGTGGGAATTTCATTATTATTTTTACTTCTCAAGCTATACTGTGTGTGAACCTCATATATTGCAGATTCATAGCCCTGTTTAAAGTCGAAGGACTCTCCATATTCTAATTGCAATTGTTGCAGCATGTACAACTCATGTTCTTCCTAAGTAAGAAAAACAACATCTTCATTTTTAATTCCTAATAGATTAATTTGGGTGTCATCCTCTCCCTCATGGTTTTGTGAACCCTCAACATATTTTTCCTGGAAGGGTGGTCTAATTTGTTGATCTAGTATAGCATTTTTTCCAGTGTTAGGATTCTTCCTAAAGTTGGGGTTTCTTATTGGGGGTGGCTATTGATTCTCCCACTGAGTTTTTCTTTCCATGTTTTCTAATCTATCCATTATTGTTTATACACTCTTTGCTAAACTATCTATTTTACCATCAGAAGTAGAATTTTCCTCTTTAATGACAACTCTTTTTTCATTTCTCATCCTAGCTTTCTTAGCTAATAGATTGGCTTCTACACTAACAGCAATACTTTGCATTTGTTCCAATGTTTTAGGGTTTCTTTCCCTTAATTTTCATGACATATCAGTGTCAAAACCATCAGGGAATTTGATTAATTCTAGGTCTGGTGGAGGCTTAACATTACCAGGGATTGCATTGTAGATGCTATTGAACCTAGTACAATAATCCTGAACTGACTCATTAGGAGCTCTTCTAATGTTATCATATTCAGATAGTATTTGCAGAGGGTTTTTCTTTCTCTCCCATCTGTCAATAAACAATCTATGAAAAGCAATTAAGTCTGCAATATGATTAGCAAGTAAACCCTTAAACTATTTCTTTACATCTCCCACGGGGGCTTCACTCAATGGACCTCTAACCTATCACGTGCGTTCGTTCAATATTAAACAATACCCCTAATTTGACTACATATTGGAAAATACCCCTAACAATCACATTATTTAACCCCCTACCAATATAAACCCAATAAGCCTTCCCAATTTAAAAAACCCCTACTTCCACTAGATATTGTGGGTATCCATTTTTTCATTAACATTTTTTATATCCCTTTATATTTTTTCATTGACTTTGAGCTCCAATTTTTATACGTACCAATATAAAAACCCTTTACCCCCTATATATCCCCCAATATATTATGCCATTTTTTCCTCAGTATATATCCCCAAATATGAACCCACGTGGTATGGTATTGCTCCCCCAGTGAAGCCCCCATGACATCTCCTATCAATGTTTGAGAAAATAAACTCAATTGGACATCAGACTCATCAATCTCATGCAATTCAAAATAGTCAGTCATTTTGTTTACATGTTGTTGGGCAGTATACTGACTAGTAGCATCAAAAAGAAAGATTTTGCTCTGATAATCTTGGGGCATGACATGGAGCTGTGCTGGTAAAACCAAAGGTGCATATCTATCTGCCATGGTTGAGATTTTGGTTTGACTAAGGGGAAAAGTAGTGGTGCTTGAGGAAGGGTTTGAAATGGATGGAGATGAACTAGATGAGGTTGAAGAGTTTGTTTGGATAGGAAGTTGATGAATAACCGGTTCAGGGGAATGAACTGTGGTGGATATTATAGGTGAGGTGGTAGTAAATGAAGGTGTATTTACAGTATTTGAAGATTGCGCAGAAAGTTCAGAGGTAGCAGCAGTGAGGGCAGATAATTCAACTTATTTTTGAAGAGAGGCATCATCTATATGGCTTATCAATGTAGAGGTTAAAGCTTCTAGCTTGTCAAAAGTATCAAACACAAGTTTATCTAAATCTGGATGTATAGGCACCTTTTTTGACTCAATGAATTGAATAAAATTAGCATCTAACACAGTTTCATGAATTGCATTTTTTTATTTAGTTCTAAACAATGAGAGGTCAAATGACAAATCAAACGGAATATCCTCTAAAGTTGATAATTCCTCGGGGAGTGAATTTGCTTTAACTAACTGACTACTACTTGCATGAGTTTCTACCTTTTTTGGTTTTCTTAAAATTCTGTCAGGGTAATCAACTATTGTAGTAGCGTTTGGATCTGTATTTTCACTGATATAGTGAGTCTTTTTGCAGAATTTTAATTCTTTAATTGTTTTTCGAAATTTTTTAACATCAACTCTAAAATGATCTTAAGGGGAAAAAGATAAAATTTAAGATTTCCTTAAAGTTTTATTACACTCAGGATCGAAATCCACAGTATGGTCGCCAATATGTTATCACTCCAATATTTCTTTTGAGTTGATGAGAAAGAAATGATAGAGATAACCACAAACCTACTTTGGAGATTAAGATCTAGCCTTCGTAATGCTCAGAGAGGGCTCTCTCTTTATGTTTTAACTTTGTTTAGTTAATTGATTTTAGGCTAGTTATGATTGTGCTTGGGTTTTGATTTGGATTTGGTGGTGGTATCACTTACTTAGATGGATAGAGGGATGTCTTTTACCATTGTGCTATGGGGTCAAATGTCAAGCAAACAGGACTGGATCAAGTTCTAAAAATAGTGTCTACAGGGCAAGGTAGTTGAGTTACTTCAAATCTCAAGGCTGGATGGTGAAGTGGTTTTCAATCGGATCCAAGGAGAAATTAAGGGTTCCTTAGACCGGATTTTGAATGAAGTGAAAGAGGTCAACTGGGATGGGAGTGTAATTAATGTTCTCAGATCCAGATATCAGAAGAAAACATAAAAATGATTAATTTTTCAAGACAGAGTGTACTTAAACAAATTCTGAAATAAATTTCTAGTTAATTCATTCACTTTAGATAAAATTTAAGTTTGTGAGATACATAAGAAAATAACAAATTTGACAAAGAAAATACTTCACTGTAATAGCTCAACACATAAATCTTGTAATGCAATCTCTTTATTACTCAGTCCAGTCTACTGACTTGAAAAAATTGGTACAATAACCCTTAGGTTTCTGATCAATACAACTCTACAAATGTATAGCAATCCACACTCAATACTTCGAATTATAAAGTATTTATCCATAATGAGTTTACAAAATATCCCAAATTGTCTTGGGAATTAATCTAGGAGAAAGAAATATCTTCATGCAAGAAGATAGAGACATATGTTCAACTATTGTATGCTATCCCTATTTATTATGTTGTGTTGTCTTTATGCTCTAATATTTTTCTTTTTATTCTCTTCTTTGTTGTTGGTCTTTACGTTGGCTCTTCTTTGTACTTTGACCTTTCAACTGATACTCTTTTACCTGGCTGATCTATCATTATCCTTTCACTGTGTTGTTTTCACCCTCACTGTACATTCTTACATTTTGACTGTGTATTTTTACAGTAAGTCATTCAATTTCTCCCATGTGTCTGCATTTGGTAATTGGATATTTACCATCTTCCTGTAGATTACATCTACCTCAGTGTATTTGGAAATGGTGGGTTTATTTACAAAAAAGTGTTTTACTTCATGTTGGGGGTAAAACAAGTTCTCAAAGGTTGATATAGGACCCTGCTAGTAGGCATCTTCTTCATATATGAAGTGTTTACCTGATCCCTTGTCACTATTCTAATTCTTCTGTTGTAGTCTTCCTGTGGCATCAATTTTTCATTTATTACCAAGGGATTTGGTAGACCTTTCTGCCTCAAAACACCAAACTTCACCATGAACCTGTCTATAGCCAACTTCATGGTTTGGAACTTATCCTCAAGGTTCAGCATCAAATTTCTCTTGGTAAGCACCTTATTAACCTCCAATATTGTGCCATCCCTGTTAGGTATCTCCAGCTCCTGTAATTCATGTTTTTTTTTGGAGTTAAGGAAGTGAATGATCCTAGTGGCTTCCTCTGGCATGTCTCCCAGTTCTATTTTAACTCTCTGTATGGCTTATGTAGCCTCTTTCACTAAGTCACTTTGCTCAAAGATTAATTGAATGGATGGCCAAATATCATTGACAGAGTTAATGATATTAGCCCATAATTGTTTCTTATCTTGGCCAAGTGGCTCCTTTAATGTCAACTCCTTCTTTAAGCTCTTTATCCTTTCATTCATTTTGGTTGTCTTCTATACTTCTTCCTTGTGCATAATCTGTGCAAGCTTATTGTCATTCTCCAGACTGGTTATTTTTTCCTTAAGCTTGTTCATTTCTGTGGTCTGAATGGACATGTCTTCCATTGCCTTGACCAACTTACTTGCCTCATCACCTGGCTGAGTTGTTGTTGTTGTCGACCCTGTTGCTAATGTAGACATTGTAGAAGTTGGGAGGGTTATAGACAGTGGAGATGTAGGAGCCAATGAAGATGCCAAGGTGGAGGGAATTGTTGTAGAGACTATTGGAATGACAATGGCAGGGGCAGTCTCTAGGTTGGACTATTTCAACTGTATCAATCTGTCCAACTCCTTCTCCATCTCTTTTAATTGATCATTAAGTTGGAGAACAAGGTCCATCATCTCCTCTTGATGAGTTTGGCTCTCAAGGACCTCTTTTGTCTGTGGGTGCTCTGAATGAGGAAATTTGAGTTGTTTTTTGAGAGTAGCAATGTCCTCATTCTTTTTTTTTATTAACTTCTTAGCAGCCTTGATATCATTGGGATCATGTCCCAGCTTAATTACCAAGTCCTCCAATGACTTGATCCTGTTGTCCTTGGCCTGTGAGGAGGCCTTTTCTAATTTGTATTGTGTTGTAATATTATCTAATGAACTTTGCAGCTTATGTGCAGCCATAGCTTTACCTGTCAAGGTGGAATAAATCATCTCACCTGCCTGCTTGTGGAACTCAATTTGGTCAATGGGATGAACATCCTTGGTCAAAACCTCAAATTCTGTTTTTCCATAGTATGCTGATGTTTTTTGCTGTTGGACTGTAGATTGCATGAATGACATCTGCATTTTTCCTGTTTTGATGTCAAAGGCTGACATCAACCTACTTTTATTTTTTGGTGTCTACTTGAAGTATTGGGCATAAGTTTCAACCTTCAACTTCTCATTCCTCAACTTGATTTCCTTGTATCTATCTTTGATATCCTTCTCTTTATCCATAGGCTTGGTGAATGAAGAAACCTCAACACTAAGCTATCTCTCAATAAGTTGAGTGTTTGATGTTGAGAGCTGGTGATTTGCTCCTGAAGCTTCTGTGCCTTTGATTCTTTCCACCATTGTATCAGTGTCAGTGATTTCCACTGAGCCAATGGTGTCTTCCTATTCAGTTACAGGATTAAGCTTGGGCCTCTTCCTATAACTGATCTCAAACTATTCATCTGTGGTTTCCATGGCTAAACTGGAACCTTCTTCCCTGTTTCTCTTTGGATTCTTGTCTTCATTTACTGGAGTCTGTAAAACATGAGGGATATTCATTGGTTCTCCTAGTTGTGGAACCTGCAGGAATGAACTTGTATCAATCTGTTTTTCTACATCAATCAATTTATTTTCTACATCAACTACAGTACTCTCCATGTATATTAGAGTGTTTTCCAACCATTCTGATTGGTTGGAAAACCTCTCAATGTCTGGTCTGGGATGATGGATGAAAGGTCCCAATTTGACCTTGAGCCTTAGCTTATTTATGACTCCATGATGGTCATATTGCCACATAAAGTTGTTCTTGAATTTCATTTCTTGAAAAATCTTATCTACCTCTGGTCTAGATTCTCTGGTGTTACAAATGAAGGGGCCGAATTGATTTTTCATTTTGAATTGGGTTTTCTTCCTAACTACTAGGAAATTTACTTCATCCAAATTTATAATCTGCCTAAAGTATTCTAGTGCAAATATCCTCATGGGGAGGTATTTGGGCAGTTTGTAAGGGGAAAGTTGGCATCCATATATTCTTATTTCTGTGTGGTTCTAGTACAGATACCAGTCTCCCACTTTATTGTTCTTTGCCAACTGTAACACCCTTTTAATCTCTTGATTGATTCTGGGCTGAGGGCTACTGGTTAGCATATTCATAACTAGATGGAAAAATGAATCAATTAATTTCTTGTAAGTGAATATAGTGGAGTAATTTTGGATCAAGGGTGTCCAATATATAACTGAAATTAGATTTCCTTTGGTATCCAACTTCTGGATGTTGACAGCGAATTTATCTGACTAGTAGCACAAGCACATATGAAATAAAACTGAAGAATACTTGAAAACTCTCTTAGTTGGTAGTCTGGTGAACTGCTCATGCATTTTGTCTGCTATGAACTAAGCATAGTTGTAAATTAGAGCAGAAGGCTTTCCTGGGCTAAATATTGAAAGGCAAGCTAGAACAACCTCATCCACATGTTCATCTATAGTGTATCCTAGAATGCAGGAGAGCATGGTTATGATTTGTCTGCCTCTCTCAGAAAAAATGGTGGCAGCATATGGAGGACTTTCTGTAGGAGTATGACACTCCTCTATGATGAAAGTTTGGAAAATTTGGGCTATTCTGAGAAGGTCTTACTTGGTATAGAGGTCCAGCAAGTCTCCAATTGAAAGTGGGGTCTCATTTGGGCTTGGTTGGAAATGCAGCATTTGGTTAATGGATTCTGCAGTGATAGTAAATAACACTTGCTGGTCAGGGGTGATAATGGCTCTTTGGCTAGGAATGTAGCAAGCATGACAGAAGTGGACGATTTCTGGGAATTGGTGTACTTCTCGAAACAAATATTTGGGAAAATTAGACTCCCAAAGGTGAATGTCATCATTCCGGTTTAAGAACTTGTCCTTACTCTAGCAGTGGAGCTTTCTAAGGTAGGCAGGGGAAGTTGTGTCCTTTATTTGGAAATCTCTGTCTGCTAATGCAAGGTGGTCGATGTCCACATGAAGGGTTTGCAAAGGTCTCATGTTCAAAGAGGTTTGGGAAGCCATAATTCGGTTTACATATATGAATTAGACTTGTAGTGGTTTCAGGAGTGAGGTATAGAAGCTCTGGTAGAGTGGGAGGGTAGTTACAGTCTATAAAAGAATGGTTTGGGGTACACAAATAAATTTCTCCTCAATTCAGGCAAGTTTCTTAATTAATTTCAATTAATTAACTGTTCAATTTTAACTGTGCGTTTTCAAATTGACAGGGTCGTTCTAGTTTTTCCAAGAATACCTGGAAATTGATGGTTTGACGTGCAAACTGGGTTCAGTGGTGAATGCAGAGGGTATTGTGGCTTCAACTGTCAACTGGTTGCTTCAATTGGGTATTTGGAGCTTCTTCAGGTGGCAGACGGTGGTCAAATTGGTCGCAGAGGTTTCAGGGTGTCGCAAATGGCTAAGCAATAGTTTACAATGAAAATGCAAGAAAAGAGCGAATTGGGGCTTTTCCGGCCTTTTAATGGGTAACGGTCACATTTTGGCGCATAAATTATAAATGAATAGTGGGAAATTTTCGGATTGGGCGGGGAGGTGGTTTTTTGGACCATCGCACCGCTTTTGGAGGGCAGGTGGTATTTTTGGCGAGCATGTGATCTAACCTGGTGTCGTCATGTAGCAGAATAGTGCCCAGGAAAAACCGTGAATCTCGCGTGCTCTCGGGTTGGAATAGATCGGACGATGAACCTGTGCGATATGGATGTACACGGTCGGATCTAGCGATAGGAGATTAGAGGGCTATCACACAGTTGAGTTGCACAGAGGGAATTGGGAAAGGGATTTGTGGGGCTTGGGATTTAATTACAGTTAATTATAATTATTTAACCAATAATGTTAGGATTTTTAATATGAACATATGGTTAATTAAGGTGGGACCATGGTTTATGTGGCAGGGGTTTTTTAACTACACCAAGGGTTGGTGGGTTAAAAATGGGTATCGGGGAAATATGAAGTGGGGAACTTAATTAGATAAAGTGGGGGCATAAAAACTTAAGATAAGGGGGTTTTTGTGGGTTTTCCAGGGGAAAAGAGAAATTAATAAGGGGGGAAGTGATATTTGTAATGGGGAATGGGTTTCGCACTAGGGAAAGGGGTCTTGGGAAGCGGGGGTGATTTTTGAAAAATAATTTCTAGGGAAATGTGTGAAACCAATAGGTAAAGGTCAAAATGAGAAGAAAACGGTATTTATAAGTGATGAATGGATAATGGGGAAATTAGCAAATAAATATGTGGGGGTGTAGTGAAATGAGGGGAAATTAGTAAACAAGCTTGTGAATATCCTTTCTTTCTCATAAATCCTCTTGCACATAAAACATAGGATTAAGCATGATAAATGTGCTTTTGACTCAGTGACCTTGTGCATTTGTAACCTTTCTTCTACCTACTCTTTATTTACCCTAACATTTTCTCTTAATTTAATTGGGTGCATTTGAGTTTGTTGACCCTTTATTTCCTTTTCTTTTGACAAGCAAACTATCTAATTCTAACCTTATAACTTCCAGTGGCTCAAATTAAACTGATGAGCTCATTTTTATTCTCTACCTAACTACTAATCTGTCAAGGTTAAACAGTTTGGCTAGATCTTTATTCTCTATCTATCAACATGAAATTTAAAACATGAATGAGTTAAGATTAAACTATTTGACCATCATGGATTGTGGCATTTCTTACAAGCTGCACACAACCTTATTTTGCATAGTAAAGCAAAAAGTAATGGCATTTGAATTTTCACACTTTCATGATTTATTTTATTTCTTTTTGGGGTTCATATTTTTCACTTTTTTTAATCTTTTTGTTTCTTTTTATCCTTTGATTATTCTTTTAAGACATACCCTTTTTAAATTTTCTAATTTTTAATATGGAAAACATTTTGGAGAAAGCAAAAGTATGTACAATAGTACAAGACTAACCATAGCGAATTCAAAATTATAAATCCTATTATTATAGGACCCTAACAATAACGATGCTTCATTTCACCGCTTCTAATTTCGTGGTCTCGCCTTATTCTGATATAACCCATAGCCAACAGAGTGTGCACCCCCGCTATACCACTAATATCTATCCTAGTTACATAACAACCCTGATGAAAAAATCAAGGATCTCTCCTTCCTCCGCGCTATCTCTGTAATCCTACCCCCCTTTTACATAGAGTGATAGCCCCTATACAGTTAAAAATTGAATCTCTATTCTTCAAGTTACAAAGATCTCAAATCTGAGCCTATGGTCCAAAAAGTCAACAGAGAATCCAAGCAACAATTTCCAACCGTTGAGATCATTTGCCAATATGATGTCAGAGCCAAGGAAGAAATCATCCTCTTTATTGTTGTGTGCCTGAAATATTCAACCATAAGTATATTCTTTCTCGCATGTAACAGATCAATATTATTGATAATTATGAAGCTTTGGCAGATTCGGTGTGTTGCCTCCAAATTTAACATAAATCAACGCAATATTTGAAAGACAGATAGCGATGAGGATTCGCCTATTAATCCAAGATTGAAAAATATCAATCAGAGGTAGAAGGTTGCTTTTTATTCCCTTTGTGGTGCATTATGAATCCTCCAATGAAATGACCTAACTGTTTTTAAGAAATAGGAAGTGGTTGGAAAAACCATAGAAATTCAACCTAAAACAAATACAAGGTCTAAATTGGCTAAATTATTCCCCTTTTCGGTACAGTCGAGTTCTGCAATAGCATTAGAAACTTCAATCGAATCATTGAAAGAATGGAAAAGTGATAGCTCTCTAAGCATATAATCTAATATCATAATTACCCCAAACTACCGTTCAATCACATACTGAAACAAAATATTCAAAAATAGTGGATCTAATTGAGAAAGTGTCCTGGAAATAGAAGTCTTGGCGTTTAGTTTTGTTTTACAATTAATGAGATATATCCACATGCATGCGGTGGAAAAAACAATAACTTCGTAGTCAAACTATACCAATCAACATCTTTGTTCGAAAATCCTCTCTACGAAATGAAATATACATTTTCCCCGTAGTAAATGAAATGAAATATACTATTTTTTATTCTAAACATAAGTGAAGACGTGGTGGATCGGTGTAATGGTTCCACAAATTGCTGGCAGATCGATTAGCGTAGACATAGGGCCGGTGGTGATGAATCTCGGTAGTGTAAGGGTAGTTGGCGCAAATCAAATCGAAAAGACGCTATGTTGAATGACGATTGGAAGAAATTTGAATTATTCACTCAATGCGCAACTTAGTGGTTTTGTCGTGACAATACTCCGCGCAATTTTTTATTGTGGTTATGGGATATATCCCACATGAATCAGGTGCGGGAATTTCATGGTGTTTAGAAACATCATGAACTTCAACTTAATTTAATTTGGTATACCAATATAGCCCGTCTTTCCCATGACTTAGTGCTTGACGTGTTGGCTTTGTCATTATAATGATGATTTGGTGTTCGAAAGGGCTAACGAGCCTGTTATCGGGCATTAAATGCTCGCTTGGCTGCAAGCTCGATAGTCATATAAAACAGACGCGTGCGGTGTTTTCCGAATACTCCGTCTCCACCGAAAGCTATGCGCGGTGTTTTCCGAACACTCTGTCCCCACCGAAAGCCATGCGCGGTGCTTTCCAAACACTCCGTCCCCACCGAAAGCCATGCGTTATCGGGCATTAAATGCTCGCTTAGCTGCAAGCTCGATAGTCATATAAAACAGACGCGTGCGGTGTTTTCCGAACACTCCGTCCCCACCGAAAGCCATGCGCGGTGTTTTCCGAACACTCCGTCCCCACCGAAAGCCATGCGCGGTGCTTTCCAAACACTCCGTCCCCACCGAAAGCCATGCGCGGTGCTTTCCAAACACTCCGTCCCCACCAAAAGCTATATGGCTATCGAGCTTGCAGCTAAGCAGGCATTTAATTCCCGATAGCAAGGTCGTTAGCCTTTGCCAATTTGGTGTTAGGGGCTTTGAAACATATTTCTAGGCTTTGAGCTTGACTTTGGGTTGAAATAAAAATATTTCAATATACATTATAATATATAATAATATAATGTAATATTATAATATGATGATGATAATGATGGTTAACGTCAACTCAGACCAAACTTTGGTTTATCGAACTTAAAGGAACAAATTATTTAGTTTGATCTAAGATTTTATTCTTATGTTCAAAAAGTTTGGAGAGAAGCCTTCCGAGTTCACTATAATTTTGACATCATAAAAGGCTAGGAAGGTCAGTATTGCGACAAAAACTATGACACTGAGATCTAATGTGGTTGTACGTGGGGCACTCTAAGAGGAAGTGGTTTTCATCCTCGATGTTCCTATTCTCACAGAGATGGCAGATCCTTTCCATCCATGGTGTTTTAGGAACTTCCCAACGACCTGTTTCACTATGGAGCTCATGAGAGTTCATTCTAATCTTTCCTATATTAATTTTCTTTTTTGAGCTAGTTAAAATAGAGAGATACTTTTGATCTTCTAGGGTGGGGTTGATGACCTTCTTATAATAACTTAATTTTCTTTTAGCTTCTAAATCTTCCTCACACCACATTTTTCTTTGAACTTAGAAGTAACAATTTTTTATTGTTATTAATATTTTACAATGCATCATTCTCGTTGATCTTCTAATAGTTTAACCAGACCCTCATTCATATATATATTATTATTACATTATACAAATATATTAAATTATATATTATATTATATAATATAATATATATATATATATATTACATTATTTAAATATATGTCTATTATGTATATACCTTATATTTTAATATATAAATATACATAATATATAATATATAAATATACGTATAAAATGTATATATATTATATTTTAATATATAAATATATATAATATATGATATATAAATATATATGGTATATGATGTATGTATATTATATTATATAATATACCTATAATGTAATGTACTTACATTATATTAAATATATTATATGTATAAGATAGGTATATATAATATAATATATATAATGTAATGTATATATAAGAGTTTAAAATGTTTTTTAATTATTCTCTATATTTTTATATTCAAGAAAAATAATTAAGACAAGTTTAGATCAATTGATTTAATGTATATATATTATATAATGTATATACATTATATTAAATATAAGATATGTATATATATTATATTAAATATAATATATATAATGTAATGTATATTAAATATATTAAATATAATGTATATATAAGAGTAAAAATTGTTTTTTAATTATTTTCTATATTTTTATATTCAAGAAAAATAACTAAGACAAGTTTAGATCAATTGGATAAATTAAGGGGAAAAATGATTAAGAAAGGCATCCAAAAGGTAATCAAAATTTGACAGCGCGAGAAACAGTGTCGAAATTCCATCCATTAAGAAAAAGTCAAAATGTGGAAAGTAATCAAAGTCAAACATTCAAGGAATAATGAGTAAGGATCGAAGGATAATAACATGACATAACTCGAGCTCAAAAGGGGTAAAAATGTGATAATGAGCATGAGGGAAAACTAATCAACCTAAACCACACTATGGCTCAATTGTTTCCAAAACATTTGAAAGGAAATGGTATGAAGGCATTGCAACATGTGATAGGAACCATAGAGGATTATTGCAGAATCTGATATTTTGTCGCAGCTCTTTACACTTTGAAGTTCACATGTTGTATAAAGTCATAGTCTGTTCATAAGTTATTTGTAATAACCCAAAGAAAATGATCATGTTGTTGCTATTGAATGAGAAAGTAATCGATAAAATCAATCAACTACTAAAGTGGATTCCCCAGATACCTCAAATTTCATAATCCCAACAATAAAACTTGTCCATTAAGCTCATTTCAATCACGAAAAATGAAAATTAATTACAAAAATTTCATAATGAGTAAGGGGGACCCATACATTTTGGTAAAACATGTAGGGGGGTTTTGGGTGCCCAATAGAGAGTTAAAGCATATATCTTAGTAGTTCCACTAACTATCTTTATCCATGTTAGAAGACAAGGGAACAAATTAAAATATAGATTAGGCAATGAAGGTAGATCCTTTACTCTAGTCCCTCAACATCAAAATTGGTCTGAAATAAACTTAGAAACTCTAAGAAATCAATGCGAGAAAATAACACTCTAGGGTCTCACTTCCCCACCAGGGATGTCAACTCAAGGTAATGAAGAGTAATGATATAAGAGTTAGTGGGGACAGGTAGTGACCCACCCCACACAAATAGCATCTATATGACAAGGTGCTCCATGCAGTGGCATTAAAACACTATGTTATTGATGCACATCGAATTTTGAGCTTTCTTTGAACCCCAAGTGCCTAGAATTTCTACAAAAAGGTGCTTCCTTCAATCCTATTACAATGATCGAGATATACATCCATTTTATACATACAATGGGGGGATTTAATTAAATAGTGGGAGGATTTATAAGGTTATACATACAGCCCCTTCCCTCTATAATCAATGCAAACCACTCTATATTGTCTCAACGCTTATTCAAACCCAATATAGGCACACAACGTTGAAAAACATATGCCTAAATATTAATTTAGCTCTTTGTAACAAAGCCAGTGCAAACTTAATAACTCGACCCTTTTCCTCTATGCTCAAGACTTACCTTTTTCAATGCATCTAGGGTTTTCAATTATACCTTAGCTCCACTTATGAGTATACGTGTGTCGCATTTTTCCTTAGCTCATGTACCTCTTAATAATAGAACCTCAATTTATGACCATGTGCATAAAGAAATAGATTTCAAATTTCGACCTTTTATTCTTTGTGTATTTCATGAACTATCGGGCTCCAACCTTCCGGGTTGGCCCACATATGTTTCTCCTTCCACCTAGGCTCTGCCATATGAGCCCACTCTTTTAAATGTCTGACACAAGGGTAAAAGTTACAAACTTTGGTCCGTTGGG
Source organism: Pinus tabuliformis (assembly GCA_031772625.1). Taxonomy (NCBI): domain Eukaryota; kingdom Viridiplantae; phylum Streptophyta; class Pinopsida; order Pinales; family Pinaceae; genus Pinus; species Pinus tabuliformis. Next base: position 836,325,165 of record CM062815.1, read on the forward strand.
TTATGAAACCGCTAGTTGGGAACCTCAAGTTGGCCCACTTGCCACACAAGTTTGGCTCAATAAGCCCGACGCAATAAGAAGGGTGATTTATAATAGCCGCTAGGTAGGAGCTTATGGGTGGGACCTCGAGTTAAGGTTTTAGGTTTCTCTTGTTAGACTAGTGAAATGGAGAAAGGCCTTATGAAAAATGTTGGATTAGAATTTCCTGGTGGGACCCACTTTTCTATCTTATCAAGGATACGTAAGCTCGAACTTAATAGCCCGACCCTTTTTATATATGTGTAGTTAACACTTCCCAAGCTCAAGTTGCTGACCTAACACTATCAAATAATGACATTCTTTGAAATAATTTAAGTTTTGTTACTTGGCACTATCAAATAATGAACTTCCACTAGAACTCATAAAAAACTAAGTATTGTGCCACTCCTCTGCGCTCAACTCCTTTCTAGATTTTTTCTGTGATTTTCATCTCAATGTGGCTCCTCTATGTATTCCTCTAGGCCTCCATGCTTCTGCTTCTCACTCTGATCCTTCTTTCACTATGGCACTCTAATCTTTCAGTGCATTGGGATCATTGATCACTCCATTAATCAATGATCTCTGCTTCCAACCAAATCTGGGAAAAACCAAGAGATTCTCACCTTCTCTCTTCTCCAAAGCACCATCACTCCTCTTTAATCTGGATCGTATTCATTCTGACTATGAAAGAAAGGCTCAACCCTCCTTCAAAAAGATTCTAACTCTCGTACATTGGTTTCGGCATACATTCTCAAATGCTCTCTCTCCTGAGCTTAACACAATAACTAAGCATAACATGTTGACAATTAATAAACAAAGGCTCGCATTCTAGATCCACACACTCAAAATAGAGTGTTATCATATATTATATACAATAAATTACAAAAGGTCCCCTTGGCTTGGAATATATCATTCAGCCCTCTCTCAACCTTTTGGCCCTACTTGGCCCTAAAACCTCTCAAATCTCTTCTATGCACTTGGCCACTATTTTCATGAAATTGATTCCATTTATACAAAAAGATATAGAACTAAATTTTGGTTTAGATCCACTATTTTCTCACCTAAACTAGATCCTCTAGATCCATATTTCTATTTCGTAATTTAATTAACCTTAAATTACTTGCATAAATTATCATCTAGGGCTAGTAAGATGATGAAGTGTAAGTGTATTGTATATACTAGAAGTCTTTGATTATTCATACCAATTATAAATTAAGATGAGTTATCGAAATATAAATTCTAAATTAAGTTATTGAAATTCACATGAGGAAAGAAATAATTCCTAGAAAATAAAATGATCACACTCTTTTACCGAAGACTACTTATGGAAAATCTCACACTCTACTTTAAAATAAAATCTCACAACTCTGCATATAAGTAAATTAATCCCACACTTACGAAAATTAATTGCACTCTTATAAATTTTTTTATCTAATTATGAAATCCACACAACCAATACAAATCTCAGACTTATAAATCAATCTCACACTTGTAAAATGAAATTCATTATTAAAAGATTATTATTAATTAATTTAAATTAATATTAATAAAAAAATTTAATTATAATGATCAATCTTAATGATAAGTGATATTAATTTCAAAAAAAAATTAAATTAAATTTAATTAATTAATTAATTAATTAAATTAATCTGTAACAGCCGACTCTCATCAATAATTATCAGATATTGAGAGCCGACTTTCATCTCATTTTACTCTCCTCATTACTATTTAATCTCTCAGCTAAGCTCTTCTTCTATCAAGGCATTCAAGTTGTCTTGATGATGGATCCCAGTTGGGATTTGAAACGTTGGCAGAAAATGGTTCTTACTGTGGATTCTCTGGTAACTAAGTCGAAAGAAAAAAAAAATGAAATTCAATTCATAAGACACACACACTTTGATATATATCTGAAAGATGTTTTGTAAGAATCAACTCATCTATCACACTCTTGCATGCAAAACCAATGTAAATTGAATCTCTGCTTAACTATGTTCACACTTTCTCATTACTTATAAATCACTCATGCTTGAAATATAACCTACAAACAAATCCTTTGTTTTACAAAATAAAATTTTTCTCTAAGTACAAACTCACACTATTGCTATCACTATTGTTAAACTTAATTCATGTTCATCTATAAACAAAAGAGATGATTAGTAAAACAATCATAATTTGAATCTGAAAGAAATTAAAAATGCATATACTCAATTGAACATAACAAAAGGCTTATGAAATTATACAGAAACTCTATCTACTGAAAATGAACAAGAATCCTTACTGCTCGAGGGGGCCCTCCACAAGAAGCGAGTAATCATGCTATCAATCAAATAGTTAACCACGCATAGAAATGAAAAGATTCTTCATAAACTGGCTATTATTAATAAAGCTTTAAGTCTTCACTGTTGCATATATCAATCACCATGTTTGTGTCTGTTGTGAGGTATTTTTATAAATCCCATATCATTAAATGTTCAGAGCTCTATGCCTATCCTCACTAACAGAATGCTAAAATTAACTACGAAAATATAACATAACAAAATTCGCTCTCAGTTTGCTATTAACAAACAAAATTGTGAGGCACATATCTCATTCCTCGCTCGCCTGTTATAGCTAATAGAGTTGACTTTATGCTTGACCACGTAACTGTAAGCTTCTTTTATCAATCTAGTTCATGAAGGTAGGAGGGAATAATTGAGTGCATTGATCTCCACCTTTCCATATATTTCTCTCTCCAGCTAGCATCTTGGAACCTATCAAACCATGGCCTTAGCTGCAGAATCAGAACATAGCTACAAAATCATCCCAATTTTGTAGCTAAAGAAAATATTAGACTAATAATAAAGACCATTATCAACTTCTAAAATACAAGACAATTATATACCTATCAAGCCATAAATTGTGTGATTTTATGCCCATTGAGTGATTATGATGGTCAAAGAGGAATAAAATAGGTTAAAAAGGGTGTCAAAAAGAAGCAATTATGAGGCTCAACATTCCCCCACATGGAGGTCATTGCATGTCCTCATGCAAAAAATCAGAACTAATATCCTTTCTTTGTCACTGTACTCCTTCAGAAACTTGAGCCAAAACATCTAAGTTTGTTTTCTTTACCTTCTTCTTAGAAACTACCATCCTGGGCTTCTTCATCAAAATTTTGTCTTTCAAACTTATGATCTTTCTCTTGAGAGACTTGTTCTTTTCTTTTAGCTTTGTATTCTTATCATACCAAAGAGCAAGATGTAAGCGAATGTTGTCATTTTGAGTCATTTGTATTTCATTTTTCACTTTCAATGTTTCATGTTCCTGTTTTAAGTGTCTGTTTAGTGTCTCCAATTCAAAAATTTCTTGTTTGAGAGTATTCACAATTGGAGGTTCTTGTGGACTATCAGACTGAATTCCTTGATTTGAGGATGCAATGGCCTTTTTTGTAGCTTTCTTCTCCAGAGACTCAATGTAATCATATATCTCCTATTGGACTGGGTCAATCTCTGGTGTTCTTCTCACTGTATTAGCAATTGGTGATGAAACTGGTGATAAAGTTGGTGATGGAACTATAGGTGATGGAATCTTTAGTTCTTCATCTTCCTCCAAATTGACAAACTCTACAGATTGTCGAGATGATTCCTTTGTTGATTTGTTGAGTCTGGCACTTCTCCTAACAGTAGATGAAGTTTTAGTAAGAGGAGTTTTCTTTTGAACTTTTGCTTGTTCAGTCTTTTCCTGTTCCATTTCCTCTGATTCCTTTTTAGACATACTTCCTTCCTTGTCACTGGTTTTCTTTGTTTCCTTTGTTTTCTTTTTGGGTGTATTTTCTTATTTTTCACTAGATTTATTTCTTCTAACACTTTTCTTATTTATATTTTCTAAAACATTTACAAAGGGAATTTCATCTTCTGAATGCTTCTCTAGTTGTAAAAGTGGGTTATCAATATGGTTTTCAGACAATTTTCTTCTGCTTCTCTTTACCTTACGGCTACTAGGTTCTTCTTGCTCTATTTCCTTAAAATGGTTTTTTATTAGAAAAATCTCTTAGGTATCTCCTAATCTCTCAAGATGGGCTTCAATAAGAATTTTTACAAGACCATGATGATACATAGTATTTTCAATGAACTGTATTTTTCTTTGAGTATTACCAGATATCTTCCTCAAGCTATTAAGTAGAAAATAGGGTAAATTGATTTCATTTCCTTCAAGAAAGTGCATCATTAAATGGACATGGTATAAAAACATGCTACTAAATCTACCCTCACAAATAATGAACTTCTAAATAACTAATAGTAAATTCATCCATTTACTTTTGAGATATGTGCTTGGAATACCCTTTCTAAAAAATAGTGATATCCATACCTGGGTTCTTTAGAAATGACTTCCATTCATTCCCTTCAATTCCTCTATTTTTGAACCAGCTCTTGCCAACCCTAGGTAGTCCAGTTACCTCAATCATGAAGGATTTTTTCACCACTATTTTGATGTCCCCGATTTCTGCTTCAGTTCCATCAAAGGCTCTGGAAAAAGACTTAGTTACCTCTCTGTCATAGCCATCAAAATTTTCTATAAAATCCAACCACTTCGCTTGTTGTAGCATATCCTTGACTTATGGGACCCTTCCATAAACTTATTTCCATTTGGCTCTATTCTAACAATGACTCACATGTTGGTGAAGTTTTACTCTACAATTTCTTCTTTGATAGAGTTTTGGAATGATGTTAGTTTCAGAAATAGGAGTATGGATGAGAGTGAAGGGGTAAATGGAAATGAGTAGAACAACTCTTGAGAAAACAGCGTATGAATGGATATGAGTGAGAAGTGTTAGCTACCTATACCAATAGGTTTCATATTTCATGATTGATAAAAAAAAGTTCCAAATATGCTCTGCTTTGGTGATTCAAAGATCCCATATTTCCATGAGAAGACAAGGTGTGTACAAAAGCTTGATGTTGACTCAATTTTGGATGGATGGTCCAACAGCCTAATCTGGATCATGCCATGTTTCAATTTTCTGTTGTAGAATAGAGAAAGAAGTCTGTCCAAACTGTTTAATCTTGGCAGACCAGTAGCTAGGTAGAGAAAGTAAGGTTCCCAACTGCTTAATCTGGGACCTTGGAAGCAATAAGGGTAGCCTTAGATAGAAAGTCAAAAGAAAAAGCCAAAAGAAAAGAAAAGGCACATAAGGGTCTGCAAGTCTAAGTGCACCCTCCATGAAGAAACAAAAAATGCTAGGCAAGTAGATGGGTAGGTAGATGGGGTTGCAGAAATGTCAATCATTTCAAATGAATTTGCTGGTCTAGCATAAAGGAACATCAGTGGATAGAGAAGCTCCTCTTCTCCATCATGTTGCAGCAAAGCAAAGGAGCATGACTAACTCCCTTTTCTCCCCTTTCACATTCATTACTAACTTCCCTTCATCAGTTGTGTTCATGAAAGAATTTAAGGTTTTATGTTGGTTATTTTTCCCTTAAAAGCCACATTTCTTGTCTAAATTTCTTTTCATTTTGATCTACTCCCTAAGCTAAGTTGTTTGTATATAAACTTAGTGACATCACTCCTCATTCACCTCTTCCATTCATATTAACCCCTAACTTCTTAGTATCTAAATCCCCTATGTTACCCTTTCCCTATTAGTATAAACACTATGGTGTATAAAACCCCAAACATTCTATAAATATCCTTTCCCCCTGGCATTTTAGCCATATGTTCACAATCAGGGATTAAATTGACATCTGGTCAGTTTAAGAACCCAAACCCTACCCCTCTTTCCCCTTCAGAAGTCATCTAAACCATTAACCCCTTCATTTGCTAAAAGAACCTTGTAAAAAATCCCATTTTCACCCATAACCCGCTTTATTTGCGAAAACACATGAAAAACCCACTTTTTCATTTTACCCAAAGTTTGGGCGCTATGCGCGTTTTTTATAAAAATACATTGAAAACCATATAAGTTTGCCAAACTCCAAAGGTTCCTGCCGGGCGCATCTTCCAAAAAATATATTATTTTAAACCCCACCCACATCTGTATTGACTTGGCATCTCAACGATCCGTCAACTGTCGCATCTAGCCTTTTTCATCTGACGGCCCACATGCATATCGGAGCGGCTCCGACGTCCGAAGGATAGCTTCCGAAATTTGTTAGAGGGTGACGTCAGGCCTCTGCCACGCGTCACCCCCATATCGTATCGGAGCACCCTCTGACAATTCCGCTTCCGTATATAAGGCGGTGCGATATCAAACCACTTACTGTTTCCGGTTTCCGTTAACCCGCTATGACAACGTCATTACCACGTCATTGCCGCATCACCGCCGCGTCAACGCCCCCGTCCGCCACTGCTCTAACCTGCCTGCCACCTCACCATCCTCGTGGACCACTCATAAGCTGCCACGTGTCTCGATGACGTCATGCTAACATCATCCGACCTTGACCCCACCTGATGACGTCATGCTGACGTCATCCAAAAAAAAGCGCCAAACAACCCAAAAGTCTATATTTTGGCCAAAATTCATGTTTTTCGTTACTTTTGCAAAAAAGACTGTTACTCCCCCTGCATGCATTTTACGTCCAAATCCGTAGCCAACCAGCTGAAATCAACCAGGAGACCGCCGACGCTTCCTTCCCACCTGCATTTGCAAACTTTGCCAAGCAATTCACCAGGTATTTATCAAATTTACCTCCCTTGCGCTCGGTTGTGTTCGTAATTGTCTCAAACAAAATTAAAAGAGTGGGCAAGCTTATAATTTACCGGCCAGTCTCCTGTGGCAAGCCTCCATTTTCAACTGTTAAGTCGAAATTCACCTGCAGAGCCTTGTTTACCCGAGTTTGCACAAAACATACAGTTGGTTCGCGCATTCGTGAACTGAGAACCCAAGCTGCACCAATTCACCGTATAGAGAGTTTCTAAAGCCAAGCATTTGCCCTATCAGTGCTTTGTGCAGTATTCCAATTGCTGTTGTTACAATTTACCCTCTCTTCCTTGCAATTCACCTATATATTGCAAAAATACTCCTCTGTGTTGCTCTGCATAGTAACACCAGTTCATACCAACACAATCCTAAAGTAACCATGGATGCACCAGTAGCTCCTGTAGCCTTGAACATTGCTCCATTAAATGCCCCTCATAGAGAATTGGAATGGCAACCATTAGCAGACCTAGATTATCAGATATCAGAAGAAATGCTAATGCACAGCAAGTACCACATCCACTTGTTAAACGAATTGAAGATTAACCATGAGGCTGGAACAGATGTGTTGGGCATTTGGGATTCTTTCCTCCCTCTCTTCAAGCTCCCTCACGTCAACCAGTTTCCTGACCTAATCCACCTATGTGCTGAATGCTACGACGCCACTCAGAGGGCTGTGATTGACCCTTCAGGCTCAGTTGTTTTCTATGTCACCCCTGAAGCCATCAGAGAGATGCTGCACTTCAAAACTGAGAGGAAATTAGTTCCTTTATCACTGTCTGATCTGATAAAGCAAGGAGCTAAATTGACAGATGCTCAGGTCACCAAACTAAATCAATTGTACATTGACTCTGACACCGTGAAGTACCCTCCCATTTCTCATGTTTACCTCAACCAATTGGGCAGGGACCTTGTAGATATGATCAGTCCCATTCTGGGCTATAATTCAATTGAGTTTGTTGATGAAACTGTGCTGGTGATGATGCTCATGTTTTCCCCTGGCAATTCTCCCATCTGCTATGACTATGCCACCTACATATCTGACAAGATACATGAGCAATTCATGAACTTGGCAAGAGAAAGGGTGTTCAGATACACCTCTTACATCTACCACTTAATTTTGTATTATCAACATGAGAAATTTCATTTTGCTATGAAGAGAGTGGATGCACAAGGCAATCCAAGGTCAGTGGTTTATTGGTCCTCTGCCTTCCACTGCAGATCTTGTTCTCCATATACTTACTGTGAGTTTATAGACCTCTTCATCCACCCAGCCATGTCTCTGCTTATGAGCTCACCTCCTCCTAGACTAACTGATGAGATGCAGAGGATTCTTCAGCTGTCCAAGGCATACAGCATTGGGGATTGGTACTATTACCAACACCACACAGTCATTAGAATATATGGGTGTGAGTTGCCCCCATACAGATTGCCCAGATATGTGCCCATGAGATTATTTTCCCTTGAATACTTCAGGAAGTTTGGGAATGCTGATATACTACATTTTTCAAGGAAAGGCAAGAAGGCACAGCTCAAAGTAAGAAACCAATTAGGCCACTTCATTTACAACAAAAGGGAGGAAGGTTGGCAAGAAGCAAACAGAATGCTAGAGTCCCTTGGCCTACAGACCAGTTTCCTTTGGAAACCTTATGACCCCAATCACTTCATAACTTTAAGAAGGGTCAAGTATAGGCTGGCCAGTTATGACCATGTAAGGCTGCCTCATATAGAAAAGTATGCAAATCAAATAAAGTGGAGGAGAGGCACCTTAGAGGAAGTTGTTACACAAGAAGAATTAAATCAAAGAGAAGTTAAAAATCTCCAAAAGATGGCTGACTTAGAGCTTTGTGCACAGGTATTTGCTCTTACAGGCACTCAAGTGGGAGCAGCTGCCTCATCCTCCACAGCACATCAGCAAGCAGCGAAAGCTACTGATCAAATCTCTAGCAAAGGCAAAGAGAAAGAGATGGAGCCAGAGCAGCCACCTCATGAACAGGTACAACAGCAGGAAGTACAGCAACAACAATAGGAACAACAGCAACAAGGGGGGCAGCAAGAAAAAGAACAGCCAGTGCAGCAAGAGCAAACATCACAGGCCCCAAAATCCACCGAGCAGCAAGCTCAGGACACTCTGCCTCCTAGGCAGGAGACAACAGTGGAGGCCTCAGTCCTCCAAACCCCACAAAAGGAAGATATAAGTAGAAAGAGGGACAGAGAGACTCCCCTCACAACATCAACAACTCATGGGGAGAAAAGACATAGAATGAATCCCCTTTCTGAGGAAGAAATGCCAATAGGGCAATCTTTGGGCATGGGCCCACCTAGCATGGAGGCATCTGCAAGTTCCTTCCAGCAGGAACAAGAGAGGACAATGGGAGGAGAAGTCAGCTCCTCAAGCCAGCAAAGAGGAGCTGAGGTGGGCATCAAGCAGTAGTTTATTGATATAAAGAAGAGGAATGAGCCCATAAGAATACAGCTATATAATCATTTGTTGAAAATGGCTCCCACTAACCAGCAAAGACTAATGTCTGCATTTGATGTCCAAGAGGGCAAGATGATCATGAGCCACTTCATGCCAGCCGTGTTACAGCCGCAGTCAGCTGCAGATTACATAAGGACCAACCTTGAGGTCCTTGCCAAGGACATCCACCCAATGGATAAAATCGAATTACATAAGAAAACGGGTGAGATGGTGTATGCCTCCTTGGCAGATAAGACATTGGAGAACTACAGGCTAGAAAATAGCCTAAATAATACAGCTGCCCAACTGGAGTTGGAGAGAGCATCCTCTCAAGCAAAGGACAACAGAATCAAAGCCTTGGAGGAGATAATCATAGAACTTGGGCATGATCCCAAGGACATCAAGGCTGTACAAGCACTATTGAAGTTAAGAGATGCAGATATGGCAGCACTAAGGAAAATGGTAAAAGTCCCAGCAACCATTCACCCACAAACTGGAGAAGTTGCCCAGCTGAGACATGACCAAGATGCATCAGCTATGCTGGTGTCCCTATATAAATAGCTGATCCAAACACAAGAGAAATTGGGAGAATCCGAGGCTGCACAGGCTGCACTGCAGGCAGCATTACAACAAAAAGAAGGAGGACAAACATCCCAGCCTCCTCCAGAAATAATTAACCTGGAGGAACCTCCTCAGACTACGGCTCCTCCTACTGAACAGACAGCACCATATACATCAACAACTGCACCAACAACAGAGCAGGCTCCAAGCCTGGATATGCAGAAGCTCAAGAATGAAATCCAAGCCCTGGAAGCCCAAATGGCAGAGCTAAATGAGGCTAGGGAGAGTCTAGCCAAGCTCAATGAAAGATATGATAAATCCAAGCAGACTGTAGCAGAAAAAGGAAGGGAAATAAAGGCCCTTAAGGATAAGATAAAGGAACTGGAGAAGGAGCTCACACTTGACAAAGTGACAGCTGAGCTTAAGATAGTTTTATGGGCCAACATTGGCCAATCAATCACTGATCAATGGCAATACATTGAGACCATTCATGAGCAAATAGAGCTCATAGGAAAAGCACAGAGAGAAATCCAGAGATCAAGGGCATCTCTAGGCAATATGCCTGAGGTTGCCAATAGAATGATTAATGTGCTTAATAATAGAACAAGTGCTCAGCTGGCAGAAATGGGAATCTCCAGTAGAACTGAAACCATCCAGCTGATAAAGAGGGTCCTCACACTAAGAAACCTGGTGCAAACACTGGAAAGAAGAAGCCAGGACATGCAGACAGAGGTAAATAAGTTCACGGACAAATTTGTGGCATTGCAAAACAGAGGTCTTCCTAGCTTACTGAACAGCGCAGGAAGACTACTTTCTCATGAACATTATGCCAAAAGGGTCAACACTTTTGCTACAAATCAGATTACAGAAAGACCCAGCACTTCAGAAGAATTAGGGCCAGCATCAGGGCAAAGTCTCTACAACAGGATTGAGAATTTATTTTTCATTATGAATGAGATCCAGCATTTGTTTGAAGTGCCTCCAAATTTCTATAAATACACAGAGGCAGATGAGACTCTAGAGGCAATCCTGAGACATCAATTGCCCACACAGGAATTCTGGACCAAAATGATACAAACAATACTGTAAACCAGAGCCTGTATTCAAGTTTTTCTTTTTTATATAAATTATCATG